>LR738715.1:601374847-601401730 GCA_902687465.1 Secale cereale | reverse complement strand
CAATCAACGCCGAAGCTGCGGCGCGCTGCCGCGCCGGGCAACATCCATTGATGCCTCTGCGGCGCCACACGTACGCATGGCAGCCACGCGGACAGCGCCCGCCCGCGGCTATAAAAATACCCCCCTCCCGCCGATGAACGCACACTCCCCCTCCTCTCCTCTCCACCGCCGACCTGCTTCCTCCTCTCTTTGTCGCCTCTACGCCACCATGTCGATGCGCCGCCTAGGCGCTGCTGATTTCCACGGAGTACGCGAGCGCCGCTCCGGCGTCTTCTCCTCCGAAATCTCGTTCGGCGAGAAACGGGTCAGTCTCGGCACCTTCGACACCGCAGAGCAGGCGGCCCGCGCGTACGACGCGGCAGCGTGGCGCCTCCGGCGGCCTCGTTGGGATATGAATTTCCCCGACGTGTCGATGAGCCAGCGTGCGCAGGATGTCGCGCATCTCCCGCTGCTTTTCACCGACGAGGATCGTCGTGACAACCGAAGGCGGCAATGTCGCCTAGCCGTCGCGGAGATGGACGTGGAAGCCATGGCTGAGTGGCGTGAATGCTTCCCGCAGGACATCGTCAACGAGCGCCAGTTTTACAAGCAACGGAGGACGGAGAGGGAGGCGAGGAGGAAGGAGTGAGCCGCCTATCGGGAGGACAAGCGTGCGCGGAAGCAGGCCGCTCAACTGAACATTAAGTTAGGAGAAGCGTCGTCCTGGGACTCCGTGGATGAGCAGTATGCTGACGCCTACTTACAGACGACGGAGGAGGACATTACCGACTCGGAGCCGGAGTCGAAAAACGACGAGTAGTTCATCTTTTCTTTTACCAGGATTTGCTACGGAGAACTATCTATGTATCATTTGCATTATGTATGCTACGGTGAACTATCAATGTATTTCATTTTCATTATGTATGCTATGGTGAACTACCTATGTATGCAATGGGACGCCGACAAGGGGGCTCGGGAAGGGGAAGTGTGCGGCGGTGGGTGGTGAAAAAAAAGGAAAGGCGCTGTGGGGGGTGATAACCCACAAGTGTAGGGGATCGCAACAGTTTTCAAGGCTGAAGTATTCAACCCAAATTTGTTGATTCGACACAAGAGGAGCCAAAGAATACTCTTAAGTATTAGCAGCTGAGTTGTCAATTCAACCACACCTGGAAACTTAGTATCTGCAGCAAGATAGTTTAGTAGCAAAGTAATATGATAGTGGCGGTAGCAGCAATAAAAGTAGTGATAGTGTTTTTGTAGTTTTGTAATAATAGCAACGGAAAAGTAAATAAGCGACTAGCAATATAGGTAAAACTCGTAGGCATTGGATCGGTGATGAGAAATTATGTCAGATGCAATTCATCATGTAGAAGTTATAACCTAGGGTGACACAGAACTAGCTCCAGTTCATCAATGCAATGCAGGCATGTATTCCGAATATAGTCATACGTGCTTATGAAAAAGAACTTGCATGACATCTTTTGTCCTACCCTCCCGTGGCAGCGGGGTCCTATTGGAAACTAAGGGATATTAAGGCCTCCTTTTAATAAAGTACCGGACCAAAGCATTAACACATAGTGAATACATGAACTCCTCAAACTATGGTCATCACCGGGAGTGGTCCCGATTATTGTCACTTCGGGGTTGCCGGATCATAACACATAGTACGTGACTATAGACTTGCAAGATAGGATCAAGAACACACATATATTCATGAAAACATAATAAGTTCAGATCTGAAATCATGGCACTCGGGCCCTAGTGACAAGCATTAAGCATAGCAAAGTCATAGCAACATCAATCTCAGAACATAGTGGATACTAGGGATCAAACCCTAACAAAACTAACTCGATTACATGATAGATCCCATCCAACCCATCATCGTCCAGCAAGCCTACGATGGAATTACTCACACACGGCGGTGGGCATCATGGAATTGGTGATGGAGGAAGGTTGATGATGACGATGGCGACGATCTCCACTCTCCGGAGCCCTGAACGGACTCCAGATCAGCCCTCCCGAGAGAGATTAGGGCTTGGTGGTGGCTCCGTCTCGTGAAATGCGATAATTCCTGCTCCCTGATTTTTTTCTCCCCGAAACGGAAGATATAGGATCTGGGGGTACATCGGTGGAGCATCGGGGGAGGGGGGGGCACGAGGAAGGGGGCGCGCCCTGGGCAGGGGGCGTGCCCCCACCCTCGTGGACAGGGTGTGGCCCCCCCGGTGAGGTTCTTCTTGCGGATATTTTTTATATTTTCTGAAATAATTCTCCGTTGATTTTCAGGCGATTGCGAGAACTTTTTATTCTGCACAAAAACAACACCATGGCAGTTCTACTGAAAACAACGTCAGTCCGGGTTAGTTCCATTCAAATCATGCAAGTTAGAGTCCAAAACAAGGGCAAAAGGGTTTGGAAAAGTAGATACGTTGGAGACGTATCAACTCCCCCAAGCTTAAACCTTTGCTTGTCCTCAAGCAATTCAGTTGATAAACTGAAAGTGATAAAGAAAAACTTTGACAAACTCTATTTGCTCTTGTTGTTGTAAATATGTAAGCTAGCATTCAGGTTTTCAACATGATCATGACCACATTCACAATAACTTTAAGGTCTCAAGACTACTCACATCAATGGCATAATCAACTAGCGAGCAATAATAATAAACCTCGGATGACAACACTTTCTCAAAACAATCATGATATGATATAAGGCCCCTCCCAATGCTCCACCTTGTACAGGTGCTAAGCCTTCCACGTAGGCAAAAAATCTGATGCGGCAAGTTATTTAAGAGGAGAGAGATGAGTGTGGTGACCCCAGAAAGAAACAATGCTAAGCGCGTGAACCTAGGCCAAACATTTAAAGAAAGGCTGCCCACCAATACATGAAGAGCTTTAGTTGCTAAATCATTAAATGAAGCAAACTTAGCAACCATAAGCTAAGCACCTATGCATTGGAGAGTATAGTTGCTAAGCTATTTAATGTGCTTAGCACCTCATCTAAGCACCCATGCATTGGCAGCAGCCTAACAAGATGGTATCTCGCTAGCCCTTTCTGAGACCGCAAAACATAAATGCATAGCACCCTTAAAGATCAAGGACTGACTAGACATTGTAATTCATGGTAAAAGAGATCCAGTCATGATCATACTCAATGCAAATTAATAGTAATACATGCAATGACAGAGGTGCTCTCCTACTGGTGCTTTTTGATAACAGGATGATGACTCTGCATAAAAGTAAATAGATAGGCCCTTCGCAGAGGGAAGAAGGGATTTGTAGAGGTGCCAGAGCTCGATTTTTAAATAGAGATGAATAACATTTTGAGCGGTATACTTTCATTATCAACATAACAACCACGAATCTCGATATCTCCCATGCTACGCACATTATAGGCGGTTCCCAAATAGAATGGTAAAGTTTATACTCCCCCAACCACCAACAAGTACACTCCACGGCTAGCCCGAAACAACGGGTACCGTCCAAACCAGCAAAAGCCCTGGGGGAGTTTTGTTTAATTATTATGATTTTGAGCATGGGACTGGGCATCCCGGTTACCAGCCATTTTCTCATGAATGATGAGCGGAGTCCACTCATCGTGAGAATAACCCACCTAGCATGGAAGATATAGACATCCCTAGTTGATACATGAGCTGTTCGAGCATACAAAACAGAATTTCATTTGAAGGTTTAGAGTTTGGTACATACAAATTTACTTGGAACGACAGGTAAATACCGCATATAGGAAGGTATGGTGGACTTGTATGGAATAACTTTTGGGTTTATGGAAGTGGATGCACAAGCAGTATTCCCGCTTAGTTTAGGTGAAGGCTAGAAAGAGACTGGCAAGCGACCAGCTAGAGAGCAACAACGGTCATGAACATGCATTAAAATTAATCAACAATGAATGCAAGCATGAGTAGGATATAAATCACCATGAACATAAATATTGTGAAGGCTATGTTGATTTGTTTCAACTACATGTGTGAACATGTGCCAAGTCAGATCACTTAAATCGTTCAAAGGAGGATACCATCCATCATACCACATCACAACCATTTTAATATCATGTTGGCACGCAAGATAGACCATTATAAACTCTCAGATAATTAAGCATGGCATAAGCAGCTATGATCTCTAATTGTCATTGTAAGCATGTTTCATTCATAACAAGCTGAATCAGGAACGATGAACTATCATATTTACAAAAACAAGAGAGGTCGAGTTCATACCAGCTTTTCTCATCTCAATTATTCATCATATATCATCCTTATTGTCTTTCACTCGCACGACCGAACGGTGTGGATAATAATAATAGTGCATGTGCATTGGACTAAGCTGGAATCTGCAGGCATTTAATACAAGAGAGAAGACAAGGTAATATGGCTCAAGGTTAAATCAACAACAAAGCATATGAGAGCCACTAAGCATTTCTATCATGGTCTTCTACTCTTAGCCCCCAAAGAAAAGAAAATAAACTATTTACACGGGAAAGCTCCCAACAAGCAAAAAGAAGAACTAGAAATCTTTTTGGGCTTTCATTTTTAACTACTACTACAAGCAAAGAAAGTAAACTAGCTAGAGGCTACAACTGATATATTTTGTTTTTCTGGCTTTTTCTAACACACAAGAAAAAGACTAAGAAAAAGAAATTGAAACTAAGCATGGATGGTACAGTGAAAGAGTGTGAGCACCGACAACTAGAATAAGTGTGAACATGAATGTAAGTCAGTGAGAAACACGTACTCCCCCAAGCTTAGGCTTTTAGCCTAAGTTGGTCTATGGCCACAGATCGAAGCCACTTCCTCCAGTGTACTGAGATGTGTCCTCTGGATGCCACTGGTTGGCGAGGTTGTCCAACTCCCACCCATAAACAGATTGACGGGAAGGATCAAGTGGTGGTTCAGGCTCAGGCTCTAAACCTTGTGCCTGGCCTTGGTACTTGTAGAAGGCATCTGATGTAATGAGACACTTGCATGTGGACAAATCAAACAAAGATGGTGCAGGCAAGGTAACAATTTCACAGTATATTTCATCAAATCTTAATTTATAATTGAGCTGCATATTCTTGTCTTTAACAATAAAATCATGAGCTACCATGCTCTTGTAGTCTAGATAAACAGGGGCAAGCAATTTTTCTTCCTTCTCATGATGCCTAATAGGTATATTAAAACATTCAGCAAGGCAAGAAGCAAAGATGCCTCCAAAGACGGGCCCCTTTGAGCGGTTTAGACTCAATCGTTTGGCAACGACGGGGCCCAAACTAAAAGTTGTGTCTCGAAACAAAGCAAGGTGTAAAATGATAATATCAGGGGCACTAAGATTTCCACTGTTCCCGCGACCAATTAAACATCTACTAGCAAATAAAGCAAAGTAGCGTAGAACAGGGAAGTGTATACTAGTGATTCTTGCCCCTGAAACTTGTCTCGTTTCCCGTATAGCTATCATATCACTAAACCCTTCTATGTCTTCACGACGTGGTTCATAAAGTCTACCTCCGAAGGGTAGTTCTCATATTTCACAACAATCTAAGAGTGATATCTCCTTAACCACATCATATAAACGAAACTCCACCGTAGGTGGTGTTTTCCTAGAATGAAAAGTAAAGCTTTGCGTGAAAATATTGGTGAGTAAGAGATACTGTTCTTTCTGGTCGTTGAGGAAGTCGATGAGGCCTGCATTATTCGCCAACCAATAAAAGTCTTCGTAAATACCGGCGGACATCATGAAATTATTATAAGGCCATTCGCATGGTCGAACTTCCACCATGCGAGGAAGATTATACTTTGGCTTTTTATTTTCTTCTTTCTTCTTCTCCTATGAGCTCTTGATGGAGGTGCCCCTCAATAATCTTTTTAACATTTTCCTTTTCTGAAAATTTCTGAAATTTTTAGTAACTCACAATAAAAGTTAACCAAACTCAATAAGATTGATAGCAACAACTGCTACAAGTTCCTAGAGGCTATATCATGCATTAGAACTACTTGGGACCAAGAAAATTTGACATGCAAGCTCAAGAACAAGATCACCACAGCAGCATAAATTTGCAACAAATAAAGCAATAGAGCAAAAACTAATTGGACCAATGGAGGAGTCACATACCAAGGAACAATCTGTCACACCCCGAGACCGGTGCGCCAGGTGTCACCCAGTTATTCGTTGCCGTTGCCATGTCATCTGCTTGCATGTTGCATTTTGCCATGTCATCATGTGTGTTGCATCAGCATGTTTTCAAAACTTGCATCCGTCCGAGATTCCTCGTCCTCTCCGTTGCCCGTTCTGAGCTCAGACACACTTGCACGCGCCCGCGGCACCTCCGTTTATTTATGTTATGAGTGACCGGAAAATGTTCTTGGAATGGGATGAAACTTGGCGTGTGGTCTTATTATAGCATAGGTAGACCGCCTGTCAATTTTCGCCGCATTCGGAGTTCGTTTGATAGCCCAACCGTTATCTATAGCAGCACTAGTAGCCGGGTAATTCGTCGGACGTTTTCGGTTTCCGAAAACCCCCGCGGGCCTCTCCCCTCTCCTCTTATCACAGCCCACACACCTCTTCACAGCCCACCGGCCTACCTAACGCCCCCTCGCGATCGGATCCGTCGGATCGCGATCGGAGGGCTCCGAATCACCCCAAAACCCCCCTAAACCTAGCCCTATGCCTACATATGGACACCCCTAGTCCATTTTTGGCATTCCCTAGTCTCCACCAACCTCTAGCCTCCCTCCACCTCGGAATCCGTGCAGCCAGCCACCTTCTCCCTCAAATTCTGCAGCCAGCCACCTCGTCCATGCCACTTGGGGCCACCCCATAGGGCCACATCAGCCGTCGCCGTCCTCCAGCCAACGGGAAGCGGCCACGTGGCCTCCCCGTCGCCCCCTCAGCCACTCCTCACCGTGCGGCCCGCGGGAGCCCGCCGCAGGCCCGCCCCGGGCTGATCTGGGCCAGGAGGGAGCCCGCGCGCGCCGCCGCTCGTCCCCTGCTCCTCCCGCACGAGAACCCGCCGCCACCGAGCTCCCTCGCATTGCCGGCCTCCTTGCCCGCCGCCGCACATCGCTGCCGGCCTCTTCAACCCCCACCGCCGCCGCCTTGGCCTCTGCCGCGCCTCCCGACTCCCGGCCGCCTCGCCTCGCCGGACCGCCGTGCGCTGTCGCCTGCCCAGGTCGCCGCCGGCCCCGTCCCGGCCAGATCCGGGCTGCTAGGCCCCGGATCCGCCGCCGCCGCCGCGTCCCTCTGCCACCGTCGTCCTCTGGCCGGCCCCCGACCTCCTTCGCTGGATCCACGACCCCGCCGGCCAGATCCCGACGTCCCTGCTCCTCCCGGCGTCGACCAGCGCCGCCGCGCCGCCCGTGAGCCGCTGCCAAGTGGGCCCCGCGCCCGCCGCCGCCGACGGACATGTCCGTCCGGGCACGGATATGTCCGCCCGCCTCGCCTGTGCCACTGCCCCGTGGGCCCCAGCCACCGGACATGTCCGATCTGACCCGGACACGTCCGCCCCTCCGGAGGTCTTTTTCTTCTAAGTCCCGAAAACTTCATATTCTGATGCATATTTTGCGGTGCTGGAATTTTTTGTGTGCTTATCCAAATGATGCATGTAATATGTCAAAATGATCGTGGTGATATGCTCTTCACTTTGTTCAGTCGTGGCATGCTTGTTTGAGTTCATCTAGATGCCCTAATCTCTGTTGCAAGAATGCTACTTGTTTAAAACTGTTGTTAACTATAATTTTGTTGCATGCTTGTGATGCTTGTATCTTTGTGCATGTTTATCCAAATTGAGCATATGATATGTCAAAATGTTTATTGTGAAGTGCTCTACATGATGGTTGCTGTAGCTTTCATGTTAGGTGCCATATTGCCATGTTAATCTCTGTTGCAAAAGTGCATGCGGCTGTTAAGTGCTGAAACTTGTTATGAGATGTTGATTTCACTTGCTCATTGCTATTGGTGTGTTTGTCTTCATGCCACTTGTCAATATGTTTTAGAAGCACAATCATATGGTTTTTGCTATGGTGCAATCCACTTTTCATGATATGCCTTGAGGTGACATAAACAAGCTTGTAAACATGACATGTCGTTATTGCTGTTTTATACTTAGTGAAAAAACTGATAAGTCTGGAATCTGTTTAACCTGATGCTATGTTTGCTTGATGCCCCACTCAAATCCATGCTTGTTTTGGAGTGGCCAATGGTCATGTCTTGTTGTCCATGTTATTGTCTATCCATTCATGCCCTTGTTTGCACATATGGCCTGCTGTAGCTTATTTAGTTCTTCCTCTCAAGTTGCTATAAATTTAACCTGTCAGGATTTTTATCAGCATGATCAATATGGTGAAGCTTGTTGTTATTGATCCATGCCTCCTATGGACTTGCTCCAATGGAGTTGTTAGATGTATGCTATGTCTACTACATGTCCATGACCTTTATATACTTAGTAGAGTTGATATGCTTGTTGTTTTGTGCCTCCGAAGGCAGCATCGTGATGATGTTTTTGCCTTGCCAGATTTTGACTAAGTCTGGATAAATTTATTGCAACTTGCCATGCTTGGTTAATTATGTTCCAGCAAGCTTTTTGGTGTGTTCTAAGTTCATGCTTGTTAAGTAACATGTCTACTTCACATCCACGCCTCTTATTATCATGTTTGAGTGATGTAGCATATATTTACCCTTGCTCCCAAGTTGCTATGTGGCTGTTAACTTCAGCTTGTTGTTATATCTTGTTTCATGTGTATTTGTTGTACCGTTGCTCCGTTTTGAGTGTGCCCTTTATGAAACTTGTATGATTTTGCATGTAGAAGCATAATATCATGTTGTTTACCTATTTGGAGTGTGTTTGCTTGATGTTTGGGTGCATCTTGCACCGTTTACATGCTTGCCTTGTTTTGCTCATATCTTCTAGGCCGTAGCTCCGAATTAAACAAACATTATATGAAACTTGACTGGAATTTTAGGTAGATCATCATGGTGCATGTTAACCTGCTGTTTAACAACTTTAACTTAAGGTTTGTTCAGATCTGGACTAATTTTAAATTATGCATATGAGGACTTACCGGTTTTGTTATGTGTTGATTTCGGCCTCATTTAAACTTGTTGGCTTGTGTTGTTCTTGTGTGCTTCATCCTTGCCATGAATTGCATCATATAGACTTGTCTTGCATGATACTTGGTTGAGCATATTGTCATGTTCTTGTGTTGTGTGTTTACCATGTTGCTTGCTTTCTTCTCGCTAGTTCTTTTTCGTTGCGTTTGTGAGGATTCGTTCGTCTACACGTGGTTCATCTCCAAGGCTTCTTCTCCGTATTCTTCATGGACTCATTCTTCTTCCTTGCGGGATCTCAGGCAAGATGACCATACCCTTGGATACATTTACTATCATTGCCATGCTTAGTTGTCTCGATGCTATCATTATATGTCGTGCTACCCATCATTATTGTCAGCCCCTCTCCTTGTTGCCATGAAACCTCTAAACTTTGACACCTTCCTAGCAAACCATTGTTTGGCTATGTTACCCGCTTGCTCAGCCCCTCTTATAGCGTTGCTAGTTGCAGGTGAAGATGAAGATCGTTCCAAGTTGGAACTTATTGTTGGGAATATCACAATATGTCTTATATATATTAACACACCTATATACTGGGCATGGGTGGAAGGCTTGGCCTTTTGCTCGGTGTTTTGTTCCAGTCATGCCACCTTAGGAGCCGATAAAACGGCATTATGTTCCTTGATTTTGCATTCCTTACACGGTTGGGTATATGGGGACCCCTTGACAATTCGTCTTTGAATAAAACTCCTCCATCAAGGCCCAACATTGGTTTTAATTTGCAACATAATAAAAACTTAATTAATTAATTGCATAGGGAGTTAGCGCTACCCGAGGATTCTTTCTACATAAAGGGGGGCCAGTGCTGATGGTGTTGGTCCCAAACTAGAGCCACTTGCGGTGCCACCCAGTTATCCGGGGTCTTCGGTTGCCGTACATACTGCTCATCCGGACGTGGCCTGAGACGAGATACGCGCGGCTACTATCAGGGTGTCGGCACGCTGGGAGGTCTTGCTGGACTTGTTTTACCATTGTCGAAATGTCTTGTGCACCGGGATTCTGAGCCTGATCGGTTTGTCCCTAAGATAAGGGGTAATATTATTATTATCTCTGCTGATCGTGAGAGCTTGTGATGGGCTAAGTTGGGACACCCCTGCAGTTTCTAAAGCCGTGCCCGCGGTTATGTGGCAGATTGGGATTTGTTAATGTCCGGTTGTAGAAAACTTGACAGAGGATCCGAAGTAAAACACACAACCGTGACTGTCTCTTTTCACTTTGAGAAGAGAACACAGTGGGGTTATGTTTGACTCGTAGGTAGTTCAGGATCTTTAGGGATCATTACTAGTTTGCGACCGTTTGCGTAGATGCTCATCTTATTCTTCTACTCGTAAGTTAGCCACCATAAATTGCTTAGTCGCTGCTGCAACCTCACCACTTTACCTCTTCCTACCCATTAAGCTTTGATAGTCTTGTTACCCATGGTTATGGGATTGCTGAGTCCTCGTGGCTCACAGATACTCCAACAACAGTTGCAGGTGCAGGTTTCCGATGACTTGACGTGAAAGCGTTGTTCGTTGTGTTGGAGTTCTTCTTCTTCTTCTTCTTCTTCTTCTTCTTCTTCTTCTTCTTCTTCTTCTTCTTCTTCTTCTTCTTCTTCTTCTTCTTCTTCTTCTTCGTCTTCTTCTTCTTCTTCTTCTTCTTCTTCTTCTTCTTCGTCTTCTTCAATTTTGGGTTAGGTTCCGGGTCGGCAGCCTGGGATAGGAGATGGATGTCGTTGTGCTTTCATGTTTGCATTCGTAGTCGGATGTCTTGTATTGATGTTGTTGTATTCATGTGACTTGTATGTATTGTTGTATCCCCCATGTATGTATGTAATGGTACAATGTAATGATATCCATCTTGCTAAGCGCCCAAAATGCGGTTGTGCCCCAATCACGTAAGTGTCACGTGATCGGGATAGAATCGCATCTTGGGCCTGACAAGTTGGTATCAGAGCCTCGACCGACCATAGGAGCCCCCTTGATTTATCGTAGTCTGGCCGTTGTTAAGTCTAGCTGAAAACTTTTTCGGAGTCTAGTTATATCGGAGAGTAGGAATTCTTTTTACTCCGCAGCCCTTTCGTCGCTCTGGTGAGGAATCTTGACATAGGTGTTTTGAATTGCTCCTCTTGCCCTTCAATTTTTTTTAGGATCACGGGGTTAGTTTTTCGTTCGTTGCGTTGTCAGTTCTTTCATCTGGTGCATCTCTCGTCAAGTGGATTCGACCCTCTTCTTCTTGCAAGTTCAACCCTCAGTTCTTTTCAACCAACCGGTGTGGTGTTTTCCCCGTCCGAAGTGGTCTTTCTTTTTCCCACCCGCTCACCCCTTTTCTTCTCATAGCCGGAGTCCGTAATCGAGTATCCATCCTACTCGTGTGAAGTCTTTTCTTTCTTTCATCAATTGTTTCAACCGGTGATTTCTCTGCTAGTTCGTTATCCTTCATCTCTTTTCTTCTCCGATGAGTTCTTCTCTCATTTGTTATTCTTCACCTCTTCTTCTTTTCCTATGGTTCCAATTCAATTTGTTCTCGATGTTGTTCATATTCTGTCCTCAGTTCAAATGCTTCCCCTTGCTCGTTTACCTCTCTTCATTTAATTGTTCCGGAGTTCCGAAGAAATCTCAGGAGTTTCATCTGTCTTTCAATTAATACGAGATTGTCACCTCATTCGAGTCTTTTAATAATTCTGGTGCATCATTTCCTTTTTCAATCCTTTTTCAACGGTGTTTTCTCTTCGGTGGGCTCATAACCCACAAGTCTTTTCCCAGGATCTTACCTGACTCTTGTAATTCCCGGAGTATTTCTAAATTCTTTTTAAAGTGTGACATAAGTATGGATTCCATCAGTCACATGCCTTCTCCAAGATCGCTTTCAATTCTTTCCATCGTTGGTTCAACCTTTCTTCTTTTCGTTCATCCGGAGTAGTTCATGAATTCTTTTCTTTGTGTTCCTCCAAAGGCCATCATTTAAGAAGATTTCTTCGTTCTTAGTTTTCAACTTCGTCCTCCAAATATTCTCTTTGATGCCTCTTCGTTCGTCTCATATTCTCTCCGGTGGTTAGCTCAATTATTCTTTAATCAGTTCACGATATCCTCGTTCTCGTCATTCAAATGTCCTCAAGTGCCTTATTCTCCCGGCGATTCATCGTATTCACTCAATTTTAATTCTTCCCGGTGGTTTGTTCTTTCTTCACTCGGCTTCAATTCTTACGGTGGTTAGCTCAAGAGTTTTTTTCCGGTGTTATCATATCAATTCATTCATTTTTTTAATTTCAATTCTACCGACGTTTCATGAAGATTTTCTCAAATTCGCGATATATCCCTTTTTAATCTTCTCAACGGGAATAAGTAGTATGTGAATCCATTGTTCATCAATTTAATTGATGGAGGATGAGCATAACATAATTCTTATTCGTTCTCGTCAAGTTGATTAATCCCTTCCTTCGGAGTTTATTCTTGATGAATAAATTCTAGTTCCAAGTGTTGTCATCTTTTCTTTTCCGGAGTTCAAATTTTCTCGGCTATCTCGTCGGTCCCCGTCAAATCATCGCAAGGCTTTAATCTTATTCTTTTCATCCGTCATTTCTATATCATCATCCTTTTGGTTACCGGAGTTCTTCACGGTGGCTCTTTCATGGTTTAATCATTCTTCAAGTGTTCAACAAATTCTTCCGGAGCAGCTCAAGCATTCTTATTCTTGCCTCTTGAGTGAAATTAATTCTCCGTATTCTTTTGAAATGGAGTTTTTGCATTTCTTCCACATCTCATCTATTCTAATGTTGGTTGCGGCATAATTCACCTCAAGCTTTGAGATGTTTTTAATAAGTCCACAACAAGTTTATTCTTTTCGTGTCGATTTTCAATAACTCTGTTCATCCTTCTTCGCAAGGATGCTTTTAATTCATTCGTGTTGGAAGTTGTTCTTTTCTTATCCGTTCTTTAATTTCATCATTTCAATTCTTCCGGAGGTTTTTCTTGTTCATCTCGTCATGGATCATTGCATCATCTCAAGTTCAAGTCCTATTCCTTCAATGTTTAGCCGGAGTGCTGCCCGAATTAATTCGTTCAAACTCGTTTCTTTCTCTTATTAACCGGAGTGGTTTCGAATTCATTCTCGTTCCTTCAGCTCGTGTTTCATGCCTTTCAACCTCCTTGATTCTCGTCGTATTCCTTGTTCCTCTTGTTTAACGAAGTCTTTGCAACTTCGTTCATCTTCGTTGTATCCTTTCTTTCAAATTGTTTAACTCTCAACATTCTTTGGTTTCACTCTTCTATCATCGAAGAACTTTGTTATTCCTTTTCTCTTCCGTCTCGTTCCGAAGATCTCGGGACGAGATCTCTTGTTAGTAGGGGAGTGTTGTGACACCCCGACACCGGTGCGCCAGGTGTTAGCCAGTTATTCGTTGCCGTTGCCATGTCATCTGCTTGCATGTTGCATTTTGCCATGTCATCATGTGTGTTGCATCAGCATGTTTTCAAAACTTGCATCCGTCCAAGTTTCCTCGTCTTCTCCGTTGCCCGTTCTGAGCTCAGACACACTTGCACGCGCCCGCGGCACCTCCGTTTATTTATTTTATGAGTGGCCAGAAATTTTCTCGGAATAGGATGAAACTTGGCGTGTGGTCTTATTATAGCATAGGTAGACCGCCTGTCAATTTTCGTCGCATTCGGAGTTCGTTTGATAGCCCAACCGTTATCTATAGCGGCACTAGTAGCCGGGTAATTCGTCCGACGTTTCCGGTCTCCGAAAACCCCCGCGGGCCTCTCCCCTCTCCTCTCATCTCAGCCCACACACCTCTTCACAGCCCACCTAGGCCTACCTAATGCCCCCTCGCGATCGGTTCCGTCGGATCGCGACCGGAGGGCTCCAAATCGCCCCAAAACCCCCTAAACCTAGCCCTATGCCTATATATGGACACACCCTAGTCCATTTTTGGCATTCCCTGGTCTCCACCAACCTCTAGCCTCCCTCCACCACGGAATCCGTGCAGCCAGCCACCTCGTCCATGCCACTTGGCGCCACCCCATAGGGCCACATCAGCCGTCGCCGTCCTCCAGCCAACGGGAAGCGGCCACGTGGCCTCCCAATCGCCCCCTCAGCCACTCCTCACCGCACGGCCCGCGAGAGCCCGCCGCAGGCCAGCCCCGGGCCGATCTGGGCCCGGAGGGAGCCCGCACGCGCCGCCGCTTGTCCCCTGCTCCTCCCGCACGAGAACCCGCCGCCGCCGAGCTCCCTCGCGTCGCCGGCCTCCTCGCCCGCCGCCGCACATCGCCGCCGGCCTCTTCAACCCCCGCCGCCGCCTTGGCCTCCGCTGCGCCTCCTGACTCCCGGCCGCCTTGCCTCGCCGGACCACCGTGCGCCGCCGCCTGACCAGATCGCCGCCGGCCCCGTCCCGGCCAGATCCGGGCTGCTAGGCCCCGGATCCGCCGCCGCCGCGTCCCTCTAGCACAGTCGTCCTCCGGTCGGCCCCCGACCTCCTTCGCCGGATCCACGACCCCGCCGGCCAGATCCCGACGTCCCCGCTCCTCCCGGCGTCGACCAGCGCCGCCGCACCGCCCGTGATCCGCTGCCAAGTGGGCCCCGTGCCCGCCGCCGCCGACGGACATGTCCGTCCGGGCACGGACATGTCCGCCCGCCTCGCCCGTGCCACTGCCCCGTGGGCCCCAGCCACCGGACATGTCCGATCTGACCCGGACACGTCCGCCCCTCCAGAGGTCTTTTTCTTCTAAGTCCCGAAAACTTCATATTCTGATGCATATTTTGTGGTGCTGTAACTTTTTGTGTGCTTATCCAAATGATGCATGTAATATGTCAAAATGATCGTGGTGATATGATCTTCACTTTGTTCCGTTGTGGCATGCTTGTTTGAGTTTATCTAGATGCCCTAATCTCTGTTGCAAGAGTGCTACTTGTTTAAAACTGTTGTTAACTATAATTTTGTTGCATGCTTGTGATGCTTGTAACTTTGTGCATGTTTATCCAAATGGAGCATATGATATGTCAAAATGTTCATTGTGAAGTGCTCTACATGATGGTTGATGTAGCTTTCATGTTAGGTGCCATATTGCCATGTTAATCTCTGTTGCAAAAGTGCATGTGGCTGTTAAGTGGTGAAACTTGTTATGAGATGCTGATTTCACTTGCTCATTGCTATTGGTGTGTTTGTCTTCATGCCACTTGTCAATATGCTTTAGAAGCACAATCATATGGTCTTTGCTGTGGTGCAAACCACTTTCCATGATATGCCTTGAGGTGACTTAAACAAGCTTGTAAACATGCCATGTCGTTATTGTTGTTTTATACTTAGTGAAAAAACTGCTAAGTCTGGAATCTGTTTAACTTGATGCTATGTTTGCTTGATGCCCCACTCAAATCCATACTTGTTTTGGAGTGGGCAATGATCATGTCTTGTTGTCCATGTTATTGTCTATCCATTCATGCCCTTGTTTGCACATATGGCCTGCTGTAGCTTATTTATTTCTTCCTCTCAAATTGCTATAAATTTAACATGTCAGGATTTTTATCAGCATGATCAATTTGGTGAAGCTTGTTGTTATTGATCCATTCCTCCTATGGACTTGCTCCAATGGAGTTGTTTGATGTATCCTATGTCTACTACAAGTCCATGATCTTTATATACTTAGTAGAGTTGATATGCTTGTTGTTTTGTGCCTCCGAAGGCAGCATCGTGATGATGTTTTTGCCTTGCCAGATTTTGACTAAGTCTGGATAAATTTATTGCAACTTGCCATGCTTGGTTAATTATGTTCCAGCAAGCTTTTTGGTGTGTTCTAAGTTCATGCTTGTTAAGTAACATGTCTACTTCACATCCACGCCTCTTATTATCATGTTTGAGTGATGTAGCATATATTTACCCTTGCTCCCAAGTTGCTATGTGGCTGTTAACTTCAGCTTGTTGTTATATCTTGTTTCATGTGTATTTGTTGTACCGTTGCTCCGTTTTGAGTGTGCCCTTTATGAAACTTGTATGATTTTGCATGTAGAAGCATAATATCATGTTGTTTACCTATTTGGAGTGTGTTTGCTTGA
Source organism: Secale cereale (assembly GCA_902687465.1). Taxonomy (NCBI): domain Eukaryota; kingdom Viridiplantae; phylum Streptophyta; class Magnoliopsida; order Poales; family Poaceae; genus Secale; species Secale cereale. The sequence goes on along the minus strand of LR738715.1, from coordinate 601,385,636 downwards.
TGTTTGGGTGCATCTTGCACCGTTTACATGCTTGCCTTGTTTTGCTCATATCTTCTAGGCCGTAGCTCCGAATTAAACAAACATTATATGAAACTTGACTGGAATTTTAGGTAGATCATCATGGTGCATGTTAACCTGCTGTTTAACAACTTTAACTTAAGGTTTGTTCAGATCTGGACTAATTTCAAATTATGCATATGAGGACTTACCGGTTTTGTTATGTGTTGATTTCGGCCTCATTTAAACTTGTTGGCTTGTGTTGTTCTTGTGTGCTTCATCCCTTGCCATGAATTGCATCATATAGACTTGTCTTGCATCATACTTGGTTGAGCATATTGTCATGTTCTTGTGTTGTGTGTTTACCATGTTGCTTGCTTTCTTCTCGCTAGTTCTTTTCCGTTGCGTTCGTGAGGATTCGTTTGTCTACACGTGGTTAGTCTCCAAGGCTTCTTCTTCGTCTTCTCATGGACTCATTCTTCTTCCTTGCGGGATCTCAGGCAAGATGACCATACCCTTGGATACCTTTACTATCATTGCCATGCTTAGTTGTCTTGATGCTAACGTTATATGTCGCGCTACCCATCATTATTGTCAGCCCCTCTCCTTGTTGCCATGAAACCTCTAACCTTTGACACCTTCCTAGCAAACCATTGTTTGGCTATGTTACCCGCTTGCTCAGCCCCTCTTATAGCGTTGCTAGTTGCAGGTGAAGATGAAGATCGTTCCATGTTGGAACTTATTGTTGGGAATATCACAATATGTCTTATATATATTAACACACCTATATACTGGGCATGGATGGAAGGCTTGGCCTTTTGCTCGGTGTTTTGTTCCACTCATGCCACCTTAGGAGCCGATAAACCGGTATTATGTTCCTTGATTTTGCATTCCTTACATGGTTGGGTATATGGGGACCCCTTGACAGTTCGTCTTTGAATAAAACTCCACCGGCAAGGCCCAACATTGGTTTTAATTTGCAACATAATAGAAACTTAATTAATTAATTGCATAGGGAGTTAGCACTACCCGAGGATTCTTTCTACATACAGGGGGGCCAGTGCTGATGGTGTTGGTCCCAAACTAGAGCCACTTGCGGTGCCACCCAGTTATCTGGGGTCTTTGGTTGCCGTACATACTGCTCATCCGGACGTGGCCTGAGACAAGATACGCGCGGCTACTATCAGGGTGTCGGCACGCCGGGAGGTCTTGCTGGACTTGTTTCACCATTGTCGAAATGTCTTGTGCACCGGGATTCCGAGCCTGATCGGATTGTCCCTAAGATAAGGGGTAATATTATTATCATCTCTGCTGATCGTGAGAGCTTGTGATGGGCTAAGTTGGGACACCACTGCAGGGTTATGATCTTTCGAAAGCCGTGCCCGTGGTTATGTGGCAGATTGGGATTTGTTAATGTCCGGTTGTAGAAAACTTGACAGAGGATCCGAAGTAAAACACACAACCGTGACTGTCTCTTTTCACTTTGAGAAGAGAACACGGTGGGGTTATGTTTGACTCGTAGGTAGTTCAGGATCTTTAGCGATCATTACTAGTTTGCGACCGTTTACGTAGATGCTCATCTTATTCTTCTACTCGTAAGTTAGCCACCATAAATTGCTTAGTCGCTGCTGCAACCTCACCACTTTACCTCTTCCTACCCATTAAGTTTTGATAGTCTTGTTACCCATGGTTATGGGATTGCTGAGTCCTCGTGGCTCACAGATACTACAACAACAGTTGCAGGTGCAGGTTTCCGATGACTTGACGTCAGAGCGTTTTTCGTTGTGTTGGAGTTCTTCTTCTTCTTCTTCTTTAATCTTGGGTTAGGTTCCGGGTCGGCAGCCTGGGATAGCAGATGGATGTCGTTGTGCTTTCATGTTTGCATCCGTAGTCGGATGTCTTGTATTGATGTTGTTGTATTCATGTGACTTGTATGTATTGTTGTATCCCCCATGTATGTATGTAATGGTACGATGTAATGATATTCATCTTGCTAAGCGTCCGAAATGCGGTTGTGCCCCAATCACGTAAGTGTCACGTGATCGGGATAGAATCGCATCTTGGGCCTGACACAATCTCCCCAAACAGTTTGGTGAATGGTGCTTTGAGCAAGGAGATCGAAAATGGCCGCAATATGAGCTAGAACTCGGGTTTGAGCTGGTTGGAGATTTTTTTGGGAGGAAGAAGAAGAGCATGGGTGAAAGGATAAGTGGAGGGGGGCCACATGGGACCCACGAGGTAGGGGGGCGCGCCCTGTGCCCTCGTGGCCACGTGTTGGCTCCCCTCGCTGTGTGTTCAGTGCCATATTTCCTCAAATATTCTAGAAAAAATCATATTTCATTTTCATGGCATTTGGAGAACTTTTATTTCCGGGATAATTTTTTATTGCACGGATAAGCCAGGAAACAGACAGAAAAAGCTATATTTCTTTTATTTTTCCTAATTAACAGAATGTAAAAGGAGGGTACAGTAGGTTTGTGCTATCTAGATTCACCTATCCCATGTTCATCAAAAGGAATCCATTAACAAGGTTAATCAGGTCTTGTTAATAAACTCTTTCCGAGTAACTTGAAACCGGAGAATTTTCGAATAACACTAGGTTACCTCAATGGGGATATGTATGTCCCCAACAATAAGGATGTCATATGTCTTCTTGATAGTAGGAAGAGGGAATTCAAAACCTCCAATAGTAATAGTTGAAATTTTTCCAATATAATTGATACTGTGGACCTGAGGTTGTTTCCTCGGAAAGTGCACCGTACGCTCATTACCATTGACATGAAAAGTGACATTGCCTTTATTGCATTCAATAACAGCCCCTGCAGTATTCAAAAAAGGTCTTCCAAGAATAATAGACATACTATCGTCCACGGGAATATCAAGTATAACAAAGTCCGGTAGAATAGTAACATTTGCAACTACAACAGGCACATCCTCACAAATACCGACATGTATAGCAGTTGATTTATCGGCCATTTGCAAAGATATTTCAGTCGGTGTCAACTTACTCAAGTCAAGTCTACGATATAAAGAGAGAGGAATAACACTAACACTGGCTCCCAGATCACACAAAGCAGTTTTAACATAGTTTCTCTTAATGGAGCAAGGTATAGTAGGTACTCCTGGATCTCCTAATTTCTTAGGCATTCCACCCTCAAAAGTGTAATTGGCAAGCATTGTGGAAATTTCTACTTCAGGTATCTTTCTTTTGTTGGTAATAATGTCTTTCATATACTTGGCATAAGGATTTGTTTTGAGCACATCAGTCAAACGCATACGCAAAAGGATAGGTCTAATCATTTCAGCAAAGCGCTCAAAATCCTCATTATCCTTTTTCTTGGATGGTTTCGGAGGAAAAGGCATGGGTTTCTGAACCCATGGTTCTCTTTCCCTACCGTGCTTCCTAACAACAAAGTCTCTCTTATCATAACGTTGATTCTTTGATTGTGGGTTATCAAGATCAACAACAGGTTCAATCTCTACATCATTATCATTGCTAGGTTGAGCATCATCATGAACATCATTATTATTATTATCACTAGGTTCATGTTCATTACCAGATTGTGTCTCAGCATCAGAAACAAATATATCATTGGGATTCTCAGGTGTGTCAGCTACAGGTTCACTAGGAGCATGCAAAGTCCTATCATTTTTCTTTTTCTTCTTCTTAGAAGAACTAGGTGCATCTAAATTAGCTCTCTGAGAATCTTGCTCAACTCTCTTAGGGTGGCCCTCAGGATACAAAGGTTCCTGAGTCATTTTACCACCTCTAGTTGCAACTCTAACAGCATAGTCATTATTCTTACTATTTAATTCATTAAGCAAATCATTTTGAGCCTTAAGTACTTGTTCTACTTGAGTGGTTACCATAGAAGCATGTATACTAATGAGTTTCAGTTCACCTTTAGCTCTAGACAGAGAATCACTCAAGCGTTCAATCATATAAGCATTGTGTTGTAATTGTGTACCAACGTAAGCATTGAAGTTTTCTTGTTTAACAATAAAATTGTCAAACTCATCTAAGCATTGGCTAGCAGACTTATAACGAGGAATATCATCTTCATCAAATCTACAAAGAGAATTTACCTTTACTACCTGTGTCGGGTTATCAAGACCATGTATTTCTTCAATAGGTGGTAAATTCTTAACATCTTCAACTTTAATACATTTTTCTTTCATAGATTTCTTTGCCTCTTGCATATCTTCGGGACTGAGAAATAGAACACCTCTTTTCTTCAGAGTTGGCTTAGGGGCTGGTTCAGGAAGTGTCCAATTATTTTCATTGGCCAGCATATTATTAAATATTAATTCAGCTTGTTCCACTGTTCTTTCCTTGTAAAAACAACCAACACAACTATCCAGGTGGTCTCTAGAAGCATCGGTTAGTCCATTATAAAAGACATCAAGTATATCATGCATCTCAAGAGGATGATCAGGCAAAGCATTAAGTAACTGGAGAAGCCTCCCCCAAGCTTGTGGGAGACTCTCTTCTTCAGTTTGAGCAAAGTTATATATTTCCCATAAGGCAGCTTGTTTCTTATGAGCGGGAAAATATTTAGCATAAAAATAGTATATCATATCCTGGGGACTACACACACAACCAGGATCAAGAGAATTAAACCAAGTCTTAGCATCACCCTTTAACGAGAACGAAAACAACTTAAGGATATAGTAATAACGAATCTTTTCATCATTGGTAAACAGGGTGGCTATATCATTCAACTTGGTAAGATGTGCCACAACAGTTTCAGACTCATTGCCATGGAAAGGATCAGATTCAACCAAAGTAATTAACTCAGGATCAACAGAGAATTCATAATCCTTATCAGTAACACAGATAGGTGAAGTAACAAAAGCAGGGTCATGTTTCATTCTAGCATTCAAGGACTTTTCTTTTAGCTTAGCTAATAACTTCTTAAGATCATATCTATCATTGCAAGCAAGAAAGTCTCTAGCAGTTTCTTCATCCATAACATAACCCTCGGAAACAACAGGCAATTCATATCTATTGGGAGTAGTTTGATCATCACTTTCATAAATATCATCAACATTTGCACTCTCCCTAACCTTAGCAATTTGTTCATCTAGAAATTCATCTAGTGGCACAGTATCAGGCATAGAGGTAGTTTCATCATACATAGCAGAAGTAGTATCATCAAGAACATACGACATATCAGATTCCATAACAGGAGTAGGTGTCGCAAGTTTACTCATAACAGAAGGAGAATCAAATGCAGAGCTAGATGGCAGTTCCTTACCTCCCCTCGTAGTTGAGGGTAAGATCTTGGTTTTTGAGTCCTTCAAATTCTTCATAGTGATAAGCAGATCTAAGTGACTAAAAGAATAGAGCTATGCTACCTGGCAACATCGCCAGAAAATAGTCTTGATAACCCACAAGTGTAGGGGATCGCAACAGTTTTCGAGGGTAAAGTATTCAACCCAAATTTGTTGATTCGACACAAGGGGAGCCAAAGAATACTCTTAAGTATTAGCAGCTGAGTTGTCAATTCAACCACACCTGGAAACTTAGTATCTGCAGCAAGATAGTTTAGTAGCAAAGTAATATGATAGTGGCGGTAGCAGCAATAAAAGTAGTGATAGTGTTTTTGGAGTTTTGAAATAATAGTAACGGAAAAGTAAATAAGCAACTAGCAATATAGGTAGAGCTCGTAGGCATTGGATCGGTCATGGGAAATTATGTCGGATGCAATTCATCATGTAGAAGTTATAACCTAGGGTGACACAGAACTAGCTCCAGTTCATCAATGCAATGTAGGCATGTATTCCGAATATAGTTATACATGCTTATGGAAAAGAACTTGCATGACATCTTTTGTCCTACCCTCCCGTGGCAGTGGGGTCCTATTGGAAACTAAGGGATATTAAGGCCTCCTTTTAATAGAGTACCGGACCAAAGCATTAACACATAGTGAATACATGAACTCCTCAAACTATGGTCATCAGCGGGAGTGGTCCCTATTATTGTCACTTCGGGGTTGCCGGATCATAACACATAGTAGGTGACTATAGACTTGCAAGATAGGATCAAGAACACACATATATTCATGAAAACATAATAGGTTCAGATCTGAAATCATGGCACTCGGGCCCTAGTGACAAGCATTAGGCATAGCAAAGTCATCGCAACATCAATCTCAGGACATAGTGGATACTAGGGATCAAACCCTAACAAAACTAACTCGATTACATGATAGGTCCCATCCAACCCATCACCATCCAGCAAGCCTACGATGGAATTACTCACACACGGCGGTGAGCATCATGGAATTGGTGATGGAGGAAGGTTGATGATGACGATGGCGACGATCTCCACTCTCCGGAGCCCTGAACGGACTCCAGATCAGCCCTCCCGAGAGAGATTAGGGCTTGGCGGCGGCTCTGTCTCGTGAAATGCGATAATTCCTTCTCCCTGATTTTTTTCTCCCCGAAACGGAAGATATAGGATCTGGGGGTACGTCGGTGGAGCATCGGGGGGCCCACGAGGCAGGGGGCGCGCGCTGGGCAGGGGGCGCGCCCCCACCCTTGTGGACAGCGTGTGGGCCCGCCCGGTGAGGATCTTCTTGCATATATTATTTGTATTTTTTGAAATAATTCTCTGTTGATTTTCAGGCGATTCCGAGAACTTTTTATTCTGCACAAAAACAACACCATGGCAGTTCTGCCGAAAACAGCGTCAGTCCGGGTTAGTTCCATTCAAATCATGCAAGTTAGAGTCCAAAACAAGGGCAAAAGGGTTTGGAAAAGTAGATACATTGGAGACGTATCAGGGGGGTCCGCGACTGGGGGTGAAACGCCCCCCAAGGCACGATTTTCGCCAGGTCACCCCTGGCGGCGCTATTTGGGCGTCCCTGGGGGGCCGAACGGCTGGAGATGCTCTTACTAGGCGGCGTTCTAAACAGAGTCACCAAAACAACAGGCTCCGTAATTGTATTCATGTTTTTTTCTATCTACTCTACTTCAGCTTGGCGTCAATATTAAACAATTCAACATTATTATTGTAAACCACTTATCTGGATACAATAAATAATCTGAATGCAACAAATAATCCAATGAATGAAATTGTCCAAATAAAAAATATGAATTAAGGATATGTAAACACACTATCGCCCATGCAGCTGGCATTGATGCTCAATGAGATCTTCACGCAACAAATCCTGGGAGGTCCGGTCTTCATTCTTCGGCCACGCCTCGAAACATGCTGGAATGTGGTTCGTGTGTCTATGAGGCTTGATAGATATGCCAACATTGTCATACTCTTTGGCCATCTCGGTATCTCTCTCATCGGCGATGACCATGTAATGTAGGACATACAACAAGTCATGATCTTTGCCAATGTATCTTTGTTCGAGAAATGAGCAAGACACTAGCAAATTGAAAACCTAGCTTGCAACATTCAAAATGTTCTATAAATTTCCTTCCTTGTTGCTTCTTACATCTTTGCAAAATATTTATGTTTGGGGATTTCTCTTCATAAATATTGATCAAGATGAACATATCCCATCAGTTAGATAGTGTCCTTGGTCATAATCATGGACATTTGCCTTATACTTGTATCCTGGAGTAGTTCCGAATGCTATCCTAATAAACAAATGATATGTCTTTTCTTTACAGAAAAGGCTCATGCCGAGCCCTCCTTTGAATTGACAAAACCATCAACCGACCAGGAGTACAAATCTCATAACATTACAAATAAGTTACAAAAAACAATAAACATGACTGCTTGAAGTCAATGGCAGCTGCAAGGACAAACTAGCACCGTTGAGGATATCTCCGTACACTACAACCTACACAAGAGGGCAAGATAAAGTCTTGAGAGAATGTATCACGAAGGATGCATTATTCCCTTCTTCGAACTCGAGAGAATTACCTAGCTTGAAACCATATGTCTTGCCGGCATAAAGGGTCACAACCTTCTCATCCTAGCTCGAAGGACGCCACATCACTGGTAGGTAAAGCCAATCACCCTAGATCCCACATGTACCAGGAAACTGGGCTACCAAAGAGAGGAGCAAACTCATACCAGCAAGCATACTTGAACTCCGATGAAGCACGAATGCTGCCATTGGCTCAACCAAAATGCAGAACAAAAGCAACCAGACACATGAACAAGTTAAGAAGATTCGACCGATAGAGAAGACATCACCAACACCCGGCATGAGCAAAATTCGTTGGAGCACAAGGCTCACACCGAATAGGTTACCGCCACTGCCTTAGAGGGAAACTCAATTCCCTCTCGGCCAGGCTCAACGTCGTCGACCACTAGCGACACCGGCAGGGACCCTTCACTACTACATCCGGAGAGTAATGAAGAACTGAAAACAAGATGCCAATGGTTGACACCAGAGCCATCATTGCTCAATCACCTCAACTACTATCCCGGATGGGATGACCCCTCCAAGAAGTAACACGACACTGCAGTGCCATCGCCTCCCAAGAGAGGGGACCAAGGTTTTCACCACTAAGAAGAGGGGAGCTTGAAGGTGAGGGGAACCTCACCGAAGCCTCCATGGAGAAGATCAATACCAAAGGCGTTGACATTAGCGTGACTGACATGCCGACCAAGGAATAACTTTGGTCACTCACACCTACGAGCTCCACCCCATCTGAGCCCAAGACCATCCATCAAAGACCGCCAACCACTGAAGGGGAGCGAGCAGATCTAGAGATCTAAAGTGGATGTTCTACACAGGGCACCGACAAAGCCCGTGGAAGATCCCCACACCACTTCCTTTCTACCCGCGTAGCCAAGGGAGATGGCCAGCCAGCACCCACTGGCAAGGCCCGCCGCATGGCCATGCCAAGCACACCAACGGGGATGCCACCCTGACTACCGAGGTCCTCCATGCGTGTGGAGCGGTTATATCCCTGTCACCACCTTCATAGGTGTCATGCGCGCGAGTCTGGGAGCACCACATATGTTGGCGGAGGGCAGGGAGGAGGGAGATGGGGTTGGCGGTGCTAGGGTTTGGCATCCCTGAGTAGCCTCAGAGAGATGATGCGAGGGTCATAGGGCGGGGTTTGAATGTTAAGAACGTACGAGAGGTCTGCAAGGCATTTGTGTGATTGTGGGATTCAAGAAAAGCCAAAGTAGAAATGTCAAATCCATAAATCCACGAAAGACTGCTTACAAGAAAATAGTTGGATCATGGTAATGCCCGGGAATTGGTTGTACCATGCTATCGTGCAATTATTCCGCTTCCAATGCATACAATCAATACTCCAAAGCATCCTGGGTCATCCTCTTACTTCACTCATTGCTAAAAGCCTATGTCATCTTCACTAGTGCTCATAAGTACTGAGCTCCATGAACCCTAATCACAACATTGGCGCACATTTTTGTGCACTTTATGGTTGTATCTTCAGCCATTTGAAGATACCCATCTGTCAATATTTGCAGGAGCGACATATGCAGTAGCCCAAAGTGTGTCACGCCCACCTTCCGAAAAAGAGAACTAGCATACCAGTGACATTAGTCCTCTAACTAAAAGAACAATTCATTAGATTTGTTTCATGTTATTATCAATTTGACAGAATAGCCGTTCGGACATGCAGAGGCATCACTGATAATCCCCAAGTGCAGAGACCATAACAATCGAATGCGAGCTTATTATATATTTCCTGTTAAAACAAATTTGAGAAACACCATTTATTACACACACACACATATGGGAACATTTGTGTCAAACATTCTGTTGAGACAAAACAAAGGTGTCGACATTAGTGTGAGTGCCATGCCGGCCAAAGAATAACTTCGGTTCTCACTCACACCTACGAGCTCCATCCCATCCTAGCCCAAGGCCATCCATCAAAGACCGCTGACCACTGGAAATCCAACACCCACTGGTGAGGCATGCCGCATGGCCATGCCGAGCATACCAGCAGGGACGCCGCCCTGACGACTGAGGTCCTCCACGCGAGTGGAGCGGCTATATCCCTACCGCCACCTTCATAGGTGTCACGCGCGCTAGTCGGGGAGCACCTCAGACGGCGGTGGAGGGAAGGTGGGAGGGACAAGGGGTAGTGGTGCTAGGGTTGGGTACCTGTAAGTAGCCTTAGAGAGAAGATGCGAGGGTCCCATGGAGGGGTTTGAATAATAAGAACATACGCCATCTCTGCAAGGCATTGTTGTCATTGTGGGATTCGTGCAAAGTCAAAGTAGAAATGTCAGAGCATGGTTAGTATAGACAGCTGTTGGCTATAAGTCAGTGTCATGTCATGTACAGCCCATCTTATAGTCAACATGCACAATAGTAGATCAAAAGAGTGTACTACTTTTTTGTTAGGTGACCCACCTTTCATTCTCACAAAGTGCCTAGGAGCACGTGCTAGAGCTGGCTCTTCACGAAGAGCCCGCTTACCTTCTCTCTCCTCTTCTCTTTCCTCCAACTAAGTAGAAATATATTAGTTTATTCCTTATAGCCTGCTGACTCAGCTCTATTGTACTTGCTGTCATCGGCAATGATCCGCCCTTCAATGCATGCAATCAATACTCCCATGCATCCTGGGTCATCCTCATACTTCACTCATTTCTAAAAGCCTATGTCTCTTTTTTTTAAACATGGGGCAAAAGTTTTGCCCCTTTTCATTAATTAAGAGAGGAAGAAGTCTGACAATGTTTCCAGAGAAAGAAAAAAAGGCCCCCAAAGGGGAGAGCAAAAACAGGAAAACACTACTCTCCCGGTAGGATGTGCCCCAAAATCTTTGCTCCCGCGGTCGCCCAAAGCCCCGCCGCGCGCTCCCTTGATGGTTTGAAGAAGAATAGTTGGGGGGG
>LR738715.1:601327740-601372556 GCA_902687465.1 Secale cereale | reverse complement strand
GGGGAGCAAAATTACCTCGGTGCCATGCCCGATCGAACCGTTTAAATCCTCGAAAAATCATATGATGCAGGAAATCCTCGGGACCTGGCACGGTGTCATAACATGGACCCTGCAGGTTGTGGTAAATGTTTGGGCGTGTTTCGAGTAGGGCTCACCAGCGGCCGCTTGTAAACTACACCATCTCCGATGTAGTCTCTGGGTACCGAGAGGGAACGAGTCGGGTCTGTAAGAATAATATTACTAATTAAGTAGTGAATATAAAAGCAATGAAAACCATCATAAATCAAATTTTCATAAATTTTATGATTGCAAAAAATAGGCAAAACTGTAAGCCTAGTGTTTTCGTCGGGCACACGGCTTATAGGCCTTGTAAACCGAGTTCTTGGGCAGGGCTCACGGCTTATAGTGCGTAGAAGCCGAGTGCCTGCCTCCGACACACGGCTTATAGATTGCTCCGTGACTGCGCCGTCAGCCACCTCCGTTGCACACACTTGGCAGTTTGTATTTGCCGAGTGTGCGCTGTAAGCCGGGTGCTTTTTCGAGTAGATGCCGTGTAGTTCGTATAAGCCGAGAGCTTTTACTCGACACTCGGCTTATAGATGACCATAAGCCGAGTCCTTTATGTTTGCCGGGTGTTGTTTTTCCTAGACTCGGCGTAGAGGAGCCTAAGCCGGGTGCCCGAAAAATAGAACTCGGCCTATTGAATAACACACGGGAAAACCGAGTTTTCCTGTAGTGATTGGTGCTCACAAATACTGAGCTTCATGAACCCTGACCACAACATTGGCAGCCATTTTTGTGCACTATTCGAAGATACTCATCTGTCACGGTCACTTTCGCCAAAAAATAAAAAAATAGCAGACCAGTGACATTATTCCTCCAGCTAAAAGGACGGTTCCCAATTCAACAGAATACACATTCGGCATGTGGAGGCATCACTGATAATCCCAAGATGCGGAGAACATAACGATCGAATGCGAGCTCATTCTATAATTCCCGGTCAAACAAACTTGAGAAACACCATTTATTACACACACATGTATGGGAACATTTGTGTCAAACTTTCTGTTGACACGACATTGTATGAGCAAAAAATTGAACACAAGCACAGTTACAATTTGTACATTTAATAATTGAATCCGACACGATCAGGTCCAGGCCGGGTTGCATGATGCACTTGGGATCAAGCGATCAATAGTTGACCACGGAGCACTTGAGCCTCACCTCCACAGGCATTCCCTTGGGGGGAGGTACGTTTCCCATCTTCACCATGGCCTTGGCGAAGTCCCTCGCGAACGCCTCACCGTCGGTGCTGTACATCTCCACAAGATTGTCCTGCAGACCTCCACCGCCGTAGAGAGTCTGGTCAGAGGTCAGGAGGCCGCGCCGTGTGATAAGGTTCTTGTAGTAAGCGTTGTCGAACCTCATTGGAGTCTGCACGTCAAACGGTGCCTTACCAGAAGGACTCTGACACGTTTGCTGCATGGTGTGTGCGAAGGATTGATCGATCTCCTCATTGCGGTCGGCACCGTAGACGCGGTCACTGTAGTGCATGCAGTTGGCCATCCCGACGGTGTGGGCACCGGAGAGCGCGGTCATGTCACGCGCATCGAGGTTGAGCCTTGAAAACATGGTGACAAGCTCGCCGAGGTTGTCGTGCGGGCTGGGGAGGCCATTCTGGGTGGATTCTGGGTCGGCGGCGAAGCGCGAGTCCTTGCGGCCGAGGGGCACGCTCCAGGTGGGACCACCGAGTAGGGCGACGGCGTCGCGGGACGCGAGGGCGATGACGTCGGCGCAGGAGACGGTGGCCGGACAGTCGTGCTCGAGCGCCGACTTGATGTCGTCGATGACTGTGTAGCCGGTGAGGGAGGCGTTCGGCTCCACATCCTTCTCGCTGGGGGAGAAGGGAGTTGCGTCCAGGAGAACAGAAGCATCGCATCCCTGTCACGCCATATATGAAGAGAGTATTAGCAAATGAAACCATAGTAGGTAAGAATATGTATATGGAAGTAGAGATGCGTATATACGTTGATGAAGCAGTCGTGGAAGAAGAGGCGGAGGACGGCGGGTGCCATCCTCGGCTGGGCGGCGAAGCTGCTCGCCATCACTGACCGCACGACGTGCTGCACGTTGGGGCACGTCTTCTCATAGTAACCCGCGGAGAGCTCGTCGCCATTGGCGGTGGCAGCCAGAGTGATGAAGAGGAGCAGCGCAAGTGTAACCCAAGAAGGACTCCCGGAGGACGCCATGCCGATATAGGTTGGCTGGTGTTGGGAGCGACCGGTGCACACCGCAGAAGAAGCAGGCAGGCAAGGAGGGAGTGAGATGCTTATAGCTTTGTATTAGCTAGGTTGCAGTGGATGATCGAGTGGGAGGCATATGCTTATATAGAGTTCGGTTTGTGCTGGTGTCTTCCTCGCGCGCGCGAATGTGCGAACGCTCTGCTCGACTGACAAGGTCTCCGGTCTGTCCGCCGCCTCGTGCATCTTGACGAGGTCAGGAGGACCGGTAGAAGAGAAAACAAAACACAATGGAATTGACAGGCTAACTAATACACGTACCTAGCTTGAATTTACATAAAACTAAGATGCTCCCGTCGACATGGTTGCTTGCTTGGATGGTGCTGGACCCAATCTCTCACTGGAATGAAAGGGCACGGTGTTAGAAAACGGGCTGGGACAAACCGTTAAAATGCTATGGAAACGCAAACACGCTTGTTGTCCACTTGGACGAATTAGTAGTCGATATTTGCACTGTTTGATAAAAACGACATTTTAGAACACCCTTGCTGGAACCGGAAAGTCTGCAATGTATGCAATGTATGCAATCTTTACAGCTGTGGCCTTTTATAATTGAAAGATTTAGGATATCTTTCGCGAATCAAAGAATTTGCAAAACTGAATTTTGAGTATTCCCTCCGTCCTATAATACAAGAGCGTGTCAAAAACACTCTTATATTAGTTAAAATGTAATGCACTGTTTGAGGAGATTTTGTAAAAAAAAATTGTACCGAGCTCCTCAAATGTTATTTGACCATCAAACATTGCAAGCACTAACATTTGTTGATAATGATTTTCACAAAGTTTCAATTTTTTTTAAATGTTTCTCTACGTTTTCTTGCGTGGTTGCATCGAAAATGGGTGCAGCCACTACTTTCCCCTTATATTATACTCCCTCCGTCCAGAAATACTGGTCGGAGGAATGGATGTATCTAGATGTATTTTAGTTGTAGGTACATCTATTTTTATTTATTTCTCCGACAAGTATTTTGGGACGGAGGGAGTAGAATTGATGGATTAGTATTTCTTTGCGCCGATTCAAAATTTGAGTGCGGCTCCAAAACAATTGCTACATGTACGTCCCTATTTGTTAAGAGCTCTGTTTGACATTGTCATAATTATATTTTATGTCTAACTCATGGGTTCATATGCATGCATTACCCTTAAGTCTCAACTTAGCGCGTTGAACGACATCGGTTGGAGTAGATTCACGCACTTCATAATCAAGTTGGTGTATATCATTGATAGCTCTAGGGATAATACTATAAATACTACCAATGCAGGTGAGATATGTCATCCAGCACTACTAGAATCTGGTTTGCGTCTGCCGAGTTTGATATAAAATTGGACTTGGCAGTGAAAAGAAACTCGACATCAGAAATAATTTGCTACCCATGGTGGTAGCTACACATGGCCCCAATATTTATCTCTAATTATTTGGTAAATTATTTTTGGACCATGCAAAATAATTCTATAACAAAAATATCACAACTTTGGAAAGCTGGCCACGACATCAAGCTCATCGACAGCGACGGCTTCACACGGGCCATGTACATGTTAAGTGGTCCATTCCCAATCCTTATATGTCTTCGATCCCATTTTGTCATTCTGAAGGACATGTTCTACGGTGTCGGCTTGGGATCCTTAGGTGCCAAGTCAGATCTCATCGACCACGACCACGAGAAGTGCACCCACTACGGCTCTTCTAAGGTGAAACAACCCATCTGCGACATCAGGGGGCGCACCATGGGTCTGTGCTCTTCCAAGTGGAAGGATCCCATCCATGTCAAGCGAGGCAATATCCTATCAGCAAATCATACTTTTTAATTTTTATAGCTAGCCAACTCGTACCCTTTGTTACAATAACTTTTGCCATGCGGTGTTTTAACTGTATCGTGTTTAATTATTTCAGTTATGTAATGAATTGTTCACTTCAGTTTCACGAATGACTATATTTGGTAGTTTATAGTGAGTATATGCTTTATTTATTTGTATTTGGTTGTTAGGTTGGTTGATGTGAGCATTTGTCCAGATATCAAGTGGATGCATTGTTTATCTGCATTTGGTTGTTTGGTTGGTCGCAGTGAGCATTGTCTAGTTTTCAAGCAGATGTCTTGTTTATCTGTATTTCATAGTTAGGTTGGTTGCAGTGAGCATTTTTCCAGTTCTCAATCAGATGCCTTGTTTATCTGTATTTGCTTGTTAGGTTAGTTGCAGTGAGCATTTGTCCAGTTTTTAAGTATATGCCTTATTTATCTGTATTTACTTGCTAGGTGGTTGCAGTGAGCCTTTGTACAATTTTCAATGGCTATATTTGGATATTATAGTGATCATACATGCCTTGTTTATTTTAGTTATTCACAGTGTGATGTTCATTATATGCAAGTTGGAACTGTGCAGTTCGATGTCATCAATACCAGCTTGAACGGCTATATTTGGTTCATGTCATGCCAGGTGTAGTTAATACATGCCCTTTATTTTAATTTTACACATTTATCCAGTATGATGTTTAAGCATGAGCTACAGTTTATGCATTTTCAACAATACCAGTTTGAATTACAGTATTTGGTGGTTGTTAAGCATGTTGTAGCTAACATCTCCTTCCATTTTTTTATCTACTATAACAGCATGCTGAAACCAATACATTCAAGCTATCATTTGGAGATGATGTTTTTTTTACCATGGCTATATTTGTTTGATGTTAAGCTTGCTATATTTATTATGCATTTCCATGTACTTATGCATGACAACAACGGGAATGACCAGCATTTTCCGTCGAGGTTAGTTTCCTCCATCGGCTTGTACCCCTGTTTCATAATGTAGTACATATAGATCCACGCCTGAACAGTTTTTAGCTTCTAATATTGACTTGTTGCTTGTAGGTACGTATGTCCTCGGCAAACATCCATGCATCGACCCTTTTTGCGTATGGGGCAATGAAATATTTATGAGCCAACATCAACTGAGGAAACTGATAAGAATTATTAGCAAAAAGATAGGAACCATGGCATGTAAATTATTTGTCTACGCTCTATCCAACACAACAGTGAGTTGTAGAATGATAACTACGAACTCTGTAGGCTTCTCTTTTTACTGCTCATAATGAGTTATTAGACAACAATATCTGAATATTTTTTGTTTGCAGTTGTTCCCAAAGCAGTTTACTCAAGATTATCTCGCAAAGTACATGATTGATGGATATGCAATGAAGGTTAAAGTATTTCATCAAGACTACAATGAGCATCCAGAAGTCCTAATTAAGACAGTGAAGGATGGGCGGCTTGCCATCACAAGGGTTTGGCCTAGAGTCGTGTGCGCATTAGGCATGTAGGAGGGCACAATATGAGCATTCCGCTTCACCTTCTTGAGCAACTAGAATGTCTTTCACCTGTCTCTTTACAATCTTCAGTACAATTGTGGTTCATCATTCTTTACTTGATACTTCTGTAGTTCTTCAGTATATGTATATGTGCATTGTATTACGCATTCGTCCTTGAACCTATATTTGTAATAACTATGGTTCAATATGAAATAAGTGATTTCCTATTTTCAAATTCAAAATCTGTGAATTTTAAATGCAGGGATTAAATTAGGGATAAATTATGATCTGCAGGCCAGTAACTACACACGGTTTGTGAAAGCAAAACGTCTATGATAGACGTCAAGATCAGACACGTTTCTCAGATCCACTATGGGTGCGATGAATCTCTACTGCACACGACCAGCCAAGAAAAAACATGTGAGATTAACGACATCAGCTGACACAACTCCTTACTAAATATTCGTGAAAGTCACCTTATCACACACGCTTGTCAATTATGGACTGTTTATGATGTCGGGTGTATCGTAAACGTTTGCTCATATAAGAACGCATGCGATAGGCCTACATCCGACGCGGATACGACATACGAATCGTTTGTGACATATTTAAACTTCGCATACAGTTTTATAGGGACAACTGTACGCACTCTTACATCGAATCACATACGGTTGACGAAAAGTAAATGTGTGTGATAGTCTCTTTATCATACATGTTATATAATCGTGAATTGTTTGTGATGGAGCGTGCATCGTAAACGTTGTACCATAGAATACCGACTGTGATGGTAATGCGAGCACAAACGAGTAGCACAGATGGAACGTTTGTGATATTCACAATTGTCTGAAGACTCACATTTGGGATAGATGCCGGCACCGCATACACTTAATTATGCAAAAAAGCATGCAATACTACTCCCTATTCCCGAGGGTTTCTGGGTCGTGTGGGAAGGACGACCCCCTATCAGACACATAGACGAGGCGACGGTTTAAAATGCCATTGCGGAAAGGGGCGAAAAACAGTTTGTATAGTAGTTCGTTGTACCAGTGTGCGACATCCACATGATAGGTGTTGGTATCAATGAGGAGCAAAGACGATATGAGGAGCATGGGAAGTCATATCACATGAAGAATTAGTCCGGTCTACTAATCTTAATTGTTGAGCTATTCATTGATGATGGCAACAAAAGGTAGGACAATAGATAATCAAAATAGCCGACAAGAGGAGTTTGTCTATTTATGGGTGACGGGCTACCAAACTGAAGGATCAGAGATGCGCGATATGTCAACTAGAGGGGGAGGGGGTGAATAGGGGACTACAACATTTAATAATTACTTTCTGATTTTAGAGACAAGGGCGGAAATGTAAGTTCTCTGGAAATGCAACTACACTAGTAGAAAAAGGGTCAAACGTGAAGCACATTAGTGCCGGTTTGAATTCGAGCCGGCACTAATGTGTATATTAGTGCCGGTTCCAACGGCTAGCCGGGCCGCTCTCATTAGTATCGGTTCGTGGTGAACCTGTTGGAAATATGCCCTAGAGGCAATAATAAAAGAGTTATTATTATATTTCCTTGTTCATGATAATCGTTTATTATCCATGCTATAACTGTATTGATTGGAAACTCAAATACACGTGTGGATGAATAGACAGACTTTGTGTCCCTAGTGAGCCTCTACAGGACTAGCTCGTTGATCAAAGATGACCGCGGTTTCCAGGTCATAGACATGAGTTGTCATTTGATAACGGGATCACATCATTAGGAGAATGATGTGATGGACGAGACCCAAACGTTAACATAGCTTTTGATCGTGTCAGTTATCGCTATAGTTTTCTGCATGTCAAGTATAAGTTCCTATGACCATGAGATCATGTAACTCACTGACACCGTAGGAGTGCTTTGTGTGTGCCAAACGTCGCAACATAACTGGGTGACTATAAAGGTACTCTACAGGTATCTCCGAGGGTGTCTGTTGGGTTGACATGGATCGAGACTGGGATTTGTCACTCCGTGTGACGGAGAGGTATCTCCGGGCCCACTCGGTAATACGTCATCTCAATGAGCTCAAAGTAACCAAGTAGTTGGTCACGGGATTATGTATTACGGTAACGAGTAAAGAGACTTGCCGGTAACGAGATTGAACTAGGTATAGAGATACCGACGATCGAATCTCGGGCAAGTAACATACCGACGAGACAAAGGGAACTGTATACGGGATTGCCTGAATCCTTGACATCGTGGTTCATCCGATGAGATCATCGAGAAACATGTGGGAACCAATATGGGTATCCAGATCCCGCTATTGGTTATTGACCTGGGAGTGTCTCGGTCATGTCTACATGGTTTCCGAACCCGCAGGGTCTACACACTTAACGTTCGGTGACGCTAGGGTTGTTAGTGAGAAAAGTGCATGGTTACCGAAGGTTGTTCGGAGTCCCGGATGAGATCCCGGACGTGACGAGGGTCTCCGGAATGGTCCGGAGACGAAGATTGATATATAGGATGAAAGGTTTCGGAGTCCGGAAGTGTTCCGGGGAGCATCGGGAAATCGGCGGACGACCGAAAGGGGTTTCGGGGGTTCCGGAAGTAGTTCTGGGCCTATTGGGCCACAAGGGGGAACACCACAGCCCTCAAGGGGCTGTGCGCCCCCCCCCTGGGCCCTCTCCTCATGCGGCTAAGGGGGTGGGACCCCCTAGGGCAGCCGCACCCCTTTGGAGTAGGGGGCAAGGCACCTAGGGGGGGAAACCCTAGGGCCTGGCCCTTGGCCGCCGCCCCCCCCCATGCCCTGGCCGCCGGCCCCCCTAGGGGAAACCCTAGGGGCGCCCCCCTCTCCTCCTTCCCCCTATATATAGAGAGGTAGAGGGAGGGCAGCCAACACAAGTTCGTGCCTCGGTGCTGCCCTCCCTCTCCCGTAACATCTTCTTCTCCCGCGGTGCTTAGGCGAAGCCCTGCTGGAAATCTTCTACACCATCACCACCACGCCGTCGTGCTGCCGGTTCTCCATCAACCTCTCCTCCACCCCTTGCTGGATCAAGAAGGAGGAGACGTCCCCGAGCCGTACGTGTGAAGAACGCGGAGGCACCGTTGCTTCGGTGCTAGGATCTTCGGCGATCTGAATCGCGGCGAGTACGACTCCATCATCCGCGTTCATAACGCTTCCACTTAGCGATCTACAAGGGTATGTGGATCTTACTCTCCCCTCGTAGTTGCATCTACTACATTGATCTTGGTGAACGTAGAGAAAAATTTTTGTTTTCCATGCAACGTTCCCCAACAGTGGTATCAGAGCTAGGATCTTGCGTAGATGCTTTCTCGAGTAGAACACAAAAGGGTTTGTGGCGTTGATGTTTAAATTGCTGCCCTCCTTAGTCTTTCTTGATTCAGCGGTATTATGGGATGAAGCGGCCCGGACCAACTTTACATGTCCACGTACATGAGACCGGTTCCATCGACAGACATGTGACTTTTGTTGCATAAGATGGCTGGCGGGTGTCTGTCTCTCCTATCTTAGTTGAATCGGAATAGAACAAGGCGGTCCTTGTAGAAGGTTAAATAGCAACTTGAATATCACCGTTGTGGTTTTGCGTAGGTAAGAAGCGTTCTTGCTAGATACCCATAGCAGCCACGTAAAACATGCAACAACAATTAGAGGACGTCTAACTTGTTTTTGCAGGGTATGTATGTGATATGATATGGCCAATGACATGATGAGATATATTTGATGTATGAGATGATCATGTTGTA
Organism: Secale cereale; assembly: GCA_902687465.1. Taxonomy (NCBI): domain Eukaryota; kingdom Viridiplantae; phylum Streptophyta; class Magnoliopsida; order Poales; family Poaceae; genus Secale; species Secale cereale. Next base: position 601,363,213 of record LR738715.1, on the reverse strand, counting down.
ATAGTTAATATCGACTTGCATGTCGATACATACGGCAACCGGCAGGAGCCATAGGGTTGTCTTTAATTTTTGTATGACCTGCGTGTCAATCATTAAGCGCTTTGTAATGCTTTACTTTATCGCTAAACGGTAGCAATAGTAGTAAGAGCATGGTGGGCGCCGACAACCCCGATGGCGACACGATGATGGAGATCATGATGATGGAGATCATGGTGTGGCGCCGGTGACGATGGAGATCATGCCGGTGCTTTGGAGATGGAGATCAAAAGCACGAGTTGATGGCCATATCATGTCACTTATGATTTGCATGTGATGTTAATCCTTTTATGCATCTTATTTTGCTTAGGACGACGGTAGCATTATAAGATGATCCTTCACTAAAATTTCAAGATAAAATTGTGTTCCCCCCGAGTGTGCGCCATTGCGAAGGTTCGTCGTTTCGAAGCACCACGTGATGATCGGGTGTGATAGACTCTACGTTCGCATACAACGGGTGCAAGCCAGTTTTGCACATGCAGAACACTCGGGTCAGACTTGACGAGCCTAGCATGTACAGACATGGCCTCGGAACACGGAGGACCGAAAGGTCGAGCATGAGTCATATAGTAGATATGATCAACATGTTGATGTTCACCATTGACACCACCTCATCTCACGTGATGATCGGACTTGGGTTGGTGAATTTGGATCATGTCACGCTCGAATGACCGGAGGGATGTCAATTTGAGTGGGAGTTATAAATAATTTGATTAGGTAATAACTCACTTATCATGAACAATAGTCTAAAATGTCTTTGCAAATTTTTGGTTGTAGATGGCTCGCGCAGTAGCTCCCCTGAATTTTAATGCGTTCCTAGAGAAAGCTAAACTGAAAGATGACGGGAGCAACTTTGTGGACTGGCTCCGCAATCTGAGGATCATCCTCACAGCTGCCCAAAAGGTTTATGTCCTGAATGCACCGCTAGGTGACCCCCCGCTCCTGGAGCCTCTGCGGACGTTATGAACGTTTGGCAGACGCGTTCGGATGACTATTCGATAGTGCAGTGTGCCATGTTGTACGGCTTGGAAGGAGGACTTCAAAGGCGTTTTGAACGTCATGGTGCATATGAGATGTACACGGAGTTGAAGTTCATCTTTGAGAAGAATGCTAAGATCGAGAGGTATGAGACCACCGATAAATTCTTCGCTTGCAAGATGGAGGAGAATTCGTCTGTCAGTGAGCACTTACTGAAGATGTCTGGGTACTATACCCGCATAGCTGATCTGGGACTTGTGTTCCCGGATGAGGCTATCATTGACAGAATTCTCCAGTCACTCCCTCCAAGCTACAAGAGCTTCGTGCAGCAGTATAACATGCAAGGGATGAACAAGACCATCGCCGAGCTGTTTTCGATGCTGAAAGTCGCTGAGGCAGACATCCAGAAGGAGTATCAAGTGTTGATGGTCAATAAAACCACTAGTTTCAAGAAGAATGGCAAGGGCAAGAAGGGTAACTCTAAGAAGGGTGGCAAATCAGTTGCTAATCCAGTGAAGAAACCCAAGGCTGGGCCCAAGCCAGAGACTGAGTGTTTCTATTGCAAGGGGAACGGCCACTGGAAGCGGAACTGCCCCAAGTATCTGGCGGACAAGAAGGGGGCCAACAACAACAAAGGTATATGTGATATACATGTTATTGATGTGTACCTTACCAACTCTCGTTGTAGTGCCTGGGTATTTGATACCGGTTCGGTTGCTCACATTTGCAACTCTAAACAGGAACTGCGGAATAAACGGAGGCTGGCGAAGGACGAAGTGACGATGCGCGTGGGAAATGGTTCCAAGGTTGATGTGATCGCCGTCGGCACGCTCGCTCTTCGATTACCATCGGGATTAGTTATGAACCTGAATAATTGTTATTTAGTGCCTGCGTTAAGCATGAACATTATATCTGGATCTTGTTTATTGCGAGACGGTTACTCATTTAAGTCAGAGAATAATGGTTGTTCTATTTATATGAGTAATATCTTTTATGGTCATGCACCCGAAGTTAGGGGTTTATTCTTATTGAATCTCGATAGTGATGATACACATGTTCATAACATTGATGCCAAAATATGTAGAGTAGATAATGATAATACCACTTTCTTGTGGCACTGCCGTCTGGGTCATATCGGCGTAAAACGCATGAGGAAGCTCCATGCTGATGGACTTTTGGAGTCTCTTGATTTTGAATCACTTGACACGTGCGAGCCGTGCCTCATGGGCAAGATGACAAGGACCCCGTTTTCAGGGACAATGGAACGGGCAAGTGACTTATTGGAAATCATACATACTGATGTGTGCGGTCCGATGAGTGTAACGGCGCGCGGTGGATATCGTTATTTCCTCACCTTCACTGACGACTTAAGTAGATATGGGTATATTTACTTAATGAAGCATAAGTCTGAAACTTTTGAAAAGTTCAAGCAATTTCAGAGTGAAGTTGAAAATCATCGTAACAAGAAGATCAAGTTCCTACGATCTGATCGAGGGGGAGAATATCTGAGTTATGAGTTTGGTGATCACTTGAGAAAATGTGGAATTGTTTCACAATTGACGCCACCTGGAACACCACAGCGTAATGGTGTGTCCGAACGTCGTAATCGAACCCTATTAGATATGGTACGTTCTATGATGTCTCTTGCCGATTTGCCACTATCGTTTTGGGGATATGCGTTAGAGACAGCTGCATTCACTTTAAATAGGGCTCCATCTAAGTCCGTTGAGACAACACCGTATGAACTATGGTTTAGTAAGAAACCGAAGTTGTCTTTTCTCAAGGTTTGGGGTTGCGATGCTTATGTCAAAAGGCTTCAGCCAGAAAAGCTCGAACCCAAAGCGGACAAATGTGTCTTCATAGGATACCCAAAAGAAACTGTTGGGTACACCTTCTATCTCAGATCCGAAGGCAAAGTGTTTGTCGCTAAGAACGGGTCCTTTCTCGAGAAGGAGTTTCTCTCGAAAGAATTGAGTGGGAGGAAGGTAGAACTTGATGAGGTTATTGAACCTCTGCTTCAACCAGAGAGTAGCGCAGTGCAGAAAGATGTTTTTGTGGAGCCTGCAGAGGTTGAAGAGGAAGCAAATGATGATGATCAAGAAGCTTCTGATCAAGTTACTACCGAACCTCGTAGGTCGACAAGGGTACGCACTGCACCTGAGTGGTACGGTAACCCTGTCTTGGAGGTCATGTTGTTAGACAACGGTGAACCTACGAGCTATGGAGAAGCGATGGTGGGCCCAGATTCCGACAAATGGTTAGAGGCCATGAAATCCGAGATGGGATCCATGTATGAAAACAAAGTATGGACTTTGGAAGTATTACCTGAAGGGCGGAAGGCCATTCAGAATAAATGGATTTTTAAGAGGAAGACGGACGCTGACGGTAATGTCACCGTGTATAAAGCTCGACTTGTGGCAAAGGGTTTTTCACAAGTTCAAGGGATTGACTACGATGAGACTTTCTCACCCGTAGCGATGCTTAAATCCGTCCGAGTCATGTTAGCAATAGCTGCATATTTCGATTATGAAATTTGGCAGATGGATGTCAAGACAGCGTTCCTTAACGGTTTTCTTAAGGAAGAGTTGTATATGATGCAACCAGAAGGTTTTGTCGATCCAGAGAATGCTGACAAAGTATGCAGGCTCCAGCGTTCCATTTATGGGCTGGTGCAAGCATCTCGGAGTTGGAATCTTCGCTTTGATGAGGTGATCAAAGCGTTTGGGTTTATACAAGTTTACAATGAAGCTTGTATTTACAAGAAAGTGAGTGGGAGCTCTATAGCGTTTCTAATATTATATGTGGATGACATATTGCTGATTGGAAACAATATAGAATTTTTGGATAGCGTGAAGGGGTATTTGGACAAGAGTTTTTCGATGAAAGATCTCGGTGAAGCTGCTTTCATATTGGGCATCAAGATCTATAGAGATAGATCAAGACGCTTGATAGGACTTTCACAAAGCACATACCTTGATAAAGTTTTGAAGAAGTTCAAAATGGATCAATCCAAGAAGGGGTTCTTGCCGGTATTGCAAGGTACAAAGTTGAGTAAGACTCAATGCCCAGTGACTGCGGAAGATAGAGAAAAGATGAGTGTCGTCCCCTATGCTTCAGCCATAGGCTCTATCATGTATGCAATGCTGTGCACAAGACCAGATGTCAGCCTTGCCATAAGTATGGCCGGAAGGTTTCAAAGTAATCCTGGTATGGATCACTGGACAGCGGTCAAGAATATCCTAAAGTACCTGAAAAGGACTAAGGATATGTTTCTCGTTTATGGAGGTGATCAAGAGCTCGTCGTAAAGGGTTACGTCGACGCAAGCTTTGACACTGATCCGGATGACTCTAAGTCTCAAACCGGATACGTATATATTCTCAACGGGGGAGCGGTAAGCTGGTGCAGTTCCAAGCAGAGCGTGGTAGCTGATTCTACATGTGAAGCGGAGTACATAGCTGCCTCGGAGGCGGCAAAGGAAGGTGTATGGATGAAGGAGTTCATGACAGATCTTGGAGTTGTGCCTAGTGCACTGAACCCAATGACTCTGTTCTGTGACAACACTGGTGCCATTGCTCTAGCCAAGGAACCAAGGTTTCACAAGAGGACCAGACACATAAAGCGACGCTTCAATTCCATCCGCGATTCGGTCAAGGAGGAGGACATAAACATTTGCAAAGTACACACGGATTTGAATGTTGCAGATCCGTTGACTAAGCCTCTTCCACGGGCTAAGCACGATCAACACCAAGACTCTATGGGTGTTAGATTCATTACCTTGTAATGCTAGATTATTGACTCTAGTGCAAGTGGGAGACTGTTGGAAATATGCCCTAGAGGCAATAATAAAAGAGTTATTATTATATTTCCTTGTTCATGATAATCGTTTATTATCCATGCTATAACTGTATTGATTGGAAACTCAAATACACTTGTGGATGAATAGACAGACTTTGTGTCCCTAGTGAGCCTCTACAGGACTAGCTCGTTGATCAAAGATGACCGTGGTTTCCAGGTCATAGACATGAGTTGTCATTTGATAACGGGATCACATCATTAGGAGAATGATGTGATGGACGAGACCCAAACGTTAACATAGCTTTTGATCGTGTCAGTTATCGCTATAGTTTTCTGCATGTCAAGTATAAGTTCCTATGACCATGAGATCATGTAACTCACTGACACCGTAGGAGTGCTTTGTGTGTGCCAAACATCGCAACGTAACTGGGTGACTATAAAGGTACTCTACAGGTATCTCCGAGGGTGTCTGTTGGGTTGACATGGATCGAGACTGGGATTTGTCACTCCGTGTGACGGAGAGGTATCTCCGGGCCCACTCGGTAATACGTCATCTCAATGAGCTCAAAGTGACCAAGTAGTTGGTCACGGGATTATGTATTACGGTAACGAGTAAAGAGACTTGCCGGTAACGAGATTGAACTAGGTATAGAGATACCGACGATCGAATCTCGGGCAAGTAACATACCGACGAGACAAAGGGAACTGTATACGGGATTGCCTGAATCCTTGACATCGTGGTTCATCCGATGAGATCATCGAGAAACATGTGGGAACCAATATGGGTATCCAGATCCCGCTATTGGTTATTGACCTGGGAGTGTCTCGGTCATGTCTACATGGTTTCCGAACCCGCAGGGTCTACACACTTAACGTTCGGTGACGCTAGGGTTGTTAGTGAGAAAAGTGCATGGTTACCGAAGGTTGTTCGGAGTCCCGGATGAGATCTCGGACGTGACGAGGGTCCCCGGAATGGTCCGGAGACGAAGATTGATATATAGGATGAAAGGTTTCGGAGTCCGGAAGTGTTCCGGGGAGCATCGGGAAATCGGCGGACGACCGAAAGGGGTTTCGGGGGTTCCGGAAGTAGTTCTGGGCCTATTGGGCCACAAGGGGGAACACCACAGCCCTCAAGGGGCTGTGCGCCCCCCCTGGGCCCTCTCCTCATGCGGCTAAGGGGGTGGGACCCCCTAGGGCAGCCGCACCCCTTTGGAGTGGGGGGCAAGGCACCTAGGGGGGAAACCCTAGGGCCTGGCCCTTGGCCGCCGCCCCCCATGCCCTGGCCGCCGGCCCCCCTAGGGGAAACCCTAGGGGCGCCCCCCTCTCCTCCTTCCCCCTATATATAGAGAGGTAGAGGGAGGGCAGCCAACACAAGTTCGTGCCTCGGTGCTGCCCTCCCTCTCCCGTAACATCTTCTTCTCCCGCGGTGCTTAGGCGAAGCCCTGCTGGAAATCTTCTACACCATCACCACCACGCCGTCGTGCTGCCGGTTCTCCATCAACCTCTCCTCCACCCCTTGCTGGATCAAGAAGGAGGAGACGTCCCCGAGCCGTACGTGTGAAGAACGCGGAGGCACCGTTGCTTCGGTGCTAGGATCTTCGGCGATCTGAATCGCGGCGAGTACGACTCCATCATCCGCGTTCATAACGCTTCCGCTTAGCGATCTACAAGGGTATGTGGATCTTACTCTCCCCTCGTAGTTGCATCTACTAGATTGATCTTGGTGAACGTAGAGAAAAATTTTTGTTTTCCATGCAACGTTCCCCAACAGAACCTTTAGCATCGGTTCGTACCACGAACCGGTACTAATGAGAGTGGTGGCAGGATGTTGTCAGTCTTGGGCCCCTCCAGCACCTTTAGTACCGGTTCTTGGCACGAACCGGTGCTAAAGGTGGTCGTACATAAATCCTTCGTCCACCCGAGCTCGCTTTGTTCTTCCCCTTTCCCATCTCCTCTCTGTTCTTCCCCTCTTCCTCTCGAGCTCATTACACATTTTGCCCAAAATTTGTCAAGATTTGAAGGCCCCCATCCATTCAAATGATCACAAAGGTTAGTAACTCTGTCTTTTCATCTCTCATTGCTAGATTAGCTCTTGCAATGCTTTATATAGTGATTAATTTGTGATTTTAGTAATTTGGGAGGAAATATATGTGCTAGTATTTGATTTATATGCAATTTGAGGTCCAAAATAACACTTAGTTTGAATATGTAGGAGAGGTTAAATTTAGTTGAAAGAGAAAACGAGTACTTGAAAGAAAAATTGAAAAGAATTGAGGGCGAGAAGATGGAATTGGAGTTGCATGTTGCCGATGTCGTCTATGATGACAAGATCAAGATGGAGAAAATGCGCTTGAAGATTAGAAAGATTAGAAAATATGCCATCGATAGTGAGGCTTGGTATCATTATGCTGTTGGATCAATTGTTACCTTAGTTGTGATCTTGATCGCATTTGTTGTTGCATTTAAATGCTTTAGCTAGAGAGTTATTTGTTTGTTGCATTTAAGTGTTGTATGAACTTTATGTATGAACTTGTATTAAGTTGGTGTTTTTGGTGTTGTGTATTGAAGATGAGCCGGCAATGCATGTACGATGACCGATGCTCTCCCGAGTTCATTAATGGCGTGCAAACTTTTCTGCTTGCGGCTGAGGCAAACAAGCGGGCGGATGGTTTTATGCCTTGTCCATGTGCTGTCTGTAAGAATGGTCTAAATTACTCTAAGTCAAGAATCATTCACGTCCACCTTATTAAGTCCGGTTTCGTGCCCCACTATAATGTTTGGACCAAGCACGGAGAAAGAGGGGTTATGATGGAAGACAATGAAGAAGAAGAGGACGACGACAGCTATCCTGGCCATGGGTTCCCTGAATACGATGATACAACAACGGGGGAAGAAGCTGAGCCGGTAATACGGGAAGAAGCTGAGCCGGCAATGCGGGAAGAAGCTGAAGAAGAGGCATCAGATGAGCCCGTTGATGATCTAGGTCGGGCCATTGCCGATGCAAAGAGAAACTGCGCAAGTGATTTGGAAAAGAAGAAGTTGCAGCGCATGTTAGAGGATCACAAAAAATTGTTGTACCCGAATTGCGTAGGTGACAAGAAAAAGCTGGGCACCACACTAGAATTGCTGCAATGGAAGGCAGAGATTGGTGTATTTGACAAGGGATTTGGAAAGTTGCTGGTAATGATAAAGGATATGCTTCCAAAGGACAACGAATTGCCCGAGAGTACGTACGGAGCAAAGAAGGCTGTCTGCCCTCTAGGGTTAGAGATGCAGAAGATACATGCATGCCCTAATGATTGCATCCTCTACCGCGGTGAGTACGAGGATTTGAACGCTTGCCCGGTATGCGGTGCATTGCGCTATAAGATTAGCCGCGATGACCCTGGTGATGTCTAGGGCGAGCGCCCTAGGAAGAAGATTCCTGCCAAGGTGATGTGGTATGCTCCTATAATACCACGGTTGAAACGTTTGTTCCAAAACAAAGAGCATGCCAAGGCGATGCGATGGCACAGAGAAGACCGTAAGAAAGACGGAAAGTTGATAGTACCCGCTGACGGGTCGTAGTGGAGAAAAATCGAAAGAAAGTACGGGAAGGAGTTTCCAGATGACGCAAGGATGGTCTAAGCGCAGATGGCATTAATCCTTTTGGGATGCAGAGCAGCAACCATAGCACCTGGCATGTGACTCTATGTTTGTATAACCTTCCTCCTTGGTTGTGCATGAAGCGGAAGTTCATTATGATGCCAGTGCTCATCCAAGGCCCTAAGCAACCCGACAACGACATTGATGTGTACCTAAGGCCATTAGTTGAAGAACTCTTACAACTGTGGAATGGAACAGGTGTACGTGCGTGGGATGAGCACATGGGGGAAGAATTTGACCTAAAGGCGTTGCTGTTCGTGACCATCAATGATTGGCCTGCTCTCAGTAACCTTTCAGGACAGACAAACAAGGGATACCACGCATGCACGCACTGTTTGGACAATACCGACAGTATATATTTGGCTAATTGTAAGAAGAATGTGTACCTGGGACATCATCGATTTCTTCCGAGCAGGCATCCCGTAAGAAAGAAAGGCAAGCATTTCAAAGGTGAGGCAGATCACCGGACGAAGCCTCGCCACCCTACTGGTGCTGATGTACATGATATGGTCAAGGATTTGAAGGTGGTCTTTGGAAAGGGTCCTGGTGGACAACCTGTTCCGAATGACGCTGACGGACGCGCACCCATGTGGAAGAAGAAATCTATATTTTAGGACCTGCCCTATTGGAAAGACCTAGAGATCCGCTCCGCAATCGACGTGATGCACGTGACGAATAATCTTTGTGTGACCCTGCTTGGCTTCTTGGGCGTGTATGGGAAGACAAAAGATACACCTGAGGCACGGGAGGACCAGCAACGTATGCACGGAAAAGACGGCATACATCAGGGTCATGCAAGCTACGCTCTTACCAAAGAAGAGAAGGAAATCTTCTTTGAATGCCTACTCAGTATTAAGGTACCGTCTGGCTTCTCGTCGAATATAAAGGGAATAATAAACATGGCAGAGAAAAAGTTCCAGAACCTTAAGTCTCATGACTGCCACGTGATTATGACACAACTGCTTCCGGTTGCATTGAGGGGGCTTCTACCGGAAAACGTTCGATTAGCCATTGTGAAGCTATGTGCATTTCTCAATGCAATCTCTCAGAAGGTAATCGATCCAGAAATCATAGCAAGGTTAGAGAATGATTTGGTGCAATGTCTTTTCAGTTTCGAGTTGGTGTTCCCACCATCCTTATTCAACATCATGACGCACGTCCTAGTTCACCTATGCGAAGAGATTAACATTTTGGGTCCTGTATTTCTACACAATATGTTCTCCTTTGAGAGGTTCATGTGAGTCTTAAAGAAATATGTTCATAACCGTGCTAGGCCAGAAGGAAGCATCTCCAAGGGCTATCAGAATGAGGAGGTCATTGAGTTTTGTATTGACTTTATTCATGACCTTAAGCCGATTGGTGTTCCTGAATCACGGCATAAGGGCAGACTGGATGGAAAAGGCACGCTAGAAGGGGAACAAATAATATGTATGGACGGACATTCTCTCACTGAAGCACACTACACAGTTCTACAGAATTCCGCCTCGATGGCTCCGTATATGGATGAACACAAGAATTTGCTACGCTACAAACACCCGGAGCGGTCTGATGACTGGATTACACGTGAACAAACCAGGAGTTTCGCCAACTGGTTGCAGACACATACCATGCATGACACCTCTATTTAAGATGACATGTACTTGCTGTCCCAGTTACCATCTTCGAATATAATGACTTTCAAAGGGTACGAGATAAATGGTAATACATTTTACACGATCGCCCAAGATAAGAAGCGCACCAACCAAAACAGTGGTGTCCGCTTTGATGCGGAAACCAAGACGGGAAAGGAAACATATTATGGTTATATACATGACATATGGGAACTTGCCTATCGAAGTGGTTTGAAAGTCCCTTTGTTTCGGTGCAAATGGGTCAATATGACACGAGGCGGGGTAACGGAAGACCCGCAGTACGGAATGACAAAGTGGATCTCAACAATCTTGCATATGCAGACGAACCATTCGTCCTAGCCAATGATGTGGCACAGGTTTTCTATGTGAAGGACATGTCTACCAAGCCAAGAAAAAGAAAAGATAAGGAAGCGAATGCATCGTACGATGAGACAAAGCGGCACACAGTTCTTTCTGGGAAGAGAAACATCATGGGAGTGGATGACAAGATAGACAAGTCAGAAGATTATGAAAAGTTTGATGAAATTGCTCCATTCACAGTGAATATTGACCCGAGCATCCCGTTAAATGATGAAGATTTTCCATGGTTACGGCGCAAAGGGACACACGCGAAGAAAAAGTTTCACACCCAAAGATCTGGGATGTGATCGGCTTCACTATCATCACTTTCTTCTGTGTTTCACACCCAGAAGGGAATCTTTGTAATAGTTAGGGTAGTTATGTGTTTTGGCATTTGAAACGCGAAGAAATTTTATGTGCAAACAAATTCTTTCATGCCTTTACTGATTTTTAAAGTTAAGTTATTCACAAACTAGTGATTCACACTAATTTCAAATAATTCAAAATTTAAACAATTCAAATTTGAAAACTACGGGCACTAACAGAAAGTTTGTAAATTTTTTGTACCTAAAGCAAAAATATTCACAAAGAAACTCTAAATACACAAAAAAACAACTCAAAAATAGATATATTTGCGGCAATGTTAGATAGATAAATTTTAGATATAGAAATGTTAGTTAGATATAAAATGAAATACCATATAAAAAAATTGTTTGCGCGCTACCCAGTGGGCCTGCAAGGCCCTGGGCCTGTATTTGTAGGTCCATAAAGGCCCAGCAGACTCACAGGACAGCGCGGTAAAGTTAGGCCCACAAGCCTGCAGTAGAGAGGAGCTTGAAGGAGCAGCCGCGACAGGGTTTATCAACCAGTGCGGCTGCCCCTCGGCTAGCGAGGTGGGACTAAACTTACCGCACCGTACCTGCGCCAGCGCACCCCCTTTAGTACCGGTTGGTGGCTCCAACCGGTACTAAAGACACCTCTTTAGTACCGGTTGGAGCCACCAACCGATACTAAAGGGGGTGCGCTTCCCGCCACTTGGCCTGGCCAAAACAAGCCTTTAGTACCGGTTGGTGGCTCCAACCGGTACTAAAGGTCCATCCTATATAAGAAAACACTTCAAAAATTTCAGTTTCTCATCTGCTTCTTCTCCTCTGCACCCGTCGCCGCCCCGTCGTCGCCCCGTCCCCGTCTTCGCCCCGTCCCCATCGCCGCCGCCCGGTCGTCGCCTCGCCTGTCGCCACCCCGTCGTCGCCGCCCCGTCGCCGCGCCCGGCGCCGCCCCGTCGTCGCCGCCCCCGTTGCCGCCCCGTCCCCGTCGTCGCCACCCCGTCCCCGTCGTCGTCGCCGCGCCCGTCGCCGTCCCCGTCGCCGCCCCCCGCCGCCTCTCGCCTCGCCGGTGAGCACACACACACACACACAATTTTTTTTATTTTTTAGTTATAGAAATAGTTATAAAAATGTTAGAATTTTTTAGTTATAGTAATAGTTAGTTATATAGCATCGTTAGAAATGTTATAAAATGTTAGAATTGTTAGAAATTTTTCTGTTATTTGGTTATAGAAATAGTTATAAAAAAGTTAGAATTGTTAGAAATTTTTCTGTTTTTTAGTTATAGAAATAGTTATAAAAAAGTTAGAAATTTTTCTTTTTTTTAGTTCTAGAAATATTAGAAATGTTATACAAATGTTAGTTATATATATAGAAATGTTATATATTTTTTTAGTTATAGAACTAGTTGAATTAATATAACTACTTTATTTTTAGTATGAAAATTAATAGAACAAGTTTATTTTTAGTATGAAAATTAATAGAACAAGTTTATTTTTAGTATGAAAATTTAGGTATATGAGATTATTTGAACTAGTTGAATTAATATAACTAGTTTATTTTTAATAAATGCGAGTTGAACTAGTTGAATTAGTAGAACTAGTTTATTTTTAGGTATATGAGATTTGATGATCTAATTAAAATATTACTATATATAGCTACTTTATATATTTTAGTAAGAAAATTAATAGAAATAGTTTATTTTTAGTAAATTCTTAGTTGAATTAGTTGAATTAATAGAACTAGTTTATTTTTAGTAAGAAAATTTAGATATCTGAGATTTGATGATCTAATTAATAGGAAATGTCGTCTAACGACGAAAACGATTTCATTAAGTGCGAATACTGTGTAGACCAGCGCAGCCTGTGCGACAGAAATTTCCTTGTTGATGATAGACGCTTCAGCATCAAGCTGGATGAGACCTTCGAAGTGGATACAGTAAATCACAACGACAAGCCTTTTTTCGTAATTAAGCATGACTTATATATGCTTCATTTGCTTCACTTTATAATTTTAAATTTTTACTATTCTACTAGCGCATCCCGTGCCATGCAAGAATTTTTGTCTTGGATAAGATAGGTTTCAGTGCTATGGAAACTATGGAGGTAAAGAGAGTTTACCTGAAGACCGAGCATGGTTATACTTTCAACGTCAAATTATACAATGCAGACACGTACACCTATTTTGAATGCAAAACTTGGCAAGCACTATGCAAGGCTTATGCATTTCAGCCTGATATGGTTATCACCTTTGATATTCGTCCGGAAGATGATATTGAAGGTAATAGAGACATCTGGGTCAATGTGCAGACGCCTCCAGTTCTACCATTATGTGAGTTTCTCAACCATATTTACGTCTTTGATATTGTTTATTCACTAGTAGAAAACAGGGCTTTGGCCCAGGCCTGTCCAGCCCATTAGGCCCGGTTCAATCCAGAACTGGGACCAATGGGGGCATTGGACCCGGTTCGTGAGCCCGGGGGCCGGCCGGGCCACGTGGGCCATTGGTCCCGGTTCGTCTGGACCTTTTGGTCCCCGTTTGTAATGCTCAGGATGGGACTATACCTCCTACGTGTCGAGGCACGACTTAAAGGTATAAGCCCATTCTGGAATGATCTCAAGTTTGGTATCTTTGCACGACTCATGTAAAAGAGGGATTAAATTGCAAAAGGAGATAGTTGGCTTACACTCGCCACTACACACAATACACTACATAAGCAAGACATCATTCAAAACATCACAACCCGACTACGGGCGAAGATCCAAAAGAAAGATACCAGAACATAAAGCCACAGGTCAGAATCGCCCCTAGTAGAAACCACTACTGAACGTCGAAAACGTCACAAGCATACGACCACTCTCTTCATCGAGCTCCCAGTGAAGTTCTGATCCATCTCCTGCATCATTCTCGGCTGAACCTGCATCTGGTATTGTAGTATCTGTGAGCCACGAGGACTCAGCAATCCCATAACCATGGGTATCAAGACTAGCAAAGCTTTATGGGTAGGAAGAAGTAAAGTGGTGAGGTTGCAGCAGCGGCTAAGCAAAATATGGTGGCTAGCTTACGAGTACAAGAATAAGATGAGCATCTACGCAAACGGTCGCAAACTAGTAATGATCGCTAAAGATCCTGAACTACCTACGAGTCAAACATAACCCCACCGTGTTATCTTCTCAAAGTGAAAAGAGACAGTCACGGTTACTCACACAGTTGTGCTTCGGATCCTCTGTCAAGTTTTCTACAACCGGACATTAACAAATTCCAATCTGCCACATAACCACGGTCACGGCTTTTGAAAGATCATAACCCTGCAGGGGTGTCCCAACTTAGCCCATCACAAGCTCTCACGATTAGCTGAAGTGATAAATATAATATCATCACCCCTTATCCTAGGGAAATCCGATCAGGCTCGGCATCCCGGTGCACAAGACTTTTTGACAATGGTTAAACAAGTCCAGCAAGACCTCCCGGCGTGCCGACACCCTGATATTAGCTGCGCGTATCTCGTCTCAGGCCACGTCCGGATGAGCACTACGTACAGCAACCCAAGACCCCAGGTAACTGGGTGGCCCCGCAAGTGGCTCTAGTTTGGGACCAACACCATCAGCACTGGCCACCCTGCTATGTAGAAAGAATACCCGGGGACGCGACCCCCTATGCAATTTTAATTAATTAATTAAGTTGTTATTATGAGGCAAATTAAAACCAATGTTGGGCCTTGCTGGAGGAGTTTTATTCAAAGTCAAACTGTCAAGGGGTCCCCATATACCCATCGTGTAAGGAACGCAAAATCAAGGAACATAATGCCGGTTTATCAGCGCCTAAGGTGACATGAGTGGAACAAAACAGCTAGCAAAAGGCCAAGCCTTCCACCCATGCCCAGTATATAGGTGTGTTAATAATAATAATAGATATTGTGATATTTCAACAAGAAGTTCCCACCTGGAACGATCTTCATCTTCACCTGCAACTAACAATGCTATAAGAGGGGCTGAGCAGCAGGTAACATAGCCAAACAATGGTTTTGCTAGGAAGGTTTCAAAAGTTAGAGGTTTCATGGCAACAAGGAGATGCTGACATAAAAAAATGGGTAGCGCGACATGTAACGATAGCATCGAGACAACTAAGCATGGAAATGATAGTAAAGGTATCCAAGGGTATGATCATCTTGCCTGGGATTCCGCAAGGAAGAAGAACGGTTCCACGAAGTAGTCGAATAGAACCTCACAACTCCGGAACGAACCCGAAGCTAACGAGGGAAGCAAACCGGAAAGAAACAAGCAACACGGTAAACACACAAGCATAAACATGGCATACGATGCACATCCAAGTATGATGCATGACAGTTCTATCTAGGATGCACCACAAGTCTATACAGGAAGCACAACATGGCAAGGTAGGAAGCACAGAAAAAATGACACAAGTCTATATGATGCAATACATGGCAAGGCATGATGCATAATAAAACTACACTATTTAGGCATTTTAAATGAGGCCGGAAATAACAACAACAATTCTGGGAAAATCCCCATATGCATGTTTAGCAATTTTAAGCAAACAACAATTCACACATTTTAATGTTGTTAACATGATGTGGATGACATGATCAAGTATATGCAATTTTTAGTTAAAGGTTAACATGAAGAGATAAGGAGTATTTGTCGCCACGACGGAAAGGAAAGAGGGTCGTGGCGGCAAAAACGGATACGATGCCACGACAACGTTCCGATGATCCGACACTCGTCGAGATGCCGGTGCAAAAGCAAGGTAGCGAGAGCGAGTCGAACAAGATGAAAGGTGGGGTGATCTCGACACCGGGTTCCCACGGGTTGGCGACGAGGCAACCGAGCAGCATGACGAAAGACGAAACGGCACGGTGCACACAAGGGAAACATCTCATACAACCACAAGCATTCCACGGGTCATCGTCTCGGGGTTATACCTTCGGAACGTTCGTTTTGAGGAGGATCAAGATCGTCGAGGGAAGTAGTGGTTCATGTGTCGTGGTACACGTTCGTAGAGGGAAGTAGTCGTTCCGTTCGTAGTCGTTCATGTTATCGAAGAGGTACTTGTCGCGGCATCGGACGTCTTCGGGGCGACGGTAGTGGTACACGGTTCTTCGATGACGGTCGTCGTACACGTTCGTAGATGTTCAAGTCGTCGGTAGAGGTACTTGGGGTCTTCGGACTTGCCGGACTCAGTTCTTGCGACGGTAGTTATACTCGGTCGTCGTGGTACTTGGCGGGTCGTCGTCTGACGTAGGGGTACACGAGCCGTAGATGTACACGTTGATGAACTTGACGCCTCCGAGGTCCTCGTGCACTTGGCAGCAACTTGGTAGAGGAACTTGGCAGCATCTTCGTCTCTGGAAGAGGAACTATGGCGACTCGCGGACGATGGTTGACGGAGGCGGAACCGCGGCAGCAGCAGGACTTGGCGGCGCCGGTGGCCGGAGCAGAGGCCCAGAGGAGGAGGCGGACGGAGGGCCCTGGGGGAGGCGAGCCAGGCGCGGGCGTCGAGCAGTTGGACGTCACGGGCGCCGGAGGGAGTCGGCGACGAGGCCAGCTCGGCCGGTGACGCGGTGGCTGTCGGCGTGCAACCATGGAGGCGAGGCGGAGGGAGAACGGAGGAGGGCGGCGGCGCAGGGCGCTCCAGTGGTGGAGGCTGGCCGCGGAGACGAGGAGCGGGGGCGCGAGGGTGGGCGCCCCGCAGCCCTAGTGATGCGGCGGGCGGAGCAGCTGGGCAACGGCGTGGTCTTCCGCGAGCGATGCAGTAGGGAGGAGGAGGAACGAGGGGAGAGGAGATGAGGGTCGGCGCTGGGTGAGAGGGATCGAGGGAACGAGCGAGGGGATCGAGCGATGGAGTGAACGAGCAGGAGGGGTGCGGCGCCGGAGTGAGCGAAGGGATCGAGGGATGCGGCGCACTGGAGGACGAGGGGAGAGCTACGAGATGAGGGGGGTTCGGGCTAGGGTTAGGAGGCGGTTGGGCCGCTGGGGGGAGTTTGGGCCTGGCCTGGTGGCTGATGGGCCAGCTGTGGCTCCCCTCCTCTAATACTCCTTAGAAGAAAGAATTGAAAGAGAAAAGAAAATAAACGAAAAAAGATAGATAGAAGAAAAGATGGAGAGGTTTAGTGAAAGAATTTGAGCAAGAGGATAAATATCTTGGACTCACACAAAAATGTGTAGATGCAAGAAATTAGGAATGGCCAGGATTGAAAGATTAAATTCAAATTCCTTTGAATTTAATACGAAAAGTTTGAACTAGGACCTGTTTTAAAGTGCCCAAAAATGTTCGGATTTTGGAGGAACCTCGATAAAAATGGATAAGAATTGTTGGCAAGGTTTGGGAGAAGAAACTTGGAGTGAAATAGGCATGGGGAATATTTGCAAGTGTGTTTGGGTTAATTCCAAACAAACGGAATATTTTTTAATAGCTCCATAAATATTAGGAGGATATGTTATAAAGAGAAGTCACTCTTCCCTCGATTTAAATGGATCGAAGGTCCACACAATTTATTTAGTTAAGTTGGAAAGATTAAAGACATGATGGCATGATGACAAGATGCAATGCAAAAATAAATAACACAAGCACAAATGAAACAGACGGAAGAACCCGGAACATCTGGAATCTTCTGGGACGTCGGTCTTCGGGCGTCACAACTCTCCCACACTAACAGAGGATCTCGACCCGAGATCGTAGAGATGGCACCGGATAAAAACAGAAGAGGAAGAGGTAAAACAAAGTTGCTTCTTTGACAAACGAGTGAAACCACAAGCCTTGAGAGGTTGAACAAATTGAAGGAAAGAATACAACAGAGATGAACGAAGATGAAAACACTCCGTTAGAAAAGAGGAACAAGGAACATTATGAGAACCTTGTAGGTTGAACGACGTGAAACAAGAGCTCACGGATGACGCAAGAATTTCAAAACCACTCCAGTTAACCAAGATTAAGAAGGAATAAGAACGAAATAATTTGGACAGCACTCCGACTGAAAATGTAAGGAATTGAACATGAACTTGCCAAGTTGGGATGATACTTGATGAAAACAACAACACACAGCCTCTGAAACAATTGAAAGAATGACACAAGGGGTAAGAAAGATTTCAGATAGCACTCCGGTTAAAAGATAGGAAAAACTTGATAAGATGAGAGAACTAGAATGGAGGACACAACACTCCGGTTAAATAGACAAGCAAGGGAGAATATGATCTTGATAAAAACGAGATGATGGTCAAAGAGAGCAATATCACAAAGCCTCCGGAACGAAAGAATAGATGCAAGATCATTGGGAAGAAAGAACGGAGAAGAAAATGACAACTTCTCTCAAAATTGAATTTGAAAGAGCATCCTTACAAAGAAGGGTTGAACGGAGTTGATTTAAAAAAATCAACAACGAAAACGAATAAGCTTGATGTGGGCTTATGGAAAACATCTCAAAATTATGAGGTGACAACCAGCCACTAACAGAAACGAATTGCTTGGATTGAGATCAACAAGGAGACGATAAACTTATTTCACCAGAAGGATAAATGAAGAACTTGGGTCATTTATAAGCACCATAATAGCAACAATCCTTAGGGAAAGCTTTTAGGTGAATTATAACCCAAGATAACTCCAACGAATAATTAAAGGGTTGAACAGATCTCCTGAACAAGGAAAATGATGGTTTTAAATATCTCATTCTTGATAACTCGTGAATCATAATTCATGAAGGACTTGTCAAGAATGACATAACACCATCTGAAAAGATAAGGTAGAAAGGATTGCAATTGGAAGCATCATGAAGAATGCTTGAGCTCCAACAAGAATCTTGATGAAAACTTCGAGGATGAATTAAATCATAATGAACCACCATGAAGAACTCCGGTAATGAAAGCATGAGAAGTGAAAGATGAAAAGAATAAGATTCCAGGACTGCGATGAATTAGATGGAGGTTTGGAATGGTATAATTGAAATAACTTGGAGCTCCGGAAAACAAGATGAACAATTTAGAACCGAGAATATGATATGATGAACAAGCTCCAGACAAAAGAATTAAATCACCTTGAAGGAATAAGAATAAGAATTATGTCATGCATCTCCTTCACCAATTTAAATTGATGACAACCAAAGGATTTGGCATACTACTTATTCTCGTTGGAAAGAATTAAAGAGAGATCTCGCACAAACTTGGGTAAATCTTCAACGAAGCACCGGTAGGATTATGAAAAGAACAAATGAATTAATACGATAACAACGGAATAGTAATCTTGAATGAACCGCCGTAAGAATTGAAAACGGGTGATGAAAGAGAATAAACCACATGGAAGAATAGCACTAGAGGAAATTTAGATACAAGAGAACGAAGAGATCACGAACTGATTAAAGAATACTTGAACGATGCACCGAAAGAACATGGAGACGAACAAAGAGGCATCAATGAAGGATGTTTGGAAGACAAAGTTGAAAACTGAGAACGAAGAAATATGCTGAAATGATGGCCTTCGGAGGAACACAATGGAAAGAATTCATGAAATGCTTCGGACGGGTATAAAAAGAATTCCGCATAATCGAAACAATAATAAGGATGGCATGAAGCTAGAACCACAACTCATCAAGAGAACGGGCCAAGATTTAAGAGAAACACTTCTCCGGTCTTCAAATGTTGAGACTGAAGACGAGAAATGTCATAAGAATTGTTGAGGCACTCCGGAATGAAGAATTAAAATGTTGAACCAACGATGAAAAGAATTTGAAAGCGATCTTGGAGAAGTCATATGACTGATGGAAATCATTCCTACGTCACACTTTGAAAAGAATTTGAGTATAACTCCGGAAAAGAAGAGTCAAGTAAGATCCTGGGAAAAGACCTGTGGGTTAGGGCCCACTCAAAAGAAATCACCGTTGGAAAAGATTGCTTAAGAGATATTGCACCGGTTAAATTAAATGGCTCGAATAAGATAACAATCCTCAAAAAAAATATTTTGAATGGAATTATGAATCTTCCGAGCTATCTTTAGCACTCCGGAGAAGAATTAGAGAGTTGAATAAGATAGAGAGACTTCAGATAAGAAATTACAACATGTGAAACAAAAGGAAGAGATATGATCAACACCGAAGCTTGAATTTATTCCACCGGAGAAGAAATGAGAACGGAGAATGATGAACTTGAAACTCTTGAGCATTTTCACGATAAATCACTGGATAAGAACATTGAAGGAAATGAATGAAGAAACCTCACATGAATAATTGGGTATTTCATTTGAGATTTTCTTGCTCTGATAAGTAGAAGGGTGGGAGGGTGGGGAAACAAAGACAACTTGGAATGAATGAAACAGACAAATCGTCAGATTTCTCAACGGCGTCCGTATGTAATAACTTGAAGAGAAGGCACACTGGTTGAAAAGGATTAACATGAAAATCTCGATGGTCAAGAAGAATTAGCACTCCCATAGAAATATGAGAACACCGATTAGGAAAGGTATGGAATCAACATTTGACATTGAAGCAACTCGAATACCAGAATCAAATCAAAACAAAGGATAGATATGTTGCAACATAATCTTCACAATA
Organism: Secale cereale; assembly: GCA_902687465.1. Classification (NCBI taxonomy): domain Eukaryota; kingdom Viridiplantae; phylum Streptophyta; class Magnoliopsida; order Poales; family Poaceae; genus Secale; species Secale cereale. Next base: position 601,342,906 of record LR738715.1, on the reverse strand, counting down.
TCGTTCGAACAGAGAATTGAACGAATGAATTCCGTAGGTACATCAGCTTGTCGAGAAGCCACTTGGGAGAACAAAAGGTAAATTAAACAACAAGGAGCAGATAGAACAAATACAAGATAGAAGCTTCGTTCGGCATATTCGTGCTGAAAGCTCATGGAACGTGTTACAAAAGGGTTTTGCAATCCCCGGATCAGCATAGCCAAGGACCCTTTAAGATGCAACTCCCGATCGGAACAAACGCCCATAAAATCACTTCACTCAATGTAGAACCCCGAACTTCATATCATGCATTCGTTGGAAGAATGCATACGAGCTACTAGATGAACCCGCCTATTAATTCCCGAAAGTTTCCAGTTATGCAATCAGGTGTTGGGGATACAGGGGAAGCACCGCGCACTCAACTCTAATCCTACATCCAGCTGTATCCATCCTTCAACACATAACCAGTTATTTCCGGAAACCGTTTACCTCGGACCTTCGAAACGCATCTACTATACAAGCTATGGCAATACTCCCGAACTACCTCCCCAGTACTGGGTGATGTCGGGGTTATCTTGCCACATACCGCATAGGAGAGTTTTCGATGTTGGCCGTCTTAAGTATTCCAGAATTGATGCGATATATTTGTGACGATAACACCTCGGAGCTCAACTCCCCGGGACACTGCCACAACCCCTAATGACAGGAGGCATCGAGAACAATGTTCTCGTCACAAAGACATCGGAACAATCCAAACAATACTCGCGTGAGTCTAAAAAAAATTTGGTGAATTTTTGAGAGTAGAAGAGATACGAGTAATCGTCAGGAGTCCTCACCAGAGTGAAAAGAGATGAGGAGCAAAAGAAATCCTACTCTCCGATATATAAATAGGACTCAAAACATTTTCAAGTGTGTGCCTAGACTCAACCGTCAATGATTCGATCAATTAGTGGGGGCTCCTAGGTCGGAGAAGGCTCTGAATACCAACTTGTAATGCCCAAGATGGGACTATACCTCCTACGTGTCGAGGCACGACTTAAAGGTATAAGCCCGTTCTGGAATGATCTCAAGTTTGGTATCTTTGCACGACTCATGTAAAAGAGGGATTAAATTGCAAAAGGAGATAGTTGGCTTACACTCGCCACTTCACACAATACATTACATAAGCAAGACATCATTCAAAACATCACAACCCGACTACGGGCGAAGATCCAAAATAAAGATACCAGAACATAAAGCCACAGGTCAGAATCGCCCCTAGTAGAAACCACTACTGAACGTCGAAAACTTCACAAGCATACGGCCACTCTCTTCATCGAGCTCCCAGTGAAGTTATGATCCATCTCCTGCATCATTCTCGGCTGAACCTGCATCTGGTGTTGTAGTATCTGTGAGCCACGAGGACTCAGCAATCCCATAACCATGGGTATCAAGACTAGCAAAGCTTTATGGGTAGGAAGAGGTAAAGTGGTGAGGTTGCAGCAACGGCTAAGCAAAATATGGTGGCTAGCTTACGAGTACAAGAATAAGATGAGCATCTACGCAAACGGTCGCAAACTAGTAATGATCGCTAAAGATCCTGAACTACCTACGAGTCAAACATAACCCCACCGTGTTCTCTTCTCAAAGTGAAAAGAGACAGTCACGGTTACTCACACAGTTGTGCTTTTTCTTCTCTGTAGGTTTCCGCCACGGAGCGGCGGCGGAACTCCGTAAAAACTCTCGTTTTTAGGGTTTTCAGATAACGGAGAGTATATGGGCAAAAGGGGGCAGCCGGAGCCAGGGGCTCCAGGCGCCCCCCCGGCGCGGCCAGGGGGGGCGCCCCCAGGGCGCCTGGGCACCCTGTGCCCCCCCTCTGGTTGCCCTTTCGCATGTCTTCGTGATTCGTCCGGAAAATATCCTCCGTCAATTTTCAGGTAATTTGGAGGTATTCTTCTTCAGCAACTCAGCGTCCACTTTTTATCGCTAAATCCTGCGTCTGCTGCTTCGGCACCGGAAAGTTGCAAACTGTGTAAAATAGGCCAAATCAGCATAAGAACATCATCGTAATGTAAAATATATCAATGAATAAGGATAAATTATGATACAAAATAGTGATGCATTTTGGACGTATCAACACCCCCAAGCTTAGACCTCGCTTGTCCCCAAGCGAATACTGAGCTCGGTAAACCTGTCCACAAGTTTAGAGAGTGAAGTGTCGATAAATAGAATACGAACAAGAAGCATCACAGTTTCTTCACCAACTCAAATATCCTCAACAGCAATCTCCAACTCATAAGGCCCTTATAAAAGAGTGGTAACACTTATATTCAGAAGTAGGGCTAAGGAAACTCATTGAATCATGGCAAACATGTCCTTTGGTCAAAGAACAACTAATAATTTTTTACTTTTGCTCTTTCTTTATGTTTTGATGAGATTAATTAAAACTTTTGAAAGAACATGTTTATCAGGCAAGAAGTGAAAGTGTTAACACAAAGGAAGATATTTGCCTTAGCTGGGCTTGACAAACAACTTACTTATCAAATGATAATGTCAACAAGGATATGATATGACAAATCTTAATGCAACTTTATATGAATGAATCCTTATCAACATCAAATGTCTGCTCTCTTTGAGAAATAGAAAGGAGTCGGAACAATTGACTCAATCTAAAATTAAAAGATAGGCCCTGCTCTAGGGTAGTAGGGAAAACTCATGTGATATCCTTAAATCAAACAGAATGAAAACAAGTTTTGAGAGGTGCATGATTTATCCACGAATGCTAATAGATAACTCAATTACTTCTTGAGCTAGACAAGTTTCGAGGAACGGCTCCCGCACGAGGACGATCACATCCTCTTATTCTCCTTTGTTTATCACTGCCAAAGTATTCTGATTTCTCATGAACAAAGCGTGAAGGATGGTTTGTTTGTTATATTATTTTCGAGCCGGACGCACTCTTTGCCAGTTCCTTCTTGTGTTATGGGTTTGCACATTAGACATGCAATCCCGGGGTGAAGCTTGTCCAACTCAAAAAGACCATGAATTAACTATTACTTCCTCATGAGCTAAAGCAGAGGCACAAAAATAAAAGATTTTTGAACATTTAAGGATAACACATAAATTCTGTACTTTAGGAGGTGGTAGTGGAATACCACGAGTAGGAAGGTATGGTGGACTCATATGGAAGGTATTGGTTTAAGGGTATGGATGCACAAGCAGAATTCCGCTTAGTACAGAGTTAGGCTAGCAAAGGTTTTGAGAGAACAGACAATTGATGATGACTAAGATGCAAAACAATATAAAGCATAAACATTGAAATAAGCATAACACATCAAGTTGTCTTCCTTGTTAGCATAACACTTCAAGCATAATAACATAAAGGTTTTGGCTATGTCGATACTTTTAAGAAAATCATGCTTGTTGTTATGACCAAAGCTATGTTTGCCAAGATTAAATAAAGTTTTCACAGCCATACCTGATATAAGGTCAATACTCCCCATAAGAATCATCATATAAGGCGATTGCGTGAAGAGAATACCGAGTGCAGCGAAAGGAACCAATAAACTTCTCATTAATATTCCATCATAGACGACTCCACACTCACGGATACAATCTCTCCATCGAAGGAGTGATAGACCTCAATGCACACACCTATTTCATATAATAACCTCCCTAAACATGATATGACTCTACTTGACTCTAAAAGACAAAAGGTAAAGATAAAGATACCGGGCACTCCCCCAAGCTTGGAACAAGCCAAGGGAATGCCATTACCCAAGGAGATTTCACTCCTCATCCTTGTTGGCGTTGACGACGAAATTGTCCTTGGGGGAACTTGGAGAAGCCATGGCACCTAGATTCAGCTGAAAGATTCCTTGGCAGAAACAAATCGAAAAGAAAACACACGAAATCGCAAGATACGTTGCCGGAACAATCCGGGCAAATATATAGCAAAAATTTATGCACAGAAAGGAAGGTAACAGGCTAAAGCGGGGTCGGAGACGGACTCCCGGGTGTCCAGGCGCCCTGGTGGCGCGGCCAGGAGGTAGGGCGCGCCAGGGGGCGCCTGGACCCCCTGGAGCTCGTCTCCGGCTCCACATAGGCTCAGAATTTTACTAATTGTGCAAAAACTCGTAATACAGAACTTTTATGGCGGTTCGCGATGTTTCCTTACCGTACTACATACCTTTTCTTTATTTTGCTTCTGCTGGCGTCTGAAACAGGGCTGCAACATGTTCTTCGTGAGTTGTTGTGTATATTATATTCACATCAACATTGACAGGGTCTCCTGCTATGTAATGTTTAAGTCTTTGCCCATTCACAACTTGAGGTTTGGTGCCTTCAAAATTGTTAATCTTAATCGCACCAGACCGATAAACTTCTTCAATATGAAATGGCCCTTCCCACCTGGAAAGTAGTTTGCCTGGAGAAAACCTGAAACGGGATCTAAACAACAAAACTTTATCACCAACATTAAATTCACGTTTCAGAATCTTCCTATCATGCCACTTTTTTACCTTTTCCTTGAACATTTTAGCGCTCTCGTAAGCTTCACTTCTCCATTCATCTAGAGAAGTCAAGTTCATGAGATGCTTCTCACCAGCTAATTTTGGGTCAGCATTAAGCTCTCTAACAGCCCAGAAAGCTTTGTGCTCTAACTCTAATGGCAAATGGCAAGCCTTGCCATACACCATCTTATAGGGGACATGCCCATGGGGTTTTTGTAAGCAGTTCTATACGCCCACAAAGCATCTCCTAACTTGTTTGACCAGTCCTTCCTATTTCTGTTTACTGTCTTCTGCAAGATCAACTTAATCTCTCTATTGGTGAGCTCAACTTGCCCACTAGTTTGAGGGTGATATGGTGAAGCAATTCTATGGTTGACATCGTATTTTGCTAAAGCTTTTCTAAAAGCTCCGTGCGTGAAGTGTGATCCTCCATCAGTCATGAGATACCTTGGTACACCAAACCTAGGAAAAATTACATCTTTAAGCATTTTCAAAGATGTATTGTGATCAGCACTTTCAGTGGGGATTGCTTCAACCCACTTGGTCACATAATCAACAGCTACTAAAATGTGAGTGTACTTGTGCGAAGAAGGAAAAGGACCCATAAAATCAAAACCCCAACAATCAAAAGGTTCAATCACTAATGAGTAATTCATAGGCATCTCATTCCTTCTACTAATGTTACCAACTCTCTGACATTTATCACAGGCTAAAACATAATTTCTAGCATCCTTAAAGAGAGTAGGGCAATAAAAACCTGATTGAAGAACCTTATGTGCAGTCCTCTCACCGGCGTGATGTCCTCCATAGGGACTATCATGACACCGTCTGAGAATGTCCTTCTGCTCATGTTTCGGTATGCATCTTCTCACGATCCCGTCGGGACCTTCTTTGAAAAGATGTGGGTCATCCCAAAAGTAGGGCCTCAAATCATGAAAGAACTTCTTCCTTTGCTGAAATGTTAAACCTGGAGGCAAATACTTTGCAACAATAAAATTAGCATAATCTGCATACCAAGGATCGGAAAGAGATTGTACTTTTACAACGGCAAGTTGCTCGTCTGGAAAACTATCGTTGACTGGGATGGGGTCGTGCGGTATATCTTCCATCCTTGAAAGATTGTCCGCCATCAGATTGTCTTCCCCTTTCCTATCAACAATCTGCAAATCAAATTCTTGAAGAAGGAGTACCCATCTGATAAGCCTTGGCTTGGCACCCTTCTTTGTCATAAGGTACTTAATGGCAGCATGATCAGTATGAATAATAACTTTGGAATCAACAATATACTGCCTAAACTATCACAAGCAAATACTACAGCTAAGAATTCCTTCTCAGTAGTAGCATAATTCTTTTGAGCACTATCAAGGGTTTTGCTAGCATAATGTATAACATTCAATTTCTTATCAACTCTTTGTCCTAAAACAGCTCCAACAGCAAAATCACTAGCATCACACATAATCTCAAAAGGTAAATTCCAGTCAGGTGGTTGTACTATAGGAGCGGTTATTAAAGCTTTCTTAAGAACTTCAAAAGCTTCCTTACAATCCTCATTAAATACAAAAGGAACGTCCTTCTGGAGAAGATTAGTGAGGGGCCTCGAGGTCTTAGAAAAGTCTTTAATAAATCTTCTATAGAAACCAGCATGACCAAGAAAACTGCGAATACCTTTGATGTCCCTTGGATAGGGCATCCTCTCAATAGCTTCGATCTTGGCTTTGTCCACTTCAATTCCCCTTTCGGAAATCTTGTGACCAAGAACAATTCCTTCATTAACCATGAAGTGGCACTTCTCCCAGTTGAGTACCAAATTTGTCTCCTCGCATCTCTGCAAAACTTTATTAAGATTGTGAAGACAATGGTCAAAGGAGGTTCCATAGACGGAGAAATCGTCCATGAAGACTTCCATAATATCCCCACAAAAACCATGAAAGATAGCAGACATACACCTTTGAAAAGTAGCAGGGGCATTACATAAACCAAAAGGCATACGCCTGTAAGCATACGTACCAAAGGGACAAGTAAAAGTGGTCTTCTCTTGATCAGTAGTGTTAACATGAATTTGAGAGAAGCCAGAATAACCATCGAGATAACAAAAGTGGGTATTTTTGGATAACCTTTCAAGCATTTGGTCGATGAACGGCAATGGGTAGTGATCCTTCCTGGTTGCCTTGTTCAACTTCCTGTAATCAATACACATTCTATATCCAATAATAATTCTCTGAGGTATTAGTTCATTTTTATCATTAGGAACCACAGTTGTACCTCCTTTCTTAGGAACACAATGTATCGGGCTTACCCACTTACTATCAGCTATAGGGTAGATAATACCTGCGGCTAGAAGCTTGAGAATCTCAGTTCTCACAACATCCATCATCTTTGGGTTCAACCATCGTTGATGATCAACAACTGGTTTAGCATCAGGCTCGAGGTTGATAGTATGTTGACATATAGATGGACTAATCCCCTTAAGGTCATCAAGGGTATAGCCAATTGCGCCTCGGTGTTTACGGAGTACTTCCAATAGTCGCTCTTCTTCATATCCTGAAAGATTAGAATTGATAATAACAGGATATACTTTCTTTTCATCTAAATAAGCATACTTGAGCGTATCGGGAAGAGGTTTAAGATCGAACACCGGGTCTTCTTTCGGTTTTGATAAAATTCCCAAAGGTTCAACCGGAAGGTTGTGCTTCAGGATAGCAGGCTGCCACAAGAATATTTCATCTAGTTCATTTCTTTCCTGCATATGCAAATCATTCTCGTGGACCTCCATATATTGCTGTAAAGGATCATTAGGGGGAATAGCAATAGAAGCAATACCTTCAATAAGTTTATCATCACTAGGTAAATTGGTACCACGAGGTTGCTTAGAGAACTTAGAAAAATTAAATTCATATGGCTCACCATTGAATTCAACAGAAACTTTACCTTTCTTGCAATCTATTATATCTCCACAAGTTCTAAGAAAAGGTCTACCAAAAATAATTGGACAAAAATTGTCCCTCTCTAAATCAAGTACTAGAAAGTCGGTAGGGTATTTTACCTTTCCACATAGGACTTCAACGTCCCTCACAATTCCGATAGGAGAGATAGTTGTTCTGTTTGCAAGATGAATAGTAACATCAACTTCTTCAAGTTCACAAGGGGAAATCTCACCGATGATCTCTTCATAAAGTGAATAGGGGATAGCACTTGCACTCGATCCCAAATCGCATAGCCCATAATAATTGTGATCTCCTATTTTAACAGATACCACTGGAGTACCTGAAATTGGGCCTTTATTCTTGGTTGTGACAAGGTTAGTGGAAACAGCACAAAAATTTATATTGGAATCCAAAACATCATTAGTAACAAGGTCTTTAATCAATGCAACTTGAGGATCGACCCTGATCTGGTCCTCAGGCTCATCAACTCTTCTCTCACTTTTATTTATTATGCCTGTCACAAGAGAGTGCTCCCTTATCCTCGCGGGAAAAGGAGGCTGTTCATATATAACTGCAGGCAAAATAGGGTCAGCAACATGAATATCAACAGGTGGCTCTTTAAAAGGTTCATGATGCTGGTCTCTCTTCTTTTTAAAAGAATCAACGTGAGAGGCAAAATTCTTACAGAAATCAATCATTGGATGGGAATCAAGACCAATCTTAGAGCAAAAAGTATTGAAGTAATCATTTTTCACATAGCTCTCAATATAATCATGTTCATAATTTATAGCGGGCTCAATACCTTTATCAATTTCCCAATCTTCGGTATTCCTCTGGATCCTTTCAATGAGATCCCACCTTTCTTCAACACTCTTCTTCTGAAATACCCCACTAGAGGAGGCATCCAGCATCTCCTTATCTTGACGAGAAAGCCTAGCATAAAAATTTGTAAGTATAATTTCCTTGGGAAGCTTATGAATAGGGCATTTGAGCATTAGGGGCTTCAATCTCCCCCAAGCTTGAGCAATGCTTTCTCCGTCACGAGACCTAAAGTTATAGATATAGTTCCTGTCTCGATGAATTTCATCAAGAGGATAAAACTTAGTATAAAAGAGAGACATAAGCTCCTGCCAGTCAAGCAAGTGTGAATTATCGAGAAGCCTATACCAATCTGAAGCTTTATCTATAAGTGACACAACAAACAATTTCCTCATGACAAACTCCCTCGATACACCTGCAAGCTTAAATAATGAACATAGTTGTGACAAATATAGCAAGTCTTCACCGGGATGTCTGTCTCCTGCATAACGATTAGCCAAAACATAATCGATAATACCAGCTGGTATTTTATAGGGCACAATTTCAGTAAGGGGAGGATCAACCACCACATGTGTGGGGCGTCTTCCCGCAAGCAACGATCCAATAACAGGGTTGTCCATAAGGACAAAGAGCAGCAATAGCAAAAATAAAAACAGAATTATAAAAACTTCCTTACCAGTTTCACTTTACCAATAGCGCTACGCTCCCCGGCAACGGCGCCAGAAAATAGTACTTGATGACACACAACCGTAAGGGATCTATTGCAGCGGTTTCGATAAGTAAGAGTGTCGAACCCAACGAGGAGCAGAAGGGATTGATAAGCGATTCTGAGCAAGAAATTACTGCAAGCACTGAAAGATAACTTTTTAGGGGTTTTCTCGATATAAGCAACAGGAAAGTAAAAGCAAGCAATGTAAAAGGCACTGAGAGTAACAAGTGGCCCAATCCTTTCTTAGCAAAGAAGAGGCCTAGCAACTGAACTTATAAAGGCTAAAGCGTTCCTGAGGACACACGGGAGAGGTAGTCATGTGCTTTCGCCATATTCCGTATCGATACTATGTTATGTGTTGATAAGTGTTGAGTGGGTGGATCTATGCTAGCACACTCTCTAGACTAAGATGAGTGCACTCTTATGATTAAACACCTTGCAAGCATCCGCAAATACAAGATAGTATTTAAGGCAAAAGCCTAACCATAGCAATACGATCGAGGATCCATTATTCCCTTATGCAAAAGCGTGCGAACTGGGGTTCAGGTTTCTATCACTCCGGCAACCCACCATAAGCATTCTTTGTACACAATGTATTCTCCTAGGTCCTTAATAAGGCGAAGTGTTGAGTGTTCGACTCACACAACACCACTAGTAGAATGACAACGCAACTTAAGTATCAAACAACACATATTACTTCAACAACATATGACTACTAACAACAAGACTTTCCCCATGTCCTCAAGAACTAAGGTAACTACTCACGAGACATAAAAGAGATCATGATCAGTGGAAATAAATGGGTGATAAACAATCTGGACATAATAATATTTCTCCAACAAAACTCAATAGCATTCACCACAAAGTAGCAATCAACACCGATGGAGTAGAGAGGATAGGTAGTACGAGTTACAACACAAGTTGCAATTGTGAGATGAGATTTGGATGAAGATGGAGATGGTGCTGGTGTTGGGGATGATGTTGATGATGATCTCGATGATGCCCGTGACGATGGTGATGACGATGGCGACGATCTCCCCTTCCGGGAGGTGATCTCCCCGGCGGAATCTGCCCACCGAAGATGGCTTTTTCTTCTCTGTAGGTTTCCGCCACGGAGCGGCGGCGGAACTCCGTAACAACTCTCGTTTTTAGGAGAGTATATAGGCAAAAGGGGGCAGCCGGAGGTGGGCCAGGGGCTCCAGGCGCCCCCCCCGGCGCGGCCAGTGGGGCGCGCCCCCAGGGCACCTGGGCACCCTGTGGCCCCCCTCTGGTTGCCCTTTCGCATGTCTTCGTGATTCGTCCGGAAAATATCCTCCGTCGATTTTCAGGTAATTTGGAGGTATTCTTCTTCAGCAACTCAGCGTCCACTTTTTATCGCTGAATCCTGCGTCTGCTGCTTCGGCACCAGAAAGTTGCAAACTGTGTAAAATAGGCCAAAACAACATAATAACATCATCGTAATGTGAAATATATCAATGAATAAGGATAAATTATGATACAAAATAGTGATGCATTTTGGACGTATCATGTGCCCCCTGAATACGGTGATGCTGCAATGGGGGGAGCTGGTGAAGATCAAGAGGAACCAGACGATGTGCCCAATGATGCTGCAACGGGTGAAGCTGCTGAAGATCAAGAGGAACCAGATGATGATCTCCGTCGGGTCATTGTCGATGCAAGGACGCAATGCGAAAGTCAAAAGGAGAAGCTGAAGTTCGATCGCATGTTAGAGGATCACAAAAAAGGGTTGTACCCCAATTGCGAAGATGGCAACACAAAGCTCGGTACCGTACTGGAATTGCTGCAGTGGAAGGCAGAGAATTCTGTGGCTGACAAAGGATTTGAGAAGCTACTGAAAATATTGAAGAAGAAGCTTCCGAAGGATAACGAATTGCCCGACAGTACATACGCAGCAAAGAAGGTCGTATGCCCTCTAGGATTGGAGGTGCAGAAGATACATGCATGCCCTAATGACTGCATCCTCTACCGCGGTGCATACAAGGATCTAAACGCACGCCCGGTATGCGGTGCATTGTGGTATAAGATCAGACGAGATGAACCTGGTGATGTTGACGGCGAGCCCGCCAGGAAGAGGGTTCCTGCGAAGGTGATGTGGTATGCTCCTATAATACCACGGTTGAAACGTTTAAAAAACGAAGAGCATGCCAAGTTGATGCGATGGCACAGTGAGGATCGTAAGAAAGACGGGAAGTTGAGAGCACCCGCTGATGGGTCGCAGTGGAGAAAAATCGAGAGAAAGTACTGGAAGGAGTTTGCAAACGACCCAAGGAACGTATGGTTTGCTTTAAGCGCGGATGGCATCAATCCTTTTGGGGAGCAGAGCAGCAATCACAGCACCTGGCCCGTGACTCTATGTATGTATAACCTTCCTCCTTGGATGTGCATGAAGCGGAAGTTCATTATGATGCCAGTTCTCATCCAAGGCCCTAAGCAACCCGGCAACGACATTGATGTGTACCTAAGGCTATTAGTTGAAGAACTTTTACAGCTGTGGAATGGAAACGGTGTACGTGCGTGGGATGAGCACAGACAGGAGGAATTTGACCTAAAGGGATTGCTATTCGTGACCATCAACGATTGGCCCGCTCTTAGTAACCTTTTAGGACAGACAAACAAAGGATACCACGCATGCACGCACTGTTTAGATGACACTGAAAGTATATACCTGGACAAATGCAGGAAGAATGTGTACCTGGGCCATCATCAATTTCTTCCGACCAACCATCAATGTCGAAAGAAAGGCAAGCATTTCAAAGGCGAGACAGATCACCGGAAGAAGCCCGCCATGCGTACCGGTGATCACGTACTTGCTATGGTCAATGATTTACACGTAATCTTTGGAAAGGGCCCCGACGCACTAGCTGTTCCGAATGATGCTGAGGGACACGCACCCATGTGGAAGAAGAAATCTATATTTTGGGACCTACCCTACTGGAAAGACCTAGAGGTCCACTCTTCAATCGACGTGATGCACGTGACGAAGAACCTTTGTGTGAACCTGCTAGGCTTCTTGGGCGTGTATGGAAAGACAAAAGATACAGCTGAGGCACGGGAGGACCTGCAACGTTTGCACGAAAAAGACGACATCCCTCCGAAGCAGTATGAAGGTCCTGCCAGCTATGCTCTTACGAAAGAAGAGAAAGAAATCTTCTTTGAATGCCTGCTGAGTATGAAGGTCCCGACTGGCTTCTCGTCGAATATAAAGGGAATAATAAATATGCCAGAGAAAAAGTTCCAGAACCTAAAGTCTCATGACTGCTACGTGATTATGACGCAACTGCTTTCGGTTGCATTGAGGGGGCTTCTACCGGAAAACGTCCAATTAGCCATTGTGAAGCTATGTGCATTTCTCAATGCAATCTCTCAGAAGGTGATCGATCCAGAAATCGTACCAAGGCTAAGGAGTGATGTGGCGCAATGTCTTGTCAATTTCGAGCTGGTGTTCCCACCTTCCTTCTTCAGTATCATGACACACGTCCTAGTTCATCCAGTCGACGAGATTATCATTCTGGGGCCCGTATTTCTACACAATATGTTCCCCTTTGAGAGGTTCATGGGAGTCCTAAACAAATATGTACGTAACCGCGCTAGGCCAGAAGGAAGCATCTCCATGGGCCATCAAATAGAGGATGTCATCGGGTTTTGTGTTGACTTCATTCCTGGCCTTAATAAGATAGGTCTCCCTAAATCGCGGTACGAGGGGAGACTGACTGGAAAAGGCACGCTTGGAAGGGACTCAATAATATGCAGGGACGGATATTCTTGGTCTCAATCACACTACACAGTTCTACAGAACTCTACATTGGTGACCCCGTATGTCGATGAACACAAGAACAGTCTGCGCTCCAAACACCCGGAGCAGTGCGACGACTGGATTACATGTGAACACATCAGGACTTTCAGCAGTTGGTTGGAAACACGTCTCAGAGGTGACAACACTGTTTGTGATGAGTTGTACTTGTTGTCCAGGGGACCATCTTTGACTGTATTGATTTACAAAGGATACGAGATAAATGGGAATACATTTTACACGATTGTCCAAGATCAAAAGAGCACACACCAAAACATCGGTGTCCTCTTTGATGCAACAACCGAGAGAGGAAAGGACACATATTATGGTTACATAGTGGACATATGAGAACTTGACTACGGACATGATTTCAAGGTCCCTTTTTTTAAGTGCAAATGGGTCAATCTGTTAGGAGGCGGGGTACAGGAAGACCCACAGTACGGAATGATAATAGTGGATCTGAAAAATCTTGGATACACTGACGAACTGTTCCTCCTAGCCAATGATGTGGCACAGGTTATCTATGTGAAGGACATGTCTACCAGACCGAGAAAAAAAAAAGATAAGGAAGCGAATACATCATACGATGAGCCAAAGCGCCACATAGTTCTTTCAGGAAAAAGGAACATCCTGGGGGTGGAGCGCAAGACAGACATATCCGAAGATTATGAAAAGTTTCATGAAATTCCTCCCTTCAAAGTCAAGGCTGACCCAAGCATCCTGGTAAACGATGAAAATTATCCATGGTTACGGCGCAATAAGCAAATGACACAAGCGAAGAAAAAGTGAAGACTTTTTTCCGCAACTATTATGATGATACCATGCCAACTTTGTAACAGACGAGTATGGTACCATTGTCCGTTTGTACTATTCAAATTTCAATACTACTTGCACTAACAGAAAGTTTGTAATTGGTTTTACCAGAAAGAATTAAAAAATAAAGCAAAAAACAAAAGAAAATAAATAATGCAGAAAACAAAACAAAAAAACTTGCAAATAAAAATAAAAATAGCAACAATAAGTATTTTGTTGTAAGTAGAAACAAAATAAAATAAATAAAGCAACAATGAAAACAAATAATTTCAAATTTAAACTATTCAAATTTGAATACTACTTGCACTAACAAAAAGTTTATAATTGGTTTTACCAGAAAGAATTAAAAAATAAAGCAAAAAACAAAAGAAAATAAATAATGCAGAAAACAAAACAAAAAAACTTGCAAAAAAATAAAATAGCAACAATAAGTATTTTGTTGTAAGTAGAAACATAATAAAATAAATAAAGCAACAAAGAAAACAAATAATTTCAAATTTAAACTATTCAAATTTGAATACTATTTGCACTAACAGTAAGTTTGTAATTGGTTTTACCTAAAGCAATAATATTCACAAAGAAACTCTAAATACAGCAAAAAACAACTTAGAAATAAATAAAGCAGAAAAGGAAAAAAAATAAAAAAATTGGGCGCTGCCCAGTGAGCCTGCAAGGCCTACAGCACAGGATGCAGCTGGACTATAAGGCCCAGCAAGCTCACAGGGAAGCGCGCAGAGTTAGGCCCAGAAGCCTGCAATAGAGAGGAGTTCAATACAGCCACCGCAGTGGGGCTTATAAACCACTCCGAGCCCCTGTCAACTAGCGAGGTGGGACTAAAGATTTGCGCCGCGGGGCAGGACAAGGGCTTTGGTCCCGGTTGGTGGCACCAACCGGGGCTAAAGGGGGGTATTGGTCCCGGTTCGTGGCACCAACAGGGACCAATGCCCCCTTCTTCCCGCCCAACCGGGATCAAAGGTCCCGGTTCATATTTTGTATGTGTATATATATAGTTGCATATATGTGTATATGTTTATGTGTATATAGTTGATGTATGTGATGTGTATGTGATGTATATGTGTATGTGGCTATATTTTTTTATTTTTCTTAGGAATTTGCTAAATATATATGTTAAAAATGTTTTTTTCATAGAAAGTTTTTTGTTTATATATAGAAAGTTACAATTGTGATGTATAGTTGCTGTATGTGATGTATATCTGTATGTGGCTATATAGTTTTTTGTTTATATATGCTAAATATATATAGAAATTTTTATATATGCAAAAGTTACAAATTTAGAAAAAGAAGGATAGGAAAGAAGAAAATAAGAAGAGGAAAGAAAAAAGAAGAGGAGAGGAAGAAGAGGAGAAATAAATAAGAAGAAGAAAAAAGAAGAAAAAAAAGAGGAGAAGAAGAAAGGAATAGAGGAGAAGAAGAGAAATTTTTCTCTTCTTCTCCACTATTCCTTTCTTCTTCTCCTTTTTTTTCTTTTTTTTTTCTTTGATCTTCTCCTCTAGCTGTTCCTTTCTTCTTCTCCTCTTTTTTTCTTCTTCTTCCTCTTCTTTTTTCATCGGATATGTCGTTGTCGATATACCCCCTCCTCGATAACTTCGACATGAGGGGG
>LR738715.1:601295484-601327259 GCA_902687465.1 Secale cereale | reverse complement strand
CGAGGGTCGAGGGGTCGAGAGGTTGCCTAGTGTCAAAGTATTGAAGAAATCCATGACTTCATCATTTGCCAGAAGTAATCGGGGCATGTTGGTACGAAGTTCTGCAAAGTTGTTTTGGGACGGAGTTCCTGATAGGATAATCCGTCTTTTGTTACGAATTATCCTATCTGGGACTCCGTTCCAAAATAACTTTGGAGAGCTTCGTACCATCATGCGCCTATTACTTTCGCCTAATGATGAAGTATTGGTTTTGTTGAATCCTTTGACACTAGACAAAATGTGACATGAGGGGGTCTAGGGTTGTGGATCGCCGAGCAGTCGAGGGTCGTCCAGGGGTCGAGGATCGAAGCTAGTTCTACGTTTGCCATTAATATATCCATCTGTCATGTTTGAATAATAATTGGCATGTTGTAAATATTTGTAGAAACTATGGACGACAACACCCGAGACGAAGCACAAGAAGCGATGTTGATGGACATAATCGTAGACGGACAAGATGCCGTCTTGTCGTTTCTCAGCGACACCAATGAGCTGCTGGAAAGAGAGGAAGATCTAGGCTATGATATTGATGGCTCCGGTGACCCAATGCACATGGAAGAAGTAGACCGTGAGGACGGCTCCGGTGACCCAATGTCGGTGCAAGGAGACCGTGATGCTGGCTCCGGTGACCGAACCGAGTCCGGCCAGTAGGTATATATATTAGTTTAGCATGTGCTGACTAGTTAATTGTTGCATTCATTAACTCTCTTCTTTGTTCTTTTTTCTAGCCCTCCGGATCGAGCAAATCTTCGGTAAAGAGACGAGGCGCGAAGAAAAAGTTGAGGTCGGATGAAAAGTTTGAGATCTTAGAAATCTCACGCATCGTCGAACCGATTGAACCCATCCGGACAAAGAACGCATTTGTTAATCAGTGCGGGGTTCTGGTTAGGGACAAGATCCCAATCAGCATCCATCAATGGTTAAAGCCGGCTGCAGAAGACGCTCAGGTGTCTTATGTCACTGATATGCAGAAAGAAGATCTTTGGACTGAGCTGAAGTCAAATTTCACCCTACCGCCAGAGGCTGATCATGCGAAGCCAGATACAGAGGAATTAATCAAGTCTTTTGCTCTTACGAAGATGGCAGACCTATTCAAGGGGTGGAAGAAACACCTGAATAAGTTTGTCCGCAAAAAAGAGACTCCAGAATTCCAAGGCATATATGAGAAGATCAGAGATGACTGGCCCGTATTTGTGGCCTATAAGACACCGGAAAAGAGTAAGAAGATGTCGGTGACAAACCAGAAAAATGATGCGAAGAAGAAGCATCACCATCGCACGGGGTTAGGTGGCTACCTCAGAGCCCGGCCTAATTGGGCCAAGGCTGAGAATGATCTTCTTCAGAAAGGGATCGAACCAGAGACAATGAACTGGCCAGACCGTTAGCGGACTTGGTTCTTCGGGGCTGGCGGAACCTTGGACCCTGTATCAGGGAGGTGCATTTGGACGAACAAGCAATTGGAAATACCACTCAGGAAGCTTCGGCACTATATCAAAGCAGCGCAACAAGGGACGTTCTTTCCCGGCAGAGAGAACGACGAGCTGACAATGACCCTCAGGAATCCTGAGCACCCTGGACGGATACGAGGCACGCCAGGCTCCATTCCGTGGAGTGTTGGGTTTCCGGATGCAGGCGGTTACAAATGCCACGAGAGGAGGAAGAAAATGCAGCAGACCGAACTGCAGGCGCTGCACGCCAGAATACAAGTGATAGAGGAACGAGAAGCAAATCGGGACAAAAGAACTGCCGAAGCTTCCCCCGAAGCTACCAGCCATCTCAGCGGAGAAGCAGCGTGGCTTCCACCGAGCTGCTTCAGCCGGAGCATGTCTTGACGGCTACTGCCAGCTATCCCGTGGATGCTATCACGGAGGTACAAAATTGCCACCTTATGACGCAGTGGATAAATATGAAGGTCAAGGCGGCTGCTAGCTCTGTTTATCCTACTGGACCCGGCGCAACTTTTCACTGCCGGCCGATTCCAAAAGGATATGCTAGGGTGATGGTGGATGAAATAACGGAGGGATTTGAGGATCTCCAGCTTGACCACCCTACCGGTGAAGGGGAGACTCGACTGGGTTCTTCACTGAAGACTCTATGCCTATGGCGGAAGGACCTCATCAACATTCTCAACTGGACGCCTCCGCCTCCTCCTCCTCCGGCGAGTCAGGGCACCCCGCCTCCTCCACCGCCTCCTCCTCCGGCGAGTGACGATCAGGGCACTCCGGCTCCTTCTCCGGCGCGTGGCGGCACTCCGCCTCCTTCTCCGCCTGCGCCGGCGCGCCCGAGCAGCCAGCCTCCTCCTTCTCCGCCTACGCCGACGCGCCCGAGCAGCCAGCCTCCTCCTTCTCCGCCTAGTCAGCAAAGGCGGAAGAGACCTGCCGCCGCTCCGGCTGCTCCTTCTCCGGCGCGTAAGCAAGGAAAGAAGACAACCGCTTCGTCTGGTCTGCCGACGACTAGCAGTACAACCAGAGGCGGGAGGCAATACAGATTCGGTCCTTCTCTCACGCCTCTAAAGAAGTTACCATACGAGAGGTCCGACGAGGAAAACACGAAGATCGCTGAAGGCGAAGTGAAGGACTGGCTTGAAGGGTTGAAAGCACAAAGACATCCACCTGCGGAGGAGAAGATAGATCCGGTGAAAGCAAAGCGCACTCTTGCTGCCATAAAGAAACCAGCGAAAAGTAAGCCGAAGGATAACTATGACCGCATTATTGAAAAGTCATTTCACGAAGCGAAGCGGTCGGGAAGTACTAAAAGTGATCAAAGGTTAGCAGAAGGACGAGCTGGGACACAAATTGCCCAGCTCGGCGAACAAGCGGACCAATCGTGCCCCCCGCTCAAGGTGTCTAGCGACATGGTCGCTAATGATCCGAGGATGGTGCCCAATTATAGCAATCTTGGAGATTAACTGTCCGACGATGTACATTATGAATTCTTGGAGGTGCAGATACAAAGATACGAGTACAGGAAGCCTCTCGTCAAAGATGAAAGATCTCTATCAACGAATATGCGAAGATTGCATGATTGGTACTTGAAAATCTGCAGAGAGTCTGGGGGGAGGGATAGTTTGTATGTGAGAGTTAAACCGGAGCATGACCTCGTTGGAATTGAACTGTTTCCTATTCCATTTGAGGAGTTCTATCAGTTTTTCAATCAATTGGCCCTCGATAAAGCAATGGTCACATGCTACTGTCTGTAAGTACTACTACTTATGTCATTAAGTCTCTCTATATAGCTCAGCTCTTTCAATGCATGTATTTATAATTATGCTCACTATATTATGCGGATTGAAGATCATCGAATTGAAGAAAAGACAAGTCGGTGATATTGGGTTCATTAACACATACCTTATAGATGCAACCGAGGTTAAATGGCGTGCCTCAGATACCGAGACCAACTTGCTACGATCGTTGGTGGTAAATGAAAACAAAGATATAATACTCTTTCCTTACAACTTCAAGTGAGTGTTACTGTCTTGTGCATATTCGGTTTCCCTTATATATCAGTCAAGGTTATAGTAATGTAATTGATGAGTTCATGCATGCGTGCGCAGCTTCCACTATATTCTCTTAGAGATTAAGCTTGAGCAGGGAGTAGTAACTGTCTTGGACTCTAAACGTAAAGATCCCAAGGAGTACGCGGACATGACTCAAATGCTCGATAGGTAAGTTAAATCGATCAATATTATCCACCATGCATATCAGCAACTTTGTTAATTTCTGATATCAAGTAATTGCTTTCTTTGTCTGGCAGAGTTTGGAGAAAATTCACCAAAAAAGCTCCGGGACTGCCGAAGAAGCTAGAATTTAGACACCCGAAAGTAAGTGCTATATAGTAGCATGTTCCGCGCATCTCCTATATCTTGATTCAAGCGCTAGTTTCATCAATACCATTTGGCATTCTTGCTTATCAGTTTGATTGACCTCTATTTCTTGTAAAGTGGTTGTGGCAGGAACCCGGGAATGATTTTTGTGGATACTACATTTGCGAGTCCATCCGCCACACGATCTGTGAGCGGGGCTACTCTGAAGCACAATTTGAAGTGCGTAAGCAATTAATAATATTCACAATTTTATTTCATTACCATCATTTGTGTTGAGTTTCATGAGCAATTAATAATATTCACAATTTTATTTCATTACCATCATATGTATTGACCCCCTTCTTCGAATTAGATGTTTCGGATGCGGGATGAACTCCTAGCACTAGATCGTCTGCGAGCAATTCAAGAGGAATTGGCGGCATTCTTCCTTGAACACGTGATCACGCCAGACGAAGAATACTATGTGGACCATGCGTCCATCGTATAGGAGATTATATTTGTAAGAGATAATTATTGTATATATGTACCCGGTAGTGTCAGATAGATATACGAGAACTTGTTGTTCGACCAATCTCTCGGAGAAGGAGAGGTGGTCGATATTACTTCTCTCTGTATGCATATATATGTTGATTACGATCTTCTGTTTCCTTCGTTTGCTTACTAGCTAGCTAGCTAGCGTGTCTAGTCCTCTCTATACGTATGTGTAGTACGTAGCGTTGACCAAGCACGGACATAAGAGAGGACACTTCTCTCTATTAATTAGCTAGCTAACACAATATATGAAACACCTAAATTAAACCCCCAAAACGACCCAACCCTCCCCCCTCCCCTTTAAAAAAACATAAACCACAGCCACAGAAATGCGGACGCGTGGATGCCTTTTGGTCCCGGTTGGTGCCACCAACCGGGACCAAAGGCCCTCCTGCCCGGGCTCCGCGCACAGGCCACGTGGAGACCCATCTGCCCCGGTTCTGGTTTGAACCGGGACTAAAGGGCCTGGGCATTAGTACCGACCCTTTAGTCCCGGTTCAAGAACCGGGGCTAAAGGCCCTAATGAACCGGGTCAGATGTCCCTTTATCTACTAGTGATTCAAAAATAGTTGACAACTAATTTCTATTGACTGCTTATTTCCATTCAAGCAAACATGTCCGGCGCTTGGTAGACAGGACCTACTGCTGTCCCGGAGCTGAACTAAACTGCGAGGAGATAAGTCATTATGTTTCATGGCTTGAGGATCTTCATGCTATCAAGACAAATTTTCTTCCTGCACTTCGAAATGTTAGTACTCAAAACGTGCGACCAATAGTGATCGTATTGAACTACGGTCACATCTATTTACGAGTGATGGTAAGATTTTTACTATTTGTCCTCAGTGCATTTTTTGCATACATTATTTTTTTCTTAAATTTTATTGCTAAGTATATTAATTACTATACGATGTTCTTCCACAGGGACTCCCGATGACAGTTGTGCCTCAGTGGATCGAGACTAAAGGTCACATGTCAATGGTTAGCTTACGGTCAAGATATCCTACATTGCACATGAGTGCATTCAGGATTTCTAAAAGCGATGAATGCTTAATAGTGAAAGATTGGAGCAAAATTGTTAACGATCCCAGAGAAGTACTAGGGGGCAGCAATGAGAAGCGCAACCCACGATTAGGAGACAGGTTCATCTGCATGCTCCAATATGATGAATCAGGAGAGCTATACATGTTCTATGCTATTTTACCTGAGAGAGAGAGAGAGCAGCATGAGTGATTTAGCTAGTTCATGCTCTTAGTACTTGTCCTCTCATGTCCGTGTTCTTCGTCCTGAACTTAATCTCAAAGGATGATTTGCTTTTGTGGTGTTATGAACGCTTGTAATATCATGACCATGTTGAACTCGATGATATCTTTGCTTCTGGTACAAGTGAATGATTTTGCTTTAAGCTAGTGTTGGTGGTGATTAGATAGCGGTAACGACTATGATGATTAAACAGTGGTAATTCTAACAGTGGTAATTCTATGATAGCGGTAACGAGGTATAATGTGTAGTATCGTAAAATACCAGCAAACGAAAAAGAATTAAATGGAAAACACTAAATTAAATGAAAAAGAAATCATAAAACCAAAAAAAAACAAACCTTGTAGTACCTAAAGGGCTCCCGCCCCCCGGAGCTGGCTCGTGCCACGTGGTTGCCCTTTAGCACCGGTTCGTGCTGAAGCGGTACTAAAGGGGGAGGGGGCTTTAGTGCCCACACTTTAGTGTCGGTTATGGAACCGGCACTAAAGGGCCTTACGAACCGGTGCTATTGCCCGGTTCTGCACTAGTTCTAGGTGATGCATCATATATGTTATTTTGCAACAAGAGAGATAGCTACACAAGGCAGATGAGCAAGTGATACGTCTCAAACGTATCTACTTTTCCAAACACTTTTGCTATTGTTTTGCCCTCATTCTTGCATGATTTGAACTAAACTAACCCGGACTGACGCTGTTTTCAGCAGAGCTGCCTGTATGGTTTTATTGTGTGCAGGAAAATGGATTTTTAGGTGTCTCAGAAAATTCCAAGAAAAATCACAGAAAATCCACGCGCCCGAAGGGCCACTGTGCCAGAAGTGGGGCCAGAGGGCAGCCAGGGGGCCCCAGGCGCCCTGCTGGCGCGGCCCCACCCCTGGCCGCGCCAGGAGGCCGCCTGGGAGGGTCCTCCCCCCTCTGGTGCCCTACCTTGGCTCGTATTTATTCCCGTGGCGAGAAAACCCCAGAACAGAAGTCGTTTTTCCAGTTTCCGTCGCGGAGCCGCCGCCACCCTCTGTTCTTCTTCGGGAGGGCTAATCTGGAGGCTGATTTGGCCTCCGGAGAGGGGAGATCGTCGCCATCGTCATCATCATCACCACTCCATCCCCCCTCCATGACTTCTCCTTCCATGTGTGAGTAATTCCCTGCTGTAGGCAAAGAGGATGGTAGGGATTGGATGGGTTTGATCATGTAATAGTTTATCAGATTGTTGGGGGCATGTTGCCTATCATCTACTTTGGTGTGTATCATCGTTGCTTCAACTTGTTGCTCTTAATGCTTGTCACTTTGGGCCCAAGTGACATGTTTTCATATCTGAACCCTATGTGTTTGCATGAATATATTTGTGTTCTTGATCCTATCTATGAGTTTTTTGCACCTATTATGGTCCGGAACCGGCGATCCCAAAGGTGACAGGTTGGGACACCAAAGGGGATGGTCCATAATTTGAGGATTCCATGTATCCATTGAGTTTATTGATTTGTTCCGGTGCTCTTTGACAGGAGCACCTTAATCTCCATAAGTTCCTTTTGGCCCCGTTCGTAGCGGGATGGTAGGACAAAAGATGTTGTGCAAGTTCTTATTGCAAGCACGTACAACTACCTGTGGGATACATGCCTAATGTTCGATATTTGCCTAGATGATCATTACTTTTCTGTGTGCCTTGCCCCAAGTTAGATTCATGATGTATCTCATCCATGCAGCACCCAACCATCCATCTCCCTAGCCTGCAGTGTTTCAATCCTGCTGGTTATTAGTTGTTACTTTTGCTGTTCACTTTTGCTGTCACCACCATCACTATCATATCACCGTTACCACTTATCTTTTGTTGCAAGTAAGTATATTTCAGGTGCAGTTGAATTGACAACTCAACTGTCAAAGCTTATAAATACTCTTTGGCTTCCCGTGTGTCGAATCTATAAATTGGGTTATTCTTACCCGCGAAGACTATCTCGATCCCTTACGGTTGAGGGCTATCAAGTACCGTTTTCTGGCGCCGTCGCCGGGGAGCATAGCAATATTTACAAGTCTACTTGAAGTATCCTACCTGCTGCACTTCATCCTCTATGGGTAAGAAAGGAGACCCCAAGGTTCCGATCTTACTATCCACTACAAGAAGAGGTATTGTTCTGAACACTAGTGCTACACTTGATTCGCCTTCTGTTATGAGTAAGTTTGCCTCACCACCACCACATGATGCTTCTACTGAATCTGTTACTATGTCCGATACTTTTGATGATGCTTCTACTACTCTTGATGATATTGGTTCACTTGGTTATGCTCTTGAGAAACAGATCGCTGCTGCTGCAAAAAAATCTGGAATTGAAATTCCTGTTACTCGCTACCCTATTGGTGGAACTTATGATTATCCTGATTTGAGTAAACTCAAGGAGAGACTCCTTGATGATGATTACATTATGCTTGATGATGATTTATGCAGGGAACTGACAGAGTTTGCCGACTCTGACCCTGAAGCTATTAAGAAGCTGCTTGAAAAACACTCCTTGAAGAACAAGACTGTTCCTCATCCTGAATTTGCTACATCTCCTATATGCATCAATGATCCTGATTATGATTTCTCTGTTGATCTTTCACTTATATCTATGGTTGAAGCTGACCCCTTTTATGGCAGAGAAAATGATGATGCTATTGCACACCTGACCAAACTCACTGAGTTGGGTGGCTTGTTTACCACGAATGAAAAGATACGAAACTTTTATGTGACTAAGCTTCTTCCTTTCTCTTTGAAGGAAGGTGCTAAAACATGGTATGATGCACTACCATGTGGTTCCATTAAGAGTCCTCAAGACTTAGCTCACTCTTTTGTTGATAAGTACTTTCCTGCTCATATGCAACATGCTGCTTTACAAAGAATTTATAACTTTAAACAGTTGCAGGATGAGCACCTTCATAAAGCTTGGGGGAGGTACTGTAGTTTGATCCAGGCTAGACCAGGACATGGAGTCCCTAAGAATGAATTAATTGATATATTTTATGCTGGTCTAACTGATGAATCCAGGTCCTATTTGGATAGTTGTGCTGGTAGTGTTTTCAGGAAAAGAACACCGGACGATGCAGAAGAATTGATGGGCAGGATTGCCAAAAACCATGAAGATTGGTCCGTCCCTGAACCACCTCCACCATCAAAGAAGAGGGGCATGCTTGTTCTAAGCCCCGAAGATATGCAAGAAGCAAGGAAGTCTATTAAAGAGAAGGGTATTAAAACTGAAGACGTGAAGAATCTACCCCCTATTGAGAAGTTGTGTGAGCCTACCACTCACCCTCCTATGGTAGAGGTACACTCTCTTTTAGATTTCAACGCAAGTGACATCCCTCATGGTAAGCCTCCTGATCAATGTTTAGATGAGCTTGATAATTTTATTATGAAGCAAAGTCATTTTAATGAGAGGATACAAAGTCAATTGCATGATAATTCCCTTGCTATCAAAAGTCTGCTTGATGTTCTAGGTAGAACAATTAATGATGTTAAATGTCTTGTGAAGCATTTTCATATGGTTCAAACTCAGCTTGAACAAATTTCTAATGTGCAAAAAGATTTGCTTGCTAACAATACCAAACAAGATGATTTACAGGCCTTCGGGATTAAGACCCGAGGAGGAACTAGCACTCAAGATCATCTCTATCCAGAGGGGCATCCGAGGAGAATCGAGCAAGATTCTCAAATGCAGGAAGAAGAAATTGTTGGCTCTCCAAAGAAGAAGAAGAAGAAACACAAGGAGGCTGACAATTCCAATGATCCTATTACAAGTGAAGAGCCAGCTGTTGATCCCAACAGTATATCTACCTCCGATGCTGAGACTGAAGACGGTGCCGAACCTGAAGATAAGGATAAGGAGAAGAATGATCCGCCTGAAGTTCGAGAAGAAGAAGCACCTGACAAACGCAAGAAGTACACTAGAGAAGACTTCGTTGCAAGAAGACATGGGAAGGAAAGAGAACCATGGATACAGAAACCCATGCCCTTTCCAGGTAAGTCTCTCAAATCTAAAGAAGAAGAGCATTACAATAAGTTTTGTGAGTGGATGAAACCTCTTTTTCTTCAAATCCCTTTGACTGATGCTATTAAGTTACCTCCCTATTCAAAATATATGAAAGATATTGTTACTAATAAAAGAAAAGTTCCTAATGAAGCAATATCTACTATGCTTGCTAACTACTCTTTCAGTGGCAAGATTCCTGAGAAGCTTGGTGATCCAGGTATACCCACCATTCCTTGCTCCATAAAGAATAATTATGTCAAAACTGCTTTATGTGATCTTGGAGCAGGAGTGAGTGTTATGCCTTTCTCTCTTTACAAGAGGCTTTGTTTAGAGAAACTAATTCCTACAGATATCTCTCTTCAGATGGCTGACAAGTCAACAGCCGTCCCGATAGGTATTTGTGAGGATGTTCCCGTAGAAGTTGCTAATTGTTTGATCCTTAATGATTTTGTCGTGCTTGACATGCCCGAGGATGGGAGCATGTCCATTATTCTTGGTAGACCTTTTCTTAACACCGCAGGTGCTATTATTGATTGCAATAAAGGAAAGGTTACCTTCAATGTGAATGATAAAGAACACACGGTGTATTTTCCAAAGAAGACCGACAAGAGGCATGGCCTCAACTCTATAGAAAATATCGAGACCGTGAAGATTGGAGAATGGGACTGTCCACTACATGTGCACCACAAATACAAAACTATTATGGTGGGGACAATGTCCATTAAAGTAAAGGTGCAATGATCACTTCGTAAGAGGTGGGACTTTTTGCTCTATATATCACCGGTTTGTTGGTAGGACTTGATCAACCTTACTAGTGAGCATGTTTTATATAGGTAAAAAGTTGAGCTTGTTATGTTTTCATTTGTTTTAGCTTTTGTTCTCCTTGCTGTACCAAGTGTTTGTGTTTTTGAAGCTTCACAATACTAATCACTGCTTTAAGTTTTCAGAAAGTTTTGCAGCTTTTTGAACTTCGAAAAAATTTCAACAGTGAAGTTTTCAGAAAAATTCCAGAAAAATAAAAATAAAAATTTCCATGCCGGGAGTGACCCAGAGGCACCTGGGGCTGACCAGGGGGGCCACCAGTGGCCCAGGCGGCCAGCTGGCGCGGCCTGCCCCCTGGCCGCGCCCATAGGGCGCCTGGGGCCCACAGGTCCCGCCTCCAGGTGAGTCTTCTTCCTCTCTCTCTCTCTTTCTCTCCGAAAACACGAGTTCTGCACCTGTTCTTGCGTTCTTGCTGTTCTTGGAGGCAATTTTCGATCTCTCTCTACATCCTATCATTCGAGCTGAGATTTTTAACAAATACTCTCTGGTATGTAACTCCTCCACCCCTCCAATTAGATTTTTGGTTGGTGGCTTCATTTGTGAGTATTTAGTAGTTTTTGGTGCTGTGTAGATGAGCTTGCATGCATGTGTAGAAATTTATTTTCCAAGTTTTGATGCAAGTTTATGCCTTAGGTAAGTGAGTTGAGTAGTTTGCCTTAACCCACTATGTTTAAATCCTTGTTTTTGTAATTTGCCAAAAAATTCAGAAATGAGTTTGTTAGTAAGGGCAAAGGGGTGGCTTGAGAAGAAGAAGCCCGCGTGCTCCGATCGAGTTACTAGAGCCGCAGCTTCACCCTCGACTGCTAGGGTGAGATATAATGAAGATCATGTGCCCCTAGAGTTGTTGGAAGACACAAATCCAGCACGTGCGATGATGTTCCCATGTGATGAATTCCTTGAAGCTGCAGGAATTAAGGATGAGTTTTATAATCTTTGTGCTAATGCAGGTCTGACACGGCTCGTCATGTGCCGTGTTACTCAGTATCAAAAACTCACCTCCGGTTTCATTAACAGTTTTAGATATAACCTTGATACTGGTTCTATTGAGTTTAAAATTTACAATAATCTTTTGACCATGCCCTTGGAAAAGTTTTGTGAAATAATAGTTGTGCCAAACGTTGGGCGGATGGCGAAGATGACCTCTCAGCCCTCCGAGCTGAGAACCGTCTTCAACTCTCTCTGCAGCATGGATACGAGGGATATTCATCGGTCAAAAATCTCCAGCATCTTATTCCCTCACCTCAGGTATTTTGCATATTATGTTGCTAGAGGGGTGTTAGCTCGTGACAACACGAGCAGCATTTCTGCGCTGGATATTGCTATCCTGGCAACCACCCTCTCAGGGAGGTTTGATTATAATGTGGGTGCCTTAATTGCTCGACGCCTTGCTATGAACGGTAACAAGGGAGGTTTATTTGGTGGCGTTTATGCCACACTTATCTTAGAGTATCTTAAAGGCACCCCGCGCCCTGATGATAAGCCTTTTACTTATTTAATTTTTGATCTTGCTGCTATGAAAAGGCATAAGTTTGTTACCATGACTTCTGAGTTTGGTAACCTTGTTTATATCTTGTGTTTCGGAACTACCGCGGAACGCAAGATCCGTCTACCTGCACCTCTTTTGTTTGATTTTTCTCGCAAGAACGGATGGTCCTTTGATGTTATCCAGTTAGATGAGTTCATGGTCCAGCATCAGTTTCATGACCCCATGGAGGGGGTTGTGCCCGACGAGGAGGAGCACGGTGAGTTACCACCTTTTCAGGGGGAGACCGTCACCCAGTTTGATGAAGGGTCTTCCTCTGCTTGGAGTGCGGACCCTTCTTCGTGGGAGGATCCGAGGACTTCGGTGTACGCGCCTGAATCCTTATACGACCCTTGGACTCACGAGTACCACCCCGGAGCAGGAGGCTCCTGGGGGCAGTAGCTACTACCAACTTAGGCCAAAAGCCTAAGCTTGGGGGAGTACGTGCCCTTCTCACTTTTCCATTGTATTATCCGTTTTATTTTCGTTCGCTTTGATCTTTTCGAAGTTTGTGCCCGTTCTTCTTTGTTTCTTTCTTTGCAAAAACAACAAAAAGATTTTCTCTTTCTTTTGCTTTCATTCAACCTTTGAAAAAAACCAAAAATATTTCCTTTCTCTCCTTAGTTTGCTTTGTTTTCAGAGTTCAGCTCGAGTCCGTGATGGCATTTAATTATATTTCCTACGTTCGATCGTGCAAGTGACAAGGCAGTAATGACGAAGATCGACGGAAGGGAAGCAACAAGGAAAACCGGTATGAACTCTTCTTGTTTCTACTTTTGTACATATGCCTGTACTTATGATCTAGAGACCAGCTTGTAGCGACATAGTGCTATGTTTACAATGCTTTCCCAGTGGTTCATGCTTTCCTTGTGGCTAATCTCAAATAGCTAGAGTATATAATGTGTTATTGAAATGATTTACATGCATTGCATTGTTCATAGTTTGGTATACTAAGGTGGTATTTCCCTTTGGAGAATCCTTGGATTGACTTGGCACATGTTTACACATGTTTAAGACTAAAAAGTCTGCTTTGCCTTGATGATCTTTGAGTTTCAGAATAGTTATATCACTTTCATGCCCAATTCAATGTTGCTTTGTCGCTCTGCATGATTATGACCGTTATTGCTCTCTAGTTGGTCGCTTCCCAGTCTCTTGCTAGCCTTTGCTCGCACTAAGCGGAATTCTGCTTGTGCATCCAAATCCTTTCAAACCAGTTATTCCATATGAGTCCACCATACCTTCCTATGTGGTAATTACCGGCCATCCTAACAAAGACTTTCTTGTACCATCTCGAAATTATTCAAATTTACTCCTGTTTTGTGCCTCTGTTTTAGCTCATGAGGAAGTAGTAGGTAATTCATGATCTACTTATGTTGGACATGTTTTATCCCGGGATTGCATGTCTAATCTGCAAACCCCTAATACGAGGAGGGACTGGCATGAGTGCGCCCAGCTCACAAAAGATAATCACAACCAACAAACCCTCCTTCACGCTTTGTTTATGAGAAATCAGAAAACTTTGGTAGTGATAAACAAAGGAGATTAAGGGGATGTGATCATCCCCATCTTGGGAGCCGTTCCTTGAAACATGTTTAGCATAAGAAGTGATTGGGTTGTCTACTAGCATTCGTTGACGAAATATGTACCTCCCAAAATCATTTTTACCTCTGTTTTTCAAAACCAAGAGCTCTGGTACATGTTTAGTCTTTGCTTCCAACCACGGGTTTTCAACCTCGCCATCAAATTCCACGGTTCGAGAGTCTCCACCTTCTTTCTTCAAAGCACCAACTAGGAAAGCATAATTGTCATTATGAGTGTAATGTGGATTGTCCCAAAGTATTACATTGTTTTCTGCATGCTTGTGGTATTATTTATTCTGAAATTCTTAGTTCTAGTCTCCTTTAAAACTCAGGAGGAGTTTTTGCATTTATGTTTTGCTTCACTCATGGAGGCTAGCGAGATACCACTCTAGTATGTTCAAGTTATGTGTAATGTAATCTTGTCTTGATTTTCAGTAGCATATTATTTACTTTTAGTTATTTGTGATTGGTCACTTGAAAGAAGGATTGCTTCGTGCATTGTCCTCATAGCATTGTTTCAATACTTGCTAGACTCTTTTCGTAGTACATGCTTATATACATCTAATGAAGCAAAAGAGTTTGCCAAAGTTTTCTTTGTCGTGTCCAGTTCGTTGAACTGAATTGCTTGAGGACAAGCAATATGCTAAGCTTGGGGGAGTTGATACGTCTCAAACGTATCTACTTTTCCAAACACTTTTGCTATTGTTTTGCCCTCATTCTTGCATGATTTGAACTAAACTAACCCGGACTGATGCTGTTTTCAGCAGAGCTGCATGTATGGTTTTATTGTGTGCAGGAAAATGGATTTTTAGGTGTCTCAGAAAATTCCAAAAAAAAATCACAGAAAACCCACGCACCCGAAGGGCCACTGTGCCAGAAGTGGAGCCAGAGGGCAGCCAGAGGGGCCCCAGGCGCCCTGCTGGCGCGGCCCCACCCCTGGCCGCGCCAGGAGGCCTCCTGGGAGGGTCCTCCCCCCTCTGGTGCCCTACCTTGGCTCGTATTTATTCCCGTGGCGAGAAAACCCCAGAACAGAAGTTGTTTTTCCAGTTTCCGTCGCGGAGCCGCCGCCACCCTCTGTTCTTCTTCGGGAGGGCTAATCTGGAGGCTGATTTGGCCTCCGGAGAGGGGAGATCGTTGCCATCGTCATCATCATCACCACTCCATCCTCCCTCCATGACTTCTCCTTCCATGTGTGAGTAATTCCCTGCTGTAGGCAAAGGGGATGGTAGGGATTGGATGAGTTAGGTCATGTAATAGTTTATCAGATTGTTGGGGGCATGTTGCCTATCATCTACTTTGGTGTGTATCATCTTTGCTTCAACTTGTTGCTCTTAATGGTTGTCACTTTGGGCCCGAGTGCCATGTTTTCAGATCTGAACCCTATGTGTTTGCATGAATATATTTGTGTTCTTGATCCTATCTATGAGTTGTTTGCACCTATTATGGTCCAGAACCGGCGATACCAAAGGTGACAGGTTGGGACACCAAAGGGGATGGTCCATAATTTGAGGATTCCATGTATCCATTGAGTTTATTGCTTTGTTCCGGTGCTCTTTGACAGGAGCACCTTAATCTCCATAAGTTCCTTTTGGCCCCGTTCGTAGCGGGATGGTAGGACAAAAGATGTTGTGCAAGTTCTTATTGCAAGCACGTACAACTACCTGTGGGATACATGCCTAATGTTTGATATTTGCCTAGATGATCATTACTTTTCTGTGTGCCTTGCTCCAAGTTAGATTCATGATGTATCTCATCCATGCAGCGCCCAACCATCCATCTCCCTAGCCTGCAGTGTTTCAATCCTGCTGGTTATTAGTTGTTACTTTTGCTGTTCACTTTTGCTGCCACCACCATCACTATCATATCACCGTTACCACTTATCTTTTGTTGCAAGTAAGTATATTTCAGGTGCGGTTGAATTGACAACTCAACTGTCAAAGCTTATAAATACTCTTTGGCTCCCCGTGTGTCGAATCTATAAATTGGGTTATTCTTACCCGCGAAGTCTATCTCGATCCCTTACGGTTGAGGGTTATCAGCAAGCAAGTAATAGTTAATAACAAGTAAAGCTAGGGTTAGAGACGAGCAAAATTGATGGAGACAAAGATGTAATGTGAAGTTCACACTCTTGGGAGAGTGCAAATCTCATTTGGAGAGGCCGGGAACAATGGGTGCTTCCTTGATAATGAATGTCTCATCCAATTCTCTGAGCACCTTGGACAATAAATGACCAAGTACTCTCACACTATGGTGAATGGACATGCTAACTAATACACATACCCATCTTGAATTGCACAAAATTAAGGATGTGTCGATATTGTTGCTTGGTCCGATGGTGCAATTGTCCACACCGAGAATCTTGATTGACCCAATCATTCGCTGGAATCAAAAGGTGTTCGAGAATGGGCTGGGCCAAGCCTTTGAATCACAAACACACATGTTGTCCACTTGGGCTGTTTTCCTAGTTCAAGAGGTGGGTATTGTGCATTAGGAGTTGATTTTGTGTGGTTTGACAAAAAAATCTGGTAAACACACAGTTGCTGGAACTAGAAGCTTGTAATGTATGCAATCCTTATAGCTTTGGCATCTGATAATTGAATGATTTAGATCTTTCCAGAACCAAGGAATTTGCAAAGCAGATTGTTGAGTATTTCTTTGCTCTGATTCAAAATATGAGTTCAGCTCCGAAAAATTTGCACTACATGTACCACCCATATTTGTTAAGAACTTTGTTTGACTTCTTCGTAATTTCCTTTTATGTCTTACACATGGTTCATATGCATGTATGACCCCTCAAGTCTGAACTTAGCGCACTGAGCACCATCTGTTGGAGCAGATTCACACACTTCATGATCAAGTTGATGTATATTAATTATCTTTGATGACTGTAGTGATCATACTATATATAGAAATGTACTTATTCGCATACTGCAAATAGTTGGATTGTTCACACATTTCCATGTGCACCAAGTAATGAGTCTTACCAACCATGCATCATTAACAAACTTGCGCAGTTTTAACACAAAAAATGATAATCCAAAATGCCAAATATAATACATATGTGTTTCGTGTGTCTCAGTGCCATAGATGCCAAACTACATATTTACATCAGGACACACTTGCCATATTGGCAACATCCAAAACGCTTTTGGAGCGCACTCCATAATTTTTGAAGGTTGTTGGTTGCGTAGGCAACGTTAAACATAGAGTGGCCAAAATAGCAGCCTCCATAGTTTTGTTCTTGTTCCATTCTATCTACTGTTCAATTTTACATCGAAATCAAACAATTCAACAATATTATTACAAACCATTCATCTGAATACAGTAAACAATATGAATGCAATAAATAATCCAATAAATGAAATTTTCCAAGTAAAAATTAATGAATTAAAAAATGTACATACACTATCACCCATGCAGTTGTCATTAATGCTCAATGAGATCTTGGCGCGGCTGATCATGGGAGGCCCGGTCTTTATTCTTCCGACACGTCTCGAGACATGTTTGAATGTTGTTTGTGTGTCTACGAGGTTTGATAGTTATGAAAACATTGTCATACTCTTTTGCCACCTATGTATCCATCTCATGCGGGATGACCATGTCATGTAGGATCACACAAAAAGTTATGATCTTTGCCAATGTATCTTTGCTCCAGAAATGAGCAGGACACCGAACAATTGCGAACCTAGCTTGCAACATTCCAAATGCCCTATGAATGTCCTTCCTTACTATTTCTTACATCTTTGCAAAAATGTTTATGTTTGGGGATCAGAAATTTTCTTCATAAATGTTGACCAAGATGGATAGATGTCATCCGCTAGATAGTATCCTTGGTCAAAATCATAGCCATTCACTTTGTAGTTGTACCCTGGAGTAGTACCACATGTTGCTAACAAACATATGAGATCTCTGGAAGCATTGATGAAATTGTGAGATTCAGGCCAAAGTAGCAACGCGAAATCCACAAATCCTCGGAGGTAACAACTTACAAGATAATGGTTGAATCATGACAACCCAATGAATTGCCCGTGTCATGCTACCAGACAATTATTACACCTCCAATAATGCATAAAGCCAACGCTCTCGCTCCCAAGCATTCCAGGTCACCCTCTTGCTTCACCCACTAATTGCTAAAAGCCTCTTTCATCGGCATTCTGTGCTCACAAATACTGAGCTTCTTGAACCCTAAGTGCAGCATCGACGAACACTTGTGTGCACTTTATGGGTGTATCTTAAGATATCCATGTGTCAAATCTGCAGGAGTGTCATATGCAATCATCCAAAGTGTCATGGTCACCTTTTGAAAAAAAAAAAAACAGCAGACCGGCGGCATTCTTCTGCTTGAAGAGCGGTTCATTAGATTCCATGTTATCGACAATTCGACATAATAACTGTTTGGACATGTCGAAGCGTCGCTGAAAATCCCCAAGTGCAGAAATATAACAATCAAGTGTGAGGTCATTATATAACAACCAAATGAGAGCTTATTATATATTTCCCATTAAAACAAAGTTGAGAAACACCATTTACTGCACACACTTGTAAGGGAACATTTGTGTCAAATATTCTGTTGAGACGACATTACATGGGCGAAAAATTGAACACAAGTACTGTTACAACTTGTATATTTAATAATTGAATCCAATATAAACGGGCCGTTGCATGATGCACTTGGGATCAACCGATCAATAGTTGGCCATCGAGCACTTGAGCCTCACCTCCACGGGCATTCCCTTGGGGCGAGGTATGTTTCCCATCTTCACCATGGCCTTGGCGAAGTCCCTCGCGAACGCCTCACCGTCGGCGCTGTACATCTCCACGAGATTGTCCTGCAGACCTCCACCGCCGTAGAGAGTCTGGTCGGAGGTGAGAAGACCACGCCGCGCGATAAGGTTGCGGTAGTAAGCGTTGTCAAACCTCATCGGAGTCTGCACGTCAAATGGCGCCTTACCAAAAGGACCCTGGCACGTCTGCTGCATGATCTGTGCGAAGGATGGGTCAATCTCCTCATTGCGGTCGGTGCCATAGACGCGGTCGCTGTAGTGCAGGCAATTGGCCATCCCGACGGTGTGGGCACCGGAGAGCGCGGTCATGTCACGAGCGTCCAGGTTGAGCCTTGAAAACATGGCGATGAGCTCGTCGAGGTCGTCGTGCGGGCTGGGGAGGCCATTCTCGGTGGATTCCGTGTCGGCCGCGAAGCGCGAGTCCTTGCGGCCGAGGGGCACACTCCAGGTTGGACCACCGAGCAGGGTGACGGCATCGCGGGAGGCGAGGGCGATGACGTCGGCGCAGGAGACGGTGTCCGGGCAGTCGCGCTCGAGCGCGGACTTGATGTCGTCGATGATGGTGTAGCCGGTGAGGGAGGCGTTCGGCTCCACATCCTTCTCGCTGGGGGAGAAGGGAGTTGCGTCCAGGAGAACAGAAGCATCGCATCCCTGTCACGCCATATACGAAGAGAGTATTAGCAAATGGAACCATAGTAGGTAAGAATATACGTATAAAGAAGTAGAGAAGCGTATATACGTTAATGAAGCAGTCGTGGAAGAAGAGACGGAGGACGGCGGGCGCCATCCTCGGCTGGGCGGCGACGCTGCTCGCCATCACTGACCGCACGACGCCCTGCACGTTGGGGCACGTCTTCTCGTAGTAACCCGCGGAGAGCTCGTCGCCATTGACGGTGGCAGCGAGAGCAACCAAGACGAGCAGCGCAAGTGCAACCCAAGAAGGGACGCTGGAGGACGCCATGCCTGTAGGTTGACTGACGGTGAGAGCGATCGCTGCACGGTGCAGAAGCAGGCAAGGAGAGAGTGAGATGCTTAGTATTAGCTAGATTGCAGTGGATGATCGAGTGGGAAGCACAGGCTTATATAGAGTTCGGTTTGTGCTGCCGTCTTCCTCACGCGTGCGAATCTGCGAACGCTCTGATTGACAGACAAGGTCTCCGGTCTGTCTGCCGCCTCGTGCATCTTGGCCGGAACCTTGACGAGGTCTGGGCTGGAAGAAGAGAAATAAAAGCGCTGGGAATTGACAGGCTAACTAACACGCGTACGTACCTAGCTTGAATCACATAAAATTATGGATGTGATTCCGTGGACACGGTTGCTTGCTTGGATGGTGCAATTGTCCACGCCGAGAATCCAATCGTTCGCTGGAATAAAAGGGTGTTGAGACAAAACCGTTGAAATGCCGTAGGAACACAAAAATTGTCCACTTGAGCTGTTTTGGCTAGTTCAAAAGGCAAGTAGTACGAGTTAGCAGACGATTTTGGCACGGTTTCAGAAATCATCCTTTAAATACACCCCGCTGGCACCTGCTATGTATGCACACCTTACTATAGGCAGCCTTGTATATCTGACCTAAGAATTTGCTCTTTGCACACGACACGAACACGTCACAGTGCCAGTGCCGAGGCCTGCTCCGGTGCTCCCCCCTAACCTAATTTCGGAGGGGTATTTGTGTCCCCACGAATTTTTTTTTCCTGGCCCGCCGCAGCCCAGATCCAAGCCTTGTCTAGCCCTGTATAACCCAGACCGTATACGTACAGTACCCTGGTCCGAAAAAAAAACATCACACGACCCCACGTCCACGTAAGACCTGCCGAATCCAATCATTCACGCGAGCAGCTCCATCAATCTCGCGAGCATTGACGCAGCTCCATAACTCACGTAGTAGATCTCCACCGGCAGCTATCTCGTCGCCGGCGATCTCATCGGACAGTGGGCTCGACAATGTCGTGAATCTCCAACGATCGCGCACAGGTACCACATCCCGCATCCCCCCTCTAGTCTCGCTCGCGGCAACATCGAACGAACTGTCGCCGCGCCAGTGGCAGTGGTTAACCTAGCGGAGCGGGTAACCTAGTGTTGCTCCTCGTGATCTGGGTTCACGTAGCGTCGGTTGCCGTCGGCTGTGCGCACCACCGGTATCGTTATTTGATGTGGCGGCTAACCTAGGTATCCGGCGGCAGAGGTAATCACAGATCTAGCTAGTTTTTTAGATCGTGCAGTTCCTCGCGATTGAAAGTGATCACGACGGGTGCCGTGGCCATCTTCCTTACTAAGTTTGGCAGATCTGAACGGCCTCGGTTGCGGTTGTTTACATAACATCCGTGATCGTGTGCTATGTGTTTTATATTTCATCATTGATAATGTTTGCACATGTGATGATACATATTATTGGTTGTAGGAAATGGCGGACGAGGAGTGAACTGATATCATGGTAGACATGGAGTTTGGAGAACTGATGAAAGAATGGATAGAAGATTGGTCAGATGATGAAAATTCAGATCATGAAGATCGGTGAGAGAATCGGGACGAATGGGACGATCTTAATGTGAGTGGCATTGTCATGTTGTAATTTTTTGGTGGCATCCGACAACATTTAATCTTTGTGTTGAAAATTTATAGATCAATGAGCTTGATGATGATCAGGAAAACAACTCTGAGCTCTCGAATGAAGATTACATTAGTCAGGTACATAAGTGAAAAAAATTTGTTGGCATGCAAATTGAATTTCTTCTGGAATATTATATGATAAGTAATTATGTATTTGTGTTGTATTTTTCAGTTCACTTCCGAATGTCATAATGCGTACGACTATTACGGTGAATCCGACGCGGAGACAAGCCTTCATTAACGACGAATCATTAGATGCACCTGGTTCTGGGGAGTCCGAGTCGTCGGTCATCATGAGCGAGGTATGTGTGTAATCAATGTTCTATGGAAGTAAGTAATGTTAAACCATAAACCCCTATTTCTGTCAGCTATGCTGCCGCAACCTCGAGTCCTCCTTCCACCTAATCTGGGAGTGCAGCATGTCGCGGCAGATTTGGTCAAGAACAGCCACCTGGAACGGCTGCAACGCGCTGTCCCCAGCCTCCTGGGATGCCAGCAAAACAACAACCGACGCCATCACCGCGATCGTTCAATCTGCGGCACCAACGGAAAGAAGAGGAATCAAGACTATGATTGCCCTGATCTCATGGCAAATCTGGCTCGAAAGAAACAATTGCACTTTCCGAGACAAGAAGCCAAGCGTACTCAGAGTCATAGAGGCCTGCCGGAGAGAATTTGAGCAATGGCGACTCGCCGGAGCACATGCCATAGCGCCCCCTTTTGGGGATATACCGCGAGAAATAGACTAGCTCCCTCACCTCCGATCAGTTTCTCCTTTTATTTTCCTTTTTTGGATCTTTTTGATCACAAAATTTCTGTAACCCTCCTGCTAAGCCAATGAAATGCCAGCAAGTCTGGATCTTTCAAAAAATATATATATATGTTTTCATGGCTGTGGTTTGATTGTGTAGGTGACACAAGATGATGGGGCAAAAGAATGTCCAAGATACTGCCAGTCTAGATGATAAGAGGGATATGTTCATGCAGATAATGGAAATGACCTTTACGTCTCACGATGCTGCGTATGATTTCTACAACAGCTATGCTAGAGATAATGGTTTGATCATTAGAAAGAATAAGGTCAGGTATAGCAAAACAGAGTCACGTCATATGCGTTATAGGCGGTTCGTTTGTTCAAGAGAAGGGAAACGTGACAGCAAGTTGCTAACCGAGGAAGGACACAGCCGTAGGCTCAGAGCAGAGACACGTCGCTTTTGCAAAGCGTACCTGACCGTCAAGCTTGACCAAAAGCGTGGGGTTTGGTATGTGGAAAGTTTTGAGGACAAGCATAGCCATATGTTGGCACGACCGGACGAGGTGCCTTTTCTTTGGTCCCACAGAAAAATCAAAGAGTACCAGAAGCATGAGATAATGTCCATGGGAGCTGCAGGGATTAGAATTCACGACATGATGGATTGCTTTATCAGCAAACATGTATGGTACGGCGGTGTTGGTTTTACCAGGCATGAAATATACAACATTTGCGCCAAGGAGAAGAGGAAGCTGCTTTCAAAAGGTGATGCTGCCACAGCCATAGGCATCATGGCCAGTAGGAAACAGAGGGATCCTAGCTTCTTTTTTTAGTACATGCTAGATAAGGAAGGACATTTGAATAGGATGTTCTGGTGCGACTCCCAGTCTCGTCATGACTATGAGGACTTCGACGACGTGCTTGTATTTGATAGCACGTACAAGATGAACCGCTAATGGTATGCCATTCATACCTTTTGTTGGTCTTAACAATCATCGGAAGACCACTGTTTTTGGTTGTGCCATAGTTTCGTACGAGACCGACGAAACATACGTGTGGCTTCTGGAGACTTTTTTGAGGTCCACGTGTCAAAAGATGCCTAAGAGTGTTATCACAGACGCCGACGCTGCGATTATCAAGGCAATTCGCGAAGTCTTGCCAGACGTGTGGCACCGTATATGTACGTGGCACATAGAGAAAAACATGAAGATTCACCTCAGTCACAAGTCCTTGAAGGAGTTACGAACTCTTCTGTACTACAACACGTCCACAGCAACGTTTGAAGAGAGATGGCACACATTTTCCAAAATATGGCAGTCGGAAAAAACTGTAACATGGTTGAGGCGGATGTATAAGAAGAGGAGACTGTGGGCCGTGACATATCTAACAGAGGGGTTTTGGCTTGGCATGAAAAGCAACCAGCGGAGTGAAAGCTAGAACTCATGCCTTCACCTCCACCTAGACGGTGAGATGACCCTGGTGGATATGATTTTGCACTATGAGAACGCCGTTGTGCGTATCCGTGAAAAAGAGGCGCGAGATGACTGCGCGGCCTCACAGAGTTTACCGGTGCCAGTTACTAGCTCGAGGGAACTTGAGATAGCTGCTTCTCACGTCTTCACTCCAGCAAACTTCTATATGTTGCAAGATGATCTTAGAAAAATTGATGGCATGGAAATTGTAGAAATTAAGCTGGGAGATGGATCACAGCAGTACATCATGGCCTGGAAGAATAACCGGAAGCGCCGTTTTTGGGTGGAGTATGCACCAGTAAATTCCGCAGAAACTATAAGGTGCAATTGCAGAAGAATGATTCGAAAGGGTCTACCTTGCAAGCACATATTCCATGTACTGAAGCACTTGAACATATCTGAAATACCAAAGAGTTTAGTTCTTATTCGGTTCACGAAAGAAGCAAGGTTGGGACTGTCCGCGAAGCGCACAAGCGATCTGTTGGGATTTGGTTGGACTGGGGCAGGGGAAAGAATGAAATATAGTCAGGTCAGTGTGTTAGCGTCTGAAGCTATGCATGCGGCGTGCAAACACCCTCTTTGTGGGATCAGTTACAGGAGAGTTTGAAGGCTGTGATAGCTAAGAGTCATGAGTATGATCTGATATAGGAAAATATGTTGAAGCAAACAAATGACATCAGTAAGTGTGCAGTTGAATATGTGGACGATGGTGAAGGCAACATGATTGAGGTTAAAGATCCTATGAAAGTGTCAAGCAAAGGTGCAACAAAGGTAGATGAGAGCCGCCCTGTCTCGAAAAATGGTAGACCACTCTCTTTTGATGAGTTGAAAACCCGGTGCGGCGCTTGCAAATTGGTAGGACACACTAGACGTAGCAAGAAATGCAAACAAAATCAGAAGTACGTGTTTGTATGCATTGTGGATTATTAAATTTTGTATCATTCATTAACTTAGCTTGTCTTTTATCATGTGCACAGTTGCTGAAGGAGGAGGAAGCTGCTGGTTATGTTAAGTTAGGTATGCTGTTATATGTTTCAGCATATAAGTTAACATTATTTTGGGTTTGATGTTGGTTAGGTATGCTTTTATATGTAAGCATATAAGTTATGCAATGGTACGGTTTGATCGGGTTCTTTGTGGCTGAAGAACTGAATATCTACTGCTCACCCTAAGTGCCAAGTTCAGTTAAATTTCTGAATATTGAATATGTACTGTTGCTTTGCTTCGGTGTTGCATGGAAGCTGCTAGATGTTGCTCCTATGTTGCAACAAGGTAGCTATAGGCGCTTGTGTTTCTTTGGTTTGGAGGCTTTCGCCCCCTGATTGTATCCTTAGTGTATTAGCAGACGAGATCCCAGTCTTTGTTTAAATAAAGTAAGATGTTTCCCTCTAAACAAAAATCAAAAAAATTATTTACTGTGTAATGACCGGGGCGGGAGGTAGAAAGAATATTGTACATTTCCCCTACCCACGTCCTAAATGCCATTAAATAAGTAACTGTACCATTCTCCTCCCCACCACACACTCACCCACCTCCCACGGGCGCCGGTTCGAACTCCCCTCTTATCCCCACCTATAGTAGATCGAGAATACCCTCGCCGGCGACCGCTGCAGCCGCCTCCATGGAGAGAAGCCTCGACTGGCAGAGAGCGATGATGGAGCTCGCCGGCGATGACGAGGGGTGGCGCACGCAGTTGACGGAGGTGTGCGGCTGGTTCCCCAGCACGGAGATGTTGGTCAACCACGCGCGTGGCCTCGTCAAAGTCCTCACCGACGCCGAGAGGAAGCGCGCCTTCCCCTACGGTCGCGGCGTCCCGCCGGCTCTCCTACTCGTGTGGGCAATGCGAGAGGCCACGCTGAGCGACTCCCCTGTTCAGCGCGCAAGGTAGTGGATGTACCGCTCCACCACCATGACGATGCGGCCAGATTCAGCACGTGTCGAGTCGAGGGCGGACCGCGTCGACGTCGAGCTCGCTCTCCCTGCGCCCGTCAGCCCGGACTACCAGGTCCACCACGTGTCGAAGCCAGTGCTGCCGTTGGGCTCTGACGTCGTGGAGGACGACGTGGAGGAGGTACTGGTCATCCCTGATGACCATGAGGAGGGCGAGGAGGACGTTGTGCAGATGGTAGTGTCGGTCGCCGTCGAGGGTGGCAAGACAATGCCCATCGACGTCGAGCTCCTTTCCCTCCTCCCTGACATAGTGAAGGTGGAAGAAGAGGAGGTGGCTCAGGATCAGGTGGCGCAGTTGTCGAACAGAACGGCGGTCAAGAAGAAGGCTTCTCCGTGTGTGGTGCGCCGCTCACGCCGCCTCAAATTTCTGAAGAAGTGAAGATGTGCACAGTTGCTGAAGGAGGAGGAAGCTGCTGGTTATGTTAAGTTAGGTATGCTGTTATATGTTTCAGCATATAAGTTAACATTATTTTGGGTTTGATGTTGGTTAGGTATGCTTTTATATGTAAGTATATAAGTTATGCAATCGGTACTGTTTGATCGGGTTCTTTGTGACTGAAGAACTGAATATCTACTGCTCACCCTAAGTGCCAATTTCAGTTAAATTTCTGAATATTGAATATGTACTATTGCTTTGCTTCAGTGTTGCATGGAAGCTGCTAGATGTTGCTCCTATGTTGCAACAAGACAACGAATTGGGCTGCTGTATAAATCAGTAGTGTTGCTAGGTGATGTGCCCATGTGCATCACATACCAAATATAGGACATGCCAAAAGTGCATTGTCTGTCAAATATAGGACATGCCAAAAGTGCATTGTCTGCCAAATATAGAACATGCCAAAAGTGCATTTGTCTACCAATCATGATGGCCCCATGTTATTTATGCTGCAATCTGTGTTACACTTTGCCCATAAACTGAATAGCAAATAATTCAACAGCATTTCATCATGTCAATTACAATGATGTCAATAACTTTATGAACAATCTACTTGCTAACTATGACAGCAATCATAATGGCAAGCAAGCCAAGATACAGACGACCTCCAAATCCTAAAATCCTATCCCTATAGAGCAATATCTCCTTGTGCATCTTAACCATTGCCCTCTTTTCTTTCTCATTCCTTTTAATTTCAGCTTCATATTCTGTAATCTTAGTCTCCAGTTTCTTGTTCTTCATGGCAAGATACTTAATGACTGACTTTGCTTTGCTATCCCACTCCCCATCAACCCATTCAACATACTCAGAAGTGATATCATCCTAAATAAATCATGAGCAATTCAAGTCATTTTATAATTGAACTTGTCGCTGCAAGCGTTAAACACTGAACTTTTTTGCAGCTTGACCGCAATAGCAGTACTAGTTTGAAGATCATGCTTAGTAGACTAACCTCAAACACACATCCCCCGAGTGCGCTGCCAAAATTGTCTGCATCTATGCAGACACGGCCACTAGGAGTTTCCTGATGACCACATAGATGGAGCTTGTCATGGCCACAGGTGATGAATTATGGGCGATAATGCTTTGGATGTAAAGAACAACGGTAAAGAACTTACCTTTTTGCCACCAAAGTGTAGCCGTGAAAAATACCATTATAAAAAATTGGAGAACGAGAAAAATATTAAGCAAGAACAATTGATAAGTGAAGCCAAAACTTTATTGGTACGACCAAATTGTCTTCTCCGAGCGAATTGTATGACCAAATTATCATGTACGAGCGAATTGTCTGACAGACACATACACATGCATGTGTCACAATATTTGAGATGCCCTTTTTATTACATAAAAATAATAGAACCCCTAAGATAATAATGCCATCGAAACCTTCGACTGGACTAAATCCAAACAACTAAAACTTCAATCTTGCATGTCGTATGAATTCTTGTTCTCGCGCCTTTTCCTTGCGATTTCGCGAATTTTGTTCTTCACACACTCCATCAAGTTCGAAGGTGACATAATCAACTCTGCGACGAAACGTCTTCTCCTTGCGTCAATGGTGGCCTGCAAAAAAATGACATAAAGGTTACATGACCCAAAGTTGCTACACGACCATAGTAGCTAGTCTACAAACGTAAATAACAGCATACCTGTGAAAAAATCGCGGGTGATTCGGTCCACGTCCCAATTTTCTAGACATTCTGTGACAAAAAGGCCACAAGAGTTCCTGGTACATATGCAAACATTAGCGGTGGGCAATACGAACATGTGTGTTGTTGTTTGAATGTGCATGATGTCCTATTAACTCACCCATCCTCTTGCTGGGGTATGTCATACTCCTTAATAGGCCACTTACTTACGTCCGGATATTTCCCTGGTGTAATAAGATTTGCCTGACGCATATCGTGTGCTATAGCCATTCGCTATAAATATGATAGTGTTAAAGAACAATCATAAACAATATGTAAGAGCAATGGTACAAATGTTGGTTACATTACCAGTGCTTTAACAGTCCTCTCAGTCAGGTCCAGAGGATAGAGCGAATCGAGAGCTTGGAATTTTTTCTTGATCATGTGCATGACCACGGTCATCCAGTGGCTATTGTCGACATTCAACGCGATATACGTCTACAGTGCAAAAAACCATTATGGATCAAAAGAAATACTTGATGAACTATCCTGTAATGATGAATCACAAACATTACGTACCTTATCACGCACAGTATACTTTTTCGTGACTCTATTAACTGCTTCAGCTTTGGTCAGAGCACTATCCATGTTGCAGCTCGATGGCAATGGATCATCATGTGCGATAGCACGGTCTACAAGGAATTTGGACCTCCACGCTGGACAGAGGTAACGATCATGACCAACACGCAGCTCCAAATGTCCCATATAAGCATTTTAAAAACAGGACATGCAAGTAGTACTTACATCGTCCGACAGCCATCTATGAGCTAGTACCGGTAGAATCCTTTCGGAAGTCAGAGTTATGCCACGCCCTTCACTGTAGTAATTTTTTTTGTTCTTGTTCTTCTCAGTGCTAGCAGCTAACTCGACAAATGAAACAGCTGCATCAATTATTTCCGGCGTCAACTCATCTGCCACAACCTCCGGCACATTATTGTTCGAAAATAGAGCTGCATGAAATAATATGAACGTCAACAATGGTGATCATATGCATTGGTAGCAAATAAAAAAATTAAGAATGTTAGTTACGATACCTCTAGTAGCAGTACTAGTACCAGAGGTTCTATGACCACGGCTGGTACGCCTGCCGGGCTTGTCAAGTGCGTAGGGGCATTCAAATTTCTTGGGAACGGTCTACTTCCGCTTACCGGACATAACCTCCTCATCCTTATCGATTGTTACACCTTTTTCCATTCGCCTTAGCCATGAACTTGCTGACAGAAGATGGACAAATGTCTATGTCTGATGAAGGTGCTAGAGTAGAAGTACCAACCACCCAAGGGTTTTCCGGTCTAGCCCCACATTCATCATTACACTTAACAGGTGTAGCTTCCTTGTGTCCATTCATCTTCGTTTCTGTTTGGCAAACTAAATCGTGTGAACATTTCTGGACGTAAAAAAATTAAACGAGAAAATTATAGACAGAAAGATAAATACATAGTACCTCAGGTACGGTTTTATGGTCGGGAAGCACTATATCAGGCTGCGTCATGTCAATGACCGGCTGTCCATCACTGTCCATGTCTTCCTTGTACACGAATTCCTTCTTTTCATATGGACCATTCTCGAACGAATCCACTTCGTCCGCATCATTCTCCGCGGATGGCACGGCAACAGCCGGCTTGTACATGACACCTGCTTTGTTCAACTTCTCCAACAACCTCTGCAATAGAAATATAAACTTAGTAATGCTAGCATGGTTTAAAACAGCAAACATACTGTAAACTATAAAGTTTGGGTGTGATACCTGAGCAACTTGATCAGGGATTTGCCTCATCTGGGTGTGTATGAAGGCCATGCACCGCTTCATTAGAAGCTCCATCAAATCTTCCGACAATGGGGCTGTTGTCGACTTCTTTGCGTTTCCATTTGCAGGCTTGGTTTTTGGCTTCATGGTAGGCGCATTATTTGGGATGCTGGGCTCCTAAGCCCTATACTCATGGGTGATATTATTTTTGATCTGCATGCGATATTGAAGTAGATGTGATGAATAAAAAATAAATATTATTAAGTTACAAAACATTTAAGAAAGACGAAACACAATGACTTACCCTGACGTTACCACGGCCGCGCCCATTGTCATAGTCGAACCTATCTCTTCTAGTGGCTGCACCTTCTGTCCAGTTCCTCATAAGAGATTGTATGGACAAGTTGGGATTATAGGTGCATTCGCCTTCGACCGGTTGCACCTTCTCCCAGTACAAGTACTACAAAAAAATATAAGGATTTAGAGTTAGTAAAATACATCACATAAAATTGCAATGATATGATAATTGACATTATGCAACAGGTCTCATATGTGTACCTGCAAGAGAGCCAAATTGCCTTGCGGCCATTGGCGGAGGTGTTTGCCTTTCTTCACTATGCGAAGGCAATCAAGGAGAACACGCATGGTGAAGGCATTACAGTTAATCTT
The DNA here is from genome assembly GCA_902687465.1 of Secale cereale. NCBI lineage: Eukaryota > Viridiplantae > Streptophyta > Magnoliopsida > Poales > Poaceae > Secale > Secale cereale. Next base: position 601,297,584 of record LR738715.1, on the reverse strand, counting down.
TGAAATACATTTCACATCTTCGACCAAAAGCATAGTACTGCTTAGGCACCATCTTGCTCGACATGGGAGCAATAATTGTTCCTAACAGGACAAGGACTACTTTCCGAAGGAAATCGTCGTCGGTGGCTTTACTTTTAATTATGTCCTCAATGAGATTATCTGTCATTATGTTTTCTGATGTCTTACTAAGAAATTGTGGCGAAACCCGCTCCTTCATGTCCTCGCCTTCTTCTGTCAGAATCTCCGAAGCGGACAGTCCTTGGTTCTCGAGGTTAAAGATGCACTCGACGTCGACTGCACCGAGAGTCACCTCCCCAACCTGCTCTTGTATAATGAATTTGCCCGTGCTGGCCTAAAAATTCTCAATCATGTACCTAATCAGTAGGGTACGCATCTTAATAGATGGTATCTGCAGCATGCTATGCAATGTTGTATCAGCCACTCTAGCGCGTTGACCGCTCGATAGAGCTGAAACAAGCTTGCACCATTTCTCAACGGCACATACTATTTCTCCATTCAGCTCGTCCATCCTGTTGAAAGCGTGACATTAGCGAACACTAAAGCAAAAATAACAATAGACATGCAAAAATATAAAACTTTCTGGCAGTAGCTAACACTAATGCAAAAATAACACTAATGCAAATACAAAACTATCACCATGTGTATACTGCAACATGCAGCCAAGTGTGTGTTGACATGAGGCAATAAAAAAATAACTACAATTGGTAATTGAATTTACTTGCATCTGATCAAGTTCTTTGAGTATTAGATAAAAATTTAATTGGATCGTGTGACAAAAATATAATTGGATCTTGTGACAAAAAATGTATTGCATCATGCTTCTCGAGAAACAACATCTTATTCTACCATGCTATGAAAGAACCAAAGATTCTTTTCATCTACACCATCTGGTCAGAACGCATCTAGTCGAGTTCATACTAGTTGAAAATATGTGGTAAACCTAAGTCCATCAATGCAACGAGACGGAGGAAGTAGCTTGCTATGAAGCCGTGAGGGAAGGAGGACAATTTACTTGATCGATCGACGAAGATGAAAGAAGTCGGCGATGCGTTCTCGACGTAGTTCGTCGAGGTCGGCCTGCACATGCGGACGACCTTGATCTTCACGAGGTTTTTGTGGCGTGTGGGATGCGGCGGACGGAGCTGTCGACGCCTCGCCGGCAGGAGTCGTTCTAGTCGACGACATGTGCGAGGAGGAGGAGATTATATACGAGGTCGACGCCTAGGTCGTCGTAACTTCCCTGTGGCCAATCTCGCGATCAATATTTTCCTCCATTGAAGCAAGGCTGAACGTGCTCCTCAGTCGTAGGGATTAGGAACATATGGATTAGCACGATCCTAGAATTGTGTAACAGAATGGCAACTACTCCCGTGATCGACGTGTGTGTGATCGACGTGCATTGAAAGCGCAGCGTTGTGGGCCCCCACAATATGGATCCGACAGTTATTTGCGGTCTGGGCCGGCCCACCTACCTGCATTGTTTCTTCCCTCAAAATAAATATCATTGGTTCATCCCTAAAAAAACTCTTTGTGACACCTATTAGTTATTGTATACTTTTATATGTTCAACAATATTTATAGTATCTCTATCATTTCTACAATATTATACATGCAACGAGTGTCATAAATGAACGAAACTTGTCATGCATGCATGCCATGGTCATCGTAGGTTACGCATAAAGATTGGGATCATTTCGTGGGATCGTAGGTTACGCATAAACCACTTTCACACCTGCCCTCCGGCAGACCCGAATGGTCCTGCTTGTACATGGTGCATGTGGAAGCATGCATGAGATGACACCAACTTTTGGGACCATGTGGGCTTGGCTAATGTGGTCCCCCAGGCAAGGTGTGCACGAATTCGGACACAAAACGCACGTTGCGTCACGTGGGGGCAGTGTTGTAGGGTTTTGTCGTCGGAAAACCCTAGAAAATGCATCGAGTGTCGCAAATGAACGATACTTGTCATACATGCATGCCATGGTCATCGTAGGGTATGCATGAAGTTTGGGATCATTTAGTGGGACCGTCAAGGGAAACCAATTTCAGACTTGCCCTCCGACAGACCCGAATGGTCCT
>LR738715.1:601277457-601294197 GCA_902687465.1 Secale cereale | reverse complement strand
CAAGGTTTTATATTTTTTGAATTTTTTATTAATTTATAATGCCCTCTAGACTGACTGGTCAAAACATCGGTCTATACCTCACGGGGGCATTGTAAAATATTCTTTTTCCAAATTTTCTTTCATAGGCATGATTGGCACATGTGGGTCACCATGTTCAAGAAAGTTTGTGTGATTTGGAGGTGTTTGGAAAAATCACATTTGTTCAAAAACTGGCTTAAGTTAGACCAAATGGCCCCTCCGGAATGTGGTCATTTTTTCGACCACATTCAAATGACCTCAACTTTGGCACACATGATCTATTGCACAAACAAAAGTGGGTTTCCAAGGTTTTATATTTTTTTGAATTTTTTATTAATTTATAATGCCCTCTAGACTGACTGGTCAAAACATGTGACAGATGAAACATCTTTTTAAATATTTATATCTTCTTTTCTGATAAATAAGTGACATTTTCAAAATTCTAATAAGTAGGATAATATAAATTTATTAGAAATATACGGTACATCTTATTTCAAATTCTCTTTTTTGCACACACTATTTTTAACTAGTATTACATTACTCTTCTAAATTAGCATTTTAATTCCTTCACACTTTGATGATGGAATATTTGCTCTGTTATTACATCATTTGTTCAAATGAGGGAACATCTGATCTTTTTGCTTATTCAAATTATGCATTGATGGAATGTGTGAGGATGAACAATTATCAATAACTTTACTAAAGCCCATGTACTATAATTCATGACACAACTACTTTGGAACATTGCGAGATTCTAAATTTGGTACGATTTGCACATGGACACAGCATGTTGCACTTGCCCACGGCATGGATAAATGTTGCAGCATGTCTGAAGCAACACTAAAGCACCATTTTTGATAAGTGCATCATCGAAACTTGTAAACTACACACTGAAACAACAACTAAACAGAAGGTAGCATTCACCACAAATAAAGTTAAGGCCACACAAATATAGATAGCATTCTAGATTACCACCATAGGTACCAGCCAGTTCACAACAGATCCAGTTCAGACACATTAATACATTACATTACATTAGTAGAGATAGTTCCGAGCAGTTCAGACCCAAATGCAGCTTTCCAAAAGTAAAACATCATCAAATCTACTAATGATGAGTAGGGCTTCCAGCTTCTGATGATTAGCATGATGTAGGACTACATTTGAGGCCTTCTCAGGACCTTTAGGAGGGCAGCATGCTCAGCCCTGATCTTGAAGTCATCACCGCTGATTGCTGTAGCCCGATAATGTTCCATAAGATGCTCCATCAACCCAGACCTGGGCTTGGGCCTACTACAGTAGGGGCAGCGGAACCTGTCCATCCTCGCATTGTGATACATACCAGATCCCTAGGCCCTGATTTTCTCCAACACCTTCTGTTCAAAGGACTTGACATTCCCCTCGACCACATCATCTCCAGATTCATACTGCACACATTAATTACTAGCATTAATACATTATGCGTTCAAATACTAGAAACATGTAAGACTAACTCAATGCACAAATAACATTTCAATTAGGCCTTACCTCGTACGGCTCATCTTCATCACTATCATATGGGTAGAACCCAGTCCTGTCCCACTTCCTCTTGTTACCCACAAGATCGTCCTCCTGCTATATAGTCAATCAAGCACATCAGTTACAAGCAATTGAATTGCAGTTCAAAGAATGTCATTACAAACAAAATTGTGAATGTGAACCACAAAGATATGTTGCAAGTGACCAATATTGTCAAAAACAAATTAATATGAAACCTACAGATAAACAAATAAAGCTCCCTAAACAATTTGTTTTTGCATAATGATGAAAAGCTCAAAACAATATTGAAAAAGTGCACTGGTTACACATGGTATGTACATTTCAACAACTAATTGATAGACTATATATTAAGCTATCAAGATATTAAACAATAGGGTTATCAACATACAAGTTCATTGATATGTACATACAAATAAATGATTTCCTTGTAAATACAGAATCTAAGCAATCAATCAACTCACAAATGCTTTCCTTCATAAATGCTAATGAAAATCCAAGCTGGATTCTTGACATTCCCTGGATTAATCCAACACTTCTCTTTTGAGGGAATCCCCCCCACACTACTTAATGCAAAAATATAGGATATTTTGTTGCTAGGATCCTTCCTTGGAATAATGCAGCAAAGCTGCTACACATATTAACATAATGCAGTAGTTACTTAGGTATAACTTCAACTATAAATGCATACATCTCCAACAAACAACTAAAATTTTGTTACTTACCTAAACAACAAAAAATTATGCTATAGATGAATCTTGTATCATCTAAACCAATTCATTGGCACATCAAAATTAATGCATTCCAATTCCAATATGTTTCCATCCAGTAGCATTGAATCATCGATCAAATCAAATAATTATTTATGTCTGCAGCATTGAACTACAGATCTAATAACCATATATGGTCTATATGTCCTTAAATTCCCCCTTAAATAAGGTGTTCAACCTCATACTAATTAAAATCTAACAACCAAATAATCCACTCCTAATCTAATAAGCATCTGAAAAACCATCGCTCAATCGGCTACTTCTAACCTAATGCAGAGAAAACCCTCAATCCAACTAATCTACTCCAAGAAACTTCTGGCCACAAACCCTAGAATCTAAAATCTACCAACTAAAAGGGATAAGCAGATACCTTATGCTCCACCTGCTCCTCGTCGGAGCCGGCCTCCACCTTCTCCACCTTGTGTGCCTCGCCGGAGCCGGCCTCCACCTTCTCCACCTCGTGCGCCTCGCAGCCCGCCTCCACCTTCTACGCCTCGCCGGAGCTCACCAGAGCGGCCGCATCTGGTTGGACTGCGTCGCTCCAGCCCGCCTCCACCTACTCCAGATCCGCAGCAACTGCTGCATCGCGCTGGACGTCGGCACGTCCCCTCACAAATGTGCCCGCCACGACCTGTCGCGCCTGCTCCACCCGATCTGCGCCCCAATCGGGGCGCTCGCCTCCTACGTCCGCCATGGAGATGGAGGTGATGGAGTGGAAGGGGTTGGGAACGGGGAGGGGGAAAGGGAGACGACGAGGTGGGAGAGGAGAGGGAGACGATGCGGCTAAGGAAAATGGTCGGCGATGCGGCCGGAGGTGGTTCTGCTCCACATTTATATGATGGGACAGTTTTGGCAACTTGCCATGACACGTGCTGCCCCACGCGCGGGCGGTTGCACGCGAAAACGAATCGCCTGGCCGTAGAAAACGAATCACGCGACCGTATACGAATACGCATATAAACAAATCGGGCCGTGTACGGGCCCCGCAGGGCTCCTCGACGGCACTGCAAAAAAGCACATGGGCAAAAGAGATGATCGTGCCCCTAGTTTCAAACCGTTTTAGGTTAATCTTGGCGGTCTTGTGTTTCCCCCCCTCGCGTTCAGCCCAGGGGGGAACACCGGAGCAGAAATGGCCAGTGCCAGTGCAGTCCCGGCTGTCAGCAACTTACGCAGCAGAAGTGGCCACCGGGGGGGGGGGTAAATTGAGGAAGAAAAGCTAAAAGCTAAGAGCACCTCCAACCGCGCCCCCAACAGCCCCCAGGTCACTTTTTCGACGCCGGCGCCGAAAAAATGGCCCAGTCGCGCCCCCATGAGCCCGTTTTCCGCCGGATTGGGACGAAATTGACGCCGGCGTACCCAACTCGAACCCGGCGCGCTGGGGGTCGCCTGGGGGCGCCGGACGGACCATTTTTGCCGCGAATTGTGATGAGACCGCCCTGTCAGCGACGCACCGCTTCGTCGTCCACATCGCCTCGTTTCCCACGGGAATCAATGCCAAAGCTGCCACGCTGCCGCGCCGTCGCCTCCATTGATGTCGCGCCTTCCGCGATGCGGCGCGCCGGTCAGCACGCCCATTGATGCCGCGCAGTGAAGCGTCGCGTCGCCTAGCGCCACGGCCGCCCGCCACGCGTCGCCTGGCATGCGCCTCCCGCCGCCCCGAGCTCCGGCTATAAAAGCCGCCCGCCTCGCCGGTGAACGCCACACCGCAGCACCTCGCCCCTCTTCCCCCCTCTCACACACTCCACTCCCCCGCCGACGAGCAATGGCAGCGCAGTACCCAGGCGACTCGGCGACGAAGAACAGCTTCGGCCGCCGCCACCTGCACGAGTGGGAGGCACGCCTCATGTTCAAGGCCGACTATACGTCTCCCCCGGACCTGAGGGTGCCGGGCGCGTGGCATCTGAGCGCCGACGGCGTGCCGGTGCCACCCGCTCCCACCGGGGCAGACCGGCGGGCAGAGATCGCCCACATTAGGTCGTCGCTGGAGGAGGAGGAGCGGCGACGGCCGGCATACTCCCCCGACAACACCTCCTTCTGGACGCTCTACTTCGACCGCCGCCGCGACAGCCTGATCGCCTCCACCAACGGCGTCGTGCCGCGCGGCCGCCACAACGCCGAAGGGTGGCGCAAGTGGTGGGGGGTGCCCGGCCGCTCCCTCGAGCATGTCCTCGACTACATCGATGTCGGCAACACGCCGCGCCTCGAGTGCCCCGGCCCCGCACCCCCGTCCTTCTCTCGCCGCCGTGGTAGCTCGTGGATGCCGCGGCGGATGTTGGACGCGACGACCTCGTCTTCCTCGGGCGGTTCGCCGGCGGCCTTCGCCGTCAAACCTGAGCCACAAGACACGGCGGGGGAGTCCCCGCTAGGGCGCCGCACCCGCAGCGGCGCCCTAACCATCCCCGAGGAAGGCCGCGGCGGTAGCCTGCGCCTCGTCTGACCGAAAACAGAGGCGAAGCCGCTCCCGATGACGCCGGAGCACCTCGCAATGGCCGCCGATGACGAGACGGCCATGAGGTGGGCGAGGGAGGACTATGCCCGAGAGTAGGAGGCTCGCCAGCGACGCGCCCTTGAGAAACACAAGGCGCGCCACCACTGCCCCGTCTGTGAGGTGGACGGCGTCCTATACCTCGTCAACGGCGAGGAGGAGGCCGGGCCATCCCGCGTCGGTGACCCTGGACAGGGCTGCAGCAAGGACGGCGGCGGGTGGCAGTACGAGGACGACGACGGCGGAGACTACACCGTCTTCTACAAGCGCCTAGGCATGTAGAAGTCGGACGGCGGCGAGGCGCGGCGAGGACGGCGTAGCTAGGCCGCGTTTGTTTTTTTGTTTTTGTTTTTTGTACATATTTGAATGAATATCACCGAGTTTGCATGAATTTTGACGAGTTTGTGCCAAAAAACGCCGACTTCGTTTAGCCCTGGGGCCGACATGGGGCGACGACTGGGAACGCAGTCGCCACCACGCCTAAATTCTCGCCGGCTCGCCCCCAGGACGCGTTTTTCGGCGTCCTGGGGGGCCGAACGGCTGGAGATGCTCTAAGAGCATCTCCAGCCGCGCCCCCAACAGGCCCCCAAGGCCGTTTTTTATTGCCGGCGCCGAAAAATCGGCCCAGTCGCACCCCCACGAGCCTGTTTTCCGTCGGATTGGGCCGAAATTGGCGTCGGCGCACCCAACCCGAACCCGGCGCGCTCGGGGGCGCTCGGGGGCGCTGGTGCGAACGTTTTGGCGTGAAAGAGTGGCGGGACCGACGCGTCAGCGAGACGAAGGCTGATCATCCTCATCGTCTCGGTTTTCCCGCGGAGAATCAATGCCAAGGCTGCCGCCGGTCAGCCTGTCATTGATTCACGGGCGGCGCAGTACGGCGACGCCGCCACCCCTCCCGCCACATGTTCGCACGCGGCCTCCCTTGAGCCGCTATAAAAGGCGCCCCCGGCCGTGCCGGTGAGGCACTGATCCATCTTCAGTCCTCCCCCTCCTCGCCGCCGCACTTCATCCCCTCTCTTCGCCCTTCGAGCCCCTCTCTCTCCCCCGTTAAACATGAGTGCGAGGTTCCCCGGCGACGCGGCGGCGGCCAACTATTTCGGCCGCCGCTCGCTGAATGAGTGGGAGGCCTACCTCCTCCACGAGGCCAACTACCCGGCGCCGCCCGACATCCGCGTTCCGTCGCGGTGGAGGCTCAGCGCCGGCGGGGTCCCCGTCCCCCCTCTGCCCGTCCCTGAGACGCCCGGCTATTTCCACGCCGAGATCGAGCGTGCGCGGGCGTCCCTGACGTTCGCGGAGCGGGCGCTCCCGGAGTACGCCTCTGACAACCACGCGGCGTGGGCGGCGTACTTCCAACGCCGGCAGGAGGAGCGGCTCGCCTCCACCAACAACGCGCCGATGCCTCGCGGCCGCAACAACAGTGAGGGTCGACGCCTGTGGTGGGCGTCCCTGGCCGCACGTTCAGCGGCGTGCTCGAGCACCTTGTTGGAGATATGCCCTAGAGGCAATAATAAAAGCATTATTATTATATCTCCTTGTTCATGATAATTGTCTGTTATTCATGCTTGAATTGTATTGTACGGAAACAGCGATACATGTGTGAATACATAGACCACAATAAGTCCCTGGTAGGCCTCTAGATACCAGCTCGTTGATCAACAGATGGTCACGGTTTCCTGACCATGGACATGGGATGTCGGTGATAACGGGATCACATCATTAGGATAATGATGTGATGGACAAGACCCAAACTTGAGCATAACACGAGATCGTATAGTTCGTAATGCATAAGCTTTTCGGTGTCAAGTATTTATTCCTTAGACCATGAGGTTGTACAACTCCCGGATGCTGTAAGAATACTTTGGGTGTGCCAAACGTCACAAGGTAACTGGGTGGATATAAAGGTACTCATCGGGTATCTCCGAAAGTGTCTGTTGAGTTGGTACGAACCGAGACTGGGATGTTGTCACTCCATATGACGGAGAGGTACCTCTGGGCCCACTCGGTAAGACATCATCATAATGAGCTCAATGTGACTAAGTAGTTAGTCACGGGATGATGGATTACGGATCGAGTAAAGAGACTTGCCATGACGAGATTGAACAAGGTATCGGGAATACCGACGATCGAATCTCGGGCAAGTACCGTACCGATGGACAAAGGGAATACCATACGGGATTGAGTGAATCCTTGACACGATGGTTCATCCGATGAAGATCATCGAGGAACACGTGGGAACCAACATGGGTATCCAGATCCCGCTGTTGGTTATTGACCGGAGAGTGGTCTCGGTCATGTCTACGTGTCTCCCGAACCCGTAGGGTCTACACACTTAAGGTTCAGTAACGCTAGGGTCGTAGAGATACATGCACGTGGAAACCCGAAAGTTGTTCGGAGTCCCGGATGAGATCCCGGACGTCACGAGGAGTTCCGGAATGGTCCGGAGGTAAAAATTGATATATAGGAAGTCCAGTTTCGGCCATCGGGTGATCTCCGGGGGTCACCGGGAGCGTCCCGGGACCGCCGGAGGGGCCCCGGGGGTCCACCGGGTGGGACCACCCATCCCGGTGGGGCCCCTAGGCCGCGAGGGGAAGTGTCCAGCCCTGATGGGCTGGTGCACCACTAGGGGCCCACCTCCCCATGCGCCTAGGGTTGAAAACCTAGGGGGGAGGGGGCGCCCCACTAGCCTTGGGGGGCAAGGAACCCCCTTGGCCACCGCCCCCCTGCAGATTGGATCTGTAGGGGCCCTGGCGCACCCCCTGGCCTCCTATATATATGTGGGGGGGAGAGGGCAGCCGCACCCTTTCCCTGGCGCCTCTCCCCCTCCCGTCACACCTCCATACTCCAACGCAGGGCGCCTGGCGAAGCCCTGCTGCGATCTCCACTACATCCGTCATCACGCCGTCGTGCTGCCGGATCTCTGACGACTTCTCCTCCCCCCTTGCTGGATCAAGAAGGAGGTGACGTTGCTGCACCGGACGTGTGTTGAACACGGAGGTGCCGTCCGTTCGGCGCTAGATCATCGGTGACTAAGAACGCGAAGAGTACGACTACTTCATCCACGCTTCTTCGAAAGCTTCCGCTCGCGATCTACATAACGGTATGTAGATGCACTCTTACTCGCTCGTTGCTAGATGTCTCCATAGTTGGATCTTGGTGAAAGCGTAGAAAATTTTTGAATTATGCTATGTTCCCCAACAGTGGTATCAGAACTAGGTTTTATGCGTAGCATCTTGCACGAGTAGAACACAAAGCAGTTGTGGGCGTTTGATTTTGTTCAACTTTCTTACCGTTACTAGTCAATCTTGATTCGGCGGTATTGTGGGATGAAGCGGCCCGGATCGACTTTACACGTACGCTTACGTGAGACTGGTTCCACCGATAGACATGCACTAGATGCATAAGGTGGCTGGCGGGTGTCTGTCTCTCCTACTTTAGTCGGATCGGATTCGATGAAAAGGGTCCTTATGAAGGGTAAATAGAAGTTGACAAATCACGTTGTGGTTTTGGCGTAGGTAAGAAACGTTCTTGCTAGAAATCCTATAGAAGCCACGTAAAACTTGCAACAACAATTAGAGGACGTCTAACTTGTTTTTGCAGCATGTGCTATGTGACGTGGTATGGCCAGAACGAAGATGTGATGAATGATATATGTGATGTATGAGATTGATCATGTTTTTCTAAACGGGAATCACGACTTGCATGTCGATGAACTTGACAACCGGCAGGAGCCATAGGAGTTGTCTTAATTATTGTATGACCTGCGTGTCACTGAATAATGCCATGTAATTACTTTACTTCATTGCTAAACGTTAGCTATAGTAATAGAAGTAATAGTTGGCGTGACGACTTCTTCAAGACACGATGATGAAGATCATGATGATGAAGATCATGGTGTCGAGCCGGTGACAAGATGATCATGGTGCCCCGAAGATGGAGATCCAAGGAGCAAGATGATATTGGCCATATCATGTCAGTTTAATTGATTGCATGTGATGTTTATCATGTTTTTGCATCTTGTTTACTTAGAACGACGGTAGTAATTAAGATGATCTCTCACTAAAATTTCAAGTATTGTGTTTCCCCTAACTGTGCACCGTTGCTAAAGTTCGTTGCTCCGAAGCACCACGTGATGATCGGGTGTGATAGGTTCTAACGTTCGCATACAACGGGTGTAAGACAGATTTACACACGCGATACACTTAGGGTTCACTTGACGAGCCTAGCATGTACAGACATGGCCTCGGAACACGGAAGACCGAAAGGTCGAACACGAGTCGTATAGAAGATACGATCAACATGAAGATGTTCACCGTTGATGACTAGTCCGTCTCACGTGATGATCGGACACGGGCTAGTCGATTCGTATCGTGTATCACTTAGATGACTAGAGAGATGTCATTCTGAGTGGGAGTTCATTAAAATTTTATTAAGATGAACTTAATTATCATGAACTTAGTCTAAATTCTTTACAATATCTCTTGTAGATCAAATGGCCCACGCTCCAGTTTCCCTCAACTTCAACGCGTTCCTAGAGAAAACCAAGCTGAAAGACGATGGTAGCAACTATACGGATTGGGTCCGTAACCTGAGGATTATCCTCATAGCTGCCAAGAGATCATATGTCCTAGAAGCACCGCTAGGTGATGCACCTGCTCCCGATGCGGCCCAAGATGTTTTGAACGTCAGGCAGTCGCGTAGTGATGATTACTCCCTGGTTCAGTGCGGCATGCTTTGCAGCTTAGAGTCGGGGCTCCAAAAACGTTTTGAGCACCACGGAGCATATGAGATGTTCGAAGAGCTGAAAATGGTTTTCCAAGCTCATGCCCGAGTCGAGAGATATGATGTCTCTGACGCATTCTACAGCTGTAAAATGGAGGAGAACAGTTCTGTCAGTGAGCACATCCTCAAGATTTCAGGATTGCACAACCGCTTGTCTCAGCTGGGAATGAATCTCCCAGATGAAGCGGTCGTTAACAGAATCCTCTAGTCGCTCCCACCAAGCTTCAAGAGCTTCGTGTTGAACTTCAATATGCAGGGGATGGAGAAGTCCATTCCCGAGGTGTATTCGATGCTGAAATCAGCGGAGGTTGACATCAAGAAAGAACATCAAGTGTTGATGGTCAATAAAACCACTAAGTTCAAGAAAGGCAAGGGTAAGAAGAACTTCAAGAAGGACGGCAAGGGAGTTGCCGCGCCTGGCAAGCCTGTTGCCGGGAAGAAGCCAAAGTATGGACCCAAGCCTGAGACAGAGTGCTTTTATTGCAAGGGAACGGGGCACTGGAAGCGGAACTGCCCCAAATATTTAGTAGACAAGAAGGCCGGCAACGTCAAAGGTATATTTGATATACTTGTTATTGATGTGTACCTTACCAGCGCTCGTAGTAGCTCCTGGGTATTTGATACCGGTGCAGTTGCTCACATTTGTAACTCAAAACAGGAGCTGCGGAATAAGCGGAGACTGGCGAAGGATGAGGTGACGATGCGCGTCGGGAATGGTTCCAAGGTCGATGTGATCGCCGTCGCACGCTACCTCTACATCTACCCTCGGGATTAGTTTTAAACCTTAATAATTGTTATTTAGTACCAGCTTTGAGCATGAACATTGCATCTGGATCTCGTCTTATGCGAGATGGCTATTCTTTCAAATCAGAGAATAATGGTTGTTCTATTTATTTGAGAGATATGTTTTATGGTCATGCCCCGCTGGTCAATGGTTTATTTTTGATGGATCTCGAACGTAGTGATACACATATTCATAGTGTAGATGCCAAAAGATGTAAAGTTGATAATGATAGTCCCACATACTTGTGGCATTGCCGCCTTGGTCATATTGGTGTCAAACGTATGAAGAAGCTCCATTCAGATGGACTTCTAGAGTCTCTTGATTATGAATCATTTGACACGTGCGAACCATGCCTCTTGGGCAAGATGACCAAGACTCCGTTCTCCGGAACAATGTTGCGAGCAACCAACTTGTTGGAAATCATACATACCGATGTGTGCGGTCCAATGAGTGTTGAGGCTCGCGGAGGCTATCGTTATGTTCTCACCCTCACAGATGACTTGAGTAGATACGGGTATATCTATTTGATGAAACACAAGTCTGAGACCTTTGAAAAGTTCAAGGAATTTCAGAATGAGGTTGAGAATCAACGTGACAGAAAAATAAAGTTCTTACGATCAAATCGTGGGGTGAATATTTAAGTCATGAATTTGGCACACACCTTAGGAAATGTGGAATTGTTTCACAATTGACACCGCCCGGAACACCTCAACGTAACGGTGTGTCCGAACGTCGAAATCGTACTCTGTTGGACATGGTGCGATCTATGATGTCCCTCACCGATTTACCGCTATCTTTTTGGGGTTATGCTTTAGAGACTGCCGCATTCACTTTAAATAGGGCTCCGTCGAAATCCGTTGAGACGACTCCGTATGAACTTTGGTTTGGCAAGATACCGAAGCTGTCGTTTCTAAAAGTTTGGGGTTGCGATGCTTATGTCAAGAAACTTCAACCTGAAAAGCTCGAACCCAAATCGGAAAAATGCGTCTTCATAGGATACCCAAAGGAAACGATTGGGTACACCTTCTACCACAGATCCGAAGGCAAAGTCTTTGTTGCCAAGAATGGATGCTTTCTGGAGAAAGAGTTTCTCTCGAAAGAAGTGAGTAGGAGGAAAGTAGAACTTGATGAGGTGACAGTCACCCCTCCTGGACCGGAAAGTAGCGCAGCGCAGGAAACTGTTCCCGAGGTGCCTGCACCGACAAGGGAGGAAGTTGATGATAATGATCATGAAGAAACAGATCAAGTTACTACTGAACTTCGAAGGTCCACAAGGGCACGTTCCGCACCAGAGTGGTACGGCAACCCTGTACTGGAAATCATGTTGTTAGACAACGGTGAACCTTCGAACTATGAAGAAGCGATGGCGGGCCCGGATTCCAATAAATGGCTTGGAGCCATGAAATCCGAGATAGAATCCATGTATGAAAACAAAGTATGGACTTTGGTGGACTTACCTGATGATAGGCACGCCATAGAAAACAAATGGATATTTAAGAAGAAGACAGACGCAGATGGTAATGTGACCATCTATAAGGCTCGGCTTGTCGCTAAGGGTTATCGACAAGTTCAAGGGATTGACTACGACGAGACTTTCTCTCCCGTAGCGATGCTGAAGTCAGTCAGAATCATGTTAGCTATTGCCGCATTCTATGATTCTGAGATATGGCAAATGGACGTCAAAACAGAATTCCTTAATGGTTTCCTCAAGGAAGAGTTGTATATGATGCAACCGGAAGGTTTTGTCGATCCAGAGAACGCTAACAAGGTATGCAAGCTCCAGCGCTCGATTTACGGGCTGGTGCAAGCATCTCGGAGTTGGAATATTCGCTTTGAGGAAGTGATCAAAGCGTTTGGATTTATACAGACTTATGGAGAAGCCTGTATTTACAAGAAAGTGAGTGGGAGCTCTGTGGCATTTCTCATATTATATGTGGATGACATATTGCTGATGGGAAATGATATAGAATTCTTGGAAAATGTAAAGGCCTACTTGAATAAAAGTTTTTTAATGAAGGACCTTGGAGAAGCTGCTTACATATTAGGCATCAAAATCTATAGAGATAGATCAAGACGCCTCATTGGTCTTTCACAAAGTACATACCTTGACAAAATATTGAAAAAGTTCAATATGGATCAGTCAAAGAAAGGATTCTTGCCTGTTTTGCAAGGTATGAGATTGAGCAAGGCTCAGTCGCCGACCACGGCAGAAGATAGAGAAAAGATGAGTGTCATTCCCTATGCCTCGGCCATAGGTTCTATCATGTATGCCATGCTGTGTACCAGACCTGATGTGAACCTTGCCATAAGTTTGGTAGGGATGTACAAAAGTGATACCGGTACGGAACACTGGACAGCGGTCAAGAACATCCTGAAGTACCTGAAAAGGACTAAGGATATGTTTCTCGTTTATGGAGGTGACGAAGAGCTCGTCGTAAAGGGTTACGTCGATGCTAGCTTCGACACAGATCTGGATGACTCTAAGTCTCAAACCGGATACGTGTATATTTTGAACGGAGGGGCAGTCAGCTGGTGCAGTTGCAAACAGAGCGTGGTGGCAGCGTCTACATGTGAAGCGTAGTACATAGCTGCTTCTGAAGCAGCGCAGGAAGGAGTCTGGATGAAGGAGTTCATCACCGACCTAGGAGTCATTCCAAGCACGTCAAGCCCGATGACTCTCTTCTGTGAAAACACTGGTGCTATTGCTATTACCAAGGAGCCCAGGTTTCACAAGAAGACCAAGCACATCAAGCGCCGTTTCAACTCCATCCGGAATTATGTTCAGGATGGAGACATAGATATTTGTAAAGTGCATACGGATCTGAATGTAGCAGACCCGTTGACTAAACCTCTTTCACGAGCAAAACATGATCAACACCAGAACTCTATGGGTGTTCGATTCATCACAATGTAACTAGATTATTGACTCTAGTGCAAGTGGGAGACTGTTGGAGATATGCCCTAGAGGCAATAATAAAAGCATTATTATTATATCTCCTTGTTCATGATAATTGTCTGTTATTCATGCTTGAATTGTATTGTACGGAAACATCGATACATGTGTGAATACATAGACCACAATAAGTCCCTGGTAGGCCTCTAGTTACCAGCTCGTTGATCAACAGATGGTCACGGTTTCCTGACCATGGACATGGGATGTCGGTGATAACGGGATCACATCATTAGGAGAATGATGTGATGGACAAGACCCAAACATGAGCATAACACGAGATTGTATAGTTCGTAATGCATAAGCTTTTCGGTGTCAAGTATTTATTCCTTAGACCATGAGGTTGTACAACTCCCGGATGCCGTAGGAATACTTTGGGTGTGCCAAACGTCACAACGTAACTGGGTGGCTATAAAGGTACGCATCGGGTATCTCCGAAAGTGTCTGTTGAGTTGGTACGAACCGAGACTGGGATGTTGTCACTCCATATGACGGAGAGGTACCTCTGGGCCCACTCGGTAAGACATCATCATAATGAGCTCAATGTGACTAAGTAGTTAGTCACGGGATGATGGATTACGGATCGAGTAAAGAGACTTGCCATGACGAGATTGAACAAGGTATCGGGAATACCGACGATCGAATCTCGGGCAAGTACCGTACCGATGGACAAAGGGAATAACATACGGGATTGAGTGAATCCTTGACACGGTGGTTCATCCGATGAAGATCATCGAGGAACACGTGGGAACCAACATGGGTATCCAGATCCCGCTGTTGGTTATTGACCGGAGAGTGGTCTCGGTCATGTCTACGTGTCTCCCGAACCCGTAGGGTCTACACACTTAAGGTTCGGTAACGCTAGGGTCGTAGAGATACATGCACGTGGAAACCCGAAAGTTGTTCGGAGTCCCGGATGAGATCCCGGATGTCACGAGGAGTTCCGGAATGGTCCGGAGGTAAAGATTGATATATAGGAAGTCCAGTTTCGGCCATCGGGTGATCTCCGGGGGTCACCGGGAGCGTCCCGGGACCACCGGAGGGGCCTCGGGGGTCCATCGGGTGGGGCCACCCATCCCGGTGGGGCCCCTAGGCCTCGAGGGGAAGTGTCCAGCCCTTATGGGCTGGCGCACCACTAGGGGCCCACCTCCCCATGCGCCTAGGGTTGAAACCCTAGGGGGGAGGGGGCGCCCCACTAGCCTTGGGGGGCAAGGAACCCCCTGGCCGCCGCCCCCCTGCAGATTGGATCTGCAGGGGCCCTGGCGCACCCCCTGGCCCCTATATATATGTGGGGGGGAGAGGGCAGCCGTACCCTTGCCCTGGCGCCTCTCCCCCTCCCGTCACACCTCCATACTCCAGCGCAGGGCGCCTGTCGAAGCCCTGCTGTGATCTCCACTGCATCCGTCATCACGCCGTTGTGCTGCCGGATCTCTGACGACTTCTCCTCCCCCCTTGCTGGATCAAGAAGGAGGTGACGTTGCTGCACCGGACGTGTGTTGAACGCGGAGGTGCCGTCCGTTCGGCGCTAGATCATCGGTGACGAAGAATGCGAAGAGTACGACTACTTCATCCACGCTTCTTCGAAAGCTTCCGCTCGCGATCTACATAACGGTATGTAGATGCACTCTTACTCGCTCGTTGCTAGATGTCTCCATAGTTGGATCTTGGTGAAAGCGTAGAATTTTTTTGAATTATGCTACGTTCCCCAACACACCTTGAGGGCGACAACGACCCACCGCTCGAGTACCCGACCGCTCGGAGCGGCGGCGCGTGGATGCCGAGGAGGATGATGGGTTGGTCCTCGTCCTCCTCCTCCTCGGTCGGCTCTTCCTCCCACTGCACCGGGGCGACGCCGTTCATCACCGTCAAAGCCGAGCCCGGCGAAACACCGCTCGGCCGGCGCATGCGCAGTGCCGGCCTCACCATCAACGAAGGTGGCGGCCGTGCCTCCTCGTCGGCTCCCCCTCGCCTTGTGAAGCCAAAGAGGGAGCCAGGACTGGCGACGGTGAAGCCGGAGCCGGGGCTCGTCGCCTTGAAGCCGGAGCCTGGCCTCGCCGAGGAGACCGACGAAGAAGATGCCGCATTGAAGTGGGCGCGCGAGGACTATGCTCGCCTGGAGCTGGAGCGCCAGCGCCGCGCCCTAGAGGAGATCGTCGACCGCCGGCGCAAGGAAGAGATCGCCGAGCTCCGCCGCCATGAAGCAGCGCACCGGGGTGAGGGGTCGAGCAGCGGCGCCGGCTGTGTCAAGCAGCAGAAGCAGGACGAGGAGGACGACGCCGGCGACGACTACGCCCTGCTCAGCGCCTACTTCGGCCCGTAGTTTAGGGTTTTTTTCGCCCCGTTTTCGTGTAAAAACGCCTAAATTTGGCAGAAATATGCCGTGTTTGTTCAAATTTGGCCGTGTTTGCTGAATTTTGGCCATGTTTGCTGAATTTTGGCCGAACTGTGAGGGCGGCGGCTGGGAACGTGCTCGCCCCCACGCCGAAAAAACGCCATCTCTCCCCCAAGCGGCGATTTTCGGCGCGTCTTGGGGGCACAACTGTTGGAGATGCTCTAAAAATGATAGATTGGTAGGTTTGCTATTTCACATATACTCCCTCCGTTCCTAAATATAATTCTTTGTAGAGATTCCAGAATGGACCACATACGGACGTGTATATATATATATATATGCATTTTAGAGTGTAGATTAACTCATTTTGCTCTGTATGTAGTCCATAATGAAATCTCTCCAAAGTCTTATATTTAGGAACGGAGGGAGTAGATGTGAAATAGTTATCTCACATCTAAATTTATAGCCCTTAGATCTTGTTTGTCTTTAAGATTCGTGCAGACTGTTCGTCTCGCTCATGCGCTCGCTGGCATCGTGTTTGCGAAATCACTAATTGAGAAGTACTCGTTGCAAAGATCACCCACAAACCTTCATGTTGCGACAAGTGGCGCGCTGCATGTGTGACACTTGTCGCAACCTGAGCGTTTTTCCTTTTTTCGTAGATCCGTTTATTTAAAATGTTTTATCTCTTAAACCGTGCGTCCAAATCTCGAACCGTTTTCACCGTTGAATTCCTCGCGTCGAGATCTTCAAAACAAGATCTCATGTAGATAGGTTTTGACGAACTTTTTATCACGAAAAAGAACGGAAGAAAAAAAACAGGGCGAAAAAATCGAACCGGGCGCATTGGTTTTCTCCCTTTCCGAAAGAAGCACGGCCGTGACTCTCGCGAAAGCACAACCGTGCCTCTCGCTGAAGTAAAACCATGACTCTCGCGAAAGAAAAAAAAAACAGAAAACGTGTTTTTTCCTTTCCGAAAGAGGCACGGTCGTGACATGCCTCTTACGGAAGCAAAACCGTGACTCTCGCGAAAGAAAAAAAAATGGGTTTTTTCCCTTTCTGAGAGGCACGACCGTGACTCTCGTGAAG
>LR738715.1:601261125-601277259 GCA_902687465.1 Secale cereale | reverse complement strand
ACGCGTTTTCTTCCCTTATCGAAAAAGGCACGACCGTGACTCTCGCGAAAGCACAACCGTGTCTCTCGCGAAAGCAAACCGTGACTCTCGCGAAAAAGAAAAAGAAAACATGCGTTTTTCCCTTTCCGAGTGGCACGGCCGTGACTCTCGCGAAAGCACAACCGTGTCTCTCGTGGAAGCAAAACCGTGACTTTCACGAAAAAAAACGTGTTTTTCCGCATAATTTTTCTTAAAATTTCTTTTTCGTCGAAAAGCTAAGGAAGACCCGTGGAAAACCTAAACGTAAAAAAAAATGAAAAAAACCATTCAATAAGCCGAAAACGCGTGCGAAAAAATAAAATTCGAAGAAAGCATCCAGAGTACGAGACGTGGCGAATAACTGAGAGCGCACCAAGTGACACTGATCACTACGAGGCTCCCGAAGAAGCGCTCGTTAATTAGTTGATCCCTCGTGTTTGTCGCGCGTGGCAACCTGTGTCTAGGTCCATGCCGAGGCGGGCAGCTCTTGTCCTCGGTTGTTTTTTTTTTTTTTGAACTGATGTCCTATGTCGCTTTGTGGCTCTTGTCGCTAGGCCGTTGTGGGCTTTTTCGTTTCTTTGGGTCCCCTTTTTTGTGCTTTGTGGGCTTTCAGCCAGCAAAACGAATTGTTGGAGGAAAATATGTCTAGTCGTTGCGTGTCCTTGTGAGATTTTTTGCTTTCTACCAATTGTTTGGTTTTTTGTCTCCCGGAAGCGTACGTGTGTGAATGAGCTTGACCCATGAAGGACTCTTTCTACCGGTTTTGAGAGAAGCTTCCAACCATTTGTTCTGTTTTTTTTGTCTTTTTTGTTCGGTTTTTCTCTTTTTATTTTTTGTTCTATTTGTTTTTTATTCACGATTTTTGTCCTTGTTAGATGCATGTCCATCATCAAACATGCAATTACAGTGTCGTCTTCGTCCCGTAGCTGCATACCTTCAATGCGACTGCAGTTAGATGCAAAAATGTTCGTTAGGAGAGTAGCTGCATGTATTCTGCTATACAGACAATAATTGCAAGTATCAACTAATGTCTTCAACACGACTATAACTTTGTGATAGAGAACGAAAGTGTTTGTTGGGTGTCCATTGCGTGTCCACCAACAAACACGCAACTACATGTCTCGCCCTCGCCGCGCAATTGCATGTGTTCACTTTTTCATTTTTCATTTTTATTTTCCATTTTTCTTTACTTTTAATCCACAACATTTTTTGTACATGAAAAGGTTATGAACTGTACGAAAACTTCTTAGAATTTATATTTCTTTAAATGGGTTTGCTATTTCACATCTAGATATGAAATAGCTACCTCACAACTAAGTCTAGAATCGATAGATCATCTGTCTTTAATATTTGTGTAAAACGCGATGGTCTTGCTGGTGCGCTGACTCGCGGCACATTGTCTCGCGCGGTGCCTGTCAGGTCGTTGCTACTGTGAGGTTCGGTTGTTGGTTTTTCACAAGCCTATGCGTTGCTAGTGCCACATCGATTGCTTTTTATTTTACTAGTAAGCATGCACGTGAAATTCACGTGCATCAACAAGATGAGACATTGTTCCACAAAAATAGAAGGCAAGACTTCATGCGTGCCTGCCTTGACAAAGATGACATATTTAGTGCATGCCGATGCGTCTTTGTATCCTGATGAAGCATCGAAATAGTACCCAGGGAAATACCTGCAAGTGTCGTTGTATGCTGGGCCTGCTCGTGCGAACCAGTTTTTTCCTCTTTCTTTTCTGATATTGATTTACAAGAGTTTGATTCAGGTTCTTGTGTTGTGAGTTTGATTTTGTGCTTGTGTTAGACAAGTACAGTAGGAGTACATCATAATCATGTTGTAATAAGATGGATATGCGTCACAGCTAACTGTCAGCCTGAGTTTCCAAAGATTTTTCTTGTACACAGGTTTTACATGTCAAGTTGTAATAAGATGGATATGCTTCGTATCTAACTGTTGTCTGATTTTCCAAAGGATTTACATCCATCCGTCGTCGTGCCCACGATATGAACCAAAAACAAAATTGTTAGCTCAAATAACAATACAACCTTTTGTAGCAAACTAACTCACGTGGAAATTAATAAGAAATTCACATATGAAGCAGATGTATAAAAAAATTACATGACGCAGCCGGATCATCTTCATCAGCTTTAAAGGTATATCCAGCACCGGCTTCCACATTTCATACGACTTGTAAGTAGGAGCATCAACATTTGGACATATATTAAACAACTAACACATAGTAAATTAAACTACTCCCGTCGGCCTCCTTGTGCCTACTCCTTGTGCATCTCCAGGCTACCAAATTTGATGAAGAAAACCAACTGTAAAGAACAATGTCCCGGGCCTGCTCTCTCTAGTCTTCCAACTCCGTTCTTAAAAATCTATTTGGCCAAAATCTATATAGCTCCTGGGCATGGTTTCTTTTGCTAGATATTTTTCACTTTTAACCTTTTATATATGTATACATGGTATATCACTGGACATAGCATAACAATATTCCCCAAGACATGTGTTTATGTGTTTAACTCTCTTCCTTCTACTGGCATAATGTGAGAAAATTGCATGGTTCAGAAAAGTGATTCTTTCAAGGGATCTTCGTACTCCATATCAAAAACTAATATCAGTGTTCCTATGCATTGTATATCTGTTTTTACTTATATCATTCAGTGATGTAAGCTTTTGCAATTATATGTCAGTACATTCTTCGTATGGGCCTGCAGACACATACCAGTGCAGCGTGTCGAGGCGGTGCGTCGAGCGCACCATGCGCGTGAAGGGGCCGCGGATCGAGGACGGAGGAAGGCGCTCATACGAATTGGCCTTCCAGATTATAGGAAATAAAGAAATGAGAGCATACCCCAACTGTCAGTATCTTGGTTGAAGAGAACATGAGTAGTGCATATATCCTTTTCCTCCAACCAATACCAATACCCCTCTGCTTGAGCACCATCACCAGGAACTCCCAGGACAGTGTCAAAAGCTTTCTCTTTGTAGCTTCATCATTAGAGCTTGCATTTTACCATATTTAATATTTTAACAATAAATGCCTCTCAAAACTCGAAGCTCTGAGTTCCTAGCAACAACCATATGAATAATTCTGAAAAGCCATTAGTTGTCAAAACTCTGTACTATATACATATGCACCTCACTGGAGACAACATAATACATTCCAGAGGAGCAGAAACTTCAGCAGAGTATAGATTTTCACAACAAAGCAAAAGAGCATGCATAATTCTAATTAAATAAATGTAACAAACACATGGAACCAACATGACAGAAAAAGGACATTATTAACCATTGCTATGACCCCAATTTTTACTCTCATGCAATCATTGCAAAGTTGTGAGCGAAATCAATATTGTGTTGAAAAATAAAATGTTGAAGAGAACAAAACCAAAAGTTGGAAAAGAGAGCAAAGACGTGGATGGACCTTAAGGAAGTTTTTTTAAGGTTGCATTAAGTAAGCATCAAGAACAGGGCTCTAATTAATCCTAAGTTGTGTGATAAATTCAGGTGAATCTGGCTTGTGTAAGAATAATATAAGCACTAAACCCATAATGAGAAGTGAAGCCAAACTTTTAAAATAAAAAAGGATGCTACATGCAACAGACTTATAAACTAAGGCATCATATTTAAACATCTCAAATTACTAAGATAATATTTATTGCCTCTGTGAATGAATGACAAATAGGTCTGGACTCAAGACATGCTCTGCATGTTCGCAGCTTCGCCTTGATGGTGGCCTTCTTTGTGTTGCCACATTACACGATTTACGACATCTTAATTTACGACATCTTCTGCTGAAGTGCTGATGTTAGTAAGAAAAAACACGAAAGATATATACGGAAAAAAGGATGGATACTTTACATGTAAATATTCAAAATAGTCCCTGGCTATTAACATTGCATTCTATTATCCTATAGGAACAGGTTCCCTTTAACTTGTGGCATGAAACAAACTTAATTAAAACATGGCATCACGGCCAATTCTTTGGTCTTTCTTTGATAAGTAAAATCGATTACATAACATGGTGAGATTTGGCAGTGACTTAAGAAGCTTCACCTTGTCAGCAGTTGGAGTTGGTGCTCCCAGAACATTCACACATGGAACAAGTGTTAAAAATCAAGAATTTTGTCCAAACAGTCTTATTAATCCATCATCTACAAAGACAGGAAAAAGAAGTGCCATGATCAGTACAACTGAAACTTAGAACAATAATGCTTCTAACGAAGTTGAGAAAGCAAAACATCGAGGGCAAAAGTACAATCATGTGTAAGAGAAGCAATCATGACATGAACAGAACTAACCAAATTCTGGAAGGTGTCATCTTTAGGACAAAATTATAGAGGAATAAAATATAATAGAACTTGAACACCATGTAATATCCTGTTCAAATCATAAATAAAGGGAGGGATATGTTGTGTGCATAGGGTAGAAAGCAATCAGTGACCTGAAAGCACCTCAGAGTAAGTGCTCGCTAGTCGCATCTACATTCCCTGAATCCTCAACCATCTGCCGCCATTCATGTACATCACCTAAAATAAATCAAATTTGTCATAGAACATAAAGTATATCATACGGAGAGAGAGCATCCTAACTTGTATTCCAATGATACACTCCAACCTGCATATCTGCCGCCACAATTATTTCAACGATACATTTTCCCTTTTTATTGCACTTTGTCAAGCATGTAAAATATGTAACAAAAGAAATGCACACATACATGACACTGAATTTCCTTCAATATGCACCAATATAGCCAAGCCAAAGAGTAGTAGATGCGTGAGGTCAGTGTTGCTTGCCAACAAAAGATGGAAGGAAAGCAGTACCTAACTCTTGACCACAATGGAAACAGATGAATAAACAATATCCATATATATGTGGCATTACTAAGAATGCTGCCCATTAATCTAGGATACCAAATAAGAGGAATAATACTAACTTGGAGCACCTCTAACTGCAACAACTATATCATTATATTTCTCCCCAATTCAGCATGTGCAAAGAACAACTCTAGTACTAATGCCACAAGTCCAAAGCATTACCTGTGGCAGTGTCGTATGAAATAACCTGGTCACAGCGGTGTACATTTGTGCTGCCTACACACACAAGACAAGCCTTGTAAGTAAATTATCCATTGCAATATTCCAGTTCAAGAAAAAAATAGGTGGTCCAAAGAATTTAATCTAAACAGGTATAGAAGAAATCATAACATGAAAATTAAAATGCAATAATAAACATGGCTAAGAGTGAGAATTCACCCTCTCCTTCACCAGCGTCTTCCTCTTCTTTTCTGTCTCACATCATTGCCTAGAATAACCAGACGTTGGAACAACATGTGCAATATGCGACTACAGAGTTTAGAGCAAGCAACATAGATAAAGTGCAGGATTGGAAGTCTGAGCAATACATATAATTGCATCTGTTTTAACTGTGGCACTCTATGAAGCAAGCCTAGAACTACAGCAGCAGAGGAAATATAAGAGGGGGTAGGGGAAAAAGATTACTCACATGTGTACAGCAGCAGAGGAACGACAGCAGCAGAGGAACTATTTGCATCTGTTTTAACAGAGCATACTCACATGTGTACCCACACTTGAATTTCCTGTAAATATAAGAGGGGGTAGGGGAAAAAAGATTACTTACAATTCATCTGGTAAGAACTGAGCGGTGAAAAATTCACACATATTATCCCATGTCTCACCGTGAGCATCAATACATGAGTGACTTGACATGAAATTGCAACCACAAGCATCGGTCAATATCAATCTTGGTATATGTATGTATGTACCTTAGCATGGTCCTCGCGGTTGGTTCGGATGAATCTGACCTTTCCGTGATTCCGTCCTTGGTGGTGAGGCTGAAGCTGTCTTCACCTTCACCGGCGACTTGCCGTTTCCATATGTGTGTGCGCTCCTAAAAGAAAAATCCATCCAGCTGCCTGCGTGTCTTCTTCTTGTGTATGCGCATATCTTGAATCAATCCAGCGGGATTGGTTTTCTGGATCGGCCACTCGTTCTAGGCGTCGGGGAGAAGAGATCTTTAACCTTTGAAGGGCGAGGGGCTAGCGAGGAGATGAATCTGCCACTCACCACTCCGGAGCCAAGCGGCGTCTCGGATGGCCCGACGGTGATGGACGGCCAGGCGGTTCAGGCGTCCCTGACGGCCCGACCGCTGACGACCCAGGCCAGGTGGCGTCCCGGATGGCCAGGCGGTCCAGGCGTCCCCGATGGCCCGACCGCGACGGACGGCCAGGCGGTCCAGACGGCCACGGACGGCCGGCAAGGCGGCGTCCCCGACGGCCAAGAAGACCGGGGGCGGTGGCGGAGGAGAGGAGCGGCAGGATACCGGCTAGGCAGCGTCTCCTAGGGCCAAGAGGACGGGGGCGGCGGCGAAGGAGAGGACCGGGGCGGCGGCGGAGGGTGAGCGGAGAAGAGGAGCGGCGACGGAGGGTGAGCGGAACGGCGAAGGATGGCGAGGATGGGGGCGGCGGACGGCCCGTGCTCTGGTCGTTGGGAAGAGGAGGAGCGAGCGAGTGCGGGGCGTGCGTGCGTGCGCAGCGGGAGCGGTTTTTTTAAGGGGCGTGCGGGTGGAGATAGACGAAGCGGTAGCGGTGTAGCGGTTTTCTTAGCGAAGCGAGATTAGCGAGGGACAGATTTCGTTAACGAAAGCTTTCGTTAATGATGATTTTAGGCCGTTAGATGATAGATTAGACGGCTAATACGTTGAGTTGGATCTGCCCTCTCTTCCTTTTATAGGGGTAGTAGATTCTTTTCACAAGTTTGTGCTACACCGTTCTAGTTCCTCTTGTTTTTCTACACTCCCATTTGACTCCCAATATTTGTTTTTTTCATTTCCATTTTGTTTTCATTATTTTGCTTTTTCCTATTTCATTATTTGTTCTAAATTGTAAACTATTTAAAATTCATGATTTTTTGTTTTTATTTTGATTTTCTATTTTCACCTTTTCCTTTTTCCTTTTTCTTTTATCCTTTATTTATTCGTTTAAACATCATGAATGTGTTTTCACTCTGTCATATGTTCGCTTTAAATGTCGTGCAAATCTTGATTGTGGGTTATTTTGTCACACGCGTTCTGTGTCGCGTCGTATGTTTCGTGTCTATTTGTCGACCTGTTCACGTGTGTGTCTTTTGTTAGGCCATTTTCACAGCATGGTTTGAGGTCTCATGTCGGATTGGTTTGCCAATTATTATCTAAATGAGAGTTAACAATTTTTCATCTAACTCATATACCGTTAGATACACATGCTTCTCATTCATGCTCGTTGTCCTTGCGTCTTGTTTTCCATGTGTCCTTCGCGAAGCAGTGAGATCCAATATGACATTTTTTTAATGGACCTTTACTATATTTTGCGTATTGTTTCTTTTGTGGGCTTAGCCTTTTTGTGGAGGGTCGCGTGTCTTTTTTTTTCCATGTTTTTCTTTTATTTTTGGTTTGACCGTGTAGCTAGGAGGGAGTGTAACTAGATGTTTTGGTTTCAGGTTTGCTAAATCTAATCTAGATAAGTTTTAGTTCATCTAAGTCTATAATTGTTTGATTTGTTTGCTTTAATGTTCACACAAACTCGATCATGCATGTCTGTGTCGGCTTGTTCTTTTTTGTCGCGCGTCCTCTTGTTCCATTTTGTTTTGTGTGTCATGTTCTCGCATTTATTTTCACATGAGCCTATATATATCGGTGTTTGGGGGGCTCGATTATGAAGCTTATTCCCCATCTTCTCGGTGACCGATCTTTGAATCCGGTTATTTTGCCTATGTTTTATTTTTCATCCCAGTTATAAGTCCACCCTTGACATACAACTCGCATGTAGTTTGTGTCATCCTAGTTACAAGTTGACCATTGACTCGCAACCGGGCACGTAGTTTCGTAGTTGTCCCAAGTGCAAGTCTACCATCAACTTGCAACTGGAGCATGTGTTTTTGTTTTTCATCCTAGTTGCAGGTCTACCATTGACACACAACTTGGCATGTAGTTTGTCTCATCCTAGTTGCAAGTCGACCCTTGACTCGCAACTGGGCTTGTAATTGTCAGACTTGCAAGCCCACTCTCGACCCACAATTGGAGCATGTGTTTGTGTTTTTCATCCCAGTTGCAAGTCCACCATAGACTCACAACTGGATCCATAGCTTGTTTTATCCCAGTTGCAAGTCAACCCTTGGCTCG
Organism: Secale cereale; assembly: GCA_902687465.1. Taxonomy (NCBI): domain Eukaryota; kingdom Viridiplantae; phylum Streptophyta; class Magnoliopsida; order Poales; family Poaceae; genus Secale; species Secale cereale. The sequence continues at coordinate 601,269,060 of LR738715.1, read as the reverse complement.
CAACGGGCTCGTAGTTTCATAGTTATCCTAGATGGAACTCCCCCCTAGACTCGCAATTGGATTTGTAGTTGTCCAAGTTGCAATCCCGCCCTCTACTCACAACTAGAACATGTGTTTTGTTTTTCATCCCAGTTGCAAGTCTACCTTTTGATTGCAACTGGCTCATAGCTTGTTTCGTCCGAGTTGTCAGTCGTCCCTTAACTCGTAACTAGGCTCGTAGTTTCGTAGTTGTCTCAGTTGCAGTTCCACCCTTGGCTTGCAATTGGGCTCATAGTTGTCTGAGGTGCAAGCCCACCCTCTGGCTTGCAAGCCCACCTTTTGACCCGCAACCGGGCCTGTGTTTTGTCTTTCATCTCATTTGCAAGTCCACCATTGACTCGCAACTTGGATTGTAGTTTGCTTCATCCCAGTTGCAAGCCGGCCCTTGCCTCGCAACTGGGTTTGCAGTTTCGTAGTTGTCCCAATTACATGTCCACCTTTCACTCGCAATTGGGCTCATAGTTCTCCCAATTGCAAGCTCACCCTTGATTTGCAACTAGGCACATGTTTAGTTTTTCATCCCAGTTACAAGTCCACCCTTGACTCGCAACTGGGACCATAGTTTGTTTCATCCTAGTTGCAAGTTGACTCTTGACCCACAACTGGGTGATTTGTTTCATAGTTGTTTTAATTATAAGTCCATCCACGACTCGCAACTAGGTCATTGTTTGTTGTTGTCCCAGTTGCAAGTCCACCGTCGACTCGCAACAGGTCCCATAGTCTGTTGATGTCCCAGTTGCAAGTCTACCCTCGACTCGCAAATGGGATGTGTTTGTTTTCATCTCAGTTGCAAGTCCAACCTCAACTCGCAACTCGTATCATAGTTTTATATACTAGTCACAGTTACAAGTGCACCCTCGACTCGTACCTAGGCCCATATTTTTTTATCCCACTTGCAAGCCCAGCCTTGACTCGCAACTGGGCATGTGCTTTTGTATTTCATCCTAGTTTTAAGTCCATCCTTGAGTCGCAATTATGATCGTAGTATGTTTTACCCCAGTTACAAGTCGACCCTTGACTCGCAACTTGTCAGGCCCAAGATGCGATTCTATCCCGATCACGTGACACTTACGTGATTGGGGCACAACCGCATTTCGGGCGCTTAGCAAGATGGATATCATTACATCGTACCATTACATACATACATGGGGGATACAACAATACATACAAGTCACATGAATACAACAACATCAATACAAAGTATCCGACTACAGATACAAACATGAAAAGCACAAAGACATCCATCTGCTATCCCAGGCTGCCGGAACCTAACCCAAGACTAAAGAAGAAGAAGAAGAAATAACTCCAACACAACGATCATCGCTCTCACGTAAGACATCGGAAACCTGCACCTGCAACTATTGTTGTAGTATCTGTGAGCCACGAGGACTCAGCAATCCCATAACCATGGGTAACAAGACTATCAAAGCTTAATGGGTAGGAAGAGGTAAAGTGGTGAGGTTGCAGCAGCGGCTAAGCAATATATGGTGGCTAACATACGAGTACAAGAATAAGATGAGCATCTACGCAAACGGCCGCAACTAGTAATGATCGCTAAAGATCCTGAACTACATACGAGTCAAACATAACCCCACTGTGTTCTCTTCTCAAAGTGAAAAGAGACAGTCACGGTTACTCACACAGTTGTGTGTTTTACTTCGGATCCTCTGTCAAGTTTTCTACAACCGGACTTTATCAAATTCCAATTTGCCACATAACCGCGGGCACGGCTTTCAAAAGATCATAACCCTGCAGGGGTGTCCCAACTTAGCCCATCACAAGCTCTCACGATTAGATGAAGTGATAAATATAATATCATCACCCCTTATCTTAGGGAAATCCGATCAGGCTCGGCATCCCGGTGCACAAGACATTTCGACAATGGTAAAACAAGTCTAGCAAGACCTCCCGGCGTGCCGACACCCTGATAGTAGCCGCGCGTATCTCGTCTCAGGCCACGACCGGATGAGCACAGCGTACAGAAGCCAAACCCCAAGTTTCCAAGGGGGGGCGCCGCACACGACTCTATTTGGGACCAACACCATCGGCACTGGCCCCCCCTGCTATGTAGAAAGAATCCTCGGGTAGCGCTAACTCCCTATGCAATTTAATTAATTAATTAAGTTGTTATTATGAGCAAATTAAAACCAATGTTGGGCCTTGCTGGAGGAGTTTTATTCAAAGACGAACTGTCAAGGGGTCCCCATATACCCATCGTGTAAGGAACGCAAAATCAAGGAACATAGTGCCAGTTTATCGGCGCCTAATATGGCATGAGTGGAACAAAACACCGAGCAAAAGGCCAAGCCTTCCACCCATGCCCAGTATATAGGTGTGTTAATAATAATAGATATTGTGATATTCCAACAACAAGTTCCCTCCTAGAACAAACTTCATCTTCACCTGCAACTAACAACGCTATAAGAGGGGCTGAGCAAGCGGGTAACATAGCCAAAACAATGGTTTTGCTAGGAAGGTTTCAAAGGTTAGAGGTTTCATGGTAACAAGGAGGGGGGCTGACAATAATGATGGGTAGCGCGACATGTAACGATAGCATCGAGACAACTAAGCAATGGCAATGATAGTAAAGGTATCCAAGGGTATGGTCATCTTGCCTGAGATCCCGCAAGGAAGAAGAACGGTTCCGTGAAGAAGGCGGAGAAGAAGCCTTGAAGAAGAACCACGGGTAGACGAACGAATCCTCACGATCGCAACAGAACAAGCACTAACGAGAAGAAGCAAGCAATACGGTAAACACACAACACAAGATCATTACAATATGCTCAACCAAGTAGGATGCACGACAAGTCTACATATGATGCACAGCAAGTCCATACAGTAAGCAAAACATGGCAAGGTAGGAAGCACAGCAAAACAACACAAGTCTATATGATGCAATACATGGCAAGGTATGATGCATGACAAGTCTATGCAGGAAGCACAACAGTCTATACAGGAAGCAATACATGGCAAGGTAGGAAGCACAGTGAATCAACACTCTATATTATGCAATACATGGCAAGGTATGATGCATGACAGGTCTATACAGAAAGCAATACATGGCAAGGTAGGAAGCACAGTGAATTAACACAAGTCTATATGATGCAATACATGGCAAGGTATGATGCATGACAGGTCTATACAGGAAGCAATACATGGCAAGGTAGGAAGCACACAGAAACAACACAAGAAACATGATAATGTGCTCAAGCAAGTAGGATGCACGACAAGTCTACATATGATGCACATCAAGTCTATACAGGAAGCAAAACATGGCAAGGTAGGAAGCACAACATGGCAACGGTGCAAGATGCACCCAAACATCAACCAAACTCACTCCAAACATGAAAACAAGATGATATTATGATTCTACATGCAAAATCACTCAAGTTTCATATAAGGAACACCCCAAACGGAGCAACGGACTAAAAGATACACATGAAACAAGATATAACAAGAAGCTGAAATTAACAGTCACATAGCAACTTGGAAGCAAGAAATATATATGCTAAAGCACTCAAACATGGTGACAAGAAGCATGGACATGAAGTAGACATATCCTACAGCAAACAACTCCATTGGAGCAACTCCATAAGAGGCATGGATCAATAGCAACAAACTACAACATTTTGATCATGACACTAAAAACCTGACAGCAACATTTTATAGCAACTTGGGAGCAAGAAATAAATAAGCTACAGCAAGTCAAAAGAGCAAGTGAAGACATGAATGGATAGACAACAACATATACAACAAGAAATGACCAATGGCCACCCCAAAACTAACATGGGTTTACCTAGGGCATCAAGCAAACATAGCATCAGGATATTACAGATTCCAGACTTAATGAAAATTCACTAAGTGTTAAAACATCAATAACAACATGGCATGTTTACAAGCATGTCTAAGTCAACACAAGGCATATCATGGAAAGTTAAATGCACCACATCAAAGAACACATCATGGAGATTCTAAAACACCTAGGCATGTGACATGGGGACAAACACATCAATAGCAACGAGCTCCTCAACTAGGCATCTCGTAACAAGTTACAAAACATAAAAGCCAAATGCACTTTTGCAACAGAGATAAACATGGCAATATGAACTCAAACAAGCATGCTATAGCAACCAACATGTAGAGCATCTCATGATGAACATTTTGACATATCATTTGCATCATTTGGATAAACATGCACCAAGTTATCACATCTCAAACATGGCAACAAAATAACAAGTAGCAGCAGTTTATAACAAGTAGCACCCTTGCAACAGATATTAGAGCAACTTGATGAACTCAAATGAGCATGGCACAATGGAACAAAGTGTAGAGCATATCACCACGATCATTTTGACATGTCATTCACTCAAATTGGATAAGCACACAAAAAGTTATCACTATGAAAAGCATGCAAAAAATAAGCATCTCAGGGACTTAGCAGAATTTTTGGACTTAGGGAAAAAAACACAGCGGCGTCGAATAGTAAAACACGCTCGGGGCGGGGAATAGGGCAGCTCACCAAGTGGGCCGAGCCCATCAACAGAAGAGGCCGACTGGGCCGGTTGGAGGGGTCGGTGGAGGCCGAGGGACGGAGCCGGGCCGGCTGCGGCCGAGCTGGGCTGCGGCCCAGGTGCGGACGAGCTCGCTCCCGACCTCCTGTCGAGGCCGAGGCGAGCGCCGGTGGCGCCGACGAACGCCGGCAGCGGGCGGTGGCTGGGGAAGGCCAAACTGGCCGCGAGGCAAGGGGAACGGGCGGATCCCGAGGCGGCCATGTCGGATCCGCCGACGGCTGAGGGCTGCGGGGCTCGAGGAGACACATCTAGCAAGGATACCCCGGCGGCGGCGCTATTTCCTGCGGCAAGGAGAGAGAACGAGGTGAGAGAGAGAGAGGAGAAGAGGAACACTACAAGAAATATGTCAATTTATGACCTTTTGTTAGTGACCCTGGAAGAATTGGTCATAGATCTATGACCATTTCAGACCAATTGGTCAAAAGCTGTTCGGGGGGCTCCAAACCCTAAACTATAACGACCATTTTGGTCAGAAAGGTCATAATTTCCTTACACGAAATGGTCACAAAGCATATAGCACTGGTTCGCTGCCTTATTTCTAGCTGTTCATGACCAATATAGATGGTCATAACCTTGAAAATTGTGGTGGGTTGCTACGACTAGGCGCCACCTCATCAGTTTTGCCTATGTGTCATGTCCATGTGGCAGTTTTTGCCCTAGGTTGTGAAGCAACCTATATTTCTGTCATTCCCAAAATTCCCCAAAAAATCTCATAAATTCTTTGGGTCATATCTTCGTCAAATATGTAAAAAACCCTTCCTTGCCTAGTTCAAAAATAATTCAAAAATATTCATTTTCCTATTCTGTTCAAAAAAACACTTTGTGAAGGAAGTACCACTTTGGCATGTCCAAATGGTATCCATTTTCTACAGTGCTTTCCTATGCCCAAATAACTATCCTCCACCAAATGCCAGCTCAATCCATTCATTATTTTGAGCCCATCTTCAACATTCGTATTTATGTCCAGTGTGGTACTTTGCAAAGCAAGTACTACCTAGACTCCTCCTTTTGAGCTGAAAATTTGTGAAGACGGTCTTCTTAGTAACTGATCATCCTCAACCAAAACTCACGCCCATTAGCCATGTGCATTTTCCGTACCGCTAATCAAACACTTGGCTGCTAATTCATGTTTGAGCATCGATCGGTCTCCTCGTGAGAATCTTATGTTGTAATTTTCTTCCTAGCACCTACCTGGGGAGTGGCCAACCCACTAGACATGCCTAGGCCTCCCAGAACACATGGCAACGCCACAGTCACGCGGTGACCACGCAGCGGGCATGCGAGTTTACGCGCTCTAGAGTTGGGGCCCTCGACCACCGCCCAAACCTCGACGTATCGCCACCAAACCATGTATTTATGATTAAATAGATACTTATGTACCTAGAAATGATTTTTTGAAAAAATAAATAGCAAACTATGAGGCAGCCGCAGTTCAAATTTGACCCGCTTCCAGCTGAATCGGCGGAAATTTGTCTTTTTCACGAGAGGTGGATCAAAACTTTTTACAACCAACCATTTTGTCAATTGTGCATTAAATATGTCCTAGTATTTTAGAAAATTGATTTGGTCAAATTTTGCAACAATTATTTGGGAGGTACTTCACAAAAAAACCTCCTTTTGGGCACTCGAAAAATGGAAAATGATTTTTTCGTCCAAAGAAAATGAAAACTTCCTTAAGCAATATTGTTTGCCATTCTAAGATGCACCCTTGTGCACAATATGAGATCATTTGAATAAACTATGCTATGAATGTGGCCATAGGATTGATCATTTGGCTTGAAAGCCATGAATCTTCACGCATGATAGCTCATTTCTGAGAACACTTTTTTAAAATAATTACCGTATTACAAGTTTGTTATTTTTCCTGGTAACTTGTTCATATATAATGACACAATGCGAAGGTTTTCCAACTTTTTGATTTTTTTTTTTGAATTTTTTATGCCCGTTTCAAAATGCGGTCAAAACGGCGGGAATGACCGTTCCTAGCTAGTGGTTGAATCTTGGAATTTTTTTGGTGTTTCTCTGATTAAATAGATACTTATGTACCTAGAAATGATTTTTGTAAAAAATAAAGAGCAAACTACAAGGCAGTTAAGTTCAAATTTGACCCACTTCCAGCTGAATCGGCAGAAATTTGTCTTTTTCACGAGTGGTGGATCAATTTTTTTTACGCCCAAAAATTTGGTCAATTGTGCATTAAATATGTCCTAGTATTTCATAAAAATGATATGGTCCAATTTTGCAACAATTATTTGGGAGGTCCTTCACAAAAAAACCTCCTTTTGGTCACTCGAAAAATGGAAAATGAATTTTTCGTCCAAAGAAAATGAAAACTTCCTTAAGAAATATTTTTTGCCATTCCAAGATGCACCCTTGTGCACAATATAAGATCATTTGAACAAACTATGCTATGAATGTGGCCATAGGATTGATCATTTGGCTTGAAAGCCATGAATCTTCACGCATGATAGCTCATTTCTGAGAACACTTTTTTAAAAGAATTGCCATATTACAAGTTTATTATTTTTCCTGGTAACTTGGTCATATATAATGACACCATGCGAAGGTGTTCCAATTTTTTGATTTTTTTTTGAATTTTTTATGCCCGTTTCAAAATGCGGTCAAAACGGCGGAAATGACCGTTCCTAGCTAGTGGTTGAATCTTGGTATTTTTTTTGTGTTTCTCTGATTAAATAGATACTTAAGTACCTAGAAATGATTTTTGTCAAAAATAAAGGGCAAACTACAAGGCAGCTACAGTTCAAATTTGACCCACTTCCAACTGAATCGGCAGAAATTTGTCTTCTTCACGAGAGGTGGATCAATTTTTTTTACACCCAACAATTTGGTCAATCGTCCATTAAATATGTCCTAGTATTTTATAAAATTGATTTGGTATAATTTTGCAACAAATATATGGTAGGTCCTTCACAAAAAAACCACTTTTCGGGCACTCAAAAAATGGAAAATGAATTTTCCGTGCAAAGAAAATGAAAACTCCCTTAGGCAACATTGTTTGAAATTCCAAGATGCACCATTGTGCACAATATGAGATCATTTGAACAAATATTTGATAGGACTTTCACAAAAAAACTCATTTTGAGCATTGAAAAATGGAATGAATTTTTTATCTTGAATCGATCATGACCAATTTATATGGTCATAAGGTCATCAAATGGTTTGCCGCGTTCTGATTGGACCATGAGCATATTACGCGGATCACGCATCAGCCACCGTTGGATGCTTCCGGATCCAACGGCCCAAACCCACCCGAGCCGAAACCCTAAGTCTGTCCTCATGGACATTTTTCACCCACCCACCCCCC
>LR738715.1:601178806-601260707 GCA_902687465.1 Secale cereale | reverse complement strand
ACCCCTCTCCCCGATCCCTCTCCCCGATCCCTCCCCCCGTCGCCGCCCCCTTCGTGCTGCAGCAGCGGGGCCGCCGCCCGTCCGCCTGGGTCAGCCAGGCGCGCACGGCCTCCCCGGCCGCAGCGGCCCTTGCTCCCTCTCCGCCTGCGGGGCCGCGCCCCTCGCGCTGCTCCAGGACGAAGCGGGCCTCGACCCGCGGGGCTCGTCCTGGCCATGTCCGCCGCGCAGCTCCTCCGCCACTCCCGCAAGGTCCATGCTCCGTCCTCCTCCCCTTTCCCCATCTCTCCCCGACCCCCCGATCTGCCGCCGCTCCCGCGGGCCAGCGATCCCGCGCTGGCCGTACCCGCCGGAATCCGGCCCCGCAATGTCGTTCCCACGCCGGATTCCGCTCGACGGCCCCCCGCGCGAGCGGGCAGTGGTAGTAGGCAGGCAGGAAGGCATGCGCGGCGCGGCGCCGTTTTCTGATCGGGAGGGGGGATCCGACGCCCTGGTGCCGCGATTTCCATCGGGCATTACGCGCCACGGCAGAGCCCGAAGATTCGGGCAGATATATTCAATTTTGTTACCATGATTGGTCTGTAGTGCAATTCTACAAGCATGGATCGATTGGTTTGTAATAACGGCGAGGTGTATTTAGAAACATACTTCGGAAAGACCTTGCGCGTGACTCTGCTGGGCTACCTACTAGAATAATCCATGGCTTTTCATGTCTTTTGAAAATTCTTGACTTACGGCAAACTTTAATGTCATTTCAGAACTTAAATAAGGTACACATGTATCGTTTCTGCATAGGAAATTGCTGAACATTGTTGTTCTTATGAAGTGTTTGTGTTTTCTGAAATTAGTGTTCCCTTAGCCCAACTCCACAAGTATGCACTGGTATAGATGTGTATGCCGCTTAAGTAATAATCCAGGTTTAACTGATCGTGTGCTCTTTTGTACCTCCATGTTAAGATAACAGAAGCCAACTAGTACCTCTATATACAGTTCAGCAATTCAAATGTCCAACAGACTTCACTTGAAAGAAACATGTCTCTGTTTATCTCACACACAGAAATTTATTTAACATGCTTTTATTTGTTCTCGTGCAGTAAACCAACCGAATCCATAACATCATGTTTACTGTTTAGATCAATGTTTGGCATACCAAGCAAATTTTAGAACAAAAAATGTCTGAATATTGCTATTCCCGTGTAGTGTTACACTAAATAATTTTAATACAAAAGTAAAGAAAGTAGTATCTGAAGCATATATGTGCTTCACTGCTCTGTTATTTTGTCTGCAAGGTTGCACGTTCAGATTCTTTTTTGCTCTTCTGTTTATCAGTACATGAATGAGCACTTCAATTGTATTTGGCTTGTGCCATATATATATGATGACTATTTGTGCCATGCGAGGCATTAGAAATTCGTCATGACTGATGTGTGCTCAATCCTACTCTACGGCTGTCGTCTCTCATCTCTGATGTTAGCTAGTAACCGTGTAATAACCATGGGTTACATTCCTTGCGCATCTGATTATCTGTCGCTGTGTTTAAGTTGTGAACACACCATTGGCTAACTACCTGTGACTTTGTTGTCTGCTTTTGGTAATGCAATTGCGGAGCTTGCGGAGTGCGGTAGATTGTGAGCGCACCAGCCTTGCTTGCTACTTCTCTACTCGTTCTGGGTCCTCTGCCATAAAGGAAAATGGTATGCTTGTGCCTCGCCATTTCTTCCAGTGACCAGTGATTACTGTGCCTCTGTGATCTGTTTTAAATTAAGTTGGAGATGCCTTGTCTGATGATGTACTATTGCTATAGCTCTTATGTTACCCATGCATCTAAGTGTCCTGTTATTGGCTACTTGTGCCTGTGCTTGCTGTTTGATATTGGTTGCCCCAGATCCTCTAGAAGACCATGCATGCTTCTTTTTTTGTCAGTCAGCTTGGGATATAACAAACAGTAGTTTATCATGTGCAGGGTCTAGTACATGGGCATATAACATGAACCATAATTGATTGATAATATGCTTACATTTTTACAGACAAAAGATGACAATGTAGATTAAGTAGACGTGTCATTCTTTTTACGTCGTTGGTGCTGTGTTGTCATTTCTTTTTACGTCGTTGTAGAATAAAAAAGATGAGCATTCCAGCCAATGTGTGAAGTAGTTGTTGCTGTGTAGTTATTTGCCCTATGCAATTCTGTTGTTTTAATTGCCCTTTCTAATATTGTACAAACTGATGCATTCCTGGCATAAGAAAATTATTCTATAAGATTTGTAAAAGCAAACATTTCACTATGCAAGTCTGTTGTTTTGCTTGCCCTTTCTAGTATTGTATGATAGTGTCCAAATTCAGGACGGGAAAGGTGAGGTTGGAACGGTATTGTATGATAGTATTGTATGATAGTGGCAAATCTACTTTGCTACATATGTTAGTGCTGTCATTGCATTTCTTTGGTTCTGGCCTCGGCAACAGTATACTAATGCTTCAGGATCTATTTATTATTCTGTTCATTATACTAATGCCACAGCAGTAGTATACTAATGTTTGGTATTCAATTTGCTCCATACATTAGTGTTGCTACTGTTATCCATGCCCACATGCTTAAGGATCAACTCCAAGCTCCTTGTGTATCTGTTTGTTATTCTGTTCATTATTCTTTTCCTAGTTGTTCTTTGTTGGAAGATATTGCTTTCATTGGCAGCCATCATAACGATAATTTCCTCTCTTCTACAGGAGCTCTAGGCTGAAGAAGTTCGAAGAAGGGAACACTTCATCTTTGTAGCTAGTTTTATGTTCCTGGGTGTTTACTTCATAGATGTTGCTGGGTGTTCCTAGGTCTTTGTTTACTTCATATATGTTCCTGGATGTTCCTGGGTGTTTGCACTTCCTGTGTTCTAAATTCCTGGATGATGTGAACTATCGCATGATTGTAATATATATAATGTACTCATTTTGGACGTCATTTGTATTGTGTGATTGAAATATTGGAAATATTGATCTTTTTTTTTCGAGGTGATGATCCCTAATTGCTGATACATCAGAAATGAAACAAATATTATTTGGACCCTAAAAATGCCACAAATCAAACAATTTAGGAAAAATGAACAAAATCGAAAAAAAATCAATTGTGAAAAGGTGAAGGCCGAGAAAATAAAAAGGCCTAGGCCCAAAAATATCGAGGCTGAACCGTTGGGCTTGGCCCATCTACCTGACCAAAATTAATATGAGAAAAAAACACAAATATGCTGAATTATTGGGCTCGGCCCATGTAAAACAACGAATTGGACCGGGCTGAATCTTGTGCCACATCAGCTTGCCACGCTGGATGCCTACGTGGCCTGGGGAGGCTGCTATTGACCAAAACACGACAGTAGGCATATTTTGGTCACAAACGTCTATGACCTTCTCACAGAGAAGGTCGCTATAGTCAGTTTATGACGGCCAGCTTTTGACCTTATGTTTTTGGTCACAAAAAGGTCACAAATGGAAATTTGTGACCATTCAGTGTCCAATAGTGGTGGTCACAAGTTGACATATTTCTTGTAGTGGAAGGGGAAGCAGGCGACGACCTAGCTTGGGGACGCTCGCCTGCGGTGGCTCGCCGGCCGGCGCAGAAGGTGGTGGCGCGGCAAGGAGCTCCGGTGGGAGGACGGCGTCCTGCGGCGGCGAGCGCTCCGGCGGGAGCTCGGGGAAATGGAGGGAGCGAGGCGGGCGCTCGGGCCCGGCGCGGCCCGGGGCGGGCCTGCCTGGGCCTGCGGCGGCGGAAGGGCGCTAGGGCGCGGGGCGACGTGGCGGTTGCCACATGGCAACCCGTGGTTGGCCAGGGCGGCTGAATTGGCGGCGGGGAGCCAACCAGAGGCCGCCAAGTCGCGATGGCGAGGTGGCCAGCGCCGGATTTGGAGGGGGAGGCGGCGGCGCGGCCCTCGATGTGACGCCCGAAGACCGACGTCCCAGAAGATTCCAGAAGACTCCAGATGTTCCGGGTTCTCCCGTGTGTTTTATTTTGTTTGTGTTATTTATTTTCGCTTTGCATCATGTCATCATGCCATCATGTCATATTTATTTTGCTTTTCAACCTAAATAAATCGTGTGGACCTTCGGTCCATTTAAATCAAGGGAAGAATGTCTTCTCTTTAAAACATATAAAAGCCTCTCAATATTTTTAGGGAGCTATATAATAAATATTCCATTGTTTGGAATTACCCGCAACACACGTGCATATTTTCCCCATGATTTTCCTACTTCGAGTTACTCCTTAAAACCTTGTCTTAATTCTTTTCCGTTGTTTCGAGGTTCTTCCAAAAACCCTCCAACAATTTTATTAAATTCCTTACATTTTTGTGAGTCCAGGGAATTTTTACCCTATGCCCTAACTCTATTTCTAGCACCTCCCTTCTTTCTTTTTCTCTCTCTTTCTTCCTTGTGTTTTTTTCTGCAATTAGAAATTTAGCTGCCAAAGCCGCCCGGCCTATTCCCCCTTTTGGCCCAGGCCTCTAGGCCATCTCAGCCAGGCCCAGCCTCAGCCTCCCTCTCCTTCTGGCCCGAGGCCCATTTTCCCCCCTAACCCTAGCCGAACCCCCAGGCTCCCTGTTTCTCCTCGTACCCCGCCGCCAGCCACTCGATCCCATCGTTCCGTGCCCGTTCCCCTCGCCCCGAGCCTCACCTCTCGATCCCTCTCGCTCTCTCCGCTCAATCCCCACTCTCCCCCATCGATCTCCCTTGCCGCGCCATGGCGCCCGTCCAGCGCCCGTGAACCGCGCGCCTCCCTCCCTCCGGCCTCTGCACTGCGCCTCTGCGCCCGGCCCTCACCCTCCGATCCCGCATCGCCAGCGGCCTGGAGCCCCCGCCATGGAGCCTCGAGGAGCCGCACGAGCAACTCTCCAGCAGTTCTCCAAGGCCGCGTCCCTCCTCCATCTTCAGCGCCGGCCAGAGGTCCCGCAGCTCCTCCATGGCACCGAGCGCGCCTGTCCTCGCGCCTCCAGCGGCCTTCGCTCGCCGCCCGACCGGCCAGGAGCTGCGAGTCCAGCTCCCCAGCGCCTTCCGCGACCCAGCAAGGCCGAGGGCCTCGGCTCCGGCTCCTCTCCTCGCGCCTGACGCCCGCGGCCCCGTCCTCCTCGTCAGGCGACAGCGCCTCCAGTGCGCCTCCTTGCTGCTGCCTCCGGCCAGCAAGAGCTCCCTCCGTCCATCCTCGCCGACCCGCAGCCTTTTTTTTCCTTTTTGTTGTTTTGTTGCTGTTATTGTTATCTCAAGTAACCCTGTAACAGCAAGCATATCTAATTTTCGACCCGTACATCTACGGATCGAGACCGCCGAGTACCCCTTCGAGTCGCCGACGAACCGCCAAGTTCGACTACACGTGTACCTCTACGGATACCCGAACGTCTACAACCGTGTACAACTACGACCGAGTCCGAGACCGGCAAGACCATGTACGACTACGCCCGGTGTTGCGGCAAGTACCTCTTCATGACCCGAACGAGTACCACGACGACCCGAACGACTACGAACGGAACCACTACTGTCGCTACCGACGTGAACAACTACTTCCCTCTACGGAACGGCTACTTCCTCTCCGAACGTGAACGCCTTCTTCCTCTACGTCTCGAACCGCCCCGAAACACACGCTTCGAAGGTATAACGAGACGACCCCGTGGATGACTCGTGGAATGCTTGTTGTGGTTGTATGAAATGTTCCCTTGTGTGCTCCGTGCCCGTTTCGACCTTTTGTCATGTTCCTCGGTTTCCTCGTCACCGACTCGTGGGAACCCGGTGACGGGATCACCCCACCTTTCTTCTCGTTTGACTCGCTCACGCCATCTTTCCTTTTGCACCGGTCTCTCAACGAGTTACGGAACCGACATGTTGTCGTGGCATCATTTTCGGAATTGTTGCCGTGGCACCTTTTTCCTTCCACCACGGGGACAAATACTTCATATCTCTTGTCAACCTTTAATTAAAAAATTGCATAAACTTGACCATGTCATCTGCATCATGTTAACAACCTTTAATGTTGAATTGTTGGTTGCTTAAAATTACTAAACCTGCTTATGGGGATTTTTTTCCGGAATTAATGTTGTTATTTCCGGCCTCATTTAAATTGCCTAGTTAGTATAGTTTTATTATGCTTCACCTCTTGCCATGTTAAAAACATTTAATCTTGTCTTGTAAATAATGAGAGTCAACTAAATAATTAACATGTGGTGTTTCGTCAATATGCAACTCGTTGCATATTGAGCTCCACTTAACTTGTAGTTTTGTTTGTGCACTTTGCCATGCCATGCATATTTAAACCGGACATGCATCATACTTGTTTGTGCATCGTATGCCATGTTTATGCTTGTATGTTTACCGTGTTGTTTCTTTCTTTCCGGTTGCTTCTCTTGATAGCTTCGGTTTCGTTCCGGAGTTGTGAGGATTCGCTCGTCTATGTTGCTCCGTCTACTTCATGGATCCGTTCTTCTCCCTTGTGGAATCCCAGGCAAGATGACCGAACCCGGATACCATTACTATCTTTGCCTATTGCTAGAGTATCGCTCTTTAGTATTTTGCCTCGATGCCCATGTTTTCCTGTCAGCCTCCTATTGTAACCATGAACCTGTCTAACCACCCTACCTATGCAAACCGTTGAATGGCTAAGTATGCTTCGCTCAGCCCCTCTTATAGCATTGTTAGTTGTAGGTGAAGATTGAAGATGCTTGCTTCATGTTGAAGTTTGGTTGGGTTATATCACACTATATAAATGCTTAACATGAAATCATCTATATATTGGCAAGGGTGGAAGGCTAAGCCTTTTGCTTGGTGTTTTGTTCCACTCATGCCGTTAGGAACCGTATAAACCGGTGTTATGTTCCTTGATTATACGTTCCTAACACGGTTGGGGTGTATGGGACCCCCTTAATAAACCGCTAAGTGCTAAGTCTTTTCCAGCAAGTCCCAACATTGGTACTATTTGCCTAATAACTAATAAAACTTGCATAGGGACTAGCTATCCCTTTTATTTTAATTCAACAACCCCGGGCCAGTGCTCCACATGAGTGTTGGTCCGAAACGAGCAGACTGCGGGGCCACCTTAAGGAAACTTGAGGTTTAGTAAAAACCTGTAGGATGACTCATCCGGTCGTGTCCTGAGACTTAGATACGCGTGGCTACTATCAGAGTGTCGACACGCCGGGAGGATTTGCTGGATTAGCCTTACCTTAGTTCGGAGTATCTTGAGCACGGGATTCCGAGAATACTCGGGTCTTCCCACCTATGGAGTTGCGACTCCGCGGATCGTGGGCTTGTAATGGGTCAAGTTGGAACACCCGTGTAGGGTTTTGAACTTTCGAAAGCCGTGCCCGCGGTTATGTGGCAGATGGGAGCTTGTTAATATCCGGTTGTAGATAACTTGACACAATGTTCCAATACACTACCAGCGTGTGTACCGTGACTATCAATTTCCGAATAGGGATTCAGGAGTTGAACACAGTGGGGTTATGTTTGTTGAGCTTTAGCTAGGATCACTTCGTGATCATCTCTCGACCGAGGCACTTCTCTTCTCGCACTCTTTCACGTAAGTTAGTGCTAGTTGCTGCTGCAGACTCTTGTTGTTCCTTCACCTCTTGTTCTTTCTTCAGCCTTGTCCTCACCCAAGGCTTAAATAGTCATGTTACCCGGGAACGGGATTGCTGAGTCCTCTGTGGCTCACAGTTACTTCACCACACGAGATGCAGGTTCAGCCGAGTTTGATGCAGGAGTGGGATCAGTTCTTCACCGGGAGCTCGATGAAGAGCGTGGCCGTTTGCTTGTGACGTTTCGACGATCAGTAGTGGTTCTTCTACTTGGATTCGATCTAGGCCTGTGGCTTTATGTTGTTTTGGTATCTTTCTTTGGATCTTCACCCATAGCCGGGTTGTGATGTTTTGAATGATGTTATGCTTATGTAATGTATTGTGTGAAGTGGTGAGTGTAAGCCAACTATCTCCTTTGCAATTTAATCCCTCTTTTACATGAGTCGTGCAAAGATACCAAACTTGAGATCATTCTAGGATGGGCTTTTACCTTTAAGTCGTGCCTCGACACGTAGGAGGTATAGTCCCTTCCCGGGCATTACAAGTTGGTATCAGAGCCGACCCTTGCAGTTACACGGATGTTTGCGGACAGTTTGCAGTCATGTTGGTAATGCCCAGGATGGAGTTATACCTCCTACGTGTCGAGGCACGACTTAAAGGCATAAGTCCATCCTAGAATGATCTCAAGTTTGGTAATCTTTGCATATCTCATGTAAAAGAGGGGATTGTAAACATAAATAGTTGGCTTACACTCGCCACGTCACACAATTACAATACATGTCTCAAACATCATACATTAAGAATATCACAACCCTCTAAGGGCAAAATCCAAATGTCAAGATACCAAACTTAGATAAATAAACCACAGGCGGATCGAATCCTAGTAGGATTCTCCACTACTGATCATCCGGATATCGAACATAGTACCGACTACGCTCCTCGTCGAACTCCCAATCCAGCTCGGTGCCATCACCTGGATAGCTCACAACTGGACCTGCATCTGGTGTGGTGAAGTAACTGTGAGCCACAGAGGACTCAGCAATCCCGTTCCCGGGTAACAAGACTATTTAAGCCTTGGGAGAGGATAAGGCTGAAGAAAAGAATAAGTGTCTGCAGCAGCAACTAGCAACTAGCTTACGTGAGTGAGAGCGAGAAGAGAAAGCCTCGGACGAGAAGTGATCACGAAGTGATCCTAGCTACAAGCTCAACAAACATAACCCCTCCGTGTTCAACTCCCGAATCCCTATTCGGAAATTGACGGTCACGGAACGCACGCTGGTAGTGTATTAGAAACATTGTGTCAAGTTATCTACAACCGGATATTAACAAGCCCCCATCTGCCACATAACCGCGGGCACGGCTTTCAAAAGTTCATAACCCTGCAGGGGTGTTCCAACTTGACCCATTACAAGCCCACGATCCGCGGAGTCACAACTCCAAAGTGGGAAGACCCGAGTATTCTCGGAATCCCGTGCTCAAGATATACCGAACTAAGGTAAGGCAAATCCAGCAAATCCTCCCGGCGTGTCGACACCCTGATAGTAGCCGCGCGTATCTAAGTCTCAGGACACGACCGGATGGGTGAAGCTACGGGTTTATATCAATCCTCGAGTTCCCTCGTGGTGACCCCGCAGGCTCCCCGTTTCGGACCAACACTCATGAGGAGCACTGGCCCGGGGTGGTTGATTAAGAACTCGGGTTAATTACTCCCTATGCAAGTTATTTAGTTATTAGGCAAATAGTACCAATGTTGGGACTTGCTGGAAAAGACTTAGCACTTAGCGGTTTATCGAGGGGGTCCCATACACCCCAACCGTGTTAGGAACGCATAATCAAGGAACATAACACCGGTTTATACGGTTCCTAACGTCATGAGTGGAACAAATCACCAAGCAAAAGGCTTAGCCTTCCACCCTTGCCAATATATAGATGATTTTATTTAAGCATTTATATAGTGTGATAAAACCCAACCAAACTTCAACATGAAGCAAGCATCTTCGATCTTCACCTGCAACTAGCAATGCTATAAGAAGGGCTGAGCGAAGCGTACTTAGCCAAGCATGCATAGGTAGGTTGGTTAAATAGGGCAATGGTTACAAGTAGGAGGCTGACAAGAAGATCATGGGCATCGAGGCAAAACTATAGAGCGGAACTACTAGCAAAAGGCAAAGATAGTAATGTTATCGGGGTTCGGTCATCTTGCCTGAAGAGAAGTCGTTCGGATCGTAAGAAGGGTCCTCGTGCTCAACCTCGTTGGTAAACTCGTGCTCGTACTCGAACTCGGTCTCGGCTTCCGGCTCTAAACAAAACAATCACACCAAGCACAAATCAACAAGATGCAATGCGCACTCGAAAAAATGATGGATGCATGATGGATGCACTAAGGATGCACACGGAGCACGGAAAATAGCACTCAAGCAAAACACCTCAAAACATGATAACAATATGATATTATGAATCTACACAGAAAATCAATCAAGTTTCATATAAGATTCGCTGAAATCGGAGTTACGGGCTAAAAGTTATGCCCGAAACAAGAAATGAGCGAAAGCTGAAAATTACAGCAACATAGCAACTTCGGAGCACAAAATAATTAAGCTACAGCACTCAAACAACATGGCAAAGACCTGGAACACAAACTAGACATATACTACATCAATTAAGTCCAAAGGTGCACCCCCAAAGGAGTCACGGTTCAATAGCAATGAGCTCGGACATATTGAACTTGACAATAAAATTCTGGCAGCAGAATTTTATTGAAACTTTGGAGCAAAAGATAAACACGCTACAGCCACTCAAATAAATATGTGAGAACATGAATGGAAAGCCAACAATATCTACTACAAGGAACAATCAAGATCCACTCAAAATCTATCATGCTTTGTCCTAGAGCAGCAAGCAAACATGGCATCGGAACGTTACAGATCTCAGACTTCGTGAAAATTCACTAAGTCCTAAAACAGCAATTTCATCATGGCATCTAAAAGAGCATGTTTAAGTCACCTCAGAACTAAACATGGCAAGTGGTAAGCACCTCATCAAAGTACACATGATGGTGATTCCGAAACATACAAGCATGCATCATTGAGATAAACACAACGATAGCAACGAGCTCAACAAGATGGCATTTCATAACAAGTGAAACAACATCACAGCTACATGGCACTTTGCAACGATGATAAACATGGCAAGAATAAATCTATCATGCAACCTATCACATACAACATGTAGATCATGGCAAGACGAACACGTGGACATGTCATTTGCATCATTCGGACAAACGAGCTAAAAGATATCACAAGGCAAAGATGACATAAAAACATCACATAGCAGCAGTTTATATCACGATGCACTCTTGCAACAGCAAAACAAGCACCTAGATGATCTCTAACATGCATGTCACAAAAAGATAAAACATATTGCTAATCACCACGAACGTCTGGACATGATATATGCGCGAATCAGACAAACACACACAAAGTTACAGCAGTTATAAGATAAAACAAGTTGGTATTCAGAGCCTTCTCCGACCTAGAAGCCCCCTCTGATTGATCGAATCGTTGACGGTTGAGTCTAGGCACACACTTAAAATGTTTTGAGTCCTATATATATATCGGAGAGTAGGATTTCTTTTGCTCCTCATCTCTTTTCATTCTGGTGAGGACTCCTGACGACTACTCTTGCCTCTTCTACTTTCAAAAAATGCACCAAATGTTTTTTAGGATCTCGTGAGTATTGTTTGGATTGTTCCGATATCTTTGTGACGAGAACATTGTTCTCGATGCCTCCTGTCATTAGGGGTTGTGGCAGTGTCCCGGGGAGTTGAGCTCCGAGGTGTTGTCATCACAAATCCATCGCGGCAGTACTAGAATACTTAAGACGGCCGACATCGAAAACTCTCCTATGCGGTTAGTGGCAAGATAACCCCGACATCACCCAGTACTGGGGAGGTAGTTCGGGAGTATTTCCATAGCTTGTTATAGTGGATGCTTTTCGAAGGTCCGAGGTACACAGTTTCCGAGAAAGACTGGTTATGTGTTGAAGGATGGATACACCTGTATGTAGGTTTAGAGTTGATTGCGCGGTGCTTCCCGTGTATCCCCAACACCTGATTGCATAACTGGAAACTTTCGGAAATCTATAGGTGGGTTCATCTAGTAGTTCTAGGCATTCTTCCAACGGATGCACGATATGAAGTTCGGGGTTCTACATTGAGTGAAGTGGTTTTATGGACTTGTTCTGATCGGGAGTTGCATCTTAAAGGGTCCTTGGCTATGCTGATCCGGGGATTGCAAAACCCTTTTG
This sequence comes from Secale cereale, assembly GCA_902687465.1. Taxonomy (NCBI): domain Eukaryota; kingdom Viridiplantae; phylum Streptophyta; class Magnoliopsida; order Poales; family Poaceae; genus Secale; species Secale cereale. Next base: position 601,248,864 of record LR738715.1, on the reverse strand, counting down.
TAACACGTTCCATGAGCTTTCAGCACGAAGATGTCGAACGAAACTTCTATCTTGTATTTGTTCTATCTGTTCCTTGTTCCTTTTATTTACCTTTTTGTTCTCCAAGTGGCTTCTCGTCAAGTTGATGTACCTGCGGAATTCATTCGTTCAATTCTCTGTTCGGATGATATTGTGAAGATCATGTTGCATATCTATCCTTTGTTCTTGTCTTGATTGTCGTATTCGAGTTGCTTCGATGTCAAATGTTGATCCCATACCTTTCCTAATCGATGTTCTCATATTTCTATGGGAGTGCTATTTCTTCTTGACCATCAAGATCTTCATGTTAAATTCTATTCCAACCGGTGTGCCTTCTCTTCAAGTTATTCCATATGGACGTCGTTGAGAAATCTGACGATTGTCTGTTTCATTCATCCCAAGTCGTCTTTGTTTTTTCCCACCCTCCCACCCCTTTTCTTATGGAGCCAGAAATTCTCAAATGAAATATCCATTTTATTCATGTGATGTTTCTTCATTCTTTTCCTTCAATATTCTTATCCGGTGATTTATCGTGAAGATGCTCAAGAGCTTCAAGTTCATCATTCTTTTGTTCTCAGATTCTGCCGGTGGATGTAATTCAAGATTTTGGTGTTGATCTTATCCTTTTCCTCATTTCACAATGCTTTCTTATTCCAGTGCACCAATTAATCATTCTCCTCTTGCTATTCATATCCGGAGTGCTGAAGATTCATAATTCCATTCTTAATCCGTTCAAATTATTTTGAGCATTGTTATCTTATTCAAGCCATTTAATTCAACCGGTGCAATATCTCGTAAGCAATCTTTTTCCAACGGTGATTTCTTTGAGTGGGCCCTAACCCACAGGTCTTTTCCCAGGATCTTACCTGACTCTTCTATTTTCTGGAGTTATACTCAAATTCTTTTGAAAGTGTGACGTAAGAATGATCTCCATCAGTCACATGCCTTCTCCAAAATCGCTTTCAAATTCTTTTCTTCATTGGTTCAACCTTTTAATTCTTCATTCCGGGGTGCTCAACAATTCTTATGGCATTTCTCATCGCCTTCTCTCATTTGGAGACCGGAGAAGTGTTTCTCTTAAATCTTGGCCCATTCTCTCAAGATTCTTCATGAATTCTTTTTTTGTGTTCCTCCGAAGGCCATCATTTCAGAAGATTTCTTCGTTCTCAGTTTTCAACTTCGTCCTCTAAATATTCTTCATTGATGTCTCTTCGTTCGTCTCCATATTTTTACGGTGGTTCTTTCAAGATTCCTCTTCCGTTGTTATCGTTTTAATTCACTCGTTCTTTTCATAATCCTACCGGTAGTTCGTTGAAGATTTACCCAAGCTTGTGCGAGATCTCTTTAATTTTTTCCTATGAGAATAAGTAGTATGCCAAATCCTTTGGTTGTCATCAATTTAAATTGGTGAAGGAGATGCATGACATAATTCTTATTCTTATTTTTTCCTCGAAGTGATTAATCTCTTTCTTCAGAGCTTGTTCATCATATCATATCCTTGGTTCTAAGTTGTTCATCTTGTTTTCCGGAGCTCCAAGTTATTTCAATTATCATTTCAAAGCTCAATCTAATTCATCGCAGGCCTTGAATTTTATTCTTTTCATCTTTCACTTCTCATGCTTTCATTACCGGAGTTTTCATGGTGGTTCATCATCATTTAATTCATCCTCAAAGTTTTCATCAAGATTCTTGTCGGAGCTCAAGCTTTCTTCGTCATGCTTTCCAATTGCAATTCTTTCTATCTTATCTTTCAGATGGTGTTATGTCATTCTTGATAATTTTCCTCCATGTTTCATGATTCACAAGTTGTCAAGAATGAGATATTTAAAACCATCATTTTCTTGTTCAGGAGATCTTTCCAACCCTTTAATTATTCGTTGGAGTTATCTTGGGTTATAATTCATCAAAGCTTTCCCTAAGGATTGTTGCTAATTATGGTGCTTATAAATGACCCAAGTTCTTCATTTATCATTCGGGTGAAATAAGTTTTTCATCTCCTTGTTGATCTCAATCCAATCAATCGTTTTTGTTAGTGGCTGGTTGTCACCTCATAACTTTGAGATGCTTTCCAAAAGCCCACAACGAGCTTATTCTTTTCGTTGTTGATTTTTCCATCAACCCATTCAACCTTCTTCGTAAGGATGCTCTTTCAAATTCAATTTTGAGAGAAGTGTCATTTTATTCTCCATTCATTCTTTCATTGAACTATATTCTATTCTTTCGTTCCGGAGGCATTGTGATATTGCTCTTTGGACCATCATCTCGTTTTATCAAGATCATATTCTCCCTTGCTTATCTTTTTAACCGGAGTGTTGTATTCTTCATTCTAGTTCTCTCATCTTATCAAGTTTTGCCTATCTTTTTAACCGGAGTGATGTCTGAATCTTTCTTTACCTTGTGCCATTCTTTTAATTGTTTCGGAGGCAATATGTTGTTGTTTTCATCAAGTATCATTCCATCTCCTCAAGTTCTTGTTATTTCCTTCCATTTTCAGACGAAGTGCTGCCCAAATTTTGTCATTCTTATTCCTTGGCTATACCATTGCGGTTTCTTATTCTTTTGGTTCGTAAGCTCTTGTTTCATGTCTTTCAACCTACAAGGTTCTCATTATGCTCCTTGTTCCTCTTTCCGACGGAGTGTTTCATCTTCGTTCATCTCCGTTGCATTCTTTCCGTCAAGATTGTTCAACCTCTCAAGGTTCCTTGGTTTTCACTCGTTTGTCAAAGAAGCAACTTTGTTTTACCTCTTCCTTTTCCGTTTTTACCCGGTGCTATCTCTAGGATCTCGGGTCAAGATCCTCTGTTAGTGTGGGAGAGTTGTGACGCCCGAAGACCGACGTCCCAGAAGATTCCAGAAGACTCCAGATGTTCCGGGTTCTCCCGTGTGTTTTATTTTGTTTGTGTTATTTATTTTCGCTTTGCATCATGTCATCATGCCATCATGTCATATTTATTTTGCTTTTCAACCTAAATAAATCGCGTGGACCTTCGGTCCATTTAAATCAAGGGAAGAATGTCTTCTCTTTAAAACATATAAAAGCCTCTCAATATTTTTAGGGAGCTATATAATAAATATTCCATTGTTTGGAATTACCCGCACCACACGTGCATATTTTCCCCATGCTTTTCCTACTTCGAGTTACTCCTTAAAACCTTGTCTTAATTCTTTTCCGTTGTTTCGAGGTTCTTCCAAAAACCCTCCAACAATTTTATTAAATTCCTTACATTTTTGTGAGTCCAGGGAATTTTTACCCTATGCCCTAACTCTATTTCTAGCACCTCCCTTCTTTCTTTTTCTCTCTCTTTCTTCCTTGTTTTTTTCCGTAATTAGAAATTTAGCTGCCAAAGCCGCCCGACCTATTCCCCCTTTTGGCCCAGGCCTCTAGGCCATCTCAGCCAGGCCCAGCCTCAGCCTTCCTCTCCTTCTGGCCCGAGGCCCATTTTCCCCCCTAACCCTAGCCGAACCCCCAGGCTCCCTGTTTCTCCTCGCACCCCGCCGCCAGCCACTCGATCCCATCGTCCTGTGCCCGTTCCCCTCGCCCCGAGCCTCACCTCTCGATCCCTCTCGCTCTCTCCGCTCAATACCCACTCTCCCCCATTGATCTCCCTTGCCGCGCCATGGCGCCCGTCCAGCGCCCGTGAACCGCGCGCCTCCCTCCCTCCGGCCTCTGCACTGCGCCTCTACGCCCGGCCCTCTCCCTCCGATCCCGCATCGCCAGCGGCCTGGAGCCCCAGCCATGGAGCCTCGAGGAGCCGCACGAGCAACTCTCCAGCAGTTCTCCAAGGCCGCGCCCCTCCTCCATCTTCAGCGCCGGCCAGAGGTCCCGCAGCTCCTTGATGGCACCGAGCGCGCCTGTCCTCGCGCCTCCAGCGGCCTTCGCTCGCCGCCCGACCGGCCAGGAGCTGCGAGTCCAGCTCCCCAGCGCCTTCCGCGATCCAGCAAGGCCGAGGGCCTCGGCTCCGGCTCCTCTCCTCGCGCCTGACGCCCGCGGCCCCGTCCTTCTCGTCAGGTGACAGCGCCTCCAGTGCGCCTCCTTGCTGCTGCCTCCGGCCAGCAAGAGCTCCCTCCGTCCATCCTCGCCGACCCGCAGCCTTTTTTCCTTTTTGTTGTTTTGTTGCTGTTATTGTTATCTCAAGTAACCCTGTAACAGCAAGCATATCTAATTTTGGACCCGTACATCTACGGATCGAGACCGCCGAGTACCCCTTCGAGTCGCCGACGAACCGCCAAGTTCGACTACACGTGTACCTCTACGGATACCCGAACGTCTACAACCGTGTACAACTACGACCGAGTCCGAGACCGGCAAGACCGTGTACGACTACGCCCGGTGTTGTGGCAAGTACCTCTTCATGACCCGAACGAGTACCACGACGATCCGAACGACTACGAATGGAACCACTACTGCCGCTACCGACGTGAACAACTACTTCCCTCTACAGAACGGCTACTTCCTCTCCGAACGTGAACGCCTTCTTCCTCTACGTCTCGAACCGCCCCGAAACGCACGCTTCGAAGGTATAACGAGACGACCCCGTGGATGACTCGTGGAATGCTTGTTGTGGTTGTATGAAATGTTCCCTTGTGTGCTCCGTGCCCGTTTCGACCTTTTTTCATGTTCCTCGGTTGCCTCGTCACCGACTCGTGGGAACCCGATGACGGGATCACCCCACCTTTCTTCTCGTTTGACTCGCTCAGGCCATCTTTCCTTTTGCACCGGTCTCTCAACGAGTTACCGGAACCGACATGTTGCCGTGGCATCATTTTTGGAATTGTTGCCGTGGCACCTTTTTCCTTCCACCACGGGGACAAATACTTCATATCTCTTGTCAACCTTTAATTAAAAAATTGCATAAACTTGACCATGTCATCTGCATCATGTTAACAACCTTTAATGTTGAATTGTTGGTTGCTTAAAATTACTAAACCTGCTTATGGGGATTTTTTTCCGGAATTGTTGTTGTTATTTCCGGCCTCATTTAAATTGCCTAGTTAGTATAGTTTTATTATGCTTCACCTCTTGCCATGTTAAAAACATTTAATCTTGTCTTGTAAATAACGAGAGTCAACGAAATAATTAACATGTGGTGTTTCGTCAATATGCAACTCGTTGCATATTGAGCTCCACTTAACTTGTAGTTTTGTTTGTGCACTTTGCCATGCCATGCATATTTAAACCGGACATGCATCATACTTGTTTGTGCATCGTATGCCATGTTTATGCTTGTATGTTTACCGTGTTGTTTCTTTCTTTCCGGTTGCTTCTCTTGATAGCTTCGGTTTCGTTCCGGAGTTGTGAGGATTCGCTCGTCTATGTTGCTCCGTCTACTTCATGGATCCGTTCTTCTCCCTTGTGGAATCCCAGGCAAGATGACCGAACCCGGATACCATTACTATCTTTGCCTATTGCTAGAGTATCGCTCTTTAGTATTTTGCCTCGATGCCCATGTTTTCCTGTCAGCCTCCTATTGTAACCATGAACCTGTCTAACCACCCTACCTATGCAAACCGTTGAGTGGCTAAGTACGCTTCGCTCAGCCCCTCTTATAGCATTGTTAGTTGCAGGTGAAGATTGAAGATGCTTGCTTCATGTTGAAGTTTGGTTGGGTTATATCACACTATATAAATGCTTAACATGAAATCATCTATATATTGGCAAGGGTGGAAGGCTAAGCCTTTTGCTTGGTGATTTCTTCCACTCATGCCGTTAGGAACCGTATAAACCGGTGTTATGTTCCTTGATTATGCGTTCCTAACACGGTTGGGGTGTATGGGACCCCCTTGATAAACCGCTAAGTGCTAAGTCTTTTCCAGCAAGTCCCAACATTGGTACTATTCGCCTAATAACTAATAAAACTTGCATAGGGACTAGCTATCCCTTTTATTTTAGTTCAACAACCCCGGGCCAGTGCTCCACATGAGTGTTGGTCCGAAACGAGCAGACTGCGGGGCCACCTCAAGGAAACTTGAGGTTTGGTAAAAACCTGTAGGATGACTCATCCGGTCGTGTCCTGAGACTTAGATACGCGCGGCTACTATCAGGGTGTCGACACGCCGGGAGGATTTGCTGGATTAGCCTTACCTTAGTTCGGAGTATCTTGAGCACGGGATTCCGAGAATACTCGGGTCTTCCCACCTATGGAGTTGCGACTCCGCGGATCGTGGGCTTGTAATGGGTCAAGTTGGAACACCCCTGCAGGGTTTTGAACTTTCGAAAGCCGTGCCCGCGGTTATGTGGCAGATGGGAGCTTGTTAATATCTGGTTGTAGATAACTTGACACAATGTTCCAATACACTACCAGCGTGTGTACCGTGACTGTCAATTTCCGAATAGGGATTCGGCAGTTGAACACGATGGGGTTATGTTTGTTGAGCTTTAGCTAGGATCACTTCGTGATCATCTCTCGACCGAGGCACTTCTCTTCTCGCACTCTTTCACGTAAGTTAGTGCTAGTTGCTGCTACAGACTCTTGTTGTTCCTTCACCTCTTGTTCTTTCTTCAGCCTTGTCCTCACCCAAGGCTTAAATAGTCATGTTACCCGGGAACGGGATTGCTGAGTCCTCTGTGGCTCACAGTTACTTCACCACACGAGATGCAGGTTCAGCCGAGTTTGATGCAGGAGTGGGATCAGTTCTTCACCGGGAGCTCGATGAAGAGCGTGGCCGTTTGCTTGTGACGTTTCGACGATCAGTAGTGGTTCTTCTACTAGGATTCGATCTAGGCCTGTGGCTTTATGTTGTTTTGGTATCTTTCTTTGGATCTTCATCCGTAGCCGGGTTGTGATGTTTTGAATGATGTTATGCTTATGTAATGTATTGTGTGAAGTGGCGAGTGTAAGCCAACTATCTCCTTTTGCAATTTAATCCCTCTTTTACATGAGTCGTGCAAAGATACCAAACTTGAGATCATTCTAGGATGGGCTTATACCTTTAAGTCGTGCCTCGACACGTAGGAGGTATAGTCCCATCCTGGGCATTACACTCGAGGTGGGAGGAGGTGCTGGAAACGAGGGGGAGAGAGGGTAGGCTGCCAAAAATGGAATATGGGGGTGTTTATATAGGGTAGGTGCTAGGGTTTGAGGGTTTGGAGGGGTTTCGGAGCCCTCCGATCTCGATCTGACGGCCCGGAGCGGAGGGAGAGGTAGGTGACTTAGGTGGGCTGTGGTGGAGGGGCCTTGGACTGCGAGGAGAGAAGGGAAAAGAGGCCCGCGGGGTTTTCGGAGACCGAAAACGTCCGACTTTAGACCGGCGACTAGTGCCGCTATAAATATCCGTTGGGCTATCAAACGGACTCCGAATGCGATGAAATTTGGCAGGCGGCCTGTCTACACTATAATAAGACCACACGACAAGTTTCAACCCATTCCGAGAACATTTTTCGGCCACTCATAAAATAAATATTCGGAGGCACCGCGGGCGCGTGCGAGTGTGTCTGGGCTCAGAACGGACAACGGAAAGGACGAGGGAACTCGAGCGGATGCAAGTTTTGAAAACATGCTGATGCAAGCACACGATGACATGGCAAGATGCAACACGCAAGCAGATGACATGGCACTGACAACGAATAACTAGCTGACACCTGGCGCACCGGTCTTGGGGTGTCACACAGCTGGCCCCATAGTTTGTAGTTGTCCTAGTTGTAATACATCCTCAACTTACAACTCGCATTTTTTTGTCTCCAGTTGTAAGTCCACCCTCGACTTGCCACTGGTCTCGATGTTTCTTTTGAATCATAACCAGGCCTTACTTTTTTTTGCATTAGTTGCAAGTTCATCCCCAAGTTGCTACCGAGTATCACTTTTTCCGTGTCAATTGTAAGTCGACCATGTCTCACAACTAAGGGTTGACATTTTTGGCCCGCTTGCAGGTCCATCATTGATTTGTAACTCGTCTCATAGTTTGTTTTATCCTGGTTGCAAGTTGACTCTTGACTCGCAACTAGGCTCGTAATTTTGTAGTTCTTCCCGTTGCAAGTCCATCCTCGACTCGCAACTAGGCTCGTAGTTGTCCACTCTCGACTCGCAACTAGTTCATGTGTTTTGTTTTTCATCCCAGATGCAAGTCCATCCTTGACACATGATACGTCCATTTTGCATCATGCTTTTATGTTCATATTTATTGCACTATGGGTTGTTATTACACGTTATGTCACAATACTTATGCATTTCTCTCTTATTTTACAAGGTTTACATGAAGAGGGAGAATGCCGGCAGCTGGAATTCTGGGCTGGAAAAGAAGCAAACTCCGGAAAGCTATTCTGCACAGCTCAAAAAGCCCCGAAACTCCACAGGACAGCATTTTAGAAAATATAAAAAATATCTGGCGAAAGAAAATCACCAGGGGGGCGCCACCTGTCCACGAGGGTGGGGGCGCCCCCCCCCCTCTCTAGGCGTGCCCCGTGCCTCATGGGCCCCCCGATGGCCCGCTGATGCCCATCTTCTCCTATATGAGGTGTTTTGACCTGGAAAAAATCAGGATGAGGTTTTCGAGACTAGACGCCGCCGTCTCGAGGCGGAACCTTGGCGGAAACCAATCTAGGACTCCGGCAAAGCTGTTCTGCCGGGGATACTTCCCTCCGGGAGGGGGAAATCGTCACCGCCGTCATCACCAACAACTCTCCCATCTTGGGGAGGGCTATCTTCATCAACATATTCACCAGCACCATCTTCTCTCAAACCCTAGTTCATCTCTTGTATCCAATCTTTGTACCCAAACCTCAGATTGGTACCTGTGGGTTGCTAGTAGTGTTGATTACTCCTTGTAGTTGATGCTAGTTGGTTTATTTGGTGGAAGATCATATGTTCTGATTCATTATGCATATTAATACCCCTCTGATCATGAACAATATTAGGTGTTGTGAGTAGTTACTTTTGTTCCTGAGGACATGGGAGAAGTCTTACTATTAGTAGTCATGTGAATTTGGTATTTGTTCGATATTTTGATGAGATGTATGTTGTCTCTCCTCTAGTGGTGTCATGTGAACGTCGACTACATGACACTTCACCATTATTTGGGCCTAGAGGAAGGCATTGGGAAGTAATAAGTAGATGATGGGTTGCTAGAGTGACAGAAGCTTAAACCCTAGTTTATGTGTTGCTTCATAAGGGGCTGATTTGGATCCACTTGTTTCATGCTATGGTTAGGTTTACCTTAATACTTCTTTTGTAGTTGCGGATGCTGGCATTAGAGGTTAATCATAAGGGGGAGGCTTGTTCAAGTAAGGACAACACCCAAGCACCGGTCCACCCACATATCAAATTATCAAAGTACCGAACGCGAATCAGATAATCATGCTGAAAACTAGCTTGGCGATAATTCCCATGTGTCCTCGGGAGCGCTTTCCTTCATATAAGAGTTTGTCCAGGCTTGTCCTTTTCTACAAAAATTATTGGGCCATCTTGATGCACCTTATTTACTTTTACCTTTTGTCACTTGCTACCAATTACCTTATCACAAAACTATCTGTTACCTATAATTTCAGTGCTTGCAGAAAATACCTTACTGAAAACTGCCTATCATTTCCTTCTGCTCCTCGTTGGGTTTGACACCCTTACTTATCGAAACGACTACGATAGATCCCCTACACTTGTGGGTCATAAAGACTCTTTTCTAGCGCCGTTGCCGGGGAGTGAAGCGTCTTTGGTAATTGGAATTTGGTAAGGAAAAATGTATATAGTGTGCTGAAATTTACTGTCACTTGTTACTATGGCTCATCATCGTTTGAGGGGCTTGTTCGGGGTATCTTCACCCCGACCAGAAGAGCAAAGAGTTCCTCCTCAACCTACTGCACCTACTGAAAATGTTTGCTTTGAAATTCCTTCAGGTATGATAGAGAAACTGCGAGATAATCCCTTTACAGGAGACATAACACTGCATCCCGATTTACACCTAATCTATGTGGATGAAGTTTGTGGATTATTTAAGCTTGCAGGTATGCCCGAGGATGTTATCAAGAAGAAGGTCTTCCCTTTACCTTTGAAGGGAGATGCATTGACATGGTTTAGGCTATGTGATGATATTGGATCATGGAACTATAATCGTCTGAAGTTGGAATTTCATCAGAAGTTCTACCCTATGCACCAGGTTCATCGTGATCGTAATTATATTTATAATTTTTGGCCTCGCGAAGGAGAAAGCATCGCTCAAGCTTGGGGGAGGCTTAAGTCAATGTTATATTCATGCCCTAATCATGAGCTCTCGAGAGAAATGATCATTCAAAAAATTAATGCTCGACTTTCTCTCAATAATCGCTCCATGCTCGATGATTCTTGTTCTGGCTCTTTTATGATGAAGACTACTGAATTCAAATGGGATTTATTGGAAATAATTAAACGCAACTCTGAAGATTGGGATCTCGACGAAGGTAAGGAGTCAGGTATGAACCCTAAATTTGATTGTGTTAAAGCTTTTATGGATACCGATGTTTTCCGTGAGTTTAGCACTAAATATGGACTTGACTCTAAGATAGTAGCTTCTTTCTGTGAATCATTTGCTACTCATGTTGATCTTCTCAAGGAGAAGTGGTTTAAATACCATCCTCCCATTGAAGTAATAGTAGCTGAACCTATTAAAGTTGAAGAAAAGACTATCACTTATAATGTTGATCCTATTGTTCCTACTGCTTATATTGAGAAACCACCTTTCCCTGTTAGAATAAAGGATCATGCTAAAGCTTCAAATGTAGTTCGTAAGAGTAATACTAGAACACCTACACCCTCTGAGCAAATTAAAGTTGAACCTAGTGTTGCTATGGTTAAAGATCTCTTGGTAGAAGATTTAGATGGACATGTTATTTACCTACAAGAGGAATCTGCTAGAATAGCCAAACCCGATGCTAGGAATAAACATAGACCTATTGTAGGCTTGCCTGTTATCTCTGTTAAAATAGGAGATCATTGCTATCATGGTTTATGTTACGTAGGCTATAGTGCAAGTATAATCCCTCATTCCCTATATAAAAAAAAGTATGCATGATATTGCACCTGTTGAGTTAGAAGGGATTGATGTTACTATTAATAAGCTTGCTAATAGGGACACTATTTCACCAGTTGGGATTGTTAGAGATGTTGAAGTTTTGTGTGGGAAAGTTAAATACCCTGCTGATTTCCTTATTCTTAGTTCCCCACAAGATGATTTTTGCCCCATTATATTTGGTAGACCCTTCTTGAATACTGTTAATGCTAAGATAGACTGTGTGAAAGATATTGTTACTGTTGGTTTAGGGGATATGTCTCATGATTTTAACTTTGCTAAATTCCATAGACTACCCCTTGATAAAGAATTATCTAGTAAGGATGGAATAATTGGTCTTGGTTCTATTGTTATGCCTCCTAATGATCCTTTAGAACAATATTTGCTAGATCATTAAAATGATATGCATATGAGTGAGAGAAGGGAAATAGATGAAATATTCTTTAATCAGGGACCCGTATTGAAAAACAACTTGCCTGTTGAAATCCTAGGGGATCCTCCTCCACCCAAGGGTGATCCCATGTTTGAACTTAAAACTTTACCTGATAATCTTAAGTATGTTTATCTTGATGAAAAGAAGATATATCATGTTATTATTAGTGCTAACCTTTTAGAGCAGGAAGAAGAAAAATAATTGAAAACTCTAAAGAAGTACCGTGCTGCTATTGGATATACTCTGGATGATCTTAAGGGCATCAGTCCCACTTTATGCCAACATAAGATAAAATTAGAAGAAAATGCTAAACCGGTTATTGATCATCAACGACGGTTAAATCCTAAGATGAAAGAAGTGGTAAGAAAGGCAATTCTAAAGCTTCTAGAGGCAGGTATTATCTATCCAGTTGCTGACAGCCAGTGGGTAAGTCATGTCCATTGTGTCCCTAAGAATGGAGGTATGACTGTTGTTCCTAATGATAAAGATGAATTGATCCCGCAAAGAATAGTTACAGGTTATAGGATGGTAATTGATTTCCGCAAATTAAATAGAGCTACTAAGAAAGATCATTACCCCTTGCCTTTTATTGATCAAATGCTAGAAAGGTTATCCAAACATACTCACTTTTGCTTTCTAGATGGTTATTCTGGTTTCTCTCAAATACCTATGTCAAAGGGGGATCAAAAAAAGACCACTTTTACTTGTCCTTTCGGTACCTTTGCTTATAGACATATGCATTTTGGTTTATGTAATGCACCTGCTACCTTTCAAAGATGCATGATGGCTATATTCTCTGATTTTTGTGAAAAGTTTGTTCAGGTTTTCATGGATGACTTCTCCGTTTACGGAACTTCTTTTGATGATTTCTTAAGCAACCTTGATCGAGTTTTGCAGAGATGTGAAGACACTAATCTTGTCTTGAATTGGGAGAAGTGCCACTTTATGGTTAATGAAAGCATTGTCTTGGGACATAAAATTTCTGAAAGAGGTATTGAAGTTGACAAGGCTAGATGCTATTGAAAAAGATGTCGTGCCCCAAGGACATCAAAGGTATACGAAGTTTCCTTGGTCATGCCGGGTTTTATAGGAGGTTCATAAAGGACTTCTCCAAAATCTCCAGGCCTCTGACTAATATCTTACAAAAATATATTCCTTTGTCTTTGATGATGATTGTCTAGAAGCATTTGAAATATTTAAGAAAGCATTGATCTCTGCATCTATTATCCTGCCTCCTGACTGGAATTTGCCTTTTGAGATTGTGTGCGATGCTAGTGATTATGTTGTAGGTGCTGTTCTAGGACAAAGAGTTGATGTTGGACAAGGAAGACAACATAATGGGTTATGTTTTCTTATATCCGAAATAAAGTATATTGTCATGGATCATCCAACATGTTGAGCTTGCCTTTCCCCCTCATGCTAGCCAAAACTCCTCGCACCAAGTAGAGATACTACTTGTGCTTCCATACATCCTTAAACCCAGGTTTACCATGAGAGTCCACCATACCTACCTATGGATTGAGTAAGATCCTTTCAAGTAAGTTGTCATGTTGCAAACTCGCTAAAATATGTATGATTTATTAGTGTGGAGGAAATGAGCTTTATATGATCTTGTGATATGGAAGTAATAAAAGCGACGGGCTGCATAATAAAGGTCCTTATCACAAGTGGCAATATAAAGTGACGTTCTTTTGCGCTAAGACTTTGTGCATCCAACCATAAGAGCACATGACAACCTCTGCTTCCCTCTGCGAAGGGCCTATCTTTTATCTATGCCTTATAAGAGTCAAGGTGAAAATCACCTTTCCTTTTTACATTTTATCCTTTGACAAGCACATTGTGTTGGAAAGATCCTGACATATATACCCACTTGGATGTAAGTTTTCATGGTCTATTACTATTGACATTACCCTAGAGGTAAAAGGTTGGGAGGCACCACCATAAGCCCCTATCGTTCTCTGTGTCCGATTTAAACTCCATAACCATAAGTATTGCGTGAGTGTGAGCAATTGTGAAAGACTATATGATAGTTGAGCATGTAGGCTTGCTGAAAAGCTCTTATGTTGACTCTTTCCGAAGTTATGATAAATTACAATTGCTTCAATGACTGAGATCATAGTTTGTTGGTTTTCAATGAAGTTTCTGATTCACATTTGACATCGTGAATGAATTGTTACTTTGGCATAAGAATCATATGACAATATATATATGTTGTTGTTTTGATAATGATCATGATGCCCTCATGTCCGTATTTTATTTTTATTGACACCTCTATCTCTAAACATGTGGACATATTTTTCGATATCGGCTTTCGCTTGAGGACAAGCAAGGTCTAAGCTTGGGGGAGTTGATACGTCCATTTTGCATCATGCTTTTATGTTGATATTTATTGCACTATGGGTTGTTATTACATGTTATGTATTTTCTCTCTTATTTTACAAGGTTTACATGAAGAGGGAGAATGCAGGCAGCTGGAATTCTGGGCTGGAAAAGAAGCAAACTCTAGAAACCTATTCTGCACAACTCAAAAAGCCCCGAAACTCCACAGGACACTGTTTCAGAAAATATAAAAAATATTTGGCGAAAGAAGATTGCCAGGGGCCCACCACCTGTCAACGAGGGTGGGGGGCGCGCCCCCCCCCCCCTCTCTGGGCGCGCCCCCTGCTTCGTGGGCCCCCCGATGCCCATCTTCTCCTATATGAGGTGTTTTGACCTAGAAAAAATTAGGAGGAGGTTTTCGGGACCAGACGCCGCCGTCTCGAGGCGGAACCTTGGCGGAAACCAATCTAGGGCTCCTGCAGAGCTGTTCTGCCAGGGATACTTCCCTCCGAGAGGGGGAAATCTTCACCACCGTCATCACCAACAACTCTCCCATCTTGGGGAGGGCTATCTTCATCAACATCTTCACTAGCAGAATCTCCTCTCAAACCCTAGTTCATCTCTTGTATCCAATCTTTGTACCCAAACCTCAGATTGGTACTTGTGTGTTGCTAGTAGTGTTGATTACTCCTTGTAGTTGATGCTAGTTGGTTTATTTGGTGGAAGATCATATGTTCAGATCCATTATGCATATTAATATCCTCTTATTATGAACAATATTATGTCTTGTGAGTAGTTACTTTTGTTCCTGAGGACATGGGAGAAGTCTTGCTATTAGTAGTCATGTGAATTTGGTATTCGTTCGATATTTTGATGAGATGTATGTTGTCTCTCCTCTAGTGGTGTCATGTGAACGTCGACTACATGACACTTCACCATTATTTGGGCCTAGAGGAAGGCATTGGGAAGTAATAAGTAGATGATGGGTTGCTAGAGTGACAGAAGCTTAAACCCTAGTTTATGCGTTGCTTCATAAGTGGCTGATTTGGATCCACTTGTTTCATGCTATGGTTTGGTTTACCTTAATACTTCTTTTGTAGTTGTGGATGCTTGCATTAGAGGTTAATCATAAGTGAGAGTCTTGTCCAAGTAAGGACAGCACCCAAGCACAAGTCCACCCACATATCAATTTATCAAAGTACCGAACGCGGATCAGATGATCGTGAGGAAAACTAGCTTGACGATAATTACCATGTGTCCTCGGGAGTGCTTTCCTTCATATAAGAGTTTGTCCAGGCTTGTCCTTTGCTACAAAAAGGATTGGGCCGTCTTGCTGCACCGTATTTACTTTTACCTTTTGTCACTTGCTACCAATTACCTTATCACAAAACTATATGTTACCTATAATTTCAGTGCTTGCAAAAAATACCTTACTGAAAATTGCCTACCATTTCCTTCTGCTCCTCATTGGGTTCAACACTCTTACTTATCGAAAGTACTACGATAGATCCCCTACACTTGTGGGTCATCAACACACAATTGGACCCATAACTTGTTTCATCCTAGTTGCAAGTCAACCATGGAGTCGCAACTGGGTTCGTAGTTTCTTAGTTGTCCTAGTTAAAAGTCCACATTTGACTCGCAACTAAACTTATAGTTGTCTGAGTTGCAAGCCACCCCTTGACTCGCAACTGGAGCTTGTATTTTTGTCCCAGTTGCAAGCTCACCCTCGACTCACAACTGGGTTGGTAGTATGTTTTTTTCTCAGTTGCAAGTACACACTCGACTTGCAATTGTGCCCATAGTTTTTATGTTGTCCCAGTTGCAAGTCCACCCTTGACTCAAAACTGGGCTCGTAATTTAGTAGTTGTCCCAGTTGCAAGTCCATCTTCGACTAGCAACCGACTCGTAGTTGTCCAAGTTGCATGTCCACCCTCGACTCACAACTAGTGCATGTGTTTTGTTTTTCATCCCAGTTGCAAGTCCACCCTTGACTTGCAACTGGACCCATATAACTTGTTTCATCTCAGTTGCAAGTTGATCCTTGAGTCGCAACTAGGCTCATAGTTTCGTAGTGGTCCCAGTTGCAAGTCCACACTTGACACGAAATTGAACTCATAGTAGTCTGTATTGCAAGCCACCCCTTGACTCGCAACTGGAGCCTGTCGTTTGTCCTATTTTCAAGCTCACCCTTGAATCACAACTGGGCCGGTAGTATGTTTTTCATCTCAGTTGCAAGTCCACACCACTAGTAGAAAAATGGCCTAATGTGAAGCACATTAGTCCCGGTTTGGAACAGAACCGACACTAATGTGACCATTAGTGTTGGTTCCAACGGCTCGGTGGGCGTAGCTCATTAGTACCGGTTCGTGGTGAACCTTTAGTACCAGTTCGTGCCATGAACCGGTACTAAAGAGGCTGTGGCAGGCTGTGGTTAGGCTGGGGCCCCACTAGCACCTTTAGTACCGGTTCAGGCCACAACCCGGTACTATAGGTTCTAGTTGATTCATTCTGCAGTGCTTTTTTAGTCCCACTTCGCTCGTCTGACAGAGTTTTTACCACCTTAAATATGTTACTTCTCAAACAATCACAACCACTTGGTCTTCATTGAACTCTATGTGTAGAATTTGTGGCCACAATATGAGTCTTCTCCGATTTCTAAACCGGTGAGGACTCATATTGGCAATTCATATTCTACACAAAAAGATCATTGATGATCAACTTGTTTTTGATGTATTTCTCCGGACAATCTCTTTCGAAGTATCAGGGTTTTGGACGAAAAAAACACATCTGTTACACTGGCACTTCATTTTTTGAAACTTGTTACAACTCTGGACTTTTTTTTGCGTTCAGTGTGCACGATTCAAAGCCACGTCATCAACTTTCAACCCTTTCTGACATCATTTGCTATTTTTCATTCATTTACTGATTTGTTTTGACAGCTAAATGACCGTGAAATTGAAAAGCACTACAAAATGAACTCTGAAAAGGTTGAAACTTGGCATGGTATCATCATTTCACCCACATAGCATGTGCCAAAAAGTAGAGAGGGTCACGACAAAAACTAGATGCACTTCGTGTACAAACTGGACAATCTCTTTCGAAGTATGAGGGTTCCGGATGAAAAAACTCATCTGTTACACCGGCACTTCATGTTTTTAAACTTGTTACAACTCCGGACTTTTTTTGCGTTCAGTGTGCACGATTCAAAGTCACGTCATCAACTTTCAACCCTTTCTGACATCATTTGCTATTTTTCATTCATTTATTGATTTGTTTTGAGAGCTAAATGGCCGTGAAATTGAAAAGCACTACAATATGAACTCTAAAAAGGTTGAAACTTGGCATGGTAACATCATTTCACCCACATAGCATATGCAAAAAAGTAGAGAGGGTCACGGCAAAAAATGGATGCACTTCATGTACAAACTGGACAATCTGTTTGGAACTATAAGAGTTTTGGACGAAAAAACTCATCTGTTACACCGGCACTTCATTTTTTTAAACTTGTTACAACTCTGGACTTTTTTCGCGTTCAGTGTGCACGATTCAAAGCCACGTCATCAACTTTCAACCCTTTCTGACATCATTTGCTATTTTTCATTTATTTACTGATTTGTTTTGAGAGCTAAATGACCGTGAAATTGAAAAGCACTACAAAATTAACTCTGAAAAGGTTGAAACTTGCCATGGTATCATTATTTCACCCACATAGCATGTGTAGAAAGGTAGAAAGGGTCACAGCAAAAATTGGATGCACTTTGTGTCCAAACTGGACAATCTCTTTCGAAGTATCAGAGTTTCGGACAAAAAAACTCATCCGTTACACCGGCACTTCATTTTTTTAAAACTTGTTACAACTCCGGACTTTTTTGCGTTCAGTGTGCACGATTCAAAGCCATGTCATCAACTTTCAGCCCTTTGTGACATAATTTGCTATTTTTCATTCATTTACTGATTTGTTTTGAGAGCTAAATTACCGTGAAATTGAAAAGCACTACAAAATGAACTCTGAATAGGTTGAAACTTGGCATGGTACCATCATTTCACCCACATAGCATGTGCAAAAAAATAGAGAGGATCACGGCAAAAACTAGATGCACTTCGTGTACAAACTAGACAATCTCTTTCGAAGTATGAGGGTTTCGGACGAAAAAACTCATCGGTTACACCGGCACTTCATTTTTTAAACTTCTTACAACTCCGGACTTTATTGAAACTCTAAATAAAGCAAAAATATTCACAAAGAAACCCTAAATAAAGCAAAAAAAACTACTCAGAAATAAATAAAAGAAAATACCATATAAAAAACTTATTTGCGCGCTACCCTGTGGGCCTGCAAGGCCTTGGGCATGAATTTCCAGGCCCATAAGGCCCAGCTGGCTCACAAGGTAGCGCAGCAAAGTTAGGCCTAGAAGCAACCTGTTTTAGAGAGGAGCTCGAAGGAGCAGCCGCGGCTGGGTTTATAAACCAGTGCGGTTGTCCTTCTCTAGGCGAGGTGGGACTAAATTTGTGCACCGCGGAATGGGAGCGCATGACCTTTAGTACCGGTTCGAGGCTCCAACCGGTACTAAAGGTGTGACCTTTAGTACCGATCGGAGCCACTATCCGGGACTAAGGGTTTACTTTCCCGCCGATTCGCCTGGCCAAAATTGACCTTCAGTACCGGTTGGTGGCTCCGACCGGTACTAAAGGCCACTCCTATATAAACCACACTTGCGAAAATTGCACTTTCTTCTCACTCACTCTCGCTCCTCTCGACGTCGCCGCTGCCCCGCACGCCGTCCCCCGTGCCCGTCGCCGCCCCCGGCTCATCCCGCGTCATCGTCGTCGCCGCCCTCGTCGTCATCGTCGCCCCCGTCACTGTCGCCGCCCCCGACTCGTCCCGCGCCGTCGTCGTCGCCGTCCCCGTCGCCGTCGCCGGCCCCGTTGATCGTCGCCGCGCTGTGAGCCCCGCCCCCCCATACACACACATTAATTAGATTTTAGTTTTTTTTTAGTTTTAGTTATACGAATGTTAGATGAATTTTAAAAATGTTACTTAGTTATATAGAAATGTTAGATGAATTTTCTGTTTTTATAGTTTTTTATACTTTTAGTGATAGAATGTAGTTTTTTTAGTAAAACTATTTTATTTTTAGTAAAACTAGTTTATTTTTTAGTAAGAACTAGTTTATTTTTATTTATAGTAAGTGCTTATTAGTTGAACTAGTTGAATTAATAGAACTAGTTTATTCTTTTAGGTCAAGCAATTATTCACGCATCGACGTCAACGATGCCTATCCCGCATCCTCGTCGTCCACTCAGCGGAGGCCTGCTTGATCAGGGGGTCATGTTCGGGACTGGGCTCCGCCGGGCTGGTACTAGGAGGTGCTTCCTTCCAAGGGGCGCAGCTTGGTGAGGAGCCAGTCCGTTGTTGACCCAAACCTTCTTTGGTGGCGGGCGCGTGGGCCAGTGACGGTGCGGAGGCTTGAGGACCCCGCGGAGGTTGTACGTCACCGTGTCAGCGAGGAGGACGAGCACGTCCGACGCTACATGGTTGCGTTGGAGGGCAGGTTCGACAATACCTGGCAGGTTCTTCAGGGATCTCACTGGAGCAATTATCATGTGATGGTTCCTTCTCTTTGGGTGTCCATCGCCCGCGCTGATACCCGTCGTTCGCTAGGGTTATAGCTGTATTAATTAGTGATGCTATATGTATGATACTATTCGAGATGTATTAGTGATAATATTCGACGATGTACGGACTCAAGAGATGATTTATTTTTGCTTATTGAATGCTCAAACTAGAGTCCAACCAAATATCCATGTCAATATGAGTCCTATAATTAAGATATTTTGAAATGTTTTTGTTTATATTTTCAACCATTGAATTTTGGCATGACTTGTGCTACAATATGTAGGAAATGTCGTCTGACGATGATGATAGGATCTCGGCGTCCGACTGGTGTGGCGACGACCGGGGTCAGTGCGAAAGGCCACACCTGGTAGACGGTCGACGCTTCAGTGTTAAGCTCGATGAGGCCTTCGATTTTGAGATGGTATGGAACACGACAAGTCTTGTTTGGTAATTAAGGATGACTTATGCTTCTTCAACGTGTAATTTGTGTCTTTTACAATTCAACTAGCTAATCCATGCCATGCAAGACGCTATGTCTTGGACCATCTGGATTTCGAAGATCATGAAAGTATGGAGACAAAGAAAATTCATCTCAGGACCCATCATGATTATGATTTTCTTGTAAAGCTATACAATTCGGTGAGCATAACCCATTTTGGCTGCTCGAATTGGAGAGCACTATACAAGGCATATGATTTTCAGGAGGGTATGTATGTCACCTTTGACCTTGGTGATGATGACGATGCCATGTGGGTCCTTATTGATGCGCTTCCAGTTCTACCTCTATGTGAGTTTCTCAAACATATTTATTAAGTAATTTATATTGTTTATTTCAAAATAATTGACAGCTTATTTCCATTCTTTAAGAAATGTACGAAAGATGGTAGACAAAACCCACTACACTGATGGTGCAGAATTAACTTGTCAGAAGAAAGATAATCTTGTCTCATTATTTACTTATCTTGAGAATTACAATATCTATTCTAAAACTCCTGCACATTATGGTCAATACGTGCCACTAGTGCACGTGTTGAACTACGGTAACATCCATGGAGATGTCATGGTAAAATTTGTACCCGGTCATCTTTTGCATATATAAATTCTTCTAAAACTAAACTACATTACTAACTACGAAGTTATTACTATGTTTTTGAACAGAAAATCCCTTCGGATTGTGTGCCTCATCTGATGTTTCAGAAAGGCCGCCTTAATGTTATGAGCTTATTACCGTACTCGTCAGGTCATCATCCTACACATCACTCTCCATACCGGATTTCTAAAACCAATGAAGACATGACAATCAAATATTGGAAGAAATGTATGGTCAATCGTAGGGAGCTACATGGAAGCAACATTGTGCGAAAGCCAAGAATCAGAGACAGGATAATCTGCATTCTTCATAATGGAGAGTCAGAGCCTATCTTGTTTTATGCTATTTCACCTTAGAGAGGGTGTACTTAATTAAGTACTGGCTACTCATGATCATGTGCTAAGAAGTCGTTAGATGACTATGATGATGATGATGAGAGGACTTGTTATTATGAGAACGAGTAGAAGTTGTGAGATGACGATGATATTGAGTACGACTTTTTTATTATGACAACGATGATGATGATGCATTGTTATATGAGCATGACTTATTATATATATCAGTGGGTGAAATGAACATGGACTAGTTTGAAGTGGAGGCAACTTGTGGTGCACATACTACTAATCCAAACAATATCAAGTTTGGATTAGTATCTACATGCACCACACATGTTGCCTCCACTTTGAATCTAATCCATGCATGTTCATGTAGTTGTAGAAAAATGGCCTAGTGTGAAATTCTATTTATATATATGCATATGTGTACAATATGTAGTATCGTAAGATACCAGCAAATGAAAAATAATTTAATGGAAAACACAAAATTAAAGGAAAAATAAATCATAAAACCAAAACCCCTTAGACCTTTTAGTACCGGTTGGTGTTACCAACCGGTACTAAAGGGATCCCTGCCCCCCGCGCTGGCTCGTGCCACGTGGTGGCCTTTTAGTGGCGGTTCGTGTTGAACCGGTACTAAAGGGGGGGACCTTTAGTCCCCACCCTTTAGTGCCGGTTGCAGAACCGGCACTAAAGGCCCTTTCGAACCGGTCCTACCGCCCGGTTCTGCACTAGTGCACTCAACTCAGAACTGCGCCCGTAGTTTTTATGTTGTCCCAGTTACAAGTCCACCCTCAACTCGCACCTAGGTTTGTTGTTGTTTTTCCCTAGTTGTAAGTCCACCCTCAACTCACAACAAGGCCCATAGTTTTTTCTTTGTTTTGTGTCAGCTGCAAGCTCATCATAGTCATACAACTGCACCTGTAGTTGCGTTTTTTCCCAGTTGCAAGTCCACACCCCAACTCCGCAACCTGCCCACTTGCAAGTCCATCATCGACCAAAAACTGACCCCATAGTTATTTTCATCCTAGTTGCAAGACTAGCCTCGACCCGTAGCTGGACCACGCAGTTGTTTTTGTCTTAGTTGCAAGTCCATCGTCAACTCGCAACTAGGCATGTAGTTGTGTTTCATTAGTTGCAATCTCACCTTCGACTCGCAACTGGGCCCATAGTTGTTTACGTCCCAGTTGCAAGTCCACCCTTGACACGCAACTGAGCACATAGTTGTTTGCTGTATTTTCTTGTGCGAGTTGAAAGCCCATGCTAGTCTATCGCAATTGGGCCTCTGTGGTTGTTTTCTTCCCAATTTCAAGCCCACCCTTGACAGATCCAAATTATTATTGGCTCACAACGGGTCCCCGTAGTTGTTTCGACTCGCAACCGGGGCCCATTTTTGTTCTTGTTATCACAGTTGCATGTTCCAACTAGACTCGCAAACTGGGCATGTAGTTCTTTTTATCCGAGTAGCAAGCCACACCCTCGACTCGCAACTGGCCCGTAGGTTTACCTCACAAGGGAGGATGCGGCTGGCCTGTTGTAGGAATTTCAGGGCACAAATTTTGTTTGCTGACTAACTAGGAGCACAAATTCAATTTTCCAATGGTGGTGTTGTAGTGAGACGTGGGCACGAAGCCTACAGAAATATGTGACATTCGTGTTTTTTGTTGTTGTCCTTTTTTCAAACTAAAATACACGAGAGGACAACTGCATCGTTGTTGTAGAGTGAAAAGCAGTGGCTAAGCAATAAGAGCACCAAGGGCGATTTTACTACATGATTTTCCAACAATACTTTATTTTTTACCTCCTGCACATGCAAACAAGCAATTCTGACCATGACCAGTTATTCCAACAAATTAAGGGAGAGAAGGGAAGATTGTATTTTTTTCGTTTTGTAAGTCGTGTCAAAATTAAGTCGGTCACCGCAGAGATCATATTTTTTCCCTAAGTGCCCATCACACTTGTTTGTGTTTCTTGAATCTATTTTGAACTTTGTAGTAGAATCTTGAGTCAACAGCCTGCCTCCCCCCTAGAGTAGTCTAGGACTATCATCATCTCATTTTTGTCATTTTCCTTCCTCAACGACGCCCTCATATTTGTACATATTCTTTTGCGTAAGTGAGTGTGGCATTATACGACTAAAATGATAGAATGCCATGATTTTTCTTGTTGTCATCTTCACAGAGTTGAATGCTCTCACAAACAGAATAATTATTTCTCGACATCTTTTTTTAGCACGGGTTTGATCAACTTCTTCTTTTTTTATTTTCCCTTTCTTTTCATCTTTTTTTAGTTGCATGAACTTTTCCCAAATTTGTTTTTTCAATTCATGAACCTTTTCCAAATTTCTTTAACCCTTTTTCAATTGTGAACTCTTTTTTCAAAAACAATATGAACATTTTTAATTTTCATTTTTGTCCTCAAATTACGTCATTTGCCAAGTCATGAACATTTTCCAAATTCGTTAATTTTTCAAGTTTTTTTTGAAATTACGAACCTTTTCAAGTCGTGGAATTTTTAAAAAATATGAGATTTTTAAAATTCATTATATTTTTATTTTAATGAACACTTTTCAAATTTATGGGTTTTTAAAGTCAGCGTTTGTTGGTCAACAGTCAATGCTTTTTAAATTCGCAAACTTTTCTAGATGTTCGTGAGGAAAAAGGAGCTAGCAACGCCCGCAAAAAAAAGGAGCTAGCAACGCCCGCAAAAAAAGGAGCTAGCAAGCAACCTATAGCTACCTAGCAATGCATGTGTAGCAGCCTGTAGCGACTTCCCTCCAAAAAAAAAACCTGTGCGACCTAGTGACATGTAGCAATCTAAAACGCGGCCTAGCAAAAAAATCTGTAGCAAAAAACTTTTAACAACCTAGCGGTCAACGCGGAGAGAAAACCAGTCAGTGGTGGTGCGAGCTGCCAATGGGCCACAGCCCGCCGGAAGGGCGTGAGCATCAAACGAGTCTCCGGCGCTTCGTTTAGTCCTGAGTTGGATTCATAGGATGTGCTGAGAGCATCTCGAGCCATTCGGCCCCCAAGGGCATGAAAAAGAGTCGCTTGGGGACGAACCGGTGGTTTTTTCAGCGTCGGGGCGAGCGGGTTCCAGCCATCGCCCCCAAGTCGACCCCTAGACGCCCATAAACTGCAAACACTTCGGCCAAAATTCATCAAACACGGCATAATTCGGCGAAATTCAGACGTTTTTTACATAAATAAAAGCACGAAAATAAACATAAAAGCTATGCCGAAGTAATCGCTGAGCAGGGCGTAGTCGTCGCTTCTCCTCATTGACACGGCCGCCGCCGCTACTCGACCCCTCGCCCCGACGCGCTGCTTCACGGCGGATCGTTGCCGCCCTCGAGGTACTCGAGGACGGCATGCAGCGTGCGGCCAGGGACACCCCACCACAGGCGGCGACGCTCGCTGTTGTTGCGGCCGCGCGGCATCGGCGCGTTGTTGGTGGAGGCGAGCCGCTCCGCCTGCCGGTGTTCGAAGAACGCCGACCACGCCGCGTGGTTTTCGGTGGCGTACTCCGGGAGCGTCCTCTCCTCCTCAGAAAGGGATGCTCGCTCGTGCTCGATCTCGGCGTGGAAGTAGGCGGGCGTCTCGAGGACGGGCAGAGGTGGGACGGGGACGCCACCGGCGCTGAGCCTCCACCGCGATGGGGTGCGCATGTAGGGCGTCACGGGGTAGTTCGCCTCGTGGAGGAGGTGAGCTTCCCTTTCGTGCAGAGAGCGGCGGCCGAAACCGTTGGCCCCGCCGAGTCTTCGGGGAACCGCTCGTTCATGTTTTGCGTAGGTGCGAGAGGGGGGCTACGGCGGGGAGAGAAAATACGGCGGCGAGAGAGTAGGGAGGACTGCCGACGGATGCCTCACTGGCGAGGAGAGGGGCGCCTTTTATAGCGGCTTGCGGTGGCCTCATGCGAACGCGTGGCAGGAGGAGGCGGCGCCGCCCGTGAGAAATCAATGAAAGGCTGACCGGCGGCAGCCTTGGCATTGATTCCCCGTGGGGAAACCGATACGATGAGGCGTCGTGGTCGCTGACTCGGGGGGGCCCGCTACTCTTTCGCGCCAAAAACATTCGCCCCGGCGCCCCCGGGCGCCCCCAGCGCGCCGGGTTCGACCTGGGTCCGCCGACGCTAGTTTCGGCCTAAACCGGCGAAAAATAGGCTCGTGGAGCGCGACTGGGCCAATTTTTGAGTGTCGGCGCTAAAAGCGGCCTTGGGGCTGTTGGGGGCGTGGCCGAAGATGCTCTGGGGGTCGTAATTTTTTTTGTTGCGGTCAAGCCGGTTGTGAAGCGCGCCGGTTCAGAATACAAACAAACAAACAATAGAACGACATTGGTGGACAACTGGACATGCCCTGATTCCTGTTGATGTACAATTTAGATGTGAGATATTATCTCACATCTAGATGAGATATAGACGGATCCTTGACGATTGTGTGTTGTGTTTAATCAGGTTTGCTATTTCACATCTAGATGTGAGATATTATCTTACATCTTACTCACTCACTTTTAAAATCTATGAAAGATTTAAAAAATATCAAGGATGAGTGAGTTAGATGTGAATCTATTTCTGAGACGGATTGTTTTTCGATACAAACAAGAGATAGTCCACGCCGAGATATATGAGTGAGTTATATGAATTTACTATTCATGAAGGTGTAGGGACACTCGGGAGCTGTTAGATATTTCTCTACAAATAAACGACTTAGATTTCGGTCCAAATCATCAAATCCTTCCTATGTCGGATTCATACGCTCGGAAGCTCTGGCCCCGGAGGTTCCGAGGCTCACAATGCTCATGTTAAACATGGAGGTACCCCGGAGCTTCCAGGACAAAATTTCGCGCATGATGTGGCAATGCTCATGTTAAGTCCGGAGGTACCTGGAGGCTCTATGGTCAATTTTTGCTCCATATGTTGTAAAACTATTGCTAAGTCCGGATGTAAGCCGGAGGTTCTCGGGTACCCTTTCTGCGGGGCACTATTTTGACTTTAGAAATTGCATTGAATCTTAGAGTTGTTGACGCTTAAAAAAGGCACAATCGTAAAAATTGCTTTAACCTATGTCAAGATTACTTCAAACTTATGATTGAAACTCACCATGAGATGGCTTTTTTTGAGAAGATCAAGATGGATATGAAAGTGGTCTAAAACGGAGTCCGGATGCAAAAGTTATGACAAGTTCAAAGATGCTCATGATGACACCAGATTAAAGAATGCCTTGAAACCCAATCAAGATGACTTTAAATGGAAAAAGTTTCAACATGAAAGTTGCGCGTCTCGTCGAAACGGTCGATTTTGATATAAAAATCATCCAAATCCGAGTTCGTATGCAAAAATTACAGCCATCCAAACACAACCCTGTCACAGAGCCATAAGTGGCGCGCCCCACCAGCCACGTGTCTGGTGGGTAGCGCGAATAACAGCCTGTATTGCGTGACCGTTTTGGCCTAGAAGATGGCTTCAGATCGAAAAATGTTCAACATAAAAGTTGTTCGTCTCGTCGAAACGGTCAAGATTGCTTTTGGGCTCTTTTCCAATCGAGGTCGTTTACCGCCTCAAAAATTAACCGTAAGGTATAGCTAGTTTAAACCGAACAGTTTTGGAAAGTTCGGACAAAACCAATCCGAATTTGGCTAGGGATTTGGACGTGAATCCAAGCATTTTCCTTGCACGGGAAGTCCAGCCGCCTCTTATATACTTAAGGGGTGACGGCCGATTGAACAACGCATAATCGATCAATTCATCTACCACTTTTTATCTTTTATCTTTTCTCCCTAACCCTAGTTCTTCTTCTTCCTCGTTCTTTGTCTGTTCTTCTTGTTGCAGGGCGGCGAACCTCGAGGCCCTAGGGACGATCAGGTCGACCTAGGGCAGCCCATAGCCGCCGCGCGCCCTGACGGGGTCCCTCCCGGGCATGTGGGGTTTCGGGTCCTCAAAAGGACCCGTCGGATTGCTTGCGTACCGCGCTTTCGGACGGGTCTCCTTCGACGTGAGCTGCGGTGCATCACCCTCGGCATTGGAGGTACACGGTGGCGCGTTCGTGTGCGAACACACTTTTTGACAACTCCGCTGGGGACGAAGCTTTGAGCGGTCTCCGGCCTGTTCTTGCTACGAAGAGATCGTCATCTAGGGTTTGCAATCTAGAAAGGTAATATGAATACCCAACCCCCTTACGTAGGTGCAAATAATTCATATGGTGTTACTAGATCGTTCAATGAATATACTCTATCGGCCAGCCCTGGTTTTTTCAATCATGCATCTAACTACGTGCAAGGGCCGATTCAAAGTAATTTACATGGTTCAATTTCTTATGATATTAGTAACATGCAACATATGTATTCCAACTCACATGCATCGGCAACCCAGCAAATTCATATGCCGATGAGCAACATGATGAGTTTGGTTAACCAATTTGAAACACCCCAAGTTAGAACTTCCAATAGCATACAAGAAAGTGTTTCACCCTTTTATTCATTGGCAACTAATTTGTAACATGTTAATCCAAACATGCTGGTGGATAGGGGAATTGGCCATGCTACTACTAGTTATTCGGCCAATTACCCTCAAACATCATATGCTACACCTCATGAGACTAGTTTTTTGGCACCATACGCAACTGTTGATGTCCATAATTCAGCTCCGCACCTTAATGGTCATGGCCGAATAAGTGAAACTTCTGCAGGAGCACAAATGCCTTCACCTACTATCGTAGCATATCATGTCCCCCCTGTTGGAAATATGCCCTAAAGGCAATAATAAAAGTATTATTATTATATTTCCTTGTTCATGATAATTGTCTGTTATTCATGCTTGAATTGTATTGTACGGAAACAGCGATGCATGTGTGAATATATAGACCACAATGAGTCTCTGGTAAGCCTCTAGTTACCAGCTCGTTGATCAACAGATGGTCACGGTTTCCTGACCATGGACATAGGATGTCAGTGATAACGGGATCACATCATTAGGAGAATGATGTGATGGACAAGACCCAATCCTGAGCCTAGCACGAGATCGTATAGTTCGTAATGCATAAGCTTTTCCGGTGTCAAGTATTTATTCCTTAGACCATGAGGTTGTGCAACTCCCGGATACCGCGGGAATACTTTGGGTGTGCCAAACGTCACAACGTAACTGGGTGGCTATAAAGGTACGCATCGGGTATCTCCGAAAGTGTCTGTTGAGTTGGTACGAACCGAGACTGGGATATTGTCACTCCGTATGACGAAGAGGTACCTCTGGGCCCTCTCGGTAAGACATCATCATAATGAGCTCAAGGTGACTAAGGAGTTAGTCACGCGATGATGGATTACGGAACGAGTAAAGAGACTTGCCATGACGAGATTGAACAAGGTATCGGGCATACCGACGATCGAATCTCGGGCAAGTACCGTACCGATAGACAAAGGGAATAACATACGGGATTGAGTGAATCGTTGACACAGTGGTTCCTCCGATGAAGATCATCGAGGAACACGTGGGAACCAACATGGGTATCCAGATCCCGCTGTTGGTTATTGACCGGAGAGTCGTCTCGGTCATGTCTACGTGTCTCCCGAACCCGTAGGGTCTACACACTTAAGGTTTGGTGACTCTAGGGTTGTAGAGATACATGCACGTGGAAACCCGAATGTTGTTCGGAGTCCCGGATGAGATCCCGGACGTCACGAGGAGTTCCGGAATGGTCCGGAGGTAAAGAATGATATATAGGAAATCCAGTTTCGGCCATCGGGTGAACTCCGGGGATCACCGGGAGTGTCCCAGGACCACCGGAGAGGTCACGGGGGTCCACCGGGTGGGGCCACCCATGCCGGTGGGTCCCCTAGGCCGCAAGGGGAAGGGGGCCAGCCCCTGGTGGGCTGGCGCACCCATATGGGCCCCCCTCCATGCGCCTAGGGTTGAAACCCTAGGGGAAGGGGGCGCCCCCTATGCCTTGGGGGGCAAGTTTCCCCCCTTGGCCGCCGCCCCCCTGGAGATCTGATCTCCCAGGGCTGGCGCCCCCCTGGCCCCTATATATAGTGGGGGGGGAGAGGGCAGCCGCACCCCAAGCCTCTGGCGCCTCCCCCCCTCCTGTCACACTTCCTACTCCTCTCGCAGAGCGCCGGCGAAGCCCTGTAGGATTTCCTGTTGCATCCACCACCACGCTGTCGTGCCGCTGGATCTCCGACAACCTCTCCTCCACCCTTGCTGGATCAAGAAGGAGGAGACGTCGCTGTACCGTACGTGTGTTGAACGCGGAGGTGCCGTCCGTTCGGCGCTGGGATCATCGATGACGAGGAACGCGAAGAGTACGACTACTTCATCCACGTTCCTTCGAACGCTTCCGCACGCGATCTACAAAAAGGGTATGTAGATGCACTCCATTATGCTCGTTGCTAGATGACTCCTTAGATTGATCTTGGTGAAGCGTAGGAAATTTTTTGAATTCTGCTACGTTCCCCAACAGTGGCATCTGAGCTAGGTCTTTGCGTAGCATCTTGCACGAGTAGAACACAAACAAGTTGTGGGCGTTGAGTTTGCTCTATTTTCTTGCCGTTACTAGTCCAATCTTGATTCGACGGCATTGTGGGATGAAGCGACCCGGACCGACCTTACACGTACGCTTACGTGAGACTGGTTCCACCGACAGACATGCACTAGATGCATAAGGTGGCTGGCGGGTGTCTGTCTCTCCCACTTTAGTCGGATCGGATTCGATGAACAGGGTCCTTATGAAGGGTAAATAGAAATTGACAAATCACGTTGTGGTTTTGGCGTAGGTAAGAAACGTTCTTGCTACAAAACCTATAGAAACCACGTAAAACTTGCAACAACAATTAGAGGTCGTCTAACTTGTTCTTGCAGCATGTGCTATGTGATGTGGTATGGCCAAGAAGATGTGATGAATGATATATGTGATGTATGAGATTGATCATGTTCTTGTAATAGGGAATCACAACTTGCATGTCGATGAATTTGACAACCGGCAGGAGCCATAGGAGTTGTCTTAATTATTGTATGACCTGCGTGTCACTGAATAACGCCATGTAATTACTTTACTTTATTGCTAAACGTTAGCTATAGTAGTAGAAGTAATAGTTGGCGTGACGACTTCATGAAGACACGATGATGGATTTCATGATGATGGAGATCATGGTGTCGAGCCGGTGACAAAGATGATCATGGTGCCCCGAAGATGGAGATCGAAGGAGCAAGATGATATTGGCCATATCATGTCACTTTAATTGATTGCATGTGATGTTTATCATGTTTATGCATCTTGTTTACTTAGAACGACGGTAGTAAATAAGATGATCTCTCACTAAAATTTCAAGAATTGTGTTCCCCCTAACTGTGCACCGTTGCTAAGGATCGTTGTTCCGAAGCACCACGTGATGATCGGGTGTGATAGGCTCAAACGTTCGCATACAACGGGTGTAAGCCAGATTTACACACGCAATACACTTAGGGTTCACTTGACGAGCCTAGCATGTACAGACATGGCCTCGGAACACGGAAGACCGAAAGGTCGAACATGAGTCGTATAGAAGATACGATCAACATGAAGATGTTCATCGTTGATGACTAGTCCGTCTCACGTGATGATCGGACACGGGCTAGTCGATTCGGATCATGTATCACTTAGATGACTGGAGAGATGTCAATCTGAGTGGGAGTTCATTAAAATTTGATTAAGATGAACTTAATTATCATGAACTTAGTCTAAATTCTTTACAATATGTCTTGTAGATCAAATGGCCCACGCTCATGTCACCCTCAACTTCAACGCGTTCCTAGAGAAATTCAAGCTGAAAGACGATGGTAGCAACTATACGGACTGGGTCCGTAACCTGAGGATCATCCTCATAGCTGCCAAGAAAACTTATGTCCTAGAAGCACCGCTAGGTGACGCTCCCGCCCCGGCAAACCAAGATGTTATGAACGCTTGACAGTCGCGTTGTGATGATTACTCCCTGGTTTAGTGCGGCATGCTCTACAGCTTAGAATCGGGGCTCCAAAAGCGTTTTGAGCACCACGGGGCATATGAGATGTTCCAAGAGCTGAAAATGGTTTTCCAGGCTCATGCCCGATTTGAGAGATATGATGTCTCCAACGCATTCTACAACTGTAAGATGGAGGAAAACAGTTCTGTCAGTGAGCACATCCGCAAGATTTCTGGGTTGCACAACCGCTTGTCTCAGTTTGGAATGAATCTCCCGGACGAAGCGGTCGTTGACAGAATCCTCCAGTCGCTCCCACCTAGCTACAAGAGCTTCGTGTTGAACTTCAATATGCAGGGGATGGAGAAGTCCATTCCCGAGGTGTATTCAATGCTGAAATCAGCGGAGGTGGAGATCAAGAAAGAGCATCAAGTGTTGATGGTCAATAAAACCACTAAGTTCAAGAAGGGCAAGGGTAAGAAGAACTTCAAGAAGGACGGCAAGGGAGTTGCCGCGCCCGGTAAGCCAGTTGCCGGGAAGAAGCCAAAGTATGGACCCAAGCCTGAGACTGGGTGCTTTTATTGCAAGGGAACGGGTCACTAGAAGCGGAACTGCCCCAAGTACTTAGCGGACAAGAAGGCCGGCAACGTCAAAGGTATATGTGATATACATGTTATTGATGTGTACCTTACCAGCGCTCATAGTAGCTCCTGGGTATTTGATACCGGTGCAGTTGCTCATATTTGTAACTCTAAGCAGGAGTTGCGGAATAAGCAGAGACTGGAGAAGGACGAGGTGACGATGCGCGTCGGGAATGGTTCCAAGGTGGATGTGATCGCCGTCGGCGCGCTGCCTCTACATCTACCCTCGGGATTAGTGTTAAACCTTTATAATTGTTTTTTAGTACCAGCTTTGAGCATGAACATTGTATCTGGATCTCGTTTGATGCGAGATGGCTACTCATTTAAATTCGAGAATAATGGTTGTTCCATTTATTTGAGAGATATGTTTTATGGTCATGCCCCGCTGGTCAATGGTTTATTTTTGATGAATCTCGATCGTGATGATACACATGTTCATAGTGTGAATGCCAAAAGATGTAAAGTTGACAATGATAGTCCCACATACTTGTGGCATTACCGCCTTGGTCATATTGGTGTCAAACGTATGAAGAAGCTTCATGCTGATGGACTTCTGGAGTCTCTTGATTATGAATCATTTGACACATGCGAACCATGCCTCTTGGGCAAGATGACCAAGACTCCGTTCTCCGGAACAATGGAGCGAGCAACCAACTTATTGGAAATCATACATATCGATGTGTGCGGTCCAATGAGTGTTGAGGCTCGCGGAGGCTATCGTTATGTTCTCACCCTCATAGATGACTTGAGTAGATATGGGTATATCTACTTGATGAAGCACAAGTCTGAGACCTTTGAAAAGTTCAAGGAATTTCAGAATGAGGTTGAGAATCAACGTGACAGAAAAATAAAGTTCTTGCGATCGGATCATGGGGGTGAATATTTGAGTCATGAATTTGGCACGCATCTTAGGAACTGTGAAATTGTTTCACAATTGACACCGCCCGGAACACCTCAGCGTAACGGTGTGTCCGAACGTCGAAATCGTACTCTGTTGGACATGGTGCGATCTATGATGTCCCTCACCGATTTACCGCTATCTTTTTGGGGTTATGCTTTAGAGACTGCCGCATTCACTTTAAATAGGGCTCCGTCGAAATCAGTTGAGACGACACCGTATGAACTTTGGTTTGGCAAGAAACCGAAGCTGTCGTTTCTGAAAGTTTGGGGTTGCGATGCTTATGTTAAGAAACTTCAACCTGAGAAGCTCGAACCCAAATCGGAAAAATGCGTCTTCATAGGATACCCAAAGGAAACGATTGGGTACACCTTCTACCACAGATCCTAAGGCAAAGTCTTTGTTGCCAAGAATGGATCCTTTCTGGAGAAAGAGTTTCTCTCGAAAGAAGTGAGTGGGAGGAAGATAGAACTTGATGAGGTGACAGTCACCCCTCCCGAACCGGAAAGTAGCGCAGCGCAGGAAATTGTTCCTGAGGTGCCTGCACCGACAAGGGAGGAAGTCAATGATGATGATCATGAAGATACAGATCAAGTTACTACTGAACTTCGAAGGTCCACAAGGGCACGTTCCGCACCAGAGTGGTACGGCAACCCTGTCATGGAAATCATGTTGTTAGACAACGGTGAACCTTAGAACTATGAAGAAGCGATGGCGGGCCCGGATTCCAATAAATGGCTTGGAGCCATGAAATCCGAGATAGAATCCATGTATGAAAACAAAGTATGGACTTTGGTGGACTTCCCCGATGATAGGCACGCCATAGAAAACAAATGGATATTTAAGAAGAAGACAGACGCGGATGGTAATGTGACCATCTATAAGGCTCGGCTTGTCGCTAAGGGTTATCGACAAGTTCAAGGGATTGACTACGACGAGACTTTCTCTCCCGTAGCGATGCTGAAGTCAGACAGAATCATGTTAGAAAGTGCCGCATTCTATGATTATGAGATATGGCAAATGGACGTCAAAACGGCATTCCTTAATGGCTTCCTCAAGGAAGAGCTGTATATGATGCAGCCGGAAGGTTTTGTCGATCCAGAAAATGCTAACAAGGTATGCAAGCTCCAGCGCTCGATCTATGGGCTGGTGCAAGCATCTCGGAGTTAGAATATTCGCTTTAATGATGTGATCAAAGCGTTTGGCTTTATATAGACTTGGGGAGAAGCCTATATCTACAAGAATGTGAGTGGGAGCTCTGTAGCATTTCTCATATTATATGTGGATGACATATTGCTGATGGGAAATGATATAGAATTCTTGGAAAGTGTAAAGGCCTACTTGAATAAGAGTTTTTCAATGAAGGACCTTGGAGAAGCAGCTTACATATTAGGCATCAAAATCTATAGAGATAGATCAAGACGCCTCATCGGTCTTTCACAAAGTACATACCTTGACAAGATATTGAAGAAGTTCAATATGGATCAGTCCAAGAAAGGGTTCTTGCCTGTTTTGCAAGGTATGAGATTGAGCAAGGCTCAGTCCCCGACCACGGCAGAAGATAGAGAAAAGATGAGTGTCATTCCCTATGCCTCGGCCATAGGTTCTATCATGTATGCCATGCTGTGTACCAGACCTGATGTGAACCTTGCCATAAGTTTGGTAGGGAGGTACCAAAGTGATCCCGGTATGGAACACTGGACAGCGGTCAAGAACATCCTAAAGTACCTGAAGAGGACTAAGGATATGTTTCTCGTTTATGGAGGTGACGAAGAGCTCGTCGTAAAGGGTTACGTTGATGCTAGCTTCGACACAGATCTGGATGACTCTAAGTCACAAACCGGATACGTGTATATTTTGAATGGTGGAGCAGTCAGCTGGTGCAGTTGCAAGCAGAGCGTCGTGGCGCATTCTACATGTGAAGCGGAGTACATAGCTGCTTGTGAAGCAGCGCAATAAGGATTCTGGATGAAGGAGTTCATCACCGACCTAGGAGTCATTCCAAGTGCGTCAAGCCCGATGACTCTCTTATGTGACAACACTGGTGCTATTGCCATTCCCAAGGAGCCCAGGTTTCACAAGAAGACCAAGCACATCAAGCGCCGTTTCAACTCCATCCGGAATTATGTTCAAGATGGAGTCATAGGTATTTGTAAAGTGCATACGGATCTGAATGTCGCAGACCCGTTGACTAAACCTCTTCCACGGGCAAAACATGATCAACACCAGAACTCTATGGGTGTTCGATTCATCACAATGTAACTAGATTATTGACTCTAGTGCAAGTGGGAGACTGTTGGAAATATGCCCTAGAGGCAATAATAAAAGTATTATTATTATATTTCCTTGTTCATGATAATTGTCTGTTATTCATGCTTGAATTGTATTGTACGGAAACAGCGATACATGTGTGAATATATAGAACACAATGAGTCCCTGGTAAGCCACTAGTTACCAGCTCGTTGATCAACAGATGGTCACGGTTTCCTGACCATGGACATAGGATGTCAGTGATAATGGGATCACATCATTAGGAGAATGATGTGATGGACAAGACCCAATCCTGAGCCTAGCACGAGATCGTATAGTTCGTAATGCATAAGCTTTTCCGGTGTCAAGTATTTATTCCTTAGACCATGAGGTTGTGCAACTCCTGGATACCGTATGAATACTTTGGGTCTGCCGAACGTCACAACGTAACTGGGTGGCTATAAAGGTACGCATCGGGTATCTCCGAAAGTGTCTGTTGAGTTGGTACGAACCGAGACTGGGATATTGTCACTCCGTATGACGGAGAGGTACCTCTGGGCCCTCTCGGTAAGACATCATCATAATGAGCTCAAGGTGACTAAGGAGTTAGTCACGGGATGATGGATTACGGAACGAGTAAAGAGACTTGCCATGACGAGATTGAACAAGGTATCAGGCATACCGACGATCGAATCTCGGGCAAGTACCGTACCGATAGACAAAGGGAATAACATACGGGATTGAGTGAATCCTTGACACAGTGGTTCATCCGATGAAGATCATCGAGGAACACGTGGGAACCAACATGGGTATCCAGATCCCGTTGTTGGTTATTGACCGGAGAGTCGTCTCGGTCATGTCTACGTGTCTCCCGAACCCGTAGGGTCTACACACTTAAGGTTCGGTGACGCTAGGGTTGTAGAGATACATGCACGTGGAAACCCGAATGTTGTTCGGAGTCCCGGATGAGATCCCGGACGTCACGAGGAGTTCCGGAATGGTTCGGAGGTAAAGAATGATATATAGGAAATCCAGTTTCGCCCATCGGGTGAACTCCGGGGGTCACCAGGAGTGTCCCGGGACCACCGGAGGGGTCCCGGGGGTCCACCGGGTGGGGCCACCCATCCCGGTGGGTCCCCTAGGCCGCAAGGGGAAGGGGGCCAGCCCCTGGTGGGCTGGCGCACCCATATGGGCCCCCCTCCATGCGCCTAGGGTTGAAACCCTAGGGGGAGGGGGCGCCCCCTATGCCTTGGGGGGCAAGTTTCCCCCCTTGGCCACCGCCCCCCTGGAGATCTGATCTCCCAGGGCCGGTGCCCCCCCTGGCCCCTATATATAGTGGGGGGGGAGAGGGCAGCCGCACCCCAAGCCTCTGGCGCCTCTCCCCCCTCCCGTCACACTTCCTACTCCTCTCGCAGGGCGCCGGCGAAGCCCTGCAGGATTTCCTGTTGCATCCACCACCACGCAGTCGTGCTGCTGGATCTCCGACAACCTCTCCTCCGCCCTTGCTGGATCAAGAAGGAGGAGACGTCGATGTACCGTACGTGTGTTGAACGCGGAGGTGCCGTCCGTTCGGCGCTGGGATCATCGGTGACGAGGAACGCGAAGAGTACGACTACTTCATCCACGTTCCTTCGAACGCTCCCGCACGCGATCTACAAAAATGGTATGTAGATGCACTCCATTATGCTCATTGCTAGATGACTCCTTAGATTGATCTTGGTGAAGCGTAGGAATTTTTTTGATTCTGCTACGTTCCCCAACACCCCCTACACAATTACAGAATTTCGGCAACATCTCATTGCCGAAAGAGTCTAAAAGCATTGGGGGGCAAACATATCCAGACTGGGTAATTGAGAACAAGCTTACATTCTCTTGGGATTTGTGCAACTCTATTCGCCAGGAACTAATAGAAGGCGCGAAGCCTCTTGATTTTGCTGATGTAAAAGCTAGAGTTGTGCAAATGATGCAGTTGCCCGGTGATGTACCATCCAGTGTACCACCTAAACAATCGCAAAGTTTCGGCACCTCATTGACAAAAGAGTCTCAAAGTATTGGGGGGCAATCTCATGACGAGTGGATGGAAATTGAGATGAAAAAGTTTAAAGCTCGCCAAGCTGAGATGTGGGCTAAAATTAGACGAGAGCAAGAAGCCTTGCAAATTCAAAAAGATAAAGTTGTTGATTCAGGTAACAAAGAAAATTTGGTTATTAGAAAAGTCGAATCAAGTAGTATATATTCTGAGTCCATCAAATCCAAAGAGGCAAGCATTATTGAGAAAGGGCATGGAAAACATAGCAAAACAGTCATACTTGATTTTTCCGAAGTCAATGGAACCTACTTCCTGCCCTATGAGTTTCGTGCCATAGAAATTGACAAGCCTCAAGGACAAGAACAAGTAGCCGAACAAAGTTCGGCTGACATGGATCTTTAAAGCAATGATGCACGGAATCAAGAAAAAGATGATGAAAAGGTGTTGGGGAGCCATCCAAAGACGGAGCAAGATGTTCTTCAAGTGACACCATCATCATGTTCTCCCAACATATTTGAAGAGGTATGCATAGAGAGTAATTTACCCATTTTCAGATTTGGTCGCGACTTCATTATTGATGCATCTATAAGAAATATTCTCATAAGTAATTTTGAAAGACCAATGAAGAAGGGTAATTTACCTGTTAGCAATAAAATTGTTGTGGAACATATCGGTCAACCCATTACGCCATTTATAAAGACCGATATTGACTTATTGTTACAGCCAAAGCTTTCCCCGTTGCTTTATGTAAAGTTCATATCTAGTTGGGTAGCTTTGCTTATTTCGTACTTGGCTTGCACTTCGTCTCAACTGAGACATGTATGGTCTAAATATCATTGTTTCAGAAATTTAAAGCCAAGGTTAAATTCTATTGAGAAAACTGATGCTAATATAATATCTTATCCAAAGACATCGGAGATAGAGTGGAAAACACAATGCATAGCCGAATGGGGAGATTACAAATCTGAACCATTCGTTTGCTTATCTCCAAAGCCGTTCAAACAACAAGATCGGCTAGAAAACAAGAAGTATACCTTCAATTCAAGCATGTGTGATCAAATATTTGATTTGTTGCTGAAAAATAATTACATTAAAATTCTTGATCACCATGTTAAGCCATCAATCCAAGGACAAATGTATTGTAAGTTGCATGATTCATCCAAGCATAATTTTGAGGATTGCAACATGTTTCGTCAAATAGTTAAATCGGTCATTGAAAAAGGACGATTGAAGTTTGTTGAAACACCAAGAGATGACCAGTCTATTCCGATTGGTCCCAGTGGCAGGAATTTTTTGCATCGGCTGCTTCAAGCCGATCCATTTAAAGAGAAGATAAAAATTGCAGGTGATGAGATCAAGCTTTCAAGTAAAGAAGTTGTTGAGGAGCATAATGAACATAATCTTGAGGGCGAGAATTCCATCGAAGCTACAATGAAGACGCCAAGGACTGAGGGGCAACAAGCAAATCCAATGATCGATGAAAGCAAACCAAAAGAAAGCAAAGACCAAAATATGCGCAAGTGTAAGAGATCAAAAATCACTTTCGCTGAACTATTGGATAAGTATCAAAAGAAGAGTGAAGAGAAGAATGCTTATCGGCCAAATCATGCAAAGAAACCAAGATCACCCCCAAGGCGCAAGTATGATGATCGGTATTGGCAAAGTGACAATTTTTATGCAACATATTCATATCCTTATTTTGGGCCGCCAATGCCAATGCCATGGATGCCTCCCTATGCTCAAGTAGATCCATATCCATCATGGGACAGGTATGATACAAGGGCGCATTCTCCATCTTATTTTAGACGATCTCACCAATATTATGCAGCTTCGAGAAGATCAACATTTGAACAATCACATGTTAAAGACCGTTTCAATCATAAGGAATCGGTCCGGAGCTCAAGGAAGAAGAAAGAGCTGGTCAAGCAAGTTTACCGTGTTAAAAGAGATGGTCGTAAGAGTGCAACTTCAGATTTGATCTCAAATGAAAAAGAGCCAATTAAAGTGTTGACATTGGCTACTAAAGGCAATGAGATGAAGCAACCAATTATTGAGAGTCAAAGTGCCAAATCTGAAAAAAAGAAGTTGAGAGTGCACAAGGCCAAAAAAGGATTGCCATTGGCCAAGACAAAATCGCAACCGGGGTGCCCACTTGGTTTATCATATTGGCAAAAAAAGAAATTACAAAAACTTAGTGCACAAGAACTTGAAGAAAGGAACATGGCATGGGTTCCCAAAGGAAGTGCTCAAAATAAGAATTATGTGCAAGCTTCCATTACAAGAAGTGCGGCAAAGGTGAAGAAGGAAAAGAGCGAAAACTATGAAGGACCAAGCCGAAGATTTCAGTATCTTCGGTCTACACATTATCCATATTCTTCAACTATGCCATTAACGCCTGTGCCATGGAATTCATCATCAGGTATGATTGGTAACCCTCAATGGGCTTATTTTAATCCATGGATGCCATATAATTTCTTACATCATGAAAGGGTATTGCCAAGTCACTATACATTTGATTAGCTACAAGTTTGTTGCTGATCCAAAGGGCCGAAATACTTGATTTGTCATTTCATTTGTTTCTTTCGGCTATATGTGCTTTGAATGATGTCTACATGGTAATGGCCGATATTTATCTATCGTCCTAAGAATATGTCAATGCATGGCCGGTGTAGTATTCTAGCATCGTCCTTAGTTCGAATGGAGAGCGAGACAAAGTATGTGCTCAATGAAAATTCATATGTATGCCTATATTATGATTGAATGGAGTTGAAACATCATGACCGATGTCATTGAGTATACGTTGCATAGACCAATTCATAGTGCAGAATTGGCTAGTGGGCTTATACTTTGTTTGGATATGATTTGGCTTATGCATCTTTGTGATCTATAAGAGGCCAAAGCATAGCTGATTTTATTACTGAACATCGGTTTAATGACATGCATAATATTCATGTTAGCCTTGTCTCTCTAGTACTATGGAGATTATGTTTTGATGGTTCAATTCGTAGCAATGGCCAAAGTGTTGGTGTTGTTTATATATCTCCTTATGGTACTATTTTTTGAAGCCTCATGCCGCTTAGAATATTTTTGTGCATGATTAATCAAAGCCGAATATGCATTGTTATTCGGATTGACTCTTTTACTTGCTATAGATGCTATACAAATTGAGGCTTTCGGTGATTCGTTATGAGTAGTGCAACAAACATCCAAGGGTTATCAATGTTTTGACGGATCACTTATAGTTTATCTTGAGATATGTCTAGATGCAAAATTTACCTTGGGTTGCTTTAAAATTGTTCTTATATTTAGACATGACAATTCAAAAGAGTTGGCACAGCAAGCATCCGGCTACTACGTTAATCATGGTTTATTGCATTTCTCTCAATAGCCGATGCTTCGTCTCGTCAACATAGGTAAGGCCGAACCGAAGTTCACAGCTTCGGCCATTAATGAATTTTGATGCATGTGATAGTAAGGATTGGAGAGAGTTTGTTGTTGATTATCTACAAAATCCTAGCAAAAGGGGGAACAATATGGTTCGGAGGATGACCTTGAGATACATATCTATGGAACTTTATCATCGGATTGTTCATGAAGTTGAGAAGGTTTCGCCCAAGTTTGCATCAAGGGTTCAAGAACAATAATGGCTGATATATAATTATCGTCCTAAGCATATAAATGGCCGATGGGGTGTTGACATCGTCCTTAGAACCAACATGGTACAAATTATTTTTCGGCACGCTTGCTTTGCCGAAAAACAGGGGGGCATGTGTTGACGCTCAAAAGTGGCACAATCGTAAAAGTTGCTTTAATCTATGTCAAGATTAATTCAAACTTATGATTGAAAGTCACCGTGAGATAGCTTTATTTGAGAAGATCAAGATGGATATGAAAGTGGTCTAATATGGAGTCCGGATGCAAAAGTTATGACAAGTTCAGAGATGCTCATGGTGACACCATATTAAAGAATGGCTTGAAACCCAATCAAGATGATTTCAAATGGAAAAAGTTTCAACATAAAAGTTGCGCGTCTCGTCGAAACGGTCGATTTTGATATAAAAATTGTCCAAATCCGAGTTCGTATGAAAAAGTTACAGCCATCCGAACACAGTCCTGTTACAGAGCCATAAGTGGCACGCCCCACCAGCCACGTGCGTGATGGGTAGCGCGAATAACAGCCTGTATTGTGTGACCGTTTTGGCCTAGAAGATGGCTTCAAATCGAAAAACGTTCAGCATCAAAGTTGTTCATCTCGTTGAAACGGTCAAGATTTCTTTTGGGCTCTTTTCCATCTGAGGTCGTTTACCACCTCAAAAATTACCCGCAAGGTACAGCCAATTTAAACCGAACAGTTTTGGAAAGTTCGGACAAAACCAATCCGAATTTGGCTAGGGTTTTGGACGTGAATCCAAGACTTTTCCTTGCACGAGAAGTCCAGCCGCCTCTTATATACCTAAGGGGTGACGGCCGATTGAACAACACATAATCGATCAATTCATCTACCACTTTTTATCTTTTATCTTTTCTCCCTAACCCTAGTTCTTCTTCTTCCTCGTTCTTCGTCTGTTCTTCTTGTTGCAGAGCGGCAAACCTCGAGGCCCTAGGGGTGATCAGGTCGACCTAGGGCAGCCCCTAGCCGCCGCGTGCCCTGACAGGGTCCCTCCCGGGCGTGTGGGGTTTCGGGTCCTCAAAAGCACCCGTCGGATTGCTTGCGTACCGCGCTTCCGGACGGGTCTCCTTCGACGTGAGCTGCGGTGCATCACCCTCGGCGTTGGAGGTACACGGTGACGTGTTCGTGTTCGTGTGCGAATAAGAGCATCTTCAACCGTGCCCCCACGGGCCCATTAGGGCGACTTTTTCCGCGCCGGCGCCGAAAAAGCCCCCAGACGCGCCCCCAAGACACCGAAATCCGCCAGCTCAGCCCGTTTTTGGGCCCGGCGATGCCAGGCTGAACCCAGCGCACTGGGGGCACTCTGGAGCTTCGGCGTCAGGGGAAAACACGCCTGGGCGCAACTGTCGAGCGAAAAGTAAAGATAATCGACCAGATTCGCCCCCACCCCCGCGCGCTCAACCACCGCCCCGCCGATCCCGGAGCCGCCCACTGTCCAGCACCGCTAGATATATAGGCCATTCCCCGCCGAAAAAGAGAGAAGGTTTCACCGCGACAACCTCTCCACAACCTTCCGGGCGAGTTTTCCGGCACTCCGGCCACGCAGGGCGACGTGCCGGCGGTTACGCGCCCACCGCGCCCGTCAGATCACTTGGATTCATCTCAATCCAGAAGTGCACGACATATATGAGGATTCGTGCATACGGAGCTCCCGGTGATTCACTCGACGACTACGAGTGCATGGCTGAGTCCACGACCATTGAGTGTTTCTACAAGTTCTGCAGGGCAGTGGTGGCAGTGTTTGGATCGCAATACTTGTGATCACCCAATGCTGAAGACACTGCTCGGATCCTAGCACAGAATGCAGAAAGAGGATTTCCTAGGATGCTTGGAAGCATCGAGTGCATGCATTGAAAATGAAAGAACTGTCCATTTTCTTGGAAGGGGATGTACAAAGGCGCCAAAGACGGTTGGAGTGTAGTACTAGAGGCAGTGGCCACACAGGACCTCTGGATTTGGCACTCCATCTTTGGTGTGCCAGGAACTCACAATGACATCAACGTGCTGTAGTGCTCCCCTGTCTTTGCCAAACTTGTTGAAGGTCATGCTCCTCCGGTGAACTTCGAGGTCAATGGCCGGCACTACAACCAGGGGTACTACCTAGCTGATGGCATCTATCTGAGACGGTCTACGTTTGTGAAGACTATCTCAAATGTTGTGCCAAGAGGCAAGAACTCTCACTTTGCGAAGGTTCAGGAGGCTTGCAGGAAGGATGTCGAGCGGGCATATGGTGTGCTCCAATCTCGATTTGCTATTGTCCAATACCCCGCTTAGACCTGGTCGAAAGATCAAATGTGGGAGATCATGACTTGTAGTGTCATCTTGCACAACATGATCATTGAGAGCGAGCAGGAAGATGCATTGTTTGACACTGAACCATATTACAAGCAAGGTCCTCTTGCGCAAGTTGATCACCAGCTACCGGCAACCTGGACTGCCTTCCTCGATATGTGTCAGGAGATCCGAGACCCATAGGTGCATCAACAACTATAGCAGGATCTAGTGGAGCACCTATGGAGGCTCAAGGGCAACGCCTAGCTCAACGTGTGATGAAATATGAGTTTTTATTTGTGAACTATACAATTTGTATTGAACTATTTGTGGTTGAACTAATTCACTAGTAGAAAAAGGCCCATTTGTCCTTGTTCCAGAAGCCCATTTGTCCCGGTTCTGGAACCGGGACTAAAGTGTCGGGACTAAAGCCCCAAACCTTTAGTACCGGTTCGCCAACGAACCGGGATAGATGGTGCTCCACGTGGCAGCTGCGGCTTGCCCACGCAGGAGGGCCTTTTGTCCTGGTTGGTAGCACCAACCGGGACCAAAGTGCATCCACGCGTCAGTAGTTCAATGGCTGGGTTTTTTTTGAAAGGGGGGGGGGGTTGGGTGTTTTGTAGGGTTAATTTAGGGGTTTCATATGTTGTGTTACCTAGCAAATAGAGAGAAGTGTCATCCCTTATCTCCGTACTTGGTCGACGCTACATACTATACGTATAGAGAGGACTCGACACACTA
The DNA here is from genome assembly GCA_902687465.1 of Secale cereale. Lineage (NCBI taxonomy): Eukaryota > Viridiplantae > Streptophyta > Magnoliopsida > Poales > Poaceae > Secale > Secale cereale. The sequence goes on along the minus strand of LR738715.1, from coordinate 601,205,658 downwards.
GCTAAGCAAATGAAGAAAACCATTAAGTACACAAGATCGTCATGAACATATACAGAGAGAAGTGTGATTGACCTCTCTTTCTCCGAGAGATTGGTCAAACAACAAGTTTTTGCATATCTATCCAACGCTACTGGCTACATATATACAATATAAGATCTCTTACAATTTCCTAACATATAATGTCAAATTCCACGTGGTATTCTCCGGCTTTATTTATGACGTGGTCAAGAAATAATCCCGCCAATTCCTCTTGAATTGCTCGTATGCGATCTTGTGGTAGGAGTTCATCCCGCATCTTCCATGTCTAATTTCAAGAAGGGGGTCAATACATATATATGAATGAAACTCAACACAAATGATGGTAATAAAATAAAATTATGAATATTATTGCTTACGCACTTCATAATCTTTTTTAGAGTAGCCCCGCTTAGAGGTCGTCATGTTGTGGATATACTCGCAAACGTAGTATCCACAAAAATTATTTCCAGCGTCCTGCCACAACCACTTTACGAGAAATAGAGGTCAATCAAACTGATAATCAAGCATTATAAATGGTTTTGATGAAACTAGCTAGAATCAATGGGAAATGTGCGGAACTAGCTAGTAGTACTTACTCTCGGGTGTGTAAATCGCAGCTCCCTCGGCAGTCCCGGAGTTTCTGCGGTGAAATCTTTCCAAACCCTACGAGACAAAGAAAAAAATTACTTGATATCAGGAAATGAACAAAGTTGCCGATATGGTGCGATAATGATCGATTGAACTTACTTATGGAGCATTGCAGTCATGTCCGCATAGTCCTGGGGATCTTTTCCTCTCGAGTCTAAGACGGTTACTAGTCCCTGCTCAAGCTTAATCTCCAGGAGAATATAGTGGAAGCTGTGCACGCATGCATAACTCATCAGTTACATTACTATAACCTCAAGTAATAAGGGAAACCGAATATGCACAAGACAGTAACACTCACTTGAAGTTGTAAGGAAAGAGTATTGTATCTTTGTTTTGATTTTTGAGCAACGATTGTAGCGAGTTGTGCTCGGCTTCTTTGGGATTAAATTTAACCGTCCATTCATCTATGAGATTTGTGTTAATGAATCCAATGTCCCAGATTTGTGCTTTTCTGCATTCGACGGTCTTCAATCTGCATAATATAGTGAGGATAATTATATATACATGCAATGAAAGCGCTGAGCTATATATACATACTAATTACAAAAGTAGTACTTACACACAGTAGCAAGTGACCATTATTTTATCGAGGGCCTTTTGATTGAAAAACTCGAAGAACTCCTCAAATGGAACACACAACATATCAATTCCAACTAGGTCGTGCTCATCTTTAACTCTCAGCATCAAAGTATCCTTGCCAGAATTTTTGTAGACTTCCATGTACCAGTCATGGAATTTACGCATCATCGTTGTTAGAGGAGGATCACCGGGTTTGACGAGAGGCTTCCCGTACCGGTATTTGTGTTCGTCCACCTCTAACATATCAAACACTACATCATCGCCCGGGTAATCTCCAAGATTGGTACCGGGCGCCATCGCCGGATGATTAGCGACGATGTCGCTAGGCACGTTGAGCGGTGGGCACGATTGGTTCCCTTGTTCGCCGAGCTGGGGAATATTTATCCCACTTCTTCGTTCTGCTAGCCTTCGATCACTGGAAGTACTTCCCGATCGCTCCGCTTCCAGATATGTCTTTTCAATAATGTGCTCATAGTTGGTTTGCGGTGGACACGGTGGTGGTCGCTTCAGTGCATCGAAATTGCGCTTCGATTTAACCGGATCTATCTTATCCTTCGGAGGTGGATGTTTCTTGGATCTTTGCGTTTCAAAGAAGTCCTTCACTTGTGCTTGACAGATCTTTTGGTTTTCCTCCTCGCTCATCTCGTATGGTAACTTCTCTAGAGGCTTAAGAGAAGGAGCCAATCTGTATTGCCTCCCGCCTCTGGCTGTAGCGCTAGACACCGGAGCGGTGGCGCCTCTCTTCCCTTGCTGCTGAGGAGTAGTAGAAGGATCCGGAGTGCTCCGACGCGCCGGAGCAGCCGGAGCGGCTGCTCCTGTCTTCCACCGCTGATGAGGCAGAGGAGGAGGCGGGCTGCTCGGACGCGCCGGAGTAGGCGGAGAAGCAGGCGGATTGCCGCCCTCACGCGCCGGAGCAGCCGGAGAAGGACGCGGAGTGCCCTGATCACTCGCCGGAGGAGGAGGAGGAGGAGGAGGCGGAGTGGCCTCACTTGCCGGAGGAGGAGGAGGAGGCGGAGGCATCCAGTTCAGAAGCTTGATGAGCTCCTTCCGCCATAGACATGGAGTCTGCAGATCAAGACACAGCTGAGTATTCCCTCCTTCACCTATAGGGTGGTAAAGCTTGAGCTCCTCAAATCCCTGTGTTACTTCATCCACCATCACAACAGCATAGCCTTGTGGAATCGGATGACAGTGAAAAGTTGCGTCGGGTTGAGGAGGTGCAACAGAGCCGACAGCCGCCTTGACTTTGAATTGCTGCCATTGCGTCATAAGCTGGCAATGTTGAGCCTCCATGATAGCATCCACGGGGTAGCTAGCAGCCGTGAAGTCAGTCTGTCGAAGGAGCTTGGTGGAAGCCACCCTGCTTCTCCGCTGAGATGGCGAAGTAGCTTCTGGGGTAGCTCCGGCAGGTCGCTGGCTCTCAGCTGCTTGTTCCTCTAGCATTTGTACCCTTGCACGCAGCTTCTGCAGTTCGGTATGCTCCAGTTTCTTCTTCCTCTCCTTGCTTTTGCAAATATTACAACATGGCAATTAATATACAAACATGACATATGGATATATTAGTGGCAAAAATAGACCTAGCTAGCTAATCACAACAAGGAATATTAATTAGTGGCCTCGAAGACAACGCTTCTAGGGTTTGGGGTGGCCTCAACGACAATGCTAGCTCTTTTAACTCGGTAAATTTGGGTGGCCTCGGCAACACTTCTAGGGTTTGGGGTGGCCTCGACGACGCTTCTAGAGTTTCGGGTGGCCTCGATGCTTCTAGGGTTTGGGGTGGCCTCGGCAACGCTTCTTGGGTTTGGGTCGGACCACCTCTCTCATGAATGTTCGACGTACGGACCGACAAGGGATTTAACAAAATGACGCCATTTTGGATGTGCAGAAAATGGTCCCTATTTTTCCTGATCTCAACTACCCTTTTTATGTCACATTGTCTAGTGTCAAAGGATTCAAGAAAACCATGACTTCATCATTAGTCAGAAGTAACAGGCACATGATGGTATGAAGCTCTCCAAAATTATTTTGGAATGGAGTCCTGATAGGATAATTTGCTTTTTCGTACGAAGTTCAGCAAGAGCCTTTCGAATATGTCTATTTGGAAGGCCTTTGCTGAACTTCGTACCAAAAAGAGAATTATCCTATCAGGACTCCGTTCCAAAATAATTTTGGATAGCTCCATACCATCATGCGCCTGTTACTTCTAGATAATTATGAAACCATGGATTTCTTCAATACTTTGACACAAGAGAATGTGTGCATATAGAATGGTAGACGAGATCAGGAAAAAATATGGATCAACTTAATTATGCACATCCACAGTGGGGGCATTCTTGACAAATCTCTTATAAATCTCGAGATAGTTTGTCGGGTAGGGTCGGGAGGGGGTAGGAGATCGACAACGTGTTTTTCTAGGGTTTTGGTGTCCTCGAGAGTTGGTCGAGCGAGAGGGTATTGATTAACGTCCCCCTCTCGACCCCTCAGCGATCCACGACCCTTGACCCTCGGCCCCTCAACGACCCTCGACCCCTCGACCCCTCGACGATCCTCGACCATCGACCCTCGACCCCTCGACGACCCTCGACCCCTCGGCGACCCTCGACCCTCTACCCTTGTTCCCGACCCTTGACCGCTCGGTGATCCTCGACACCCTCGTTCCTGATAAGAAAAAAAAAAGAGGAGAAGAAGAAAGGAATAGAGGAGAAGAAGAAAAAATATAAGAACAAAAAAGGGGAAGAAGAAGGAATAGAGGAGAAGAAGAAAACCTTCTCCTTTTTTTGTTCTTATATTTTTTCTTCTTCTCCTCTATTCCTTCTTATTCTATTTTTTCCGGCCGGTTTGGGTGGACTCGAGAGTTTGGTCGGGCGAGAGGAGGGGGGTTGATCGACATCCCCCCTCATGTCGAAGTGCTAACTCTAAATAGTACAACTAACGACAATGACTTCTGGAGCGCCTCTCTCATGAATATCTGACCCCTTGACGACCCTAACCCTAAATAGTACAACTAACGACAACGACTTCGCTTGCATACATATGAACAAATATGATCGATCATCTATGAACAATAAAAACATCATATTTTCCTTTTTCCTGTCCTTCTTTTTTTTCTTCTTCCTTCTTCCTTCTTACACTTTTCTTATTTTTCCTTTTTTTCCTTTTTTCCTCTCCACTAACCTAAAATCTACTAACCTGAAATGCACTAACAGTACAACTAATAACCTAAAATGCACTAAATCAACTAACCTTAAATGTAACTTTTGCAACACAAATTTTTTTCTTCTAAATATGCACATATATATATGAACATATACATAAATTGACAAAAACAATTCTATGAAAAAAATCATACATCAATACATCCATATATTCATGGATCATACATACATCTGCAATTACATATACATACAACATTCATATATGCATACATCAATGAACAAAAAAATGTATGAAAAAACAGCAGAGAGAAGGACGGGCCGGCGTGGTGCGCGGCAAGCAGAGCAGGCCGGGGCGCTGGCGGCGACGTGCGGCAAGCAGGGGCGGCGCGCGGCAAGTAGAGCAGGCAGGTGGGACGGCGCGGGGGAAGGGAGGGCTCACTGGGCGGCGACAGCGAGGTTGGGGCAGAGGGTGGCGATGACGAGGTCAGGGCAGAGGGCGACAATGGCGAGGTCGGGGCAGAGAGTGGGGCAGAGGGCGTCGACAGCAAGGTCGGGGAAGAGGGCGTCGACGCGCGAGGTCGGGGCAGACGGTGGCGACGGCATCGGCGGCAAGCTCGATCGGGCAGCCTGGTGACGTCTTCGGGGGCAATTGACGATGGAAATCTGAAAATTTCCTAAGTGTTTGCTTATATAGCAAAGGCTTTGGTCCCGGTTCGTGGCACCAATCGGGACCAATGCCCCCCTTTAGTCCCGGTTGGTGCAACCAACCGGGACCAAAGGTCAGTTTTCAGCAGCCCAAAGAGCAGGAAACTAGGACCTTTGGTCCCGGTTGGTGGCACCAACCGGGACTAAAGGGGAGAATTGGTCTCGGTTGGTACCACAAACTGGTACCAATGCACCCCTTTAGTCCCGGTTGGTGCTACCAACCGGGACCAAAGGCCTTCTGCTGCCTCGCGGCCAAAAACTTTAGTCCCACCTCGCTAGTTGAGAGGGGCTCGGAGTGGTTTATAAGCCCCACTACCGCTGCCCTCTCGAGCTCCTCGCAATTGCACGCTTTCAGGCCTAAAACTGTCACTGTGTGCCTGTTGGCCTACTGGGGCCTGTTGCGGGCCTGGATCCTGGCCCATGGTTGGATTTCTAGTCGTATTCAGGCTGGGGTGGCCCAGTAGGTGGCACTTTTTTTAATTTTTTGTTTTATTTATTTTCTTTTGTTTCTACTTACAGCAAAATACTTACTAGTTTTTCAGTGATTCTTTTTGCTTTTAGGTAACTAAAATTAATAACTTTCTGTTAGTGCCATTTTGTTTCCAATTTGAATAGTTTAAATTTGATTTTTTTTTTTTGAAATTTGTGTGAATCACTAGTTTACTATAAAAAAAGATTTTTGAGTGATTCTTTTTCCTTCTATTTAATATTATTGTGTTTTATCATTATATGTAAAAACAGATTTTGTTATTTTAGTTTCTAACAATTTTTTTATAATAATTGTTTTTGCTATTAAATTTTCTAACAAAAAGATTCTTTATGAAAATTCCTTTTGCTTTTAATGCTTCGAATAGAAAATACTTTCATAATTTTAGTTGCATAAATTTTATATGATTTTAGTTTCAATAATACTAGAGGTTTATAAAAGTTATTTAGTTTATTCCTTTTGCTATTGGAGTTTTATAAAAGCTTTTTAGTTGATTCTTTTTGCTATTGAAGAATATTATAGTTTTGTTTTAGTTGATCATAACAGAATATTTTAATTGATTATTTTTAGTTCATTCTTTTTTCTTTTAGTTCATTCTTTTTGCTATTAGTTTATTATTTCAGCTAAATGACCCTTAAACTGTAAAGCACTACAAATGAACTCTGAAAATGTTGAAAGTTGGCATGGTATAATCATTTCACCCACATAGCATGCCCTAAAAAGTTGAGAGGGTTACGACAAAAACTGGATGCACTTCGTGTACAAAACAAACAATCTCTTTCGAATGATCGGGGTTTCGGACGAAAGCTCATCTGTTACAAAAGGCATTTCATGTCTTCACATGTAACTACAGTGATATTCTAGATCAAAGGCATCATCATAATAGTTGTGGAGAGAAATTCTTCACTTTTTCGATCTTCATCGTTTAACAGGGCGCTTGGCTCAGCCTTGACTTTGAAGGGAGGAATTTATGAAACTTTTCATAATCTTCAGACATGTCTGTCTTGCCCTCCAAGCCCACGATGTCTCTTTTTCTTGAAAGAACTATGTGGCGCTTAGGCTCATCGTATGATATATTCGCTTCCTTGTCTTTTCTTTTTCTTGGTATGGTAGACAAGTCCTTCACATAGAAAACCTGCCCACATCATTGGCTAGGATGAATGGTTCTTCTGTGTACCCAAGATTGTTCAGATCCACTGTTGTCATTCTGTATTGTGGGTCTACATGTACCCTGCCTCCTGCCATATTGACCCATTTGCACTTAAACAAAAGGACCTTAAAAGCATGTCCATAGTCAAGTTCCCATATGTCCACTATGTAACCATAATATATGTCCTTTCCCCTCTTGGTTGTTGCATCAAAGTGAACACCGCTGTTTTGGTTGGTGCTCTTTTGATCTTGGGCGATCGTGTAAAATGTATTCCTATTTATCTCGTACCCTTTGTAAGTCAATACAGTCGAAGATGGTCCCCTAGCCAACGAGTACAACTCATCAGAAACAGTGTTGTCACCCCTGAGACATGTTTCCAACCAACTACCAAAAGTCTTGATGTGTTCACATGTAATCCAGTTGTCACACTGCTCCGGGTGTTTGGAGCGCAGAATGTTCTTGTGTTCATCGACATACGTGGTCACCAAGGTAGAGTTCTGTAGAACTGTGTAGTGTGCCTGAGACCAAGAATGCCCGTCCCTACATATTATTGAGTTCCCTCCTAGCGTGCCTTTTCCAGTCAGTCTCCCCTCATACCGCAATTGAGGGAGACCAATCTTCTTAAGGTCAGGAATGAAGTCAACACAAAACCCAATGACATACTATGTTTGATGGCCCATGGAGATGCTTCCTTCTGGCCTAGCGCGGTCATGGACATATTTCTTTAGGACTCCCATTAACCTTTCAAAGGGGAACATATTGTGTAGAAATACGGGGCCCAGAACAACAATCTCGTCGACTAGATGAACTAGGACGTGTCTCATGATATTGAAAAAGTATGGTGGGAACACCAGCTCGGAACTGACAAGACAGTGCGCCACATCACTCCTTAGCCTTGATATGATTTATGGATCGATCACCTTCTGAGAGATTGCATTTAGGAATGCACATAGCTTCACAATGGCTAATTGAACGTTTTTCGGTAGAAGCCCCCTCAATGCAACCGGAAGTAGTTGCGTCATAATCACATGGCAGTCATGAGACTTTAGGTTCTGAAACTTTATCTCGGCCATATTTATTATTCCCTTTATATTCGACAATAAGCCAGGCGGGAACTTCATATTGAGCGGGCATTCAAAGAAGATTTCCTTCTCTTCTTTGGTAAGAGCATAGCTGGCAGGACCTTCATACTGCTTTGGAGGCATGCCTTCTTTTTCGTGCAAACGTTGCAGGTCCTCCCGTGCCTCCGGTGTATCTTTTGTCCTCCCATACACTCCCAAGAAGCCTAGTAGGTTCACGCAAAGGTTCTTCGTCACATGCATCACGTCGATTGAAGAGCGGACCTCTAGGTCTTTCCAGTAGGGTAGGTTCCAAAATATAGATTTCTTCTTCCACATGGGTGCGCGTCCCTCAGCGTCATTCGGAACAGATAGTCAGCCGGGACCCTTTCCAAAGATTACTTGTAAAGCATTAACCATAGCAAGTATGTGATGACCAGTACGGAGGGCGGGCTTCTTCCGGTGATCTGACTCGCCTTTGAAATGATTGTCTTTCTTTCGACATTGATGGTTGGTCGGAAGAAATCGATGATGCCCCAGGTACACATTCTTCCTGCATTTGTCCAGGTATATACTTTCAGTGTCATCTAAACAGTGCGTGCATGCGTGGTATCCCTTATTTGTTTGTCCTAAAAGATTACTGAGAGCAGGCCAATCATTGATGGTTACAAACAGCAACACATGTAGGTCAAATTCCTCCTGGTTGTTCTCATCCCACACACGTACACCTTGTCCATTCCACAGTTGTAAAAATTCTTCAACTAATGGCCTTAGGTGCACATCAATGTCGTTGCCGGGTTGCTTAGGGCCTTGGATGAGTAATGGCATCATAATGAACTTCCGCTTCATGCATAGCCAAGGAGGAAGGTTATAGATACATAGAGTCACGGGCCAGGTGCTGTGATTGCTGCTCTGCTCCCCAAAAGGATTAATGCCATCCACGCTTAAACCAAACCATTCCTTGCGTCACCTACAAGCTCCTCTGAGTATGTTCTCTCGATTTTTCTCCATTGCGACCCGTCAGCGGGTGCTCTGAACTTCCCGTCTTTCTTACGGTCCTCTCTGTGCCATCACATCAACTTGGCATGCTCTTTCTTTCTGAACAGACGTTTCAACCGTGGTATTATAGGAGCATGCCACATTACCTTGGTAGGAACCCTCTTCCTGGGGCGCTCGCCGTCAACATCACCAGGGTCATCGCGTCTGATCTTATACCGCAATGCACCACATACCAGGCATGTGTTCAAATCCTCGTATGCACTGCGGTAGAGGATGCAGTCATTAGGGCATGCATGTATCTTATGCACCTCCAATCCTAGAGGGCATATGACCTTCTTTGCTGCGTACGTACTGTCGGGCAATTCGTTATCCTTGGGAAGCTTCTTCTTCAATATTTTCAGTAGCTTCTCAAATCCTTTGTTAGGCACACCATTCTCTGCCTTCCACTGCAGCAATTCTAGTATGGTATTGAGCTTTGTGTTTCCATCTTCGCAATTGGGGTACAACCCTTTTTTGTGATCCTCTAACATGCGATCGAACTTCTCCTTCTCACTTTCGCAATGTCTCTTTGCATCAACAATGACCCGGCGGAGATCATCATCGGGCACATCGTCTGGTTGCTCTTGATCTTCAGCTTCCCCCGTTGCAGCATCACCGTATTTAGGGGGCACGCAGTTGTCATCATCCTCTTCTTCTTCGCCGTCTTGCATCATAACCCCTATTTCTCCATGCTTGGTCCAAACATTGTAGTGTGGCATGAAACCCTTATAAAGCAGGTGGGTGTGAAGGGTTTTTGAGTCAGAGTAAGACCTCGTATTCCCATAGGTAGGGCATGGACAACACATAAAACCATTCTGCTTGTTTGCCTCAGCCACTTCGAGAAAATTATGCATGCCCTTAATAAACTCGGAGGTGCGTCTGTCACCGTACATCCAGTGTTGGTTCATCTATGTGCGTTATATATAATTAAGTGTGTCAAAACCATTGCAAAACATCATGAATAGATATGTGTGACCAAATTAATAGAGGTTCATCATCACATTAAAACCAAAGTATACATACATAGTTCTCCAGAGCATCTAACTAAACAATACATTGAAACTATGTAAAACATTTCAATGCAACAACAAATGCGATCATAATCGCAACCAAGGTAACAATTGATCCAATGGCATAATGATACCAAGCCTCGGTATGAATGGCATATTTTCTAATCTTTCTAATCTTCAAGCGCATGGCATCCATCATAATCTTGTGATCATCGATGACATCCGCAACATGCAACTCCAATATCATCTTCTCCTCCTCAATTTTTTTCCTTCAAGTAATTGTTTTCTTCTTCAACTAAATTTAACCTCTTGACAATAGGGTCCATCTTGATCTTGTGATCATCGATGACTTTCGCATCATGCAACTCCAATTCCATCTTCTCCTCCTCAGTTTTTCCAATTTTTTCTTCAAGTAAATGTTTTCCTTTTCAACTAAATTTAACATCTGCACAAGAGGGTTGGTTGGAATTTCCGGTTCACATACCTCCTAGATAAAAACATCTATGTCATGTTGGTTGGCATAATTGTCATAAACACTAAAACAAATAGTTATAAATTAAAGATAATATACCACATCTGAATCATAGCCAGGACGAGGGCCGACGTGGGCGGATACCAAAACCATCGCACTATATAATAACAAACAATAATTAAAGTAAGAAAATTATACAAATATCTTTCTAAATCATACAAGTAAGAATATTTTTTCTTTTAGAAAGAAGATAAGAATAGGAAGCTCACCACGGTGGTGCCGACGACGAGTTCGGCGCGGGCGTATAACGGCGGTGAGGACAGGGACGTGATAGGAGGGACCGGCAAACCTAGACAAATCTTGAGGAAAATGGAGCTTGGATAAGGAGCTTCAAGAGGAGAAAGCTTAAGTAGTCTGGCTAGGGCATTTCATCGAACACTTCATGTGCATAGGAGGCAAGCTAGAGCACCACAAAGCTCTCCCCTTGCTGGCCAGAAAATAACAGAGCAGTGGAGTGGTGTGTGATATGTCTCCAACGTATCTACTTTTCCAAACACTTTTGCCCTTGTTTTGGACTCTAATTTGCATGATTTGAATGGAACTAACGCGGACTGACGCTGTTTTTAGCAGAATTGCCATGGTGTTATTTTTGTGCAGAAATAAAAGTTCTCGGAATGTACTGAAAATCCACGGAGAATATTTTTGGAATTTATTAAAAATACTGGTGAAAGAATCAAGACCAGGGGGCCACACCTTGTCCACGAGGGTGGGGGCGCGCCCCCTGTCTCGTGGGCCCCCTGAGGCTCCACCGACCTCAACTCCAACTCCATATATTCACGTTCGGGAGAAAAACCAGAGAGAAGGATTCATCGCATTTTACGATACGGAGCCGCCGCCAAGCCCTAATCTCTCTTCGGAGGGCTGCTCTGGAGTCCGTTCGGGGCTCCGCAGAGGGGAATCCATCGATGTCGTCATCATCAACCTTCCTCCATCACCAATTTCATGATGCTCACCACCGTGCCTGAGTAATCCCATCGTAGGCTTGCTGGACGGTGATGGGTTGGATGAGATTTACCATGTAATCGAGTTAGTCTTGTTAGGGTTTGATCCCTAGTATCCATTATGTTCTAAGATTAATGTTGCTATGACTTTGCTATGCTTAATGCTTGTCAGTAGGGCCCGAGTGCCATGATTTCAGATCTGAACCTATTATGTTTTTATGAATATATGTGAGTTCTTGATCCTATCTTGCAAGTCAATAGTCACCTACTATGTGTTATGATCCGGCAACCCCGAAGTGACAATAATCGAGACCACTCCGAGTGATGACCGTAGTGTTAGGAGTTCATGTATTCACTAAGTGTTAATGCTTTGGTCTGGTACTCTATTAAAAGGAGGCCTTAATATCCCTTAGTTTCCAATAGGACCCCGCTGCCACGGGAGGGTAGGACAAAAGATGACATGCAAGTTCTTTTTCATAAGCGCGTATGACTATATTCGGAATACATGCCTACATTACATTGATGAACTCGAGCTAATTCTGTGCCAACCTATGTTATAACTATTGCATGACCAATCACATCCGACATAATTATCAATCACTGATCCAATGCCTACGAGCTTTTCACATATTGATCTTTGCTTAGTTACTCTTTCGTTGCCACTATTACAATTACTACAAAACTGCTACTGTTACTTTTGCCACCGTTACCGTTACTTCCATACTACTTTTCTACTAAATACATTGCTGCAGATATTAAGTCTTCCAGGTGTGGTTGAATTGACAACTCAACTACTAATACTTGAGAATATTCTTTGGCTCTCCTTGTGTCGAATCAATAAATTTGGGTTGAATACTCTACCCTCGAAAACTGTTGCGATCCCCTATACTTGTCGGTTATCAAGACTATTTTCTGGCGTCGTTGCCGTGGAGCATAGCTATATTCTTTGAGTCACTTGGGATTTATATCTGTTGATCAAAATGAAGAACCTGAGAGACGGAAAAACAAGATTTTCCCTCAACTATGAGGGGAGGTAAGGAACTGCCATCTAGCTCTGCACTTGATTCACCCTTTGTTATGAGTAAACTTGCAACACCTACTCCTGTTATTAATTATGATATGTTGCATGTTCTTGATGATGCCACTTCTGCTATGCATGGTACTTATGATGAAACTACTTCTATGCTTGATAATACTGTGCCACTAGGTGAATTTCTTGATGAACAACTTGCTAGGGTTAGAGAGAATGAAATTATTGAAACTGATAATATTGATGAAAGTGATGATGAAGATTCTCCCCCTAGATATGAATTGCTTGTTGTGCCTGAGGGTTATGTTATGGATGAAGAAACCGCTAGAGATCTTTTAGCTTGCAAAGATAGATATCATCTTTAGAAACTGTTAGCTAAGCTGAAAGAGAAGTCTTTGAATGCTAGAATGAAATATGACCCTGCTTTTGCTACTTCACCTATCTGTATTTCTGATAGGGATTATGATTTCTCTGTCGATCCTGAGATAATCACTTTGGTTGAATCTGATCCTTTTTATGGCTATGAATCTGAAACTGTTGTGGCACATCTTACTAAATTGAATGATATAGCCACCCTATTCACTAATGAGGAAAGAATTCATTACTATTATATCCTTAAGCTATTTCCGTTCTCATTAAAGGGTGATGCTAAAACATGGTTTAATTCTCTTGATCCTGGTTGTGTGCGTAGTCCCCGGGATATGATTTATTATTTCTCTGCTAAATATTTCCCCGCTCATAAGAAACAAGTTGTTTTAAGGGAAATATATAATTTTGTGCAAATTGAAGAGAGTCTCCCACAAGCTTGGAGGTGGCTTCTCCGATTACTTAATGCTTTGCCTGATCATCCTCTTACGAAAAATGAGATAATTGATATCTTTTATAATGGACTAACCGATGCTTCCAGAGACCACCTGGATAATTGTGCTGGTTGTGTTTTCAGGGAAAGAACTGTTGAGCAAGCTGAATTTCTATTGAATAATATGTTGAGTAATGAAAATAATTGGACACTTCCTGAACCAACTCCTAAGCCAACTCCGAAGAAAAGGGGTATTCTATTTCTCAGTCTTGAAGATATGCAAGAGGCAAAGAAATCTATGAAAGAAAAAGGTATTAAAGCTGAAGTGTGACGCCCGAAGACCGACGTCCCAGAAGATTCCAGATGTTCCGGGTTCTCCCGTGTGTTTCATTTGTGCTTGTGTTATTTATTTTGCATTGCATCATGTCATCATGACATCATGACTTTAATTCTGCAACTCAACCAAATAAGTCGTGTGGACCTTCGGTCCATTTAAATCGAGGGAAGGATGACTTCTCTTTATAACATATATATATCCTCCTAATATTTATGGAGCTATTATAAAAATATTCCATTGTTGGAAGCAACCATCACACACTTGCATAATATTCCCCATCTCTGTTTCACTCCAAGTTTTTACTTCCACAACCTTGCTTGATCATCTTATTCTCCTTCTTCGTTAGTCCATTTAAATTATGGCATTCTATTTCTTGCACCAATTTAATGTTCATTCTTTTCCTATCAATTCTCAACCATGCCTTCAACATCCTTGCCAATTTTTAGTTCCTTTGGACTTGTTTTGGTTGGGTTCAAAAATGGCTCAAGTTTGAATTTAATTCAAACTTGAATTATTTTTATATCCTAAAAAATGTCCAAACTAGTTTAGTAAAATTATGCATAAATCTAGGAGTTCAAGTATATTTTTACTTCCTTCTTATTCTTCCTCTAACTCCCTGTCCATATTTCCTTTTCATCATCAGGATTTGAATCTGCATTTTTTTAATAAGAGGGAAAGGGCTCCCTGCAGCCTGCTTAAGGCCCGCCTGCCGCCTGGCCTAGCCGGCCCAAGAGGCCTCCCCGACCCCTCCCTATTTGGTCCAAGGCCCAGCCGCTCCAGCCTAACCCTAGCACCAGGTCCCTCGACCCCGAGCCTCTCCCTCGTCCCTCTCCCTCAGCCGCCGCACCCCATCTCCCTCCCGAACCCCTCGTCCCCATCTCTCTAGCGCGCCAGTTCCCTGTCTCGATCCCCTGCGCATACCCCTATCTTCCTCGATCCCTCTCTTCCCTCAGCGCGCCGCCACCATCGCACGAGGCCTCGAGCCCATCTCTCCCTTGTCCCTCGTTCCTTCCCCCGCGCCATGGCGCCCGTCCCTGCTGCCTCGCCGAGCCCTGCAGCGCCCGCCGTCGTCCCTCGTTCCTCCGCCTCGCCATTCTCGTCGCACCGGCGCCTGGCTCGCCGTACCGTCCCTCCATCGTCGCCCCGCGCGAGCTCGCCGAAGGGAGGAGCCCCTCGAGCAGCCTCCATGGAGCCTCCCTGCTCCATCGACTCGCTGCCGTCCAAGAGCTCCGCCTCGCCGGTGCTGCTCAGCACCACGGGCCGGCCAGGAGCCGCCGCGTCGCCACCGCCCTCGCGTGCTCCACCTGCGGCCTCCCCCGGCCATGCCAGCCCGCAGCCATGGCCTCAAGCCAAGCCGCTGCGTCCCTGCTTCCTACCAAGGCAACGACGGCCTCTTGTCTTGTTTTGGACCAGCACGAACATCGCCGAGTACCACGACGCCCGGTGCTTTGGAACCGCAGAGTTCCTCGACATAACGTGTACGTCTATCGTCACTGTGGAATCGCCAAGACGAGTACCACTACATCCGATGCCGCGACAAGTACCCCGCCGGCAAGACCGACGCCCGAACGACTACACAAGACGATGCGCCAAGTTCAACTACGCCCGATGACATGTATATCTATGAAACGAGAATGACTACATCCTCTACCGTCGACCTCGGAGTCCCGTGGATGCGCCAAGTACCCCTTCGGTCCGGAACGCGGCAAGTACCACGACACGATAACGTGAACGGCGACAAAACGTGTACCACGACCCGCGAGTACCACTACCTCCCTCGATGACTCGAACCCCTCCAAAAAGCACGCTCCGAAGGTATACCCCGAGTCGAATGCCAATGTGGTGAACGAATGCTTGTTGTGTTGTATGAGATGTATCGAATGTTTGCATCGCGTCCGTTGTGCCCTCGTTTGCCTTGGCGGCAACCCGTGGGAACCCGGTGACGGGATCACCCCACCTTTCATCTTGTTCGACTCGCTCACGCTACCTTGTTTTTGCACCGGCATCTCGACGAGTGTCGGATCATCGGAACGTTGTCGTGGCATCGTATCCGTTTCCGCCGCCACGACCCTCTTTTCTTTCCGTCGTGGTGACAAATACTCCTTATCATCTTCATGTTAACTTTTAACTAAAAGTTGCATAAAACTTGATCATGTCATCCGCATCATGTTAACAACATTAAAAATGTGTGAATTGTTGTTTGCTTAAAATTGCTAAACATGCATATGGGGATTTTCCGTAATTGTTGTTGTAGTTTCCGGCCTCATTTAAACTTGTTGACTTGTGTTATTTTTCTGTGCTTCCTACCTTGCCATGTATTGCATCCTATAGGCTTGTGTTGTTTTTCTGTGCTTCCTACCTTGCCATGTATTGCTTCCTGTATAGACTTGTCATGCATCATACCTTGCCATGTATTGCATCATATAGGCTTGTGTTGTTTTTCTGTGCTTCCTACCTTGCCATGTATTGCTTCCTGTATAGACTTGTCATGCATCATACCTTGACATGTATTGCATCATATAGACTTGTGTTATTTTTCTGTGCTTCCTAACTTGCCATGTTTTACTTCCTGTATAGACCTGTGGTGCATCCTATATAGAACTAACTTGCATCATACTTGGTTGAGCATATTGTCGTGTCTCGTGTTGTGTGTTTACCGTATTGCTTGCTTCTTCTCGTTAGTGCTTGTTCCGTTGCGATCGTGAGGATTCGTTCGACTTCTCGTGGTTCTTCTTCAAGGCTTATTCTTCGTCTTCTTTTTGGACCCGTTATTCTTCCTTGCTCTCAGGCAAGATGACCATACCCTTGGATACCTTTACTACCATTGCCATGCTTAGTTGTCTCGATGCTATCGTTATGTGTCGCGCTACCCATCTTTATTGTTAGCCTCTCCTTGTTGCCATGAAACCTCTAACCTTTGAAACCTTCCTAGCAAAACCATTGTTTGGCTATGTTACCCGCTTGGTCAGCCCCACTTGTAGCGTTGTTAGTTGCAGGTGAAGATGAAGATCGTTCCACGTGAGAACTTGTTGTTGGAATATCACAATATCTATTATTATTATTAACACACCTATATACTGGGCATGGGTGGAAGGGTTGGCCTTTTGCTCGGTGTTTTGTTCCACTCATGCCACCTTAGGCGCCGATAAACCGACATTATGTTCCTTTATTTTGCGTTCCTTACACGGTTGGGTATATGGGGACCCCTTGACACTTCGTCTTTGAATAAAACTCCTCCAGCAAGGCCCAACATTGGTTTTAATTTGCCTCATAATAACAACTTAATTAATTAATTAATTTTGCATAGGGGGTCGCGCCCTCGGGATTTCTTTTCTACATAGCAGGGGGGCCAGTGCTGATGGTGTTGGTCCCAAACGGGGAGTATGCGGGGCCACCTTGGGGAAACCCGAGGGCTGGTTTTACTCGTATAATCGCCCATCCGGACGTGGCCTGAGAAGAGATACACGCGGCTACTATCAGGGTGTCGGCACGCCGGGAGGTCTTCCTGGACTTGTTTTACCATTGTCGAAATGTCTTGTGCACCGGGATGCCGAGCCTGATCGGATTTTCCTAAGATAAGGGGTGGTAATATTATATTTATCACTTCAGCTGATCGTGAGAGCTTGTGATGGGCTAAGTTGGGACACCCCTGCAGGGTTATGAACTTTCGAAAGCCGTGCCCGCGGTTATGTGGCAGATGGGAATTTGTTAATGTCCGGTTGTAGAAAACTTGACAGAGGATCCGAAGTAAAACACACAACTGTGTGAGTAACCGTGACTGTCTCTTTTCACTTTGAGAAGAGAACACGGTGGGGTTATGTTTGACTCGTAGGTAGTTCAGGATCTTTAGCGATCACTACTAGCTTGCGACCGTTTGCGTAGATGCTCATCTTATTCTTGTACTCGTAAGTTAGCCATCATATTATGCTTAGACGCTGCTGCAACCTCACCACTTTACCTCTTCCTACCCATAAAGCTTTGCTAGTCTTCATACCCATGGTTATGGGATTGCTGAGTCCTCGTGGCTCACAGATACTACAACACCAGATGCAGGTTCAACCGAGATTAACGCAGGAGATGGGTCAGAACTTCTGGGAGTTCCATGAAGAGCGTGGCCGTATGTTTGTGACGTTTTTGACGATCAGTAGTGGTTTCTACTAGGGGCGATTCTGACCCGTGGCTTAATGTTTTTGGTATCTTTCATTTGGATCTTCGCCCGTAGTCGGGTTGTGATGTTATTTGGATGATGATTTGCTTATGTAATGTATTGTGTGACGTGGCGAGTGTAAGCCAACTATCCTTTTGCAATTTCATCCCTATTTTTACATGAGTCGTGCAAAGATACCAAACTTGAGATCATTCCAGAATGGGCTTATACCTTTAAGTCGTGCCTCGACACGTAGGAGGTATAGTCCCATCCTGGGCATTACATGAAGATGTTAAGAATTTACCACCTATTGAAGAAATACATGGTCTTGATAACCCGACACCGGTAGTAAACGTAAATTCTCTCTATAGATTTGGTGAAGTTGATATTCCTCGTAATAAGTCTGCTAGCCAATGCTTAGATGAGTTTAACAATTTTATTGTTAAACAAGAAAACTTCAATGCTTATGTTGGTAGACAATTGAAACGTAATGCTTATATGATTGAACACTTGAGTGATTATATGTATAGAGTTAAAGGTGACCTTAACCTTATTAGAAAACATGCTTCTATGGTTACCACTCAAGTAGAACATGTGCTCAAAGCACAAAATGATTTGCTAAATGAATTAAATAATAAGAAAAATGATAATGCTGTCAGAGTTATGACTAGAGGAGGTAGAATGACTCATGAACCTTTGTATCCTGAGGGCCACCCTAAGGGAATTGAGCAAGATTCTCAGAGAACTAATGTTGATACACCTAGTCCTTCTAAGAAGAAGAAAAAGAAAAGTGATAGGACTTTGCATGCTTCTAGTGAACCTGTTGTTGACACACCGGAGAATCCCAATGACATTTCTATTTCTGATGCTGAAGCACAATCTGGTAATGAACATGAACATAGTGAAAATGATAATGATGATGTTCTTGTTGATGCTCAACCTAGCAATAACGATGATGTAGAGATTGAACCTGCAGTTGATCTTGATAAGCCACAATCGAAGAATCAACGTTATGATAAAAGAGACTTCATTGCTAGGAAGCACGGTAAAGAAAGAGAACCATGGGTTCAGAAACCCATGCCTTTTCCTCCTAAACCATCCAAGAAAAAAGATGATGAGGATTTTGAGCGCTTTGCTGAAATGATTAGACCTATCTTTTTGTGTATGCGTTTGATTGATATGCTTAAAACGAATCCTTATGTTAAGTATATGAAAGGTATTGTTACCAATAAAAGAGAGATACCGGAAGTTGAAATTTCCACCATGCTTGCCAATTATACTTTTTAAAGGTGGAATACCAAAGAAACTAGGAGATCCTGGAGTACCAACTATACCATGCTCCATTAAAAGAAATTATGTTAAAACTGCTTTATGTGATCTTGGAGCCAGTGTTAGTGTTATTCCTCTCTCTTTATATCGTAGACTTGATTTGAATAAGTTGACACCTACTGAAATATCTTTGCAAATGGTCGATAAATCAACTGCTATACCTATCGGTATTTGTGAGGATGTGCCTGTTGTGGTTGCTATTTTAACGGACTTTGTTATTCTTGATATTCCCAAGGACGATAGTATGTCTATTATCCTTGGTAGACACTTTTTGAATACTGCAGGGGCTGTTATTGATTGCAACAAAGGCAATGTCAGTTTTCATGTTAATGGTAATGAGCATGCGGTACATTTTCCGAGGAAACAACCTCAAGTCCACAGTATCAATTCTATTGGAAAAATTTCAACAATCACTATTGGAGGTTTTGAATTTCCCCTTCCTGCTGTCAAGAAGAAATATGATATTCTTATTGTTGGGGACATGCATATCCCTGTTGAGGTAACCTAGTGTTATTAAAAAATTCTTTGATTTCATGTTATTCGGAAAGAGTTTGTTAACAAGACTTGATCAACCTTGTTAGTGGATTTCTTTTGATGAGCATGAGATGGATGAAGTTAGAAAGCACAACTCTCTGTACCCTCCTTTTACTTTCAGTTATTTAGATTAAACAAAGAAAAAAAAGTATTTTCTGTCTATTTTCTGAATTATCCTTGCAATAAAAATACCCTAAAAATAAAAGTCCTCCAAATGTCCCGAAAATGAAATATGATTTTTTTGTAGAATATTTAAGAATTGTTGGCACTGAGAACACACCAGGGGGCCACACCATCTAGCCACAAGGGTCCAGGGCGCGCCCACCCCCCTGGGGCGTGCCCCCTGCCTCGTGGGCCCCACGCGGACCCCCTCCACTTATTCCAGCACCGACACACTTCGTCTTCCTCCAGAAAAAAATCCTCCCATAGCTCAAACCCGTGTTCTAGCTCATCTTGCTGCCATTTTCGATCTCCTTGCTCAAAGATCCATTCCCAAAACTGTTTGGGGAGATTGTTCTTTGGTATGTGACTCCTCCAATGGTCCAATTAGTTTTTGTTCTCGTGCTTTATTTATTGCAATTTTTTGCTGCTAAGGTGACCCTGTTCTTGAGCTTGCATGTCGAATTTATGTGGTCCCAAGTAGTTTTAATGCATGATATAGTCTCTAGGCACTTGTGGGAGTAGTTGCTATCAATCTTGTTGAGTTTGGTTCACTTTTATTTTGAGTCACTAAAATTTCAGAAATTTTACAGAGAAAAATGCATAGGAAAATTTACCAAGGTGTTTCCTGAAGGAAGCAAGTACCAAGGCTCGTGATACTTGAGTCGGACGATGAATCATCGAGGGAAGCTCAAGTGCGACCTTGTGAATGTCTGTCGGAGGAGTTTATGGTCCAGGTAGGCATCAATGATGAATTTGATACATATGTGCGTAATGCTGATCTTGAGGGCTTCATGTCAGATAAGTGCCCACAGTACCACTACCTAACTGATTCCTTCGTGAGAAGATTTAAATTTACATCCTCACACAATTCTCACATTGTTTTATTTGATCTTTGTGATAAATCTTATACCATGGACCTAGAAGATTTTAATATTGCTTGTAAGCTCCCGCGGTGGGGCAATGTCAGTGAACCTCGTAAATCTGAATATAAAGACTTTCTAGCTAGTATTAATGTGGGGGGAATAGAAATCACACAAGCTACCATAGGGAGCATTCATTTTCCTTCCATACATTTTTTTGCTCTCTTCATTGGTAGATGCATTAACGGTAAAGATGAGGCTTGCCACATGTGCATTCTAGATCTTAGTGTCCTCAAGAGTGCGGTATTAGGTGATAAACAATATAACTTGGGGCCATTGTTGCACGAAGGTTACATCTTAACGGTTTAAGTGGAGATTTGTTTGGTGGAATTTATGCAACTCGTGTGGCTAATTATCTTCGTGTACCCATACATGAAAATGATATGAGGTTGCCTCCTGCTTATCTAGATTATAATGCTATGGTTCGCCATCAGTTTGTTGATAGGAATGAACAATTCCTCCAGTACCGACTAATCTTTGACAGACAGTGCACCATCCATGTTACCCTTCCTGCTCCTACTTTCTTGAACTTTCAGGCAAAAATGAGATATGGTATAACCAGGGAGGAGGCGAACGAGTATAAGGAGAGGACGGAGGCGGCTCGTCTCCAAGCTGCAGCTCATCAGGCAATAGCCGATGCATCGTAGTAAAACCCCAACTACGACTTTGGATATCCACCAGGCTAGCAGTGGCCATAGAAACTTAGGCCAAAAGCCTAAGCATGGGGGAGTACGTATTTCTCACCAACATTACATTCATGTCCACACACTCATTCTAGTTGTCGGTGCTCATACTTTTTTATTGTACTATCCATGCTAGTTTAATTTATTTTCTAAGTCTTTTTCTTCTGTGTTTGAAAAACCTTAAGAAAAACCAAAAAAATTAGTTGTAGCTTTTAGCTAGTTTACTTTCCATACCTATAGTAGTAATAATTAAAGGAAAACCCAAAAATATTTCTCGTTCTTCTTTTGCTTGTTGGGAGCTTTCCCGTGTAAATAGTTTTATTTCTTTTCTTTTCTTTGGGGGTCAAGCGGAGAAGACCATGATGAAAATGTTGAGTGGCTCTCATATGCATTACTGTTGATTTAACCAAGATCCATATTACCTTGTCTTATCCCTTGTATTAAATGCTTGCAGATTCCAGCTTAGTCCAATGCACGTGCACTATTATTATTATCCACACCGTTCGGTTGTGCGAGTGAAAGGCAATAATGACGATATAAGATGAACTGATTGAGATGAGCGAAGCTGGTATGAACTCGACATATCTTGTTTTTGTAAATATGATTAGTTCATCGTTCCTGATTCAGCCTATTATGAATGAAACATGCTTGCAATGACAATTAGAGATTATAGTTGCTCATGCATTCTTAATTAGCTAGGAGTTTATAATAGTTTACCTTGCGTGCCAACATGCTATTAAAATGGTTGTGATGTGGTATGATAGGGTGGTATCCTCCTTTGAACGATTCGAGTGGCTTGACTTGGCACATGTTCACGCATGTAGTTGAAACAAAATTAACATAGCCTCCACGATATTTATGTTCATGGCGATTTATATCCTACTCATGCTTGCACTCATTGTTGATTAAAGCATGTTCATGACTGTTGTCACTCTCTAGCTGGTCGCTTCCCAGTCTCTTTCTAGCCTTCACTTGTACTAAGAGTTAATACTGCTTGTGCATCCACTTCCATAATCCCCAAAGTTATTCCGTATGAGTCCACCATACCTTCCTATATGCGGTATTTACCTATCGTTCCAAGTAAATTTGTATGTGCCAAACTCTAAACCTTCGAATGAAACTATGTTTTGTATGCTCGAATAGCTCATGTATCAACTAGGGATGTCTATATCTTTCATGTTAGGTGGGTTATT
The DNA here is from genome assembly GCA_902687465.1 of Secale cereale. Taxonomy (NCBI): domain Eukaryota; kingdom Viridiplantae; phylum Streptophyta; class Magnoliopsida; order Poales; family Poaceae; genus Secale; species Secale cereale. The sequence continues at coordinate 601,183,203 of LR738715.1, read as the reverse complement.
CTCACGATGAGTGGACTCCGCTCATCATTCACGAGAAAATGGCCAGTAACCGGGATGCCCAGTCCCATGCAAAAATCAAATCAAAATAATTAAACAAAACTCCCCGAGGATTTTTGTTGGTATGGACGGTACCCGTTGTTTCGGGCCAGCCGTGGAGTGTGCTTGTTGGTGGTGGGGGAGTATAAACTTTACCATTTTGTTTGGGAACCGCCTATAATGTGTGTAGCTTGGAAGATATCGAGAACTCTTGGTTGTTATGTTGACAATGAAAGTATGCCACTCAAAATATTATTTATCTCTATTTCAAAACTCAAGCTCTGGCACCTCTGCAAATCCCTGCTTCCCTTTGCTAAGGGCCTATCTATTTACTTTTATGTTGAGTCGTTATCCTCTTATTAAAAAGCACCAGTTGGAGAGCACCGCTGTCATTTGCATGCATTGCTATTAATTTACATTGAGTATGACTGTGAGTGGATCTCTTTTACCATGAATTACAATGTCTAGTCAGTCCTTGATCTTTAGGGGTGCTCTGCATTTATGTTTTGCGGTCTCAGAAAGGGCTAGCGAGATACCATCTTGTTATATCATATTATGATTGTTTTGAGAAAGTGTTGTCATTCGAGATATGTTATTATTGCTCGCTAGTTGATTATGCCACTGATATGAGTAAACATGAGACCTAAATGCTATTGTGAATGTGGTTAGTTCATAATCTTTGCTGAAAACTTGAATGTTGGCTTTACATATTTGCAACAACAAGAGCAAACAGAGTTTATAAAAGTTTTTCTTTATCACTTTTAGTTTGGCAACTGAATTGCTTGAGGACAAGCAAAGGTTTAAGCTTGGGGGAGTTGATACGTCTCCAACGTATCTACTTTTCCAAACACTTTTGCCCTTGTTTTGGACTCTAACTTGCATGCTTTGAATGGAACTAACCCAGACTGACGTTGTTTCCAGTAGAGTTGCCATAGTGATATTTTTGAACAGAAATAAAAGTTCTCGAAATGTACTGAAAATCCACGGAGAATATTTTTGGAATTTATAAAAAATACTGGCGAAAGAATCAAGACCAGGGGGGCCACACCTTGTCCACGAGGGTGAGGGCGCCCCCTGTCTCGTGGGCCCCCTGAGGCTCCACCGACCTCAAATCCAACTCCATATATTCATGTTCGAGGAGAAAAAAACCAGAGAGAAGGATTCATGGCGTTTTATGATATGGAGCCACTGCCAAGACCTAATCTCTCTCGGGAGGGTCGATCTGGAGCCCGTTCGGGGCTCCGGAGAGGGGAATCTGTCGCCGTCATCATCATCAACCTTCCTCCATCACCAATTTTATGATGCTCACTGCCGTGCGTGAGTAATCCCATCATAGGCTTGCTGGACGGTGATGGGTTGGATGAGATTTACCATGTAATCGAGTTAGTTTTGTTAGGGTTTGATCCCTAGTATCTATTATGTTCTAAGATTGATGTTTCTATGACTTTGCTATGCTTAATGCTTGTCACTAGGGCCTGAGTGCCATGATTTCAGATCTGAACCTATTATGTTTTCATGAATATATGTGAGTTCTTTATCCTATCTTGCAAGTCAATAGTCACCTACTATGTGTTATGATCCGGCAACCCCGAAGTGACAATAACCGGGACCACTCCGGGTGATGATCGTAGTTTGAGGAGTTCATATATTCACTAAGTTTTAATGCTTTGGTCCGGTAATCTATTAAAAGAAGGCCTAAATATCCCTTAGTTTCCAATAGGACCCCGCTGCCACGAGAGGGTAGGACAAAAGATGTCATGCAAGTTCTTTTTCAAAAGCACGTATGACTATATTCGGAATACATGCCTACATTACATTGATGAACTGGAGCTAGTTCTGTGTCACCCTATGTTATAGTTGTTGCATGAGGAATCGCATCTGACATAATTATCCATCACTGATCCAATGCCTACGAGCTTTTCACATATTGATCTTTGCTTAGTTACTCTTCCGTTGCTACTGTTACAATTACTACAAAATTGCTACTGTTACTTTTGCCATCGTTACCGTTACTTCCTTACTACTTTGCTACTAAATACTTTGCTACAGATATTATGTCTTCCAGGTGTGGTTGAATTTACAACTCAACTACTAATACTTGAGAATATTCTTTGGCTTCCCTTGTGTCGAATCAATAATTTTTTGTTGAATACTCTACCCTCGAAAACTGTTGCGATCCCCTATACTTGTGGGTTATCAGTGTGCTAGCGGTCAAGGGGTATATATAGGCACCTCACTGGTACCTGTTCGTATTTGAAACCGGGACTAAAAGCCCCTGTTTGGTCCCGGTTCCAGACACAAACCGGGACCAATAGTTGTGGGCCAGGAGCAAGGCCCATTGGTCCCGGTTCGTGTTTAGAACCGGGACCAATGAGGACAGATGAACCAGGACCAATGCCCCACGAGGCCCGGCCGGTCATCTTGGCTCAAGAACCGGGACCAATGCCAGCATGGGTCACGGTTCGTGACAGAACCGGGACTAATGGGCTGGGCAGGCCTGGACCAAAGCCCTGTTTTCTACTAGTGTTTGTTGAACTATTTGATTTCTATTGATTTTCTGTGATGAACTACGTGATAGAAAAAATTACTTTAGTTGAATTTGCACCGAACCACGATGAGTATGGGCTGATTTGCGCCGATATCGGGCCGATTTTACGCTGAAACTGGGCCGATTTGCGCTTGAAATGGGCTGATATTGGCGCCTGGGGGCGGCGGTTGGGAACCCAATCGCCTCCAGCGCCGATTTAAGCGTCGGCTCGCCCCCAGGCGGCAATTTTTACTCCTCCTGGGGGGCAACGGCTGGAGATGCTCTTAGATTGAGATGATTAAAAGTAAGAAAAAATCATTCGTCTTGACAATTCGAACAACTTTTGTGTTGAGCACTTCTTCATCTGAGATCATATTGAGAATCGAAGCATGTAAGCCAAAATTTGGTGTCAACAGAAACCCGTTTGAACTTGTCATAACTTTCAGGTCCGAGCTCTGGTTCGAGTTGACCTTAATTTCTTTATCCATTTAATATTCTAGGGCTATCCAATGGTGGCACCCGACTGTTAAAATTTGGCTTCATCTTCCAATTGGCTCAAGCCATTGTTTGTGTTCCTTCCCATGTTTTTATTTGCCACTTTTGAGTGTCAACATTGGCAAACTAATTTTTAACTACTCCCTCCGTTCTGATTTACTCGTCGTGGTTTTAGTTCAAATCTGAAAGGGGGGAGTACTTCTTTGATGTGATTCAAAATTTTAGTTTAGCTCCAGAAAATTTGTGCATCTATGTACCATATTTGTTAAGTATTTTTTCTACTTCTTCATAATTTCACTATATTCTAGCTCATGATTTCATATGCATTTGCATGACTCAACGTTAGCTAGCGTGTTGAATGCTATCATTTGGAGAAGATTCACACACGTAATAATCAAGTTGATGTATATTTTTATTGATGGCTCTAGCAATGATACTATACAGACAATACATACTAATTATATAATGCATTGCAACTAGCTGGGTTGTTGGTACATTTTCATGCCTAAGTAGTATATTTAAATAGTTGTACGAAACATCACTATCAAACTTCCATAGTTTTAACACAAAGGCAAGGAAAGTCCAGTATTCCACTTATCTATATCTATACCTACTAATAAAAGAAATATGTATTCTTAGTCCGTCAATAATCATATATTCTAAACTGTAACTCCAAATTTAACATGTCACAGATGGAATTTGATTAGAAAAATATATAGAATCTGAATATGATGTTATTTTACTTGTTAAATATTAAAGAAAATTATCTATGGTGCAATCTTAATCAACAGTGCATTATCCGTCTTTCCTTGATATCGGCACTGATCTCGATTATGGATGAACATCTCAGCAAAATCAAGATTGGAGACGAAATTGAAGATCACTCGCCCATTTCTTTGTACGTATTAAATCTACATGCAAGTCGTGTTTAAATAGAGGACACGTGGAATCTTGAACTTGCGCTTTTGTATGCAAAGTCAATCTTTGTTTGGGCCGTAACTACAAATACTCAAATTATAGATCATTTTTTAAATTAAGAGTGTGTTTTTTCTCCCGTTGCAACGCATGGGTCGTTTTGCTAGTAATACGTATGAATTTTGTGCGTCTCGGTGCTATAGGGGTCAAATAACGTATTTACATCTTGATCATCATGATAAAAGTTAAGCACTGATATAGTCTGGCCACTTTTAAATGTTAAGATGGACTTGGCCATACATACAACCATACAAGTTTGAATGAAACTGAGGATGCACATGTTTTTCCAAGCTTTGGCTCCATTATGGTGTATTATGTGTTGTTGTCTCTCACTTCAATAATCCTAATCTATAGGTTGACATGT
>LR738715.1:601125478-601178739 GCA_902687465.1 Secale cereale | reverse complement strand
CCCCCCCCCCCCCCCCACTTTCACCATGAGCCTCCACCTAATCCCGTAAGTCCAATATTTAACAAATTTTCCGTTAATTCTTTGCTGTCTTCTTCATATACATTTTGGGTGAGGCATTTTGTCATGTCTCAATATTCTCCTTGGCTTCACATTAAGCCACATATCAAAATCATAGTTTTCAATAGCGAGCTATGCCTCTGAGCAGCGGACCTCATTAAATGCTATGGCAACACTATAGCGCGCTATTTAAAACTTTATTAATGTGTTAGGAAAAAAACTTAGCACATGGCCTCTGTAAATGCTATTGTGACACTACAATGATCAGGATACTAACACTAGCTGAAAATATACATCTAGGGTTAGCTACTCCCGCGGCGACCCTGTGATGAAGCCATCGTATCGATGGTCGAACGGAGACCTTATCTTGTCCAATGTTAGGGTAATCTACATAGGGCTTACTCCAAGGTTGCGGGACTATAAGGGCATAGCTCCAGAAGGGTTTTAGCACTAGGTTTCTGGTGGCATCAAGGACCAATCAACTAATGGCCGTGAGAGTGCTTCCTGCTTGGCGAGTGCTACTTGTAAACCGCGTTGGGATTTTCTTGAAGAAAGGAGAGATGCAGCACAATAGAGATAAGTATTTCCCTCAGTGGGAACGAAGGATATCGAACCAATAGGAGAACCAAGCAAATGCCCTTAAGCAGCACCTACACACACAAAAGCAAATACTTGCACCCAACGCGGGCAAGAGAGTTGTCAATCCCCTTGAACTCGTTACTTGCAGGGATTAATTCGGATAGTAATAAATAGATAGATAAATTGCAAAACAAAACAAAAGTAAATATATTGCAACAATGTATGTTTGGTTTCAATGTATGACAAAAGTAGATACGGGCCTTAGTTTTCACTAGAGGCTTCTCTCTCGAACACATATAACACAGTGGGTAAACAAATTATTGTTGGGAAATTGATAGAGAGGCACATATTTATGATATTATTCATGGCAATGATCACACATATAGGCATCACGTCTGTGACAAGTAGACCGACTCCTGCCTACATTTACTACTATTACTCCACCAACCGACCGCTATCTAGCATGCATATGTGCTATTAAGTCTCGACAGATAGAGTAACGCCTTAAGCAAAAAGACATGATGGATACAAAATAAACCCAATCAATAGGAATAAACCCCATTGTTTTATCCTTAATGGAAACAATACAAATACATGTCTTGTCTTTCCCCTACCGTCACCGGGATATAGAGCACCGCAAGATTGAACCCATTACAAAGCACCTCTCCCACTGATGATATCCAGTTGGCCAAACCAAATGGATATATTGAAGAGAAATACAAAGCTATCATAATCATGCATAATGAAGTTCAAAAAAGACTCAATTACTTTCAATGAATAATGTGATCATAAACCGACAATTCATTGGATCCCAACACACACCGTAAAAGAAGATTACATCAGATATAACTCCAAGATGATCGAGGAGAACATTGTATTTAAGTTCAAAGAGAGGGAAGAAGCCATGTAGCAGCTACTAGCTATGGGCTCGTAGGTCTGTGGTAAACTACTCACGCATCATCAGAAGGTGGCAAGGATGATGTAGAATCCCTCCGTGATCGATTCCTCCTCCGGTAGAGTACCGAAAAAGCCTCTAGATGGGATCGCGGAAGAACAGAAGCTTGCGGTGGCAGAAAAAAATGTTTCGGGTGGCTCTCTGTTGGTTTGGGAATATTTGGGAATTTATATAGTTGGAACTAGGTCAAACGGAGTTGTGTGGGAGTCACGAGCTCAGGGGCGTGCATACTCCCTGGGCGCGCCTGATGAGCTCGTGACTCTCCCATAAGGTTTCTGGCCTCCTACCGAACCTTCTAGGGTCCCTTCTGGTCCAGAAAAATCACCTTAAAATTTCATCGTGTTTGGATTCTGTTTTGTACTAATTTTCTGAGAAGCCAAAAACAAGCAAAAATAACAACTAGCACTGGCACTGAGTTCATAGGTTAGTCCCAAATAATGATAGAAAATAGCATAAAATGCATATAAAACATCTAATATTGATAATATAATAGCATGAAACAATCAAAAATTATAGATATGTTAAAGACATCTCAAGCATCCCCAAGCTTAATTCTAGCTCGTCCTCGAGTAAATAAATGGTAAAAACAGAATTTTTGATGTGAAATGCTACCGAACATGTGTATCATGTAATCTCTTTAACGGTATAAATATTGAGAGACAATGAAGTAAGAATATAAACATAATAATATCCATGAACATAAGAAGCATAATCATTACCTTTTCAAAATATATGATCCTTAACGAATGTTATCCCACCTCATTTTATCATGTTAACATGGCATGGCTCCGCCTTCACTGCATAAATATAAATCATGAGCACCTCGGTGTTAAACCAAGCAATTGGATCGTACTTCTAGCGCGCTTCAGCATTTTCAACTTCACGCAATACATGAGCGTGAGCCATGGACACGGAACTAGGTGGAATAGAATGCGGTGGTAGGGATCAATAGGAGAAGTCAAATGGAAGAAAGTCTCACATTAACTTGGCGGATCAACAGGTGATGGAGATTCCCATCAATCGATATCAATGCGAGGAGTAGGGATTGCCATGCAACGGATGCACTAGAGCTATAAGTATATGATAGTTCAATCTAAACTAAGTGGGTGTGCATCCAACTCGCTTTCTCATGAAAATCTTGAGCATTTGAGGAAGCCCATCATCGGAATATGCATGAGAAGTTCTATAAGGAAAATTCCCACTACTATATGAAAGTGACAACTCAGGAGACTCTCTATATGAAGAACATGGTGCTACTCTGAAGCACAAGTGTGGAAAAGGATAGTAACATTACCCCTCTCTTTTTTTTCTCTTTTTTTGTTTGGTTCTTTTTGGACTTTTTTTGTCCGGAGTCTCATCCCGACTTGTGGGGGAATCATAGTCTCCATCATTCTTTCCTCACTGGTATAACGCTCTAATAATGATGATCATCACACTTTTATTTACTTACAACTCAATAAGTAGAACAATATGATTATATATGAATGCCTCTAGCAGTGTGCCGAGATGTGCAATGATCTATCGTAACATGTATATTCATGATGAATTGTGGCTGAGCCACAAATATCATGTCAGCTATATGATCATGCAGAGCAATATGACAATGAATAAGTATGTCATGAAAAAGGAACGGTGGAAGTTGCATGGCAATATATCTTGGAATGGTTATGGAAATGCCATGATAGGTCTGTATGGTGGTTGTTCTGAGGAAGATATAAGTAGGCTTATGTGTGATAGAGTGTATCATACCACGGGGTTTGGATGCACTGGCTAAGCTTGCACAAACTCTCGAGGTCAGAAAGGGCATTGCACGGTACCGGTGAGGCTAGCAAATTACAGAAAGATAGGTGTGTGTATAATTCATGGACTCTCATTAGTCATAAAGAACCTGGTGGAAGTATGCCCTAGAGGCAATAATATTTGTTATTATTTTATATCTCCTTATTCATGATAAAGGTTTATTATTCATGCTTGAATTGTATTGACCGGAAACTTAAATACATGTGTGAATACATAAACAAATACCGTGTCCCTAGTGAGCCTCTACTAGACTAGCTCGTTGATCAAAGATGGTTAAGGTTACTAACCATGGACATGAGTTGTCATTTGATAATGGGATCACGTCATTAGGAGAATGATGTGATGGACAAGACCCATCTGTTAGCTTAGCATTTGATCGTACAATTTATTACTACTTCTTTCTTGTATGTCAAGTACATGTTCCTTAGACGATGAGATCATGCAACTCCCGGACACTGGAGGAATACCTTGCATGCTATCAAACGTCACAACATAATTGGGTGATCATAAATATGCTCTAAAGGTATCTCTGAAGGTGTTTTTTGAGTTGGCATGGATCCAGATTGGGATTTGTCACTCTGAGTATAGGAGAGGTATCTCTGGCCCTCTCGGTAATACACATCATAAGAAGCCTTGCAAGCAAATGACTAATGAGTTAGTTATGAGATGATGTATTATGAAACGATCAAAGAGACTTGCCAGTAATGAGATTGAACTAGGTATAGAGATACCAACGGTCGAATTTTGGGCAAGTAACATACCGACAAACAAAGGGAATTGCGTATGTTGTCATAATAGTTTGATCGATAAAGATATTCTAGAATATGTAGGAACCAATATGGGCATCTAGGTTATGCTATTGGTTATTGACCGGACACGTGTCTCGGTCATGTATACATAGTTCTCGAACCTGTAGGATCCACACGCTTAACATTCGTTGACGATATAGTGTCATATGAGTTATGTGATTTGGTGACCAAATGTTGTTCGGACTCCCGGATGAGATCACGGACATGACGAGGAGTCTTTAAATGGGGAGAGGTAAAGATTGATATATAGGACGATGGTATTCAGACACCGAAAGTGTTTTGGAGGGTACATGGTACTTATCGGGTCACCGGAAGGAGTTTCGGGCATCCCCGGCAAAGCTATGGGCGTTATGGGCCAAGAGAGGAAACACACCAGCCAACAAGGGGCTGGTGCGCCCCCTATAGAGGTCGGCCCTATGGGGAGAGAAAGGAAAGAAAAGAGGGGCGGGAAAGGAAAGTGTGGAGTAGGACTCCCCCTTCCTTCCCTCTCCCCCTTTTCCTTCCCCCCTTGTTCATACAAGGACAAGGGGTGCAGGAGGCAGGAGCCCTAGGGCCGGCGGATAGCCCCTTGGGGCGCGGCCTGGCTGCCTCTGTCTCCCCTCCCGCCTATATATACATGGGGAGGGGGCGCCACACAAGGACACATCATTTTCTTAGCTGTGTGTGGTGGCCCCGTCCACCATTTACTCCCTCGGTCATATTTTTGTAGTGCTTAGGCAAAGCCCTACGGAGATCGTATCACGATCACCGTCACCACGCCATCGTGCTGCCGGAACTCATTTACTACTTTGCCCGTCTTGCTGGATCAAGAAGGCGATGACATCACCGAGCTAAACATGTGCTGAACACGGAGGTGTCGTACATTCGGTACTTGATCAGTTGGATCGTGAAGAAGTTCAACTACATCAACCGTGTTGTCTAACGCTTCCGCTTATGGCCTACGAGGCTACATAGAAACACTCTCCCCTTCGTTTCTATGCATCTCCATGGATAGATCATTCGTGTGCATAGATTTTTTTTTGTTTTCCATGCAATGTTTCCCAACGGTGGCATCATGAGCGATGTCTATGCATAGATGATATGCACGAGTAGAGCACAAATAGTTGTGGGCCGTTATCGTCATACTGCTTACCACCAACGTCTTATTTTGATTCAGCGGTATTGTAAGATGAAGCGGCTCAGACCAACCTTACATGTCCACGTACATGAGACCGGTTCCACCGAAAGACATGCAACTTGTTTTGCATAAAGGTGGCTGGCGGGTGTCTGTTTCTCCTACTTTAGTTGAATCGAATTTGACTAGGGCCGGTCCTTGTTGAAGGTTAAAACATCAAACTTCATAAATAACCGTTGTGGTTTTATGCCGTAGGTAAGAACGGTTCTTGCTAGAAGCCCGTAGCAGCCACGTAAAACTTGCAACAACAAAGTAGAGGACGTCTAACTTGTTTTTGCAGGGCATGTTGTGATGTGATATGGTCAAGATGTGATGAGTTATACGTTATTGTATGAGATGATCATGTTTTGTAATATCAACAACCGGCTGGAGCCTTGTGGTTGTCTCGTAATTATTGTATGAAATGCAAGCGCCGTGTAATTACTTTACTTTATCGCTATGAGTTAGCAATAGTCATAGAAGCAATAGTTGGCGAGACGACCATGATGCAACGATGGTGATCAAGGTGTCAAGCCGGTGACGCCAGAGATCATGACGATGCTTTGGAGATGTAGATCAAAAGCACAAGATGATGATGGCCACATCATGTCACATATTTTGATTGCATGTGTTGTTTATCCTTTATGCATCTTATTTTGCTTAGAACGGTGGTAGAATTATAAGATGACCCCTTCAGTAAATTTGAAGATAAAAGTGTTCTCCCTGAGTATGCGTCGTTGCTACAGTTCGTCGTTTTGAGACACCACGTGATGATCGGGTCTGATAGACTCTACATTCACATACAACGGGTGTAAGACAATTTTACACACGCATAATACTTGGGTTAAACTTGACGAGACTAGCATGTACATACATGGCCTCGGTACACTGGAGATTGAAAGGTCGAACATGAGTCATATAGTAGATATGATCAACATAGACTTGTTCACCTATGAAGACTTCCCCATCTCACGTGATGACCGGACATGGGTTAGTTGATTTGGCTCATGTACCAGTTAGATAACCTGAGGAATGTTAATTTAAGTGGGAGTTCATTAGTAATTTGATTAACTAAACTTAGTTTATAATGAACTTAGTCCTGATAGTATTTGCATATCTATGTTGTAGATCATGACCCGTGCTACCGTTCCCTTGAATTCCAATGCGTTCCTAGAGAAAGCTAAGTTGAAAGGTGATGGTAGCAACTATACGGACTAGGTCCGTAACTTGAGGATTATCCTCATTCCTGCAAAAAAGAACTATGTCCTTGATGCACCGCTAGGTGACCCACCCGCTCCCGCTAACCTGGATGCTATGAACATCTGGCAAACACATAGTGATGACTATGTTATAGTTCAGGGTGCCATGCTTTACGGCTTAGAACCGGGACTTCAAAGACGTTTTGAACGTCATGGAGCATATGAGATGTTCCAGGAGCCGAAGTTTATATTTTAAGCTAATGCCCGGGTTGAGAGATATGAAGTCTCCAACAAGTTTTATAGCTGCAAGATGGAGGAGAATAGTTCTGTGTGTGAGAACATACTCAAAATGTCTGGGTATCATAACCACTTGACTCAGCTGGGAATTACTCTTCCACGTGAGAGTGTTATTGACAGAGTTCTTCAATCACTGCCACCAAGCTACAAAGGTTTTGTGATGAACTATAATATGCAAGGGATGGATAAATTAATTCCCGAGCTCTTCGCGATGCTGAAATAGATGGAGTTAGAAATCAAGAAGAAGCATCAAGTGTTGATGGCTAACAAAATCACTAGTTTCAAGAAAAAGGGCAAAGGAAAGAAAGGGGACTTCAAGAAGAACAACAAACAGGTTGCCGCTCCCGTGAAGAAGCCCAAAGCTGGACCTAAACCCGAAACTAGGTGCTTCTATTGCAAAGGGAGTGGTCACTGGAAATGGAACTGCCCCAAGTTTTTGGCGGATAAGAAGGATGGCAAAGTGAACAAAGGTATATTTGATATACATGTTATTGATGTGTTCCTTACTAGTGCTTGTAGCAGCGCCTGGGTATTTGATACTGGTTCAGTTGCTCTTATTTGTAACTCGAAACAGGAGTTGTGGATTAAACGAAGATTGCCTAAGGACGAGGTGACGATGCGCGTCGAGAATGGTTCCAAGGTCGATGTGATCGCCATCAGCACGCTACCTCTATATCTACCTTCGGGATTAGTTTTAGACCTAAATAATTGTTATTTGGTGCCTGTGTTGAGCATGAACGTTATATCTGGATCTTGTTTGATGCGAGAAGGTTTTTCATTTAAGTCAGAGAATAATGGTTGTTTTATTTATATGAGTAATATCTTTTATGGTCACGCACCCTTGAGGAAAGATATATTCTTATTGAATCTTGATCGTGATAATACACATATTCATAATATTGATGCCAAAATATGCAAAGCTAATAATAATAGTGCAACATACTTGTGGCACTGCCGTTTAGGTCATATTGGTGTAAAGTGCATGAAGAAACTCCATGGTGATGGACTTTTGGAATCACTTGATTATGAATCATTTGATACTTGCAAACCATGCCTCATGGGCAAGATGACTCAAACTCCATTCACCGGAACAATGGAACTATTGGGGAGCGTAGTATTTCAAAATTTTCCCTACGCACACGCAAGATCATGGTGATGCATAGCAACGAGAGGGGAGATTGTCGTCCACGTACCCTCGTAGACCGTAAGCGGAAGCGTTATGACAACGCAGTTGATGTAGTCGCTGGTCTTCACGATCGACCGATCCTAGTACCGAATGTACGGCACCTCCGTGATCTGCACACGTTCAGCTCGGTAACGTCCCATGAACTCACGATCCGGTAGAGCTTCGAGGGAGAGTTCCGTTAGTACGACGGCGTGATGACGGTGATGATGAAGTTACCGACGCAGGGCTTCGCCTAAGCACCGCAACGATATGACCGAGGTGTGTTTCTGTGGAGGGGGGCACCGCACACGGCTAAAAGATCAATGATCAACTTGTGTGTCCATGGGGTGCCCCCACCCCCGTATATAAAGGAGTGGAGGAGGGGGAGAGGCTGGCCCTCTCTATGACGCGCCTTAGGGGAGTCCTACTCCCACCGGGAGTAGGATTCTCCCTTTCCTAGTAGAACTAGGAGCCCTTCCAAGTAGTAGGAGTAGGAGAGAAGGAAAGGGAAAAGAGAAGAGAAGGAATGAGATGGCGTTGCCCCTCCCCTAGTCCAATTCGGACTAAGCCTTGGGGGGCACGTAGCCTCCCCTCTCTCTTTCCCCTAAAGCCCAATAAGGCCCATATACTCCCCGGCGAATTCCCGTAACTCTCCGGTACTCCGAAAAATATCCAAATCACTCGGAACCTTTCCGATGTCCGAATATAGTCGTCCAATATATCGATCTTTACGTCTCAACCATTTCGAGACTCCTTGTCATGTCCCCGGTCTCATCCGGGACTCCGAACTACCTTAGGTACATCAAAACACATAAACTCATAATATCGATCGTCACTGAACGTTAAGCGTGCGGACCCTACGGGTTCGAGAACTATGTAGACATGACCGAGACTCATCTCTCGTCAACAACCAATAGCGGAACCTGGATGCTCATATTGGCTCCTACATATTCTACAAAGATGTTCATCGGTCAAACCGCATAACAACATACATTGTTCCCTTTGTCATCGGTATGTTACTTGCCTGAGATTCGGTCGTCGATCTCTCAATACCTAGTTCAATCTCTTTACCGGCCAGTCTCTTTACTCGTTCCGTTATACATCATCTCGTGACGAACTCATTAGTCATTTGCTTGCAAGGCTTATTATGATGTGTATTACCGAGAGGGCCCAGAGATACCTCTCCGACACTCGGAGTGACACATCCTATTTTTGATCTATGCCAACACCACGAACACCTTCGGAGACACCTCTAGAGCATCTTTATAATTACCCAGTTACGTTGTGACGTTTGATAGCACACAAGGTGTTCCTCCGGTATCCGGGAGTTACATAATCTCATAGTCATAGGAACATGTATAAGTCATGAAGAAAGCAATAGCAGTAAAACTAAATGATCGTAGTGCTAAGCTAACGGATGGGTCTTGTCCATCACATCATTCTCCTAATGATGTGATCCCGTTAATCAAATGACAAATTATGTCTATGGCTAGGAAACATTACCATCTTTGATCAATGAGCTAGTCTAGTAGAGGCATACTAGGGACACTCTGTTTTGTCTATGTATTCACACATGTACTAAGTTTCCGGTGAATACAATTCTAGCATGAATTATAAAAGTTTATCATGATATAAGGAAATAAATAATAACTTTATTATTGCCTCTAGGGCATATTTCCTTCAGTCTCCCACTTGCACTAGAGTCCATAATCTAGTTCACATCGCCATGTGATTTAATACCGATAGTTCACATCGTTATGTGAATAACACCCATAGTTCATATCGTCATGTGACCAACACCCAAAGGGTTTACTAGAGTCAATAATCTAGTTCACATCGCTATGTGATTAACACCCAAGAGTAATAAGGTGTGATCATGTTTTGTTTGTGAGAGAAGTTTAGTCAACGGGTCTGTCACCTTCAGATCCTTATGTATTTCGCAAATTTCTATGTCTACAATGCTCTGCATGGAGCTACTCTAGCTAATTGCTCCCACTTCCAATATGCATCCAGATTGATACTTAGAGTCGTCTGGATTAGTGTAAAGCTTGCATCGGTGTAACTATTTACGATGAATTCTTTATCACCTCCATAATCGAGAAACATTTCCTTAGTCATCCAGTAACTAAGGATAATTTTGACCGCTGCCTAGTGATCTACTCCTGGATCACTTTTGTACCTCCTTGCCAAACTCATAGGTACACAACAGGTTTGGTACATAGCATGTCAAATTTATAGAACTTATGGCTGAGGCATAGGGAATGACTTCCATTCTTTCTCTATCTTCTGTCGAGGTTAGGTTTTGAGCCTTACTCAATTTCATACCATATAACTCAGGCAAGAACTCCTTCTCTGACTGAGCCATTTTGAACTACTTCAAAAACTTGTCAAGGTATGTACTCATTGAAAAAACTTATCAAGCGTCTCGATCTATCTCTATAGATCTTGATGCTCAATATGTAAGTAGCTTCACCGAGGTCTTTCTTTGAAAAAACTCCTATCAAACAGTCCTTTATGCTTCCCAGAAAATTCTACATAATTTCCGATCGACAATATGTCATTCACATATACTTATCAGAAAGGATGTAGTGTTCCCACTCACTTTCTTGTAAATATAGGCTTCACCACAAGTATACACAAGTATGTATAAAACCATATGCTTTGATCATCTCATCAAAGCGTATATTCCAACTCCGAGATGCTTGCACCAGTCCATAGATGGATCGCTGGAAATTGCACACTTTGTTAGCACCTTTAGGATCGACAAAACCTTTTGGTTGCATCATATACAACTCCTCTTTGAGATATCCATTCAGGAATGCAGTTTTGACATCCATTTGCCAGATTTCATAATCATAAAATGCGGCAATTGCTAACATGATTCGGATAGACTTAAGCATTGCTACGGGTGAGAAAGTCTCATCGTAGTCAACTCCTTGAACTTGTCAAAAACCTTTCGCAACAAGTCAAGCTTTGTAGACAGTAACATTACCGTCAGCGTCGGTCTTCCTCTTGAAGATCCATTTATTTTCAATTGCTTGCTGATCATCGGGCAAGTCAACCAAAGTCTACACTTTGTTCTCATACATGGATCCCATCTCAGCTTTCATGGCCTCAAGACATTTTGCAGAATCTGGGCTCATCATCGCTTACTCATAGTTCGTAGGTTCATCATGGTCTAGTAACATGACTTCCAAAACTTGGGTTGCTGTAGCACTCTGGTGCGGAACGTACTCTGGTTGATCTACGAAGTTCAGCAGTAACTTGATTCGAAGTTTCATGATCATCATCATTAGCTTCCTCACTAATTGGTGTATGAATCACTGGAACTAGTTTCTATGATGTACTACTTTCCAATTTGGGAGAAGGTACAATTACCTCATCAAGTTCCACTTTCCTCCCACTCACTTCTTTCGAGAGAAAGTCCTTCTCTAGAAATGATCCATTTTTAGTAGCGAAAATCTTGCCTTTGGATCTGTGATAGAAGGTGTACCCAATAGTCTCCTTTGGGTATCATATGAAGACACATTTCTCCGACTTGGGTTCGAGCTTATCAGGTTGAAGCTTTTTCACATAAGCATCGCAGCCCCAAACTTTAAGAAACGACAACTTTTGTTTCTTGCCAAACCACAGTTCATAAGGCGTCGTCCCAACGGATTTAGATGGTGCCCTATTTAACGTGAATGCAGCTGTCTCTAATGCATAACCCAAAACGATAGTGGTAAATCGGTAAGAGACATCATAGATCGCACCATATCTAATAAAGTGTGGTTATGACGTTCGGACATACCATTATGCTGTGGTGTTCCGGGTGGCGTGAGTTCTGAAACTATTCCAGATTGTTTCAAATGAAGATCAAACTCGTAACTCAAATATTCGCCTCCACGATCAGATTGTAGAAACTTTATTTTCTTGTTACGATGATTCTCTACTTCACTCTGAAATTCTTTAAACTTTTCAAATGTTTCAGACGTGTGTTTCATCAAGTAGATATACCCATATCTGCTCAAATCATCAGTGAAGGTCAGAAAATAACGATACTCGCCGCGAGCCTCAACACTCATCGGTCCACATACATTAGTATGTATGATTTCCAATAAATCGGTTGCTTGCTCCATTGTTCCGGATAACAGAGTTTTACTCATCTAGCCCATGATGCATGGTTCGCAAGCACCAAGTGATTCGTAATCAAGTGATTCCAAAAGTCCATCAATATGGAGTTTCTTCATGCGTTTTACACCAATATGACCTAAACGGCAGTGCCAAAAATAAGTTGCACTATCATTATTAACCTTGCATCTTTTGGCTTCAATATGATGAATATGTGTATCACTACAATCGAGATCCAACAAACTATTTTCATTGGGTGTATGACCATCGAAGGCTTTATTCATGTAAACAGAATAACAATTATTCTATGACTTTAAATGAATAACCGTATTGCAACAAACATGATCAAATCATATTCATGCTCAACGCAAATGCTAAATAACATTTATTTAGGTTCTACACTAATCCCGAAAGTATAAGGAGTGTGCGATGATGATCATATCAATCTTGGAACCAGTTCCAACACACATCATCACTTCACCTTTAACTAGTCTCTGTTCATTGTGCAACTCTTGTTTCAAGTTACTAATTTTAGCAACTGAACATGTATCAAATGCCCAAGGGTTGCCATGAACACTAGTAAAGTACACATCAATAATCTGTATATCAAATATACCTTTGTTCACTTTTCCATCCTTCTTATCCGCCAAGTATCTAGGGCAGTTCCACTTCCAGTGATAATTTCCTTTGAAGTAGAAGCACTTAGTTTCAGGCTTGAGTTTAGCTTTGGGTTTCTTCATGGGAGTGACAACTTGCTTGTCATTCTTCTTGAAGTTCCATTTCTATCCCTTTGCCCTTTACTTGAAACAAGTGGTCTCGTTAACCATCAACACTTGATGCTCTTTCTGGATTTCTACCTTCGCCGATTTCAGCATCGCGAAGAGCTCGGGAATTACTTTCGTCATCCCTTGCATATTATAGTTCATCACGAAGTTCTACTAACTTGGTGATAGTGACTAGAGAACTTTGTTAATTACTATCTTATCTGGAAGATTAACTCCCACTTGATTCAAGAAATTGTAGTACCCAGACAATCTGAGCACATGCTCACTGGTTGAGCTATTCTCCTCCATCTTGTAGGCAATGTATTGTCAAAGGTCTTATACCTCTCGACACGGGTATGAGTATGAAATACTAATTTCAACTACTGGAACATCTCATATGCTCCGTGGCGTTCAAAACGTTTTTGATGTCCCGGTTCTAAGCCGTAAAGCATGGTGCACTAAACTATCAAGTAGTCATCATACTGAGCTTTTGTCAAAACGTTCATAACGTCTGCATCTGCTCCTGCAATAGGTCTGTCACCTAGCGGTGCATCAAGGACATAATTCTTCTGTGCAGCAATGAGGAAAATCCTCAGATCACGGAACAAGTCCGCGTCATTGCTACTAACATCTTTCAACTTAGTTTTCTCTAGGAACATATAAAAACAAACGGGGAGCTACATCGCGAGCTATTGATCTACAACATAATTTGCAAATACTACCAGGACTAAGTTCATGATAAATTAGAGTTCAATTAATCAAATTACTTAAGAACTCCCATTTAGACAGACATCTCTCTAATCACCTAAGTGATCACGTGATCCATATCAACTAGACCATGTCCGATCATCACGTGAGATGGAGTAGTTTTCAATGGTTAACATCTTATGTTGTTCATATCTACTATATGAGTCACGCTCGACCTTTTGGTCTCTAGTGTTCCGAGGCCATATCTGCATATGCTAGGCTCGTCAAGTTTAAGCCGAGTATTCTGCATGTGCAAAATTGTCTTACACCCATTGTATTTGAACATAGAGCTTATCAAACCCGATCATCACATGGTGTCTTGGCACGACGAACTTTCGCAACGGTGCATACTCAGGGAGAACACTTATACCTTGAAATTTAGCGACAGATCATCTTATAATGCTATCGTCGATCTAAGCAAAATAAGATGCATAAAAGATAAACATCACATCCAATCAAAATATGTGACATGATATGGCCATCATCATCTTGTGCTTTTGATCTCCATCTCCAAGGCACCGTCATGATCACCATCGTCACCGGCGCGACTCCTTGATCTCCATCGTAGCATCGTTGTCGTCTCGCCAACTTTTGCTTCCACGACTATCGCTATCGCTTAATGATAAAGTAAAGCAATTACATGGCGATTGTATTTCATACAATAAAGCGACAACCATATGGCTCCTGCCAGTTGCCGATAACTTTACAAAACATGATCATCTCATACAATAACGTATAACTCATCATGTCTTGACCATATCACATCACAGCATGCCCTGCAAAAATAAGTTAGACGTCCTCTACTTTGTTGTTGCAAGTTTTACGTGGCTGTGATACGTCTCCAACGTATCTATAATTTTTTATTGTTCCATGCTATTATTTATGAAGTCTTGGATGTTTAATGGGCTTTATCATTCACTTTTATATCATTTTTGGGACTAACCTACTAACCCAAAGGCCCAGTCCAGATTGCTGTTTTTTTTGCCCATTTCAGGGTTTTGCAGAAAAAGAATATCAAACGGAGTCCAATCGGAATGAAACCTTCACGAGAGATATTTTTGGAGAAAATCACGCACAGGAAGCTTGAGAACCACGTCAGGAGATCGAGGAGCTACCCACGAGGGTGGGGGGCGCCCCCCCCCCTTCCCAGGGCACGCCCCCTGCCTCGTGGCCCCCTCGAGCGTAACCCGGTTCCCTCCTTCTTCCTATATAAGTCTACGTACCCCAGAACCTACGTGAACAGAGAGAAAACCCTAATTCCACTGCCGTACCTTCTGTTCCCATGAAGATCCCATCTTGGGGCCTGTTCCGGAGCTTCACCGGAGGGGGATCCATCACGGAGTCCTTCATCATCATCATCATCGCCCTCACCATGAGTTGTGAGTAGTTTACCACAGACCTTCGGGTCCATAGCTAGTATCTAGATGGCTTCTTCTATCTCTCTGGATCTCAATACAAAGTTCTCCTCGGTCTTCGAGGAGATTTATTCGATGTAATCTCTTTTTGCGATGTGTTTGTCGAGATCCGATGAATTGTGAGTTTATGATCAAGGTTATCTATGAAAGATATTTGGTTCTTGTCTGAACTTTTTATGTGTGCTCGTAATATCCTTGCAAGTCTCTTCAAATTATTGGTTTGGTTTGGCCTACTAGATCTATAGTTCTTGCAATTGGAGAAGTGCTAGGCTTTCAGTTCAATCTTGCGGTGTCCTTTCCCAATGACAGTAGGGGCAGCAAGGCACGTATTGTATTGTTTCCATCGAGGATAAAAAGATTGGGTTTATATCATATTGCTTGATTTTATCCCTCTACATCATGTCATCTTGCTTAAGGCGTTACTCTGTTCTTATGAACTCAATACACTAGATGCATGCTGGATAGCAGTCGATGTGTGGAGTAATAGTAGTAGATGCAGAATCGTTTCGGTCTACTTGTCTCGGACGTGATGCCTATATACAATGATCATGCCTAGATAGTCTCATAATTATTCGCTTTTCTATCAATTGCTCGACAGTAATTTTTTTACCCGCCGTAGAATATCGCTATCATGAGAGAAGCCACTAGACAAAACTATGGCCCCCGGGTCTATTCTCAACATATCAATCCACATCTACTTTACTTTTATTGCTTTTATTTGCTGTTCTTATAAACTAAAAATACCGAAAATATAAACTATCATCTCTATCAGATCTCACTTGCCTGGGAGGCTTACGCAAGTCATATACCAAGTACCTATCACAAACCCTTATCCTTCGCATTACATTTATTTGCCTCTCGTTTTCCTCTCCCCCACTTCACCCTTGCCGTTTTATTTGCCCTTCTTCCGCCGTGTGTTTATCGTTCGCTTGCTTCTTGTTTGCTTGCGTGTGCTGCTTGCTTGCTTGTCGCTATGGCTCTCCCTATTAGTGTTGTCCCTCACCTCAAGAAGCTGGAGGAGATTGAAAACAACGTTAGACATTTTATGACTATACAATTTGAGCATAATTACTTTTTCAGAAGTGAGCTTAAAGAACAGAAAAAGTTTATGGAGTATATGAATAAAGACCTTGATGATATGTCTAAAGAATTTTATGGCTTGAAATCTCAGTTTGCTCATCTTGAGAAATTAATTGCCCAAATTTCGGATAAACAGTCCACCATGATCAATAAGCTGGCTGCTAAACTGGAAGAGCATGAAAATAAAGATGAAGATCTAAAAGTTATTGATGTGTCTCCTATTAGAACCTTGTTTTCTAGTATAAATCTTGATGAAGATAGGATTGGATATGATTCTGCTTTAAGGTGTCCCAATGATTCGGAGTTTTTTGATCTTGATGCTAAAATTGCTAAAAGTGGTAGTGAAGAGATTAAAACTTTGCATAGTGATGAACCCACTACTTTGGATTTTAAGGGATTCAATTATGACAATTGCTCTTTGATTGATTGTATTTCCTTGTTGCAATCCGTGCTAAATTCTCCGCATGCTTATAGTCAAAATAAAGCTTTCACCAAACACATAGTTGATGCTTTGATGCAATATTATGAAGAAAAACTTGAGTTAGAAGTTTCTATCCCTAGAAAGCTTTATGGTGAATGGGAACCTACTATCAAAATAAAAATAAAAGATCATGAATGCTATGCTTAGTGTGATTTGGGTGCAAGTGTCTCCACTATCCCAAAAACTTTCTGTGATTTGCTAGGATTTCATGAGCTTGATGATTGTTCTGTAAATTTGCATCTTGCGGATTCCACTATTAAGAAACCTATGGGAAGAATTAATGATGGCCTTATTGTTGCCAATAGGAATTATGTGCCCGTGGATTTCATTGTTCTTGATATAGATCGCAATCCTTCATGTCCTATTATTCTTGGTAGACCTTTCCTTAGAACGATTGGTGCAATTATTGATATGAAGGAAGGAAATATTAGATACCAATTTCCATTAAGGAAAGGCATGGAACACTTTCCTAGAAAGAAAATCAAATTACCATATGAATCTATCATGAGAGCCACTTATGGATTGCCTTCAAAGATGGCAATACCTAGATTTATCTTCTATCGTGCCTAGCTAGGGGCGTAAAACGATAGCGCTTGTTGGGAGGCAACCCAATTTATTTATTTTTTTGTTTCTGTTAGGAAATAAATATTGCATCTAGCCTCTGATTAGATGTGTTTTCATGTTTTGTTTATTGTTTGTGCCAAGTAGAACCTTTGGGAAGACTTGTGTGAAGTTTATGTGATCTTGCTGTGAAAAACAGAATCGTTAGCGCTGGCTAAAGTGGTCTTCAAATTTTACTAGAGCATGCTTATTAGTTGATTATTTTTGCAGATGATTGGTAGAAAAATTCCACAAATTTACCAATTTAGTTTGAATTTTTTGGAGTTCCAGAAGTAGGCGAAACCTGCAGATTACTACAGACTATTATGTTTTTGACAAATTCTGTTTTTCATGTGTTGTTTGCTTATTCCGATGCATCTATGAGTAGTATTGGAGGATATGAACCATAGAGAAGTTGGAATACAGTAGGTTTAACACCAATATAAACAAAGAATGAATTCATTGATGCACTTTTGATTAGTGGTTTGCTTTCTTATACTAACGAAGCTCATGAGAATTTTTGTCTAAGTTTTGTGTTGTGAAGTTTTCAAGTTTTGAGTATTGCTTTGATGGACTATGGAACAAGGAGTAGCAAAGGCCTAAGCTTGGGGATGCCCATGGCACCCCAATTAAATTCAAGATAATCAAAAGCCTAAGCTTGGGGATGCCCCGGGAAGGCATCCCCTCTTTCGTCTTCATCCATCGGTAACTATATGCTATATTTTTATTCGCAACATCATATGTGTTTTGCTTGGAGCGTCTTGTATAATTTGAGTCTTTGCTTGTTAGTTTGCCACAATCATCCTTGCTGGACACACCTATTTGAGAGGGTTAAATATGGCCTAGAAATTATTAGAACACTCTATATGCTTCACTTATATCTTTTGAGTTGAATAGTTTTTGCTCTAGTGCTTCACTTATATCTTTTAGGGAACGGTGGTGGTAATATTTTGTAGAAATTGTTGAACTCTCATGCTTCACTTATATCCTTTTGAGAATCTATTAAAACAGCATGGTAATGTGTTTAGGCTAAAGGAACTAGTCTTCACATGATAAACATCCAATGTCAATGTAGTAAAAAAAATCACACTAAGTGCATTGAATAGAATGAGATGTTGGATGCTTGATAATTGTTTTGAGACATGAGGATAGTGATATTAGAGTCATGCTAGTGGAGTTATTATGAAATTGATAAATACTTGTGTTAAGGTTAGTGATTCCCATATCATGCACGTATGGTGAACCGCTATGTGACGAAGTTAGAGCATGAGGTATTTGTAGAGTGCCAACCTTTGTGTGGAGGTCGGGGGCGCGCGATGGTTAACTCCTACCAACCTCCCCCCTAGGATCATGCGTTGATTGCTTTGTTTTGATGACTCATAGATTTTTGCAATAAGTATATGAGTTCTTATGACTAATGTTGAGTCCATGGATTATACGCCCTTTCACCCTTCCACCATTGCTAGCCTCTCTTGTACCGCGCAACTTTCGCCGGTGCCATAAACCCACTATATATCCTTCCTCAAAACAGCCACCATATTGTTCCTCAAAACAGCCACCATACCTACCTATCATGGCATTTCCATAGCCATTCCGAGATATATTGCCATGCAACTTTCCACTGTTCCGTTCATATGACACACATCATATTGTCATATTGCCATGCATGATCATGTAGTTGACATCGTAGTTGTGGCAAAGCCACCATGCATAATTTTTCATATGTGTCACTCTTGATTCATTGCATATCCCGGCACACCGCCAGAGGCATTCATGTAGAGTCATACTTGTTGTAGTATCGAGTTGTAATTTCGAGTTGTAATAAAAAGTGTGATGATCATCATTATTAGAGCATTGTCCCATGTGAGAAAAGGCCAATAAAAAAGGAGATGGCCCAAAAAAAAGAGAGGGGCTAATAAAAAAAGAGAAAGCCCCTCCAAAAAAATGAGAGAAAAGAGAGAAGGGACAATTGCTACTATCTTTTTTCCACACTTGTGCTTCAAAGTAGCACCATGTTCTTCATTGTAGAGAGTCTCATGCTTAGTCACTTTCATATACTAGTGGGGATTTTCATTATAGAACTTGGCTTGTATATTCCAATGATGTGCTTCCTCAAATGCCCTATGTCTTCGTGAGCAAGCAAGTTGGATGCACACCCACAAGTTTCTTTTGTTGAGCTTCCATTCTTATTTAGCTCTAGTGCATCCGTTGCATGGCAATCCCTACTCACTCACATTGATATCTATTGATGGGCATCTCCATAGCCCGTTGATACACCTAGTCGATGTGAGACTATCTCCCTCCTTTTTATCTTCTCCACAACCACCTCTATTCCACCCATAGTGCTATATCCATGGCTCACGCTCATGTATTGCGTGAAAATTGAAAGGTTTGAAAAGATAGAGTATGAAAACAAGTGCTTGGCTGAAATCGGGGATGTTCATGATATGAATATTTTGTGTGATGAAGAGGGAGCATAGCCAGACTATATGATTTTGTAGGGATAACTTTCTATCCATAGTATTTTGAGAAGACATGATTGCTTTGTTAGTATGCTTGAAGTATTGTTATTTCTTATGTCAATATAGACTTTTATCTTGAATCTTTCAGATCTGAACATTCATGCCACAATTGAGAGAATTACATTGAAAAACTATATTGGTTAGCATTCCACATCAAAAATTCTTTCTTTATCATTTACCTACTCGAGGAGGAGCAGGAATTAAGCTTGGGGATGCTTGATACGTCTCCAACGTATCTATAATTTTTTATTGTTCCATGCTAATATTTATGAAGTCTTGGATGTTTAATGGGCTTTATCATTCACTTTAATATCATTTTTGGGACTAACCTACTGACCCAAAGGCCCAGTCGAGATTGTTGTTTTTTTCCTGTTTCAGGGTTTTGTAGAAAAAGAATATCAAACGGAGTCCAAATGGAATGAAACCTTCGCGAGAGATATTTTTGGAGAAAATCGCGCACATGAAGCTTGAGAACCACGCCAGGCGATTAAGGGGCTGCCCACGAGGGTGGGGGCGCACGCCCCTTCCCAGGGCGCGCCCCCTGCCTCGTGGCCCCCTCGAGCGTCCCCCGGTGCCCTCCTTCTTCCTATATAAGTCTACGTACCCCAGAACCTCCGTGAACAGAGAGAAAACCCTAATTCCACCGCCGTACCTTCTGTTCCCGTGAAGATCCCATCTTGGGGCCTGTTCTAGAGCTCCACTGGAGGGGGATCCATCACGGAGTCCTTCATCATCATCATCATCGCCCTCACCATGAGTTGTGAGTAGTTTACCACAGACCTTCGGGCCCATAGCTAGTATCTAGATGGCTTCTTCTCTCTCTCTAGATCTCAATACAAAGTTCTCCTCGGTCTTCGAGGAGATCTATTCGATGTAATCTCTTTTTGCGGTGTGTTTGTCGAGATCCGATGAATTGTGAGTTTATGATCAAGGTTATCTATGAAAGATATTTGGTTCTTCTCTGAACTTGTTATGTGTGCTCATAATATCCTTGCAAGTCTCTTCAAATTATTGGTTTGGTTTGGCCTACTAGATCTATAGTTCTTGCAATGGGAGAAGTGCTTGGCTTTGGGTTCAATCTTGCGGTGTCCTTTCCCAGTGACAGTAAGGGCAGCAAGGCACGTATTGTATTGTTGCCATCGAGGATAAAAAGATGGGGTTTATATCATAGTGCTTGAGTTTATCCCTCTACATCATGTCATTTTGCTTAAGGCGTTACTCTGTTCTTATGAACTCAATACACTAGATGCATGCTGGATAGGGGTCGATGTGTGGAGTAATAGTAGTAGATGTAGAATCATTTTGGTCTACTTGTCTCGGACGTGATGCCTATATACAATGATCATGCCTAGATAGTCTCATAATTATTCACTTTTCTATCAATTGCTCGAGAGTAATTTTTTTAACCCACCATAGAATATCGCTATCATGAGAGAATCCACTAGAGAAAACTATGGCACCCGGGTCTATTCTCAACATATCAATCTACATATACTTTACTTTTATTGCTTTTATTTGCTGTTCTTATAAACTAAAAATACCAAAAATATAAACTATCATCTCTATCAGATCACACTTTTGTAAGTGACCGTAAAGGGATTGACAACCCCTTATCGCGTTGGCTGCAAAGTTCTTATTTGTTTGTGCAGGTGCGAGGGACTCCCGCGTGGTCTCCTACTGGATTGATACCTTGGTTCTCAAAAACTAAGGGAAATACTTACGCTACTGTGCTACATCTCCCTTTCCTCTTCGAGGTAATACAACGCAAGCTCGAGAAGTAGCAGGCTGCTACAGGCTCAGCAAGAACCGTTCTTACCTAGCATACAAAACCACAACGATTTTTCGTCAAGTATGTGTTGTTTTAACCTTCACAAGGACCGGGCGTAGCCACACTCGATTCAACTAAAGTTGGAGAAACTGACACCCGCCAGCCACCTGTGTGCGAAGCACGTCGGTAGAACCAGTCTCGCGTAAGCGTACGCGTAATGTCGCTCCAGGTCGCTTCATCCAACAATACTGACGAATCAAAGTATGACATGCTGGTAAGAAGTATGACTAGTATCGTCCACAACTCACTTGTGTTCTACTCGTGCATATCACCTACGTATAGACTTGGCTCATGATGCCACTGTTGGGGAACGTAGTATTTCAAAATTTTCCCTACACACACGCAAGATCATGGTGATGCATAGCAACGAGAGGGGAGAGTGTCGTCCACGTACCCTCGTAGACCGTAAGCGGAAGCATTATGACAATGCGGTTGATGTAGTCGTACATCTTCACGATCAACCGATCCTAGTACTGAACGTACGGCACCTCCGCGATCTGCACACGTTCACCTCGGTGACGTCCCACGAACTCACGATCCAGTAGAGCTTCGAGGGAGAGTTCCGTCAGCACGACGGTGTGATGACGGTGATGATGAAGTTACCGACGCAGGGATTCGCCTAAGCACCGCAACGATATGACCGAAGTGTGTTTCTATGGAGGGGGGCACCGCACACGGCTAAAAGATCAATGATCAACTTCGTTGTCCATGGGGTGCCCCCCACCCCCGTATATAAAGGTGTGGAGGAGGGGGAGAGGCCGGCCCTCTCTATGGCGTGCCTTACGGGAGTCCTACTCCCACCGGGAGTAGGATTCCCCCTTTCCTAGTAGAACTAGGAGCCCTTCCAAGTAGTAGGAGTAGGAGAAAAGGAAAGGGAAAAGAGAAGAGAAGGAAGGAGGGGGCACCGCCCCTCCCCCTAGTCCAATTCGGACTAAGCCTTGGGGGGGGGGGGCGCGCAGCCTCCCCTCTCTCTTTCCCCTAAAGCCCAATAAGGCCCATATACTCCCCGGCGAATTCCCGTAACAAACCGGTACTCCGAAAAATACCCGAATCACTCGAAACCTTTCCGATGTCCGAATATAGTCGTCCAATATATCGATCTTTATGTCTCGACCATTTCGAGACTCCTCGTCATGTCCCCAATCTCATCCGGGACTCTGAACTACCTTCGGTACATCAAAACACATAAACTCATAATACCGATCATCACACAACGTTAAGCGTGCGGTCCCTACGGGTTCTAGAACTATGTAGACATGACCGAGACTCATCTCTGGTCAATAACCAATAGCGGTACCTGGATGCTCATATTGGCTCCTACATATTCTACGAAGATGTTTATCGGTCAAACCGCATAACAACATACGTTGTTCCCTTTGTCATCGGTATGTTACTTGCCCGATATTCGATCGTCGGTATCTCAATACCTAGTTCAATCTCGTTATCGGCAAGTCTCTTTACTCGTTCCGTAATACATCATCTCATGACTAACTCATTAGTCATTTGCTTGCAAGGCTTATTATGATGTGTATTACCGAGAGGGACCACAGATACCTCTCCGACACTCAGAGTAACAAATTCTATTCTCGATCTATGCCAACACCACGAACACCTTTGGAGACACCTATAGAGCATCTTTATAATCACTCAGTTATGTTGTGACGTTTGATATCACACAAGGTGTTCCTCTAGTATTCGGGAGTTGCATAATCTCATAGTCATAGGAACATGTATAAGTCATGAAGAAAGCAATAGCAGTAAAACTAAACGATCATAGTGCTAAGCTAACGGATGGGTCTTGTCCATCACATCATTCTCCTAATGATGTGATTCCATTAATCAAATGATAACTCATGTCTATGGCTAGGAAACATAACCATCTTTCATCAATGAGGTACTCTAGTAGAGGCATACTAGGGACACTATGTTTTGTCTATGTATTCACACATGTACTAAGTTTCTGATTAATACAATTCTAGCATGAATAATAAACATTTATCATGATATAAGGAAAAAAATAACTTTATTATTGCCTCTAGGGCATATTTCCTTCAGGAACGAGCTAATGACTTATTGGAAATAATACATACCGATGTACGCGGTCTGATGAGTGTTGACGCACACGGCGGGTATCGTTATTTTCTCACCTTCACAGATGATTTGAGTAGATATGGGTATATCTACTTGATGAAACACAAGTCTGAAACATTTGAAAAGTTCAAAGAATTTTAGAGTGAAGTAGAGAATCATCGTAACAAGAAAATAAAGTTTCTATGATCTCATTGCGGAGGCGGATATTTGAGTTACGACTTTGGCCTTCATTTAAAACAATGTGGATATGGTGTGTCTGAGTTACGACTTTGGCCTTCACAACTCACGCCACCTGGAACACCACAATGTAATGGTGTGTCTGAACGTCGTAACCATACTCTATTGGATATGGTGTGTTCTATGATGTCTCTTACCGATTTGCCTTTATCGTTTTGGGCTTATGCATTAGAGACAGTTGCATTCATGTTAAATAGGGCACCATCTAAATTTGTTGAGACGACACCGTATGAACTGTGGTTTGGCAAGAAACCAAAGCTTACGTTTCTTAAAGTTTGGGGTTGCGACACTTATGTCAAAAGGCTTCAGCCTGATAAGGTCGAACCCAAATCAGAGAACTGTGTCTTCATAAGATACCCAAAGGAAACTGTTGGGTAGACCTTCTATCACAGATCCGAAGGTAATATATTCATTGCTAAGAATGGATCCTTTCTAGAGAAGGAATTTCTCTTGAAAGAAGTGAGTGGGAGGAAAGTAGAACATGATGAGGTAATTGTACCTTCGCTCGAATTGGAAAGTATATCATCAGAGAAAACCGTTCCCGTGATGCCTACATCAACTAGAGAAGAAGCTAATGATAATGATCATGAAACTTCGGATCAACTGACTGCCAAACCTCAAAGGTTGACCAGAATACGTACCACGCCAGAGTGGTACGGTAACCCTGTCTTAAAAGTCATGTTGGTAGACAATGGCGAACCTTCGAACTATGAAGAAGCTATGATTAGCCCACATTCCAAAAAATGGCTTGAGGCCATGAAATTTGAGATAGGATCCATGTATGAGAACAATGTGTGGACTTTGGTGGACTTGCCCGATGATCGGCAAGCCATTGAGAATAAATGGATCTTCAAGAAGAAGACTAACGCTGATGGTAATGTTACTGTCTACAAAGCTCGACTTGTCGCAAAAGGTTTTTGACAAGTTCAAGGAGTTGACTACGATGAGACTTTCTCACCCATAGCGATGCTTAAGTATGTCTGAATCATGTTAGCAATTGCCGCATTTTATGATTATGAAATCTGGCAAGTGGATATCAAAATTGCATTCCTTAATGGATTTCTTAAAGAAGAGTTGTATATGATGCAACCAGAAGGTTTTGTCAATCCTAAAGGTGCTAACAAAGTTTGCAAACTCCAACGATCCATCTATGGACTGGTGCAAGCATCTCGGAGTTGGAGTATACGCTTTGATGAGGTGATCAAAGCATATTGTTTTATACAGACTTACGGTGAAGCATGTATTTACAAGAAAGTGAGTGGGAGCTCTGTAGCATTTCTGATATTATATGTGGATGACATATTGTTGATTGGAAATGATGTAGAATTTCTGGATAGCATAAAAGGATGCTTGAATAAGAATTTTCAATGAAAGACCTCGGTGAAGCTGCTTATATATTGGGTATCAAGATCTATAGAGATAGATCAAGACGCTTAATAGGACTTTCACAAAGCACATACCTTGACAAAGTTTTGAAGACGTTCCAAATGGATCAGTCAAAGAAAGGATTCTTTCCTATGTTACAAGGTGTGAAATTGAGTCAGGCTCAATGCCCGACCACTGCATAAGATAGAGAGAAAATGAAAGTCATTCCCTATGCCTAAGCCATAGGTTCTATCATGTATGCTAGGACTGGGCATTTGGTTAAACCGAACCGTTCGGTTCGGTTTCTCGGTTTATTACTAATTTAGGTTTTTAGAAAACCATGACCGATCGGTCTTCTAAATTGCTGCTAACCGAGGATTCGGTGCCCCGACCTTTCGGGTCGGTTCTCGGTTACTGACCGAATGCACCGATGGCAAAGAAAACCAACACACATGGATGGGGGGAGAGAGGCACCAGCGTCGATTGGAACAAAAAATTATCAACAAAGAAATCAGAAATACAGATCTGCTGTAAGAAATGAGAGAGATGCAACTGCAAACAACTCCGGAGACAGGTTAGCCGGCACTGCAGAAGATAGAGAGAAAATGATAGACAGGTTACAAGGTGTGAAATTGAGTCAGACTCAACGCCCGACCACTTCAGAAGATAGAGAGAAAATGTAAGTCATTCCCTATGTCTCAGCCATAGGTTCTATCATGTATGCTATGTTGTGTACCAAACCTGATGTGTGCCTTGCCATAAGTTTGGCAGGGAGGTACCAAAGTAATCCAGGAGTGGATCACTGGACAGCGGTCAAGAACATCCTGAAGTACCTGAAAAGGACAAAGGATATGTTTCTCGTTTTTGAAGGTGACGAAGAGCTCGTCGTAAAGGGTTGCGTCGATGCTAGCTTCGACACAGATCTAGATGACTCTAAGTCACAGACCGGATACGTATTTAAATTGAATGGTGGAGCTGTCAGTTGGTGCAGTTCCAAGCAGAGCGTCGTGGCGGGATCTACATGTGAAGCGGAGTACATAGCTACTTCGGAAGCATCACATGGAGGAGTCTGGATGAAGGATTTCATATCCGATCTAGGTGTAATGCCTAGTGCATCGGGTCCAATGACAATCTTTTGTGACAACACTGGAGCAATTGCCTTGGTGAAGGAATCCAGGTTTCACAAGAGAGCAAAACACATCACGAGATGCTTCAAATCCATTCATGAAAAGGTCAAGGATGGAGACGTAGAAATTTGCAAAGTACATACAGATCTGAATGTTGCAGACCCATTGACTAAGCCTCTTCGACGGGGAAAATATGATCAGCACCAAGTCTCCATGGGTGTTAGATTCAATACAATGTAATCTAGATTATTGACTCTAATGCAAGTGGGAGATTGATGGAAATATGCCCTAGAACAATAATAAAGTTGTTATTGTTTTACGTTTTCTTATTCATGGTAAATCTTTATTATTCATGCTAGAATTGCATTGACCGGAAATTTAAATACCTATGTGAATACATAAACAAATACCGTGTCCCTAGTGAGCCTCTACTAGACTAGCTCGTTGATCAAATATGGTTAAGGTTTCCTAACCATGGACATGAGTTGTCATTTGATAACAGGATCACGTCATTAGGAGAATGATGTGAAGGACAAGACCCATCTATTAGCTTAGCATTTGACCGTATAGTTTATTGCTACTACTTTCTTGTATGTCAAGTACATGTTCCTTAGACCATGAGATCATTCAACTCCCGGATACCGGAGGAATACCTTGTGTGGTATCAAACGTCGCAACGTTCAAGGAAATATGCCCTAGAGGCAATAATAAAGTTGTTATTTATATGTCCTTATATATCATGATAAATGTCTTTTATTCATGCTATAATTGTGTTAACCGGAAACTCGATACATATGTGAATACATAGACAAAACATAGTGTCCCTAGTATGCCTCTACTAGACTAGCTCATTAATCAAAGATGGTTGTGTTTCCTAACCATAGACATGTGTTGTCATTTGATCAACGGGATCACATCATTAGGAGAATGATGTGATGGAAAAGACCCATCCGTTAGCTTAGCACAGTGATCGTTTAGTTTTGTTGCTATTGCTTTCTTCATGACTTGTACATGTTCCTATGACTATGAGATTATGCAACTCCCGAATACCGGAGGAACACCTTGTGTGCTATCAAATGTCACAACGTAACTGGGTGATTATAAAGATTCTCTACAGGTGTTTTCGAAAGTGTTTGTGGTGTGGGCATAGATCAAGAATAGGATTTGTCACTCCGAGTGTCGGAGAGGTATCTCTGGGCTCTCTCGGTAATACAGATCATAATAAGCCTTGCAAGCGAATGACTTGTGAGTTAGTCACGAGATGATGTATTACAGAATGAGTAAAGAGACTTGCCGGTAAGGAGATTGAACTAGGTATGATTATACCGATGACCGAATCTCGGGCAAGTAACATACGGATGACAAACGGAACAAACGTATGTTGTTATGCGGTTTGACCAATAAAGATATTCATAGAATATGTAGGAGCCAATATGAGCATCCAGGTTCCGCTATTGGTTATTGACCGCAGATATGTCTCGGTCATTTCTACATAGTTCTCGAACACGTAGGGTCCGCATGCTTAATGTTCGATGACGATTTGTATTATGAGTTATGTGTTTTTGATGACCAAAGTTTGTTCGGAGTCCCGGATGAGATCATGGACATGACGAGGAGTCTCGAAATGGTCGAGACATAAAGAATGATATATTTGACGATATTATTCGGACACCGGATGAGTTCTCGGGTCACCGGATAAATATCGGAGTGCCGGAAGGGTTATCGGAACCATTCAGGAA
Organism: Secale cereale; assembly: GCA_902687465.1. Lineage (NCBI taxonomy): Eukaryota > Viridiplantae > Streptophyta > Magnoliopsida > Poales > Poaceae > Secale > Secale cereale. Next base: position 601,150,619 of record LR738715.1, on the reverse strand, counting down.
GTAATGGGCCTTATTGGGCCTTAGGGGAGAGAGAGGAAGCAGCCAAGGGCTGGCCACACGCCTCCATGGGCCTAGTCTTAATTGGACTAGGGGGAGGGGCGTTGCCCCCTCCTTCCTTCTCTTCTCCCTCCCATCTTTCTTCTCCTAGTTGGACTAGGAAAGGGGGGTTCCTACTCCTAGTAGGAGTAGGATTGCCCCCTTGGACACGCCCTATAGGGGCCGACCGACCTCCCCCCTTGCTCCTTTATATACGGGGGCAGGGGCACCCTAGAACACATAGGTTAATAGTTGTTTAGCCGTGTGTGGTGCCCCCCTCCACAGATTCCACCTCAGATCATATTGTCGTAGTGCTTAGGCGAAGCCCTACGCGGATCACATCATCAATACTGTCACCACACCGTTGTGCTGACGGAACTATCCCTCGTCCTCAACTGGATCAAGAGCTCGAGGGACGTCATCATGCTGAACGTGTGCTGAACACGGAGGTGCCATACGTTCGATACTTGGATCGGTTGGATCGTGAAGACGTTCGACTACATCAATCGTGTTACTAAACACTTCTGCTTTCGGTCTACGAGGGTACGTGGACACACTCTCTCCGCTCGTTGCTATGCTTCTCCTAGATAGATCTTGCGTGGTCGTAGGAAAATTTTGAAATACTACGTTCCCCAACAGTGGTATCAGAGCCAGGTCTATGCGTAGATGATATGCACGAGTAGAACACAATGAGTTGTGGGCGATAATAGTCATACTGCTTACCAGCATGTCATACTTTGATTCGGCGGTATTGTTGGATGAAGCGGCTCGGACCGACATTACATGACCGCGTTCATGAGACTGGTTCTACCGACGTGCTTAGCACATAGGTGGCTTGTGGGTGTCAGTTTCACCAACTTTAGTTGAATCGAGTGTGACTACGTCCGGTCCTTGTTGAAGGTTAAAACATCACACTTGACGAAAAATCATTGTGGTTTTGATGCGTAGGTAAGAACGGTTCTTGCTAAGCCCGTAGCAGCCACGTAAAACTTGCAACAACAAAGTAGAGGACGTCTAACTTGTTTTTGCAGGGTATGTTGTGAAGTGATATGGTCAAGACGTGATGAGTTATACGTTATTGTATGAGATGATCATTTTTTGTAAATTATCGGCAACCGGTAGGAGCCTTATGGTTGTCTCTTTATTGTATGAATTGCGAAGGCCATGTAATTGCTTTACTTTATCATTATGAGTTAGCGATAGTAGTAGTAGTAGCAATAGTTGGCGAGGCGACCACAACGCTATGATGAAGATCATGGTGTCAAGTCGGTGACAATGGAGATCATGACGATGCTTTGGAGATGGAGATCAAAAGAACAAGATGATGATGGCCATATCATGTCACATATTTGGATTGCATGTGATGTTTATCTCATTATGCTTCTTATTTTACTTAGTACGACGGTAGCATTATAAGATGATCCCTTACAAAAATTCAAGGTACAAGTGTTCTCCCTGAGTATGCACCATTGCGACAGTTTGTCGTTCTGAGACACCACGTGATGATCGTGTGTGATAAGATCTACGTTCACATACAACGGGTGTAAGATAGTTTTGCACATGCAGAATACTCGGGTTAAACTTGACAAGCCTAGCATGTACAGACATGGCCTCGGAACACTGGAGACTGAAAGGTCGAGCGTGAATCATATAGTAGATATGATCAACATAAGATGTTCACGGTCGAAAACTACTCCATCTCACGTGATGATCGGACATGGTTTAGTTGATTTGGATCACGTGATCATTTAGATGACTAGAGGGATGCCTATCTAAGTGAGAGTTCTTTAGTAATATGATTAATTGAACTTTAATTTATCATGAACTTAGTCCTGATAGTTTTTTGCATATCTAATGTTGTTGTAGATCAATGGCCCGTGCTACCGTTCCCTTGAATTTTAATGCGTTCGTAGAGAAAGCTAAGTTGAAAGATGATGGTAGCAACTACACGGACTGGGTCCGTAACTTGAGGATTATTCTGATTGCTGCACAAAAGAATTATGTCCTAGAAGCACCGCTAGGTGACAGGCCTGCTTCAAGACCAACTCTGGACATTATGAACATCTGGCAAGCTCGATCTGATGACTACTCGATAGTTCAGTGTGCCATGCTTTACGGCTTAGAATCGGGACATCAAAGAGGTTTTGAACGTCATGGAGCATGTGAGATGTTCCAAGAGTTGAAGTTAATATTTCAAGCAAATGCCCGAATTGAGAGATATGAAGTCTCCAATAAGTTCTATAGCTGCAAGATGGAGGAGAACAGTTCTATCAGTGAACACTTACTCAGAATGTCTGGGTACTACAATCACATGACTCAACTTGGATACAAAGTTGATGAAGATAGTTTTATTGATAGAGTTCTTCAATCACCGCCACCAAGCTATAAAGGCTTCGTGATGAAGTATAATATGCAAGGGATGTAGAAGACAATTCCCAAGCTCTTCGCTATGCTCAAGGCTGCGGAGGTAGAAATCAAAAAGGAGCATCAAGTGTTGATGGTTAACAAGACCACTAGTTTCAAGAAAAATGGCAAGGTAAAGAGGGGAACTTCAAGAAGAATGGCAAGCCAGTTGCTACTCCCGCGGAGAAACCTAAGTCTGGAGCCAAGCCTGAAAATGAGTGCTTCTACTACAAAGGGACTGGTCAATGGAAACGGAACTTCCCCAAGTATTTGGCGGATAAGAAGGATGGCAAAGTGAACAAAGGTATATTTGACATACATGTTATTGATGTGTACCTTACTAATGCTCATAGTAGCACCTGGGTATTTGATACTGGTTCGGTTGCTAATATTTGTAATTCGAAACAGGGGCTATGGATTAAACGAAGATTAGCTAAGGACGAGGTGACGATGAGCATGTGAAATGGTTCCAAAGTCGATGTGATCGCCGTTGGGACGCTACCTCTATGTCTACCATCAGGATTAGTTTTAGACCTAAATAATTGTTATTTGGTGCCAGCGTTGAGCATGAACATTATATCTAGATCTTGTTTGTTGCAAGACAGTTATTCATTTAAATCAGAGAATAATGGTTGTTCTATTTATATGAGTAATATTTTTTATGGTCATGCACCCTTGATGAATGGTCTATTTTTGTTGGATCTCGATCGTAGTGATACACATATTCATAATATTGAAGCCAAAAGATGCAAAGTTGATAATGATAGTGCAACTTATTTGTGGCACTGCCGTTTAGGTCGTATTGGTGTAAAGCGCATGGAGAAACTCCATCCTGATGGACTTTTGGAATCACTTGATTATGAATCACTTGGTGCTTGTGAACCATGCCTCATGGGCAAGATGACTACAACTCCGTTCTCCGAAACAATGTAGCGAGCAACTGACTTATTGGAAATCATACATACTGATGTATGCGGTCCAATGAGTGTTGAATCTCGCGACGGGTATCGTTATTTTCTGACCTTCATAGATGATTTGAGCAGATATGGATATATCTACTTGATGAGGCACAAGTCTGAAATATTTGAAAAGTTCAAAGAATTTCAGAGTGAAGTAGAGAATCATCGTAACAAGAAAATAAAGTTTCTACGATCTGATTGCGGAGGCAAATATTTGAGTTACGAGTTTGGTCTTCATTTAAAACAATGTGGAATAGTTTCACAACTCACACCACCTGGAACACCAGAGCATAATGGTGTGTCCGAACATCGTAACCGTACTTTATTAGATATGGTGAGGCCTATGATGTCTCTTACCGATTTACCACTATCATTTTGGGGTTATGCTTTAGAGACAGCTGCATTCACGTTAAATAAGTTACTATCTAAATCCGTTGAGATGACACGTTATGAACTGTTGTTTGGCAAGAAACCCAAGTTGTCGTTTCTTAAAGTTTGGGGCTGCGTTGCTTATGTGAAAAAGCTTCAACCTGATAAGCTCGAACCCAAATCGGAGAAATGTGTCTTCATAGGATACCCAAAGGAGACTGTTGGCACACCTTCTATCACAGATCCGAAGGCAAGATTTTTGTTGCGAAGAATGGATCCTTTCTAGAGAAGGAGTTTCTCTCAAAAGAAGTGAGTGGGAGGAAAGTAGAACTTGATGAGGTAATTGTACCTTCTCCTGAATTGGAAAGTAGTTCATCACAGAAATCAGTTCCAGTGATTCCTACACCAATTAGTGAGGAAGCTGGTGATGATGATCATGAAACTTCAGATCAAGTTACTACTGAACCTCGTAGGTCAAACATAGTACGTTCCACACCAGAGTGGTACGGTAACCCTGTTCTAGAAGTCATGTTACTAGACCATGATGAACCTACGAACTATGAGGAAGCGATGATGAGCCCAGATTCTGCAAATTGGCTTGAGGCCATGAAATCTGAGATGAGATCCATGTATGAAAACAAAGTGTGGACTTTGGTTAACTTTCTCGATGATCGGCAAGCAATTGAAAATAAATGGATTTTTAAGAGGAAGACTGACGCCGATGGTAATGTTACTATCTATAAAGCTCAAGATGTTGTGAAAGGTTTTTGACAAGTTCAAGGAGTTGACTACGATGAGACTTTCTCAGCCGTAGCGATGCTTAAGTGTGTCCGAATCATGTTAGCAATTGCTGCATTTTATGATTATGAAATCTGGCAAATGGATGTCAAAACTGCATTCCTAAATGGGTATATCAAAGAAGAGTCGTATATGATGCCACCAGATGGTTTTGTTGATCCTAAAGGTGCTAACAAATTATGCAAGCTCCTGTGATCCATCTATGGACTGGTGCAAGCATCTCGGAGTTGGAATATACGCTTTGAGGAGGTGATCAAAGCATATGGTTTTATACAGACTTTTGGAGAAGCCTGTATTTACAAGAAAGTGAGTGGGAGCTCTGTAGAATTTCTGATATTATATGTGGATGACATATTGTTGATTGGAAATGATGTAGAATTTCTGGATGGCATAAAAGGATACTTGAATAAGAATTTTTCAATGAAAGACATCAGTGCAGCTGCTTATATATTGGGCATCAAGATCTATAGAGATAGATCAAGACGCTTAATTGGACTTTCACAAAGCACATACCTTGATAAAGTTTTGAAGAAGTTCAAAATGGATCAGTCAAAGAATGGGTTATTGCTTGTGTTACAAGGTGTGAAGTTGAGTAAGACTCAATGTCCGACCAGTGCAGAAGATAGAGAGAAAATGAAAGTCATTCCCTATGCTTCAGCCATAGGTTCTATCATGTATGCAATGCTGTGCACCAGACCTGATGTGTGACTTGCTATAAGTCTGGCAGGGAGGTACCAAAGTAATCCAGGAGTGGATCACTGGACAGTGGTCAAGAACATCCTGAAGTACCCGAAAAGGACAAAGGATATGTTTCTCGTTTATGGAGGTGACAAAGAGCTCGTCATAAATGCTTACGTCGATGTAAGCTTTGACACTGATCGAGATGACTCTAAGTCACAAACCGGATACGTATTTTTGTTAAACGGTGGAGCTGTCAGTTGGTGCAGTTCCAAGCAGAGCGTCGTGGCGGGATCTACGTGTGAAGCGGAGTACATAGCTGCTACAGAAGCAGCAAATGAAGGAGTCTGGATGAAGGAATTCAGACCCGATCTAGGTGTAATACCTAGTGCATCGGGTCCAATAAAAATATTTTGTGACAAAACTGGAGCAATAGCCTTGGTGAAGGAATCCAGGTTTCACAAGAGAACCAAGCACATCAAGAGACACTTCAACTCCATCCGCAAACAAGTCAAGGAGGGAGACATAGAGATTTGCAAAATACATATGGATCTGAATGTCGCATATCCATTGACTAAGCCTCTTCCACGAGCAAAACATGATGAGCACCAATACTCAATGGGTGTTAGAATCATTACTATGTAATCTAGATTATTGACTCTAGTGCAAGTGGGAGACTGAAGAAAATATGCCCTAGAGGCAATAATAAAGTTGTTATTTATATTTCCTTATATATCATGATAAATACCTTTTAATCATGCTAGAATTGTATTAACCGGAAACTTGATACATGTGTGAATACATAGACAAAACAGAGTGTCCCTAGTATGCCTCTACTAGACTAGATCATTAATCAAAGATGGTTGTGTTTCCTAACCATAGATATGTGTTGTCATTTGATCAACAGGATCACATCATTAGGAGATTGATGTGATGGACAAGACCCATCTGTTAGCTTAGCACAATGATCGTTTAGTTTTATTGCTATTGCTTTCTTCATGACTTGTACATGTTCCTCTGACTATGAGATTATGCAACTCCCGAATACCGGAGGAACGCCTTGTGTGCTATCAAACGCCACAACGTAACTGGGTGATTATAAAGATGCTCTGCAGGTGTTTCAGAAAGTGTTTGTGGTGTTGGCATAGATCAAGAATATGATTTGTCACTCCGAGTGTCGGAGAGGTATCTCTGGGCCCTCTCGGTAATACACATCATACTAAGCCTTGCAAGCAAATGACTAACGAGTTAGTCACGAGATGATGTATTATGGAACGGGTAAAGAGACTTGCCGGTAACAAGATTGAACTAGGTATGATGATACTGACGATCGAATCTCGGGCAAGTAACATACCGATGACAAAGGGAACAAACGTATGTTGTTATGCGGTTTGACCAATAAAGATATTCATAGAATATGTAGGAGCCAATATGAGCATTTAGGTTCCGCTATTGGTTATTGACCGGAGATATGTCTCAGTCATGTCTGCATAGTTCTCGATCCCGTAGGGTCCGCACGCTTAACGTTCGATGACGATTTGTATTATGAGTTATGTGTTTTTGATGACCAAAGTTTTTTTGGAGTCCCGGATGAGATTACGGACATGACGAGGAATCTCGAAATGGTTGAGACATAAAGAATGATATATTGGATGATATTATAGGGACACTGGATGAGTTCCGGAGTCACCGGATAAATATCGGAGTGCCGGAAGGGTTATCGGATCCACCGGGGAAGTAATGGGCCTTATTGGGCCTTAGGCGAGAGAGAGGAAGGCAGGCAAGGGCTGGCCGCATGCCCCCCATGGGCCTAGTTCTAATTGGACTAGGGGGAGGGGCAGCGCCCCCACCTCCCTTCTCTTCTCCCTCCCTTCCTTCTTCTCCTAGTTGGACTAGGAAAGGGTGGTTCCTACTCCTAGTAGGAGTAGGATTGCCCCCTTGGGCACGCCCTATAGGGGCCGGCCGTCCTCCCCCCTTGCTCCTTTATATACGGGGGCAGGGGGCACCGTTGAACACACAAGTTAATAGTTGTTTAGCTGTGTGCGGTGCCCCCCTCCACAGATTCCACCTCAGGCCATATTGTCGTAGTGCTTAGGTGAAGCCCTGCGCGGATCACATCATCAACACCGTCGTGCTGACGGAACTCTCCCTCATCCTCAACTAGATAAAGAGCTCGAGGGACGTCGTTGTGCTGAACATGTGCTTAACACGGAGGTGCCGTACGTTCGGCACTTGGATCGGTTGGATCGTGAAGACGTTCGACTACATCAACCGCGTTAATAAACGCTTCCGCTTTTGGTCTACGAGGGTACGTGGACACACACTCTCCGCTCGTTGCTATGCTTCTCCTAGATAGATCTTGTGTGATCGTAGGAAAATTTTGAAATACTACGTGCCCCAACAAACATAACTGGGTGATCATAAAGATGCTCTACAGGTGTCTCCAAAGGTGTTTGTTGAGTTGGCACAGATCGAGATTGGGATTTGTCACTCCCAGTATCGGAGAGGTATCTGTGGGCCCTCTCGGTAATACACATCATAAGAAGCCTTGCAAGCAAATGACTAATGTGTTAGTTACAAGATGATGTATTACGAAACGAGTAAAGAGACTTGTCAGTAACGAGATTGAACTAGGTATAGAGATACCAACAATCGTTCTCGGGCAAGTAACATACCGACAGACAAAGGGAATTGCATATGTTGTCATAACGGTTCGACCGATAAAGATCTTCGTAGAATATGTAGGAACCAATATGGGCATCTATGTTCCCCTATTGGTTAGTGACCGTAGAGGTGTCTCTTTCATGTCTACATAGTTCTCGAACCCGTAGGGTCCGCACGCTTAACGTTTATTGACGATATATTGTTATATGATTTATGTGATTTGGTGACTGAATGTTGTTCGGAGTCTCGGATGAGATCACGGGCATGACGAGGAGTCTCGAAATGGTCGAGAGGTAAAGATTGGTATATATATATATATATATATATATATATATATATATATATATATATATATATATATATATATATATATATATATATATATATATATATATATAGGACGATGGTATTCGGACACCGGAAGTGTTTCAGAGGGTACCGAGTACTTATCGGGTCACCGGAACGAGTTTCGGGCATCCCCCGCAAAGCTATGGCCAAGATAGGGAACACACCACTCCCTATAGACGCCGACCCTATGGGGAGAGAAAGGAAAGAGGGGTGGGAAAGGAAAGTGTGGAGTAGGAATCCCCCTTCCTTCCCTCCCCCCTCTTTCCTTTCCTCCTTGTTCATACAAGGAAAGGGGGCACATGAGGGTAGGAGCCCTAGGGCCGGCGGCCAGCCCTTTGGACGCGCCCTGGCTGCCTCCCTCTCCCTTCCCACCTATATATACATGGGGAGGGGCGCCACACAAGGACAAAACATTGTCTTAGCCGTGTGCGGCGCCCCCGTCCACCACTTACTCCCTCGGTCATATTTTCGTAGTGCTTAGGCGAAGCCCTGCGGAGCTCGCATCACCATCACCACCACCACGCCGTTGTGCTGCCGGGACTCATCTACTACCTCTCCCGTCTTGCTGGATCAAGAAGGCGAGGATGTCACCGTATTGTACGCGGAGGTGTCGTATGTTTGGTACTTGATTGGTTGGATCGTGAAGAAGTTCGACTACATCAACCGCGTTGTCTAATGCTTCTTCTTACGGTCTATGAGAGTACGTGGACACACTCTCCCCCTCGTTCCTATGTAGCTCCATTGATAGATCATTGGGTGTGCGTAGATTTTTTTTGTTTTTATGCAACATTTCCCAACAGAACCCACATATTTATTGTATATTAGACCTTGAAGCAAAGTACTCCCGCATGCCCCTGAGGAGGAGGTTGGTAGGAGTTAACCATCGTGCATCCCCGATTATAACAACACATCGGATTTCAATCACAACTACGAAAGCTCGGAATTCCCCACCATGCCATGACCAACACTTAGATGAGAAGTTAATAACAAGCTTTAATATCGATATTTATACTAACCAATGATCATTAACCTGTATCCTTTCATATTACGACATCAATATCATTAAACCATGCATTTCTTATTTAGTGATCTACATGATTTTTTTATTATACCCCCCTTGAATACCTATCAATTCTAGACTAGTTTTATAACTCGTAATCATTACCAGTTACTATTTATGGAATCCCAAAAAGATTTAAATGAAGCATGAGAGTGCAATTATTTCTATATAATATAACCATTGTCGTTCTCTAAAAGATATAAGTGAAGCACTAGAGCAACTGCCTAGTTCAAAAGATATAAGTGAAACACATAGAGTATTCTAACAAAATGAGGAATAAATGTGTGCCCCTTTAAAAAGGTGTGTCCAGAAAATGTTGATTGTGGAAAACTAAAAAGCAAACAAAGCAAAGACTATAATACAAGAGACTCCAAACAAAACTCATATGACGTGATGAATAAAAATGTAGCTCCAAGTGGCATACCGATAGATTGTAGATGAATGAGGGGATGCCATCCAGGCCATCCCCAAGTTTAGACGCTTGGGTATTCCTTAAATATTACCTTGGGGTGCCTTGGTCATCCCCAAGATTAGGGCCGGTCTTGCCGCTCCTTATTCCTTCAGCCATCGTGATCTCACTCAAAACTTGAAAACTTCAGCACACAAAACTCAACAGAAACCTCATGAGATCCGTTAGTATAATAGACAAATCATTAACTTTAGGTACTGTTATGAACCCATTCATATTTCATTATTGCATGACACCTTATGTATTATAACTTATCCATGACTTATACCCCCGATATAATCAATAGCATCATTAAAACAAGCAAACTATGTAACAAAAACAAAATCGGTCTAAAATAGAACAGTATGTAATGATTTGAACAAATACCATAGTTCTGCAACTCTAAGAATTCTTAAAATTAGGAAAAACGTGTGCAAATTGTATATCAATCATGCATATTTTTTAGCAAATTATCACATTTCGAGTAAATTAATAGGACTTTGCATGCTTCTAGTGAACCTATTATAGATACACATGAGAATCCCAATAATATTTCTATTTCTAATGCTGAGACACAATCTGGTGATGAACATGAACCTAGTGATAATGTTAATAATTATGTTCATACTAATTCTCAACCTAGTAATGATAATGCTGAAGAGATTGAACCTACTGTTGATCTTGATAACCCACAATCAAAGAATCAATGTTATGACAAGAGAGACTTTGTTGCTAGGAAACATGGTAAAGAAAGAAAACCATGGGTTTAGAAACCCATGCCCTTTCCTCCCAAACCATCCAAGAAAAAGGATGATGAGGAATTTGAACGCTTTTGTGAGATGATTAGACCCATCTTTTTGCGTATCCGTTTGACTGATATGGTAAAAATGTCTCCTGATGCCAAGTATATGAAAGAAATTGTTACTAATAAAAGAAAGATATCGGAGGCAGAAATTTCCACCATGCTTGCTAATTATACATTTAAGGGTGGGATACCAAAGAAACTAGGAGATCCATGAATACCCACTATAGCATGCTCTATTAAAAGAAACTATGTTAAAACTGCTTTATGTGATCTTGGAGCCGGTGTTAGTGTTATGCCTTTCTCTTTATATCGTAGACTTGAATTGAATAAGTTGACACCTACTGAAATCTCTTTGCAAATGGCTGATAAATCAACTGCTATACCCATTAGTATTTGTGAGGATGTGCATGTTATGGTTGCAAACGTTACTATCTTAACAGACTTTGTTATTCTTGATATTCCCGAGGGCGATAGTATGTCGATCATCCTTGGTACACCCTTTCTGAATACTGCAGGAGCTGTTATTGATTGCAACAAGGGCAATGTCACTTTTCATGTTAATGGTAATGAGCATACGGTTCACTTTCCAAAGAAACAACCTCAAGTTAATAGCATCAATTCTATTGGAAAAATTTCAACTACTGCTATTCGAAGTTTTGAATTCCCTATTCCTACTGACAAAATGAAATACGATACTCTTATTGTTAGGGACATGCATATCCCCACTGAGGTAACCTAGACTTGATCAACCTTATTAACGGATTCCTTTTGATGAGCATGAGATAGATGAATTTAGAGAGCACAACTTTCTGTACCCACTTTTTACTTTCTGTTAATTAGATTAAATAAAGCAAAAATAGTATTATCCGTCTGTTTTCTGAATTATCCATGCAATAAAAAATGTCCCAGAATAAAAGTTCTCCAAATGCCTTGAAAATTTAGTATGATTTTTTATACACTATTTTAGAACTTTTGGCACTAAGAATGCACCAGGGGGCTGCACCAGGTGACCACAAGGGTGGAGGGCGCGCCCTGCCCCCCCTGGGGGATTGTTCTTCGGTATGTGACTCCTCCAATGGTCCAATTAGTTTTTGTTCTAGTGCTGTATTTATTGCAAAAATTTATTGTTGTGGTGACCTTGTTCTTGAGCTTGCATGTCAAATTTATATGGTCCAAAGTAGTTTTGATGCATGATATAGCCTCTAGACACTTGTAGGAATAGTTGCTATCGATTTTGTCGAGTTTGGTTCACTTTTCTTTGAGTCACTAAAAATTTCAAAAAAAATCAGAGGAAGAAAATTGTTTAGGAAGATATACCAAGGTGGTCCTTCGAGGAAGCAAGCCCCAAGGCTTGAGATATGTGAGCCTGACCTTGAACCGCCAAGAGAAGCTGAAGTGCGGCCCTGTGAATGGCCGTAAGATGAAGTACTGATTCATGCAGGTTTAAAGGAGGAATTTGATGCGGACGGGCGTACTGATGACCTTGAGGACTTCGTGTGAGATAAGTGCCGGCAGTACTACCACCTCACTGATTAATTTGTGCGAAGTTTAAATTTACGTCCCAATGCAACACCCATACTATTTTTTTAATCTTTATGATGAATCTTATACCGTGGACCGTGAAGATTGTAGTGATGCATGCAAAATTCCACATGGGAGTGCTACGTCCATTTTTCATCATGCTTACAAGTTGATATTTACTGCATTATGGGCTGTTCATACATGTTTTGTCACAATACTTATGTGGTTTCCCTCTTATTTTGCAAGGTTTACATGAAGAAGGGGGAATGCCGGCAGCTGGAATTCTGGGCTGGAAAAGGAGCAAACTCCGGAAACCTATTCTTCACAACTCCAAAAGCCCCGAAACTCCACAAAATATTTTTTCAGAAAATATAAAAAATATCTGGCGGAAGAAATCCATGAGAGGGGCCACTGGCTGGCCTCGAGGGTGGGGGGCACGCCCCCCTTCCCAGGGCGCGCCCCACTGCCTCGAGGGCCAGCCGGTGGGCCCCTGGTGCCCATCTTCTCCAATATGAAGCGTTTTGACCTGGAAAAAATCAAGAGGAGGCTTTCGGGACCAGACGCCGCTGTCTCGAGGCGGAAACAGATCTAGGGCTCCGACAGAGCTGTTCTGCCAGGGATACTTCCCTCCGAGAGGGGGAAATCGTCACCGGCGTCATCACCAACAACTCTCCCATCTTGGGGAGAGCTATCTTCATCAACATCTTCACCAGCACCATCTCCTCTCAAACCCTAGTTCACCTCTTGTATCCAATCTTTGTATCCAAACCTCAGATTGGTACCTGTGGGTTGCTAGTAGTGTTGATTACTCCTTGTAGTTGATGCTAGTTGGTTTATTTGGTGGAAGATCATATGTTCAGATCCATTATGCATATTAATACCCCTCTGATCATGAATAATATTATGTCTTGTGAGTAGTTACTTTTGTTCCTGAGGACATGGGAGAAGTCTTGCTATTAGTAGTCATGTGAATTTGGTCTTCGTTCAATATTTTGATGAGATGTATGTTGTCTCTCTTCTAGTGGTGTCATGTGAACTTCGAATACATGACACTTCACCAGGGCCTAGAGGAAGGCATTGGGAAGTAATAAGTAGATGATGGGTTGCTAGAGTGACAGAAGCTTAAACCCTAGTTTATGCGTTGCTTCGTAAGGGGTTGATTTGGATCCATATGTTTCAGGCTATGGTTAGGTTTACCTTAATACTTCTTTTGTAGTTGCGGATGCTTGCAATAGAGGTTAATCATAAGTGGGAGGCTTGTCCAAGTAAGGGCAGCACCCAAGCGCCGGTCCACCCACATACCAAATTATCAAAGTACCGAACACGAATCAGATAATCGTGATGAAAACTAGCTTGAGGATAATTCCCATATGTCCTTGGGAGCGCTTTACTTTGCATAAGAGTTTGTCCAGGCTTGTCCTTTGCTACAAAAAGGATTGGGCCATCTTGCTGCACCTATTTACTTTTACCGTTTGTTACTTGCTACCAATTATCTTATCACAAAACTATTTGTTACCTATAATTTCAGTGCTTGCCAAAAATACCTTACTGAAAACTGCCTATCATTTCCTTCTGCTCCTCGTTGGGTAAGACACTCTTACTAATAGAAAGGACTACGATAGATCCCCTACACTTGTGGGTCATCAAGTATCTTTTCTGGCGCCGTTGCCGGGGAGTGAAGCGCCTTTGGTAAGTGGAATTTGGTAAGGAAAATTTTATATAGTGTGCTGAAATTTATTGTCACTTGTTACTATGTCTCAAAATCTTTTGAGGGGCTTGTTCGGCGTATCTTCACCCCGAGCAGAAGAGCAAAGAGTTTCTCCTCAACCTACTGCACCTATTGAAAATGTTTGCTTTGATATTCCTTCGGGTATGATAGAGAAACTGCTTGAAAATCCTTATACAGGAGACGGAACACTTCACCCCGATTTACATCTAATCTATGTGGATGAAGTTTGTGGATTGTTTAAGCTTGCAGGTATGCCCGAGGATGTTATCAAGAAGAGGGTCTTCCCTTTATCTTTGAAGGGAGATGCATTGACATGGTTTAGGCTATGCGATGATATGAGATCTTGGAACTGTAATCGTCTGAAGTTGGAATTTCATCAGAACTTCTACCCTATGCACCAGGTTCATCGTGATCGTAATTATATTTATAATTTCTGGCCTCACGAAGGAGAAAGCATCGCTCAAGATTGGGGGAGGCTTAACTCAATGTTATATTCATGCCCCAATCATGAGCTTTCAAGAAAGATGATTATCCAAACAAAATATGCTCGGCTTTCTCTCAATAATCGCACCATGCTCGATAATTCTTGTTCTGGCTCTTTTATGATGAAGACTATTGACTTCAAATGGGATTTATTGGAAAGAATTAAACGCAACTCCGGAAACTGGGATCTCGACGAAGGTAAGGAGTCAGGTATGACCCCTAAGTTTGATTGTGTTAAAGCTTTTATTTATGGATACCGATGTTTTCCGTGAGTTTAGCACTAAATGGGCTTGACTCTGAGATAGTAGCTTCTTTCTATGAATCCTTTGCTACGCATGTTGATCTCCCCAAGGAGAAGTGGTTTAAATATCATCCCCCTATTGAAGTAAAAGTAGTTGAACCTATTAAAGTTGAAGAAAAGACTATCACTTATAATGTTGATCCTGTTATTCCCACTACTTATATTGAGAAACCACCTTTCCCTGTTAGGATAAAGGATCATGCTCAAGCTTCAACTGTAGTCCGTAAGAGTAATACTAGAACACCTACACCCTCTGAGCAAATTAAAGTTGAACCTAGTGTTGATATGGTTAAAGATCTCTTGGTAGAAGATTTAGATGGACATGTTATTTATCTCCAAGAAGAGTCTGCTAGGATAGCCAAACCCAATGCTAGGAATAAACATAAACCTGTCATAGGATTGCCTGTTATCTCTATCAAGATAGGAGATCATTGCTATCATGGTTTATGCGACGTAGGTGCTAGTGCGAGTATTATCCCTCTTGATTTGTATAACGAAATTATGCATGGTATTGCACCTGTTGAGTTAGAGGGGATTGATGTTACTATCAAGCTTGCTAATAGAGATACTATTTCACCAGTTGGATTATTAGAGATATTGAAGTCTTGTGTGGGAAGGTTAAATACCGTGCTGATTTTCTTGTTCTTAGTTCCCCACAAGATGCTTTCTGTCCCATTATATTTGCTAGACCCTTCTTGAATACTATTAATGCCAAGATAGATTGTGTGAAAGACATTGTCACTGTTGGACTAGGGGATATGTCTCATGATTTTAACTTTGCTAAATTCCGTAGACAACCCCTTGAAAAGGAACCACCTAGTAAAGATGAAATTATTGGTCTTGCTTCTATTTCCGTGCCACCTACTGACCCTTTAGAACAATACTTGCTAGACCATGAAAATGATATGCATATGAACGAGAGAAGGGAGATAGATGAAATATTCCTTACACAGGGACCCGTATTGAAAAACAACTTGCCTGTTGAAATCCTAGGGGATCCTCTTCCACCCAAGGGTGATCTCGTGTTTGAACTTAAACCTTTGCCTGATAATCTTAAGTATGTTTATCTTGATGAAAAGAAGATATATCCTGTTATTATTAGTGCTAACCTTTCAGAGCACGAAGAAGAAAGATTATTGAAAACTCTGAAGAAGCACCGAGCTGCTATTGGATATACTCTGGATGATCTTAAGGGCATTAGTCCCACTATATGTCAACACAAGATAAAATTGGAAGAAAATGCTAAACCAGTTATTGATCATCAGCGATGGTTAAGTCCTAAGATGAAAGAAGTGGTAAGGAAGGAAATTCTAAAGCTTCTAGAGGCAGGTATTATGTACCCCATTGCTGATAGCCAGTGGGTAAGTCCTGTCCATTGCGTTCCTAAGAAAGAGGTATGACTGTCGTCCCTAATGATAAAGATGAATTGATCCCGCAAAGAATAGTTACAGGTTATAGGATGGTAATTGATTTCCGTAAGTTAAATAAAGCTACTAAGAAAGATCATTACCCCTTACCATTTATTGATCAAATGCTAGAAAGTTTATCCAAACATACTCATGTCTCCTTTCTAGATGGTTATTATGGTTTCTCTCAAATACATGTGTCAAAAGGGGATCAAGAAAAGACCACATTTACTTGTCCTTTCGGTACCTTTGCTTATAGACGTATGCCTTTTGGTTTATGTAATGCACCTGCTACCTTTCAAAGATGCATGATGGCTATATTCTCTGATTTTTGTGAAAAGATTGTTGGGGTATTCATGGATGATTTCTCCGTTTACGGAACTTCTTTTGATGATTGCTTAAGAAACCTTGATCGAGTTTTGCAGAGATGTGAAGACACTAATCTTTTCTTGAATTGGGAGAAGTGCCACTTTATGGTTAATGACGGCATTGTCTTGGGACATAAAATTTCTGAAAGAGGTATTGAAGTTGACAAAGCTAAAGTTGATGCTATTGAAAAGATGCCATGCCCTAAGGATATCAAAGATATACGAAGTTTCCTTGGTCATGCCGGGTTTTATAGGAGGTTCATTAAGGACTTCTCCAAAATCTCCAGGCCTCTGACTAATCTTTTACATAAAGATATTCCTTTTATCTTTGATGATGATTGTCTAGAAGAATTTGAAATACTTAAGAAAGCATTGATCTCTGCACCTATTGTCCAGCCTCCTGGCTAGAATTTACCCTTTGAGATTATGTGTGATGCTAGTGATTATGCTGTAGGAGCTGTTCTAGGGCAAAGAGTTGATAAGAAATTGAATGTTATCCAGTATGCTAGTAAAACTCTAGATAGTGCCCAAAGAAATTATGCTACCACTGAGAAATAATTTTTAGCAGTTGTGTTTGCTTGTGATAAGTTTAGACCCTATATCGTTGATTCTAAAGTAACTATTCACACTGATCATGCTGCTATCAAATACCTTATGGAAAAAAAAGATGCTAAACCTAGACTTATTAGATGGGTTCTCTTGCTGCAAGAATTTGACTTGCATATTATTGATAGAAAGGGAGCTGAGAACCCCATAGCAGACAACTTGTCTAGGTTAGAGAATATACTTGATGACCCACAACCTATTGATGATAGCTTTCCTGATGAACAACTAGTTGTCATAAGTACTTCTCGTACTGCTCCTTGGTATGATGATTATGCTAATTACATTGTTGCTAAGTTAATACCTCCTAGCTTCACATACCAGCAACAGAAAAAGTTTTTCTATGATTTGAGACATTACTTCTGGGATGACCCACATCTTTATAAAGGAGTAGATGGTATTATTAGATGTTGTGTGCCTGAGCATGAACAGGAACAGATCCTACGCAAGTGCCACTCCGAAGCTTACGGAGGACACAATGCGGGAGACAGAACTGCACACAAGGTATTGCAATCCGGTTTTTATTGGCCTACTCTCTTCAAGGATGCCCGTAAGTTTGTCTTATCATGTGATGAATGTCAAAGAATTGGTAATATTAGTAGACGTCAAGAAATGCCTATGAATTATTCACTTGTTATTGAACCATTTGACGTTTGGGGCTTTGATTATATGGGACCTTTTCCTTCCTCTAATGGGTACACACATATCCTAGTTGTTGTTGATTATGTTACTAAGTGGGTAGAAGCTATTCCAACTAGTAGTGTTGATCATAACACCTCTATTAAGATGCTTAAAGAAGTTATATTTCCAAGGTTTGGAGTCCCTAGATATCTAATGACTGATGGTGGTTCACACTTCATTCATGGTGCTTTCCGTAAGATGCTTGCTAAATATGATGTCAACCATAGAATTGCATCACCTTATCACCCACAGACTAGTGGACAAGTAGAACTAAGTAATAGGGAGTTGAAATTAATCTTGCAAAAGACAATTAATAGGTCTAGAAAGAATTGGTCCAAGAAACTAGATGATGCATTATGGGCCTATAGAACTTCATACAAAACCCTATGGGTATGTCTCCATATAAGATGGTATATGGAAAAGCTTGTCGCTTACCTCTTGAGCTAGAACATAAGGCATATTGGGGCTATCAAAGAGCTCAATTATGATTTCAAACTTGCCGGGGAAAAGAGGCTATTTGATATTAGCTGTCTCGATGAATGGAGAAACCAGGCCTACGAGAATGCCAAGTTATTTAAAGAAAAAGTTAAAAGATGGCATGACAAAAGGATACAAAAGCGTGAGTTCAACGTAGGTGATTATGTTTTGCTATTCAACTCTCGTTTAAGATTTTTTGCAGGAAAACTTCTCTCCAAGTGGGAAGGACCTTACGTTATCGAGGAGGTCTATCGTTCTGGTGCCATAAAAATCAACAACTTCGAAGGCACAAATCCGAAGGTGGTGAATGGTCAAAGGATCAAACATTATATCTCAAGTAATCCTATAAATGTTGAAACTAATATTATTGAAACCATAACCCCGGAGGAATACATAAGGGACACTTCCCAGAATGATTCAGCCTCCGAAATGGAAGAGGTACGTGATACGGTAAGTAAACCGACTCCAAAACAGTTCTAAAGGCAATTTTTCTCTATTTTGGAATATTTAGAAAAATAGAAAAATGAACCGCAGTCCGGAGGAGACACGGGGCCTCCTCGAGGGTAGGGGGTGCGCCCCCCTTCCCAGGGCGCGCCCCCTGCCTCCAAGGCACCCCGTGTGTCCCCTGGACTCCGTTTTCTTGTGGATTACTCTTTTCGTGCGGGAAAAATTCATTATATATACTCCCGAAGGTTTTGACGTCTGTATCACGCAGAATCCCTCTGTTTTCGTTTCGAGCTGTTTCTGTCACAGATAAGATAAAGATGTCTTCTCATGAGTCTGATGGAGAGAGTCGGGTGTCTCATCCAACACTTGACCCAAGAGCAAACATCGATGCCAACCACTTTGGTCCATCAACGGAGGAAGAGATGGAGGCTGACTTGAATACGATAGATGCCATGGAGGAAGATCAAGAAGTTACCTCTCGATTTCAAGCTAGATTCACCTTAGGGGAATTACAGAGCTCAGCTATTCCAAACTCAGTCCTCCCTACCAATGTCAGGTTTCTTTCTTATGAAAATATGAAAAAGAGTGTTACTTGTTCTCCCGCAGCTATGCAGCATCCTTGGGTGAAAGGAGCTTTAGCCATTACGGGCAAGCTCTGCAAGGAAATTATGGACCTTAAACGACAAGTTAACAAGCTCAAGGAGGAGAATCGTATCATGAGGGGTATCATCGCCAAGAATATTACATCACCAACCCCGAAGAAGGAGACATAATCATATGGGTATGGGCACTCCCCTTGGCAACTGCCAAGCTTGGGGGAGTGACCCCGGTATCGTATCACCATCACTCCTATCCTTACCGTTTTACTTAGTTCGATCCTTTTGATAGTATCTTGATCTATTAGATTAAAGTCAGCATGATCTAGTTGTGAGCTTTTGCTTTGTGAGCTTTATCCTTTGTAATCGAGTCCGTGAGCTATATAATAAAGATTAGTGTTGAGTCAAGGGCTTGATTTCCTCAGCTGGTCATGATAAAAAGAAAAAAGAACAAAAAGAGAATCAAAGAGATCATATCGATCTTATGGGAAGTAATGACTTCACATACAAGAGTATGATAAATAAAAGTTGTTGGGAGGCGACAAACATAGTTTTGGTCATCGTTGCAATTAATAGGAAGTAATAAAAGAAGAGAGGCTTCACATGCAAATATACTATCTTGGACATCTTTTATGATTGTGAGAACTCATTAAAATATGATATGCTAAAGAGTTGATGTTGGACAAGGAAGACAACATAATGGGTTATGTCTTCTTATATCCGAAATAAAGTATATTATCATGGATCTTCCAACATGGTGAGCTTGCCTTTCTCCCTCATGCTAGCCAAAATTCCTTGCACTAAGTAGAGATACTACTTGTGCTTCCATATATCCTTAAACCCAGTCTTGCCATGAGAGTCCACCATACCTACCTATGGATTGAGAAAGATCCTTCCAAGTAAGTTGTCATGTTGTAAATCCGCTAAAATATGTATGATTTATTAGTGTGGGAGAAATTAGATTTATATGAGCTTGTGATATGGAAGTAATAAAAGCGACGGACTGCATAATAAAGGTCCTTATCACAAGTGGCAATATAAAGCGAAGTTCTTCTATCCTAAGACTTTGTGCATCCAACCATAAAAACACATGACAACCTCTGCTTCCCTCTGCGAAGGGCCTATCTTTTATTCTTGTCTTATAAGTGTCAAGGTGAAATCCACCTTTCCTTTTTCGATTTATCCTTTGGCAAGCCCATTGTGTTGGAAAGGTCTTGATATATATACCCACTTGGATGTAAGTTTTCATGATCTATTACTGTTGACATTACCCTTGAGGTAAAAGGTTGGGTGGCAACACCATAAGCCCCTATCTTTCTCTGTGTCCGATTAAAACTCCATAAACATAAGTATTACGTGAGTGTGAGCAATTGTGAAAGACTATATGATAGTTGAGTATGTAGGATTGCTGAAAAGCTCTTATATTGACTCTTTCCGATGTTACGATAAATTGCCATTGCTTCAATGACCGAGACAAAAGTTTGTTAGTTTCCAATGAAGTTTATGATGCATACTTGATATTGTGGATGAATTGTTACTTTAGCATAATGATCATATGACTATATTTATATAAGTTGTTGTTATGAGAAGGATCATGATGCCCTCATGTCCGTATTCTATTTTTATCGACACCTCTATCTCTAAACATGTGGACATATTTTTCGATATTGGCTTTCGCTTGAGGACAAGCGAGGGGAATTGATACGTCCATTTTGCATCATGCTTACAAGATGATATTTACTGCATTATGGGCTGTTCATACATGTTTTGTCACAATACTTATGCCTTTTCCCTCTTATTTTGCAAGGTTTACATGAAGAAGGGGGAATGCCGGCAGCTGGAATTCTAGGCTAGAAAAGGAGCAAACTCTCGAAACCTATTCTGCACAACTCCAAAAGCCCCGAAACTCCACGGAACATTTTTTCAGAAAATATAAAAAATATCTGGCGGAAGAAATCCACCAGAGGGTCCACTGGCTGGCCTCGAGGGTGGGGGCGCGCCCCCCTGCCTCGAGGGCCAGCCGGTGGGCCCCTAGTGCCCATCTTCTCCTATGTGAAGCGTTTTGACCTGGAAAAAATCAAGAGGCGGCTTTCGGGACCAGACGCCGCCGTCTCGAGGCGGAAACCAATGTAAGGCTCCGGCAGAGCTGTTCTGCCGGAGATACTTCCCTCCGGGAGGGGGAAATCGTCACCGCCATCATCACCAACAACTCTCCCATCTTGGGGAGAGCTATCTTCATCAACATCTTCACCAGCACCATCTCCTCTCAAACCCTAGTTCATCTCTTGTATCCAGTCTTTGTATCCAAACCTCAGATTGGTACCTGTGGGTTGCTAGTAGTGTTGATTACTCCTTGTAGTTGATGCTAGTTGGTTTATTTGGTGGAAGATCATATGTTCAGATCCATTATGCATATTAATACCCCTCTGATCATGAACAATATTATGTCTTGTGAGTAGTTACTTTTGTTCCTGAGGACATGGGAGAAGTCTTGCTATTAGTAGTCATGTGAATTTGGTCTTCGTTCGATATTTTGATGAGATGTATGTTGTCTCTCCTCTAGTGGTATCATGTGAACGTCGACTACATGACACTTCACCATTATTTGGTCCTAGAGGAAGGCATTGGGAAGTAATAAGTAGATGATGGGTTGCTAGAGTGACAGAAGCTTAAACCCTAGTTTATGCGTTGCTTCGTAAGGGGCTGATTTGGATCCATATGTTTCAGGCTATGGTTAGGTTTACCTTAATACTTCTTTTGTAGTTGCGGATGCTTGCAATAGAGGTTAATCATAAGTGGGAGGCTTGTCCAAGTAAGGGCAGCACCCAAGCATCGGTCCACCCACATACCAAATTATCAAAGTACCGAACGCGAATTAGATGATTGTGATGAAAACTAGCTTGACGATAATTCCCATCTGTCCTCGGGAGCGCTTTACTTTGCATAAGAGTTTGTCCATGCTTGTCCTTTGCTACAAAAAGGATTGGGCCATCTTGCTGCACCTATTTACTTTTACCATTTGTTACTTGCTACCAATTATCTTATCACAAAACTATCTGTTACCTATAATTTCAGTGCTTGCAGAAAATACCTTACTGAAAACTGCCTATCATTTCCTTCTGCTCCTCGTTGGGTTCGACACTCTTACTTATCAAAAGGACTACGATAGATCCCCTACACTTGTGGGTCATCAGGGAGCATTCTTAGTGAACCTCATAAGACCGAGTATAACGATTTCCTTGCTAGCATCACGGTGGGAGAAACTAGAAATATTATGCAAGCTACTATAGGGAGCATTCACTTTCCTGCTATACATTATTTTGCTCTCTTTATAGGTAGATGCATTAACGGTAAACATGAGCATAGCCACCTTTGCACTCCAAATCTTAGTATCCTCAAGCGTGCAGTGTTGGGTGATAAACGATATAACTTAGGGGCTATTATTGCTAGTTGGTTACATCTTTATGCTAAATATGGAGATTTATTTGGTGGAATTTATGCCACTCGTTTAGCTAATTATCTTGGAGTGCCCATAAAAGGGAATGACATTGAATTACCACCTGCTTTTCTTGATTACAATGCTATGGTACGCTACCAGTTTCTTGAGAGGAATGAACAATCCCTCCAACACCGACTAATCTTTGACGGACGGCGTGCTATCCATATTACCCTTCCTGCTCCTGCCTTCTTTAACTTTCACGTAAATGAGAGATATTTTATAACCAGAGAGGAGGAAAACGAGTATGAGAGAGCAGCGGAGGCCACTCGCCTCCAAGAATCAGCTCGCCAAGCAGTAGCTGCCGCAGCACAGTACAACCCCAACTATGATTTCGGATATCATCTGGGCCAGTGGTGGCCCTAGACCAACTTAGGAAAAAGCCTAAGCTTGGGGGAGTACGTATTTCTCACCAACATTACATTCGTGTTCACACATTCATTCCAGTTGTCGGTGTTCATACTTTTTCATTGTAGCATCCATGTTAGGTTATTTTTTCTCACTTTCTTCTTGCGTGTTTGAAAAACTTTGAAAACCCAAAAAATATTTCTCACTTCTTTTTGTGTTCTCTTTCTTGCTTGATTCTTCTAGTAGTATGTTGTATTAAATAAGAAAATCTAAAAAGATTTTTCGTTCTTCTTTTATTTGTTTGGAGCTTTCCCATGTAAATAGTTTTCTCATTCTTGTTTTGCTATCTTTAGAAAAAACAAAAACTCCAAAAACATTTCAGTGTGTTTCTTTGAAATTCTTTTTATTTTTATTTTGGGTCGAGAGGAAGACCATGATGACAAAGTTGAGTGGCTCTCATATGCATTATTGATGATCTAACAAAGAGCCCATATTACCTTGTCTTCTCCTCTGAATGAATGCGTGCAGATTCCAACTTAGTCCAATGCACGTGCACTATTATTATTATCCACAATGTTCGGTCATGCAAGTGAAAGGCAATAATGACGATATATGATGAAGTGATTGAGATGGAGAAAAGCTAGTACGAACTCGACCTATTTTGTTTTTGTAAATATGATTAGTTCATCGTTCTTGATTCAACTTACTATGAATGAAACATGTTTAGAATGAAAATTAGAGATTATAGTTACTCATGCCATGCTTAATTAGCTAGGAGTTTATAATGGTTTATCTTGCATGCCAACATGCTTTTAAAATGATTGTGATGTAGTATGATAGGATGGTATCCTCCTTTGAATGAGTCAAGTGGCTTGACTTGGGAAATGTTCACACATGTAGTTAAAACAAAATCAACATAGCATCCACGATATTTATGTTCATGGTGATTTATATCCTACTCATGCTTGCACTCATTGTTGGTTAATCTCAATGCATGTTTATGACTGTTGTCGCTCTCTAGTTGGTCGCTTCCTAGTCTCTTTCTAGCCTTCACCTGTACTAAGCAGGAATATTGCTTCTGCATCCACTTCCATAAACCCAAAGTTATTCCATATGAGTCCAACATACCTACCTATATGCGGTATTTACCTGTCGTTCCAAGTAAATTTGCATGTGCCAAACTCTAAACCTTCAAATAAATTTTGTTTTGTATGCCCAAATTGCTCATGTGGCGACTGGGGGTTGTCTTTTTTATCTTCCAAACGATAAGTGGACTCCGCTTGTCATTCATGTGAAAATGGCTGGTAACCAGGATACCCAGCCCCATGCTCAAAATCAAATCAAAATATAAATAAACAAAGCTCCCCCTGGACTGTTGTTGGTATGGACGGTACCTGTTGTTTCGGATAAGCCGTGGAGTGTGTTTGATGGTGGAGGGGGGGTAAAACTTTACCATTTTGTTTGGGAACCTCCTATAACGTATGTAGCATGGAAGATATTGAGAACTCTTGGTCATTGCATTGACAATGAAGGCACCCCGCTCAAAATTATATTCATCTCTATTTTAAAAACTCGAGCTCTGGCACCTATGCAAATCTCTGCTTCCCTCTGCGAAGGGCCTATCTATTTACTTTTATTGCTGAGTCATCATCTTCTTATAAAAGCACTAGCTGGAGAGCACATCTGTCATTTATATGTGTTGTTATTAATTGATATTGAGTATGAGTCTGACTGGATCTCTTTTACCATGAATTACAATGTCTAGTCAGTCCTTGATCTTCTCAGGTGCTTTGCATTTATGTTTTATGGTCTCAGAAAGGGCTAGCGAGATACCAACTTGTCATATTATATCATGATTGCTTTGAAAAAGTGCTATCATCCAAGGTTTAGTATTATTGCTCGCTAGTTGATTGTGTCATTGATATGAGTAAATGTGAGACCTAAATGTTATTGTGAACATGGTTAGTTCAAAATCTTTGCTAAAACTTGAAAGTTGGCTTTACATATTTGCAACAAAAAAATCCAACAGAGTTTATAAAAGTTTTTCTTTATCACTTTCAGTTTATCAACTGAATTGCTTGAGGAAAAGCAATGGGTTAAGCTTGGGGGGGGGGGGG
>LR738715.1:601104149-601125369 GCA_902687465.1 Secale cereale | reverse complement strand
TTGATACGTCTCCATCGTATCTACTTTTCCAAACTATTTTACCCTTGTTTTCGACTCTTACTTGCATGATTTGAATGGAACTAACCCGGACTGACGTTGTTTTTAGCAGAATTGCCTTGGTGTTATTTTTGTGCAGAAATAAATGTTCTCGGAATGACCTGAAAACCCATAGAGAATATTTTTGGAAAATATAAAAAATATTGGTGAAAGAATCTACCGGAGGGGATCCACCGGCTCTCCATAAGGGTGGACCCCCGCAGACCCACCAACCTCTCAACTCCAACTCCATATATTCACGTTCGGGGAGAAAAAATCGGAGAGAAGGATTCATCGCGTTTTACGATACGGAGCCGCCGTCACCCCCTGTTCTTCCTCGGGAGGCTAGATCTGGAGTCCGTTCGGGGCTCCGGAGAGTGGAAATCGTCGCCATTGTCATCATCAACCTTCCTCCATCACCAATTACATGATGCTCACCACCGCGTGTGAGTAATTCCACTGTAGGCTTGCTGGATGGTGATGGGTTGTATGAGATTTATCATGTAATCGAGTTAGTTTTGTTAGGGTTTGATCCCTAGTATCTACTATGTTCTGAGATTGATGTTGCTATGACTTTGCTATGCTTAGTGCTTGTCACTAGGGCCCGAGTGCCATGATTTCAGATCTGAACCTATTATGTTTTCATGAATATACATGTGTTCTTGATCCTATCTTGCAAGTTGTAGAAACCTATTATGAGTTATGATCCGCATACCCCAAGGTGACAATAATTGGGATTATTTCCGGTGATTACCGTAGTTTGAGGAGTTCATGTATTCACTAAGTGCTAATGATTTGTTCCGGTTCTATATTAAAAGGAGGTATTAATATCCCTTAGTTTCCATTAGGACCTGATAACCCTCAACCGTAAGGGATCGAGACAGTCTTCGCGGGTAAGAATAACCCAATTTATAGATTCGACACACGGGGAGCCAAAGAGTATTTATAAGCTTTGACAGTTGAGTTGTCAATTCAACCGCACCTGAAATATACTTACTTGCAACAAAAGATAAGTGGTAACGGTGATATGATAGTGATGGTGGACATCAAAAGTGAACAGCAAAAGTAACAACTAATAACCAGCAGGATTGAAACACTGTAGGCTAGGGAGATGGATGGTTGGGCGCTGCATGGATGAGATACATCATGAATCTAACTTGGGGCAAGGCACACAGAAAAGTAATGATCATCTAGGCAAATATCAAACATTAGGCATGTATCCCACAGGTAGTTGTACGTGCTTGCAATAAGAACTTGCACAACATCTTTTGTCCTACCATCCCGCTACGAACGGGGCCAAAAGGAACTTATGGAGATTAAGGTACTCCTGTCAAAGAGCACCGGAACAAAGAAATAAACTCAATGGATACATGGAATCCTCAAATTATGGACCATCCCCTTTGGTGTCCCAAGCTGTCACCTTTGGAATCGCCGGTTCCGGACCATAATAGGTGCAAACAACTCATAGATAGGATCAAGAACACAAATATATTCATGCAAACACATAGGGTTCAGATCTGAAAACATGGCACTCGGGCCCAAAGTGACAAGCATTAAGAGCAACAAATTGAAGCAAAGATGATAAACACCAAAGTAGATGATAGGCAACATGCCCCCAACAATCTGATAAACTATTACATGATTTAACTCATCCAATCCCTACCATCCCCTTTGCCTACAGCAGGGAATTACTCACACATGGAAGGAGAAGTCTTGGAGGGAGGATGGAGTGGTGATGATGATGATGATGGCGACGATCTCCCCTCTCCGGAGGCCAAATCAGTCTACAGATTAGCCCTCCCGAAGAAGAACAGAGGGTGGCGGCGGCTCCACGACGGAAACTGGAAAAACGACTTCTGTTCTGGGGTTTCCTCGCCACGGGAATAAATAGGAGCCAAGGTAGGGCACCAGAGGGGGAGGACCCTCCCAGGGGCCTCCTGGCGCGGCCAGGGGTGGGGCCGCGCCAGCAGGGCGCCTGGGGCCCCCCTGGCTGCCCTCTGGCCCCACTTCTGGCACAATGGCCCTTCGGGTGCGTGGATTTTCTGTGATTTTTCTTGGAATTTTCTGAGACACCTAAAAATCCATTTTCCTGCACACAATAAAACCATACAGGCAGCTCTGCTGAAAACAGCGTCAGTCCGGGTTAGTTTAGTTCTAATCATGCAAGAATGAGGGCAAAACAATAGCAAAAGTGTTTGGAAAAGTAGATACGTTTGAGACGTATCAACTCCCCCAAGCTTAGCATATTGCTTGTCCTCAAGCAATTCAGTTCAACAAACTGGACGTGACAAAGAAAACTTTGACAAACTCTTTTGCTTCATTAGATGTATATAAGCATGTACTACGAAAAGAGTCTAGCAAGTATTGAAACAATGCTATGAGGACAATGCACGAAGCAATCCTTCTTTCAAGTGACCAATCACAAATAACTAAAAGTAAATAATATGCTACTGAAAATCAAGACAAGATTACATTGCACATAGCTTGAACATACTAGAGTGGTATCTCGCTAGCCTCCATGAGTGAAGCAAAACATAAATGCAGAAACTCCTCCAGAGTTTTAAAGGAGACTAGAACTAAGAATTTCAGAATAAATAATACCACAAGCATGCAGAAGACAATGTAATACTTTGGGACAATGCACATTACACTCAGAATGACAATAATGCTCTCCTAGTTGGTGCTTTGAAGAAAGAAGGTGGAGACTCTCGAACCGTGGAATTTGATGGTGAGGTTGAAAACCCGTGGTTGGAAGCAAAGACTAAACATGTACCAGAGCTCTTGGTTTTGAAAACAGAGGTAAAAATGATTTTGGGAGGTGCATATTTCGTCAACGAATGCTAGTAGACAACCCAATCACTTCTTATGCTAGACATGTTTCAAGGAACGGCTCCCAAGATGGGGACGATCACATCCCCTTAATCTCCTTTGTTTATCACTACCAAAGTTTTCTGATTTCTCATAAACAAAGCGTGAAGGAGGGTTTGTTGGTTGTGATTATCTTTTGTGAGCTAGGCGCACTCATGCCAGTCCCTCCTCGTATTAGGGGTTTGCAGATTAGACATGCAATCCCGGGATAAAACATGTCCAACATAAGAAGATCATGAATTACCTACTACTTCCTCATGAGCTAAAACAGAGGCACAAAACAGGAGTAAATTTGAATAATTTCGAGATGGTACAAGAAAGTCTTCGTTAGGATGGCCGGTAAATACCACATAGGAAGGTATGGTGGACTCATATGGAATAACTGGTTTGAAAGAATTTGGATGCACAAGCAGAATTCCGCTTAGTGCGAGCGAAGGCTAGCAAGAGACTGGGAAGCGACCAACTAGAGAGCAATAACGGTCATAATCATGCAGAGCGACAAAGCAATATTGAATTGGGCATGAAAGTGATATAACTATTCTGAAACTCAAAGATCATCAAGGCAAATCAGACTTTTTAGTCTTAAACATGTGTAAACATGTGCCAAGTCGATCCAAGAATTCTCCAAAGGGAAATACCACCTTAGTATACCAAACTATGAACAATGCAATGCATGTAAATCATTTCAATAACACATTATATACTCTAGCTATTTGAGATTAGCCACAAGGAAAGCATGAACCACTGGGAAAGCATTGTAAACATAGCACTATGTTGCTACAAGCTGGTCTCTAGATCATAAGTACAGGCATATGTACAAAAGTAGAAACAAGAAGAGTTCATACCGGTTTTCCTTGTTGCTTCCCTTCCGTCGATCTTAGTCATTACTGCCTTGTCACTTGCACGATCGAACGTAGGAAATATAATTAAATGCCATCACGGACTCGAGCTGAACTCTGAAAACAAAGCAAACTAAAGAGAGAAAGGAAATCTTTTTGGGTTTTTTCAAAGGTTGAATGAAAGCAAAAGAAAGAGAAAATCTTTTTGTTGTTTTTGCAAAGAAAGAAACAAAGAAGAACGGGCAAAAACTTTGAAAAGATCAAAGCGAACAAAAATAAAACGGATAATACAATGGAAAAGTGAGAAGGGCACGTACTCCCCCAAGCTTAGGCTTTTGGCCTAAGTTGGTAGTAGCTACTGCCCCCAGGAGCCTCCTGCTCCGGGGTGGTACTGGTGAATCCAAGGGTCGTATAAGGATTCCGGCGCGTACACCGAAGTCCTCGGATCCTCCCACGAAGAAGGGTCCGCACTCCAAGCAGAGGAAGACCCTTCACCAAACTGGGTGACGGTCTCCCCCTGAAAAGGTGGTAACTCACCGTGCTCCTCCTCGTCGGGCACAACCCCCTCCATGGGGTTATGAAACTGATGCTGGACCATGAACTCATCGAACTGGATAACATCAAAGGACCATCCGTTCCTGTGAGAAAAATCAAACAAAAGAGGTGCAGGTAGACGGATCTTGCGTTCCGCGGTAGTTCCGAAACGGAAGATATAAACAAGGTTACCAAACTCAGAAGTCATGGTAACAAACTTATGCCTTTTCATAGCAGCAAGATCAAAACTTAAATAAGTAAAAGGCTTATCATCAGGGTGTGGGGTGCCTTTAAGATACTCTAAGATAAGTGTGGCATAAACGCCACCAAATAAATTTCCCTTGTTACCGTTCATAGCAAGGCGTCGAGCAATTAAGGCACCCACATTATAATCAAACCTCCCTGAGAGGGCGGTTGCCAGGATAGCAATATCCGGCGCAGAAATGCTGCTCGTGTTGTCACGAGCTAACACCCCTCTAGCAACATAATACGCAAAATACCTGAAGTGAGGGAATAAGATGCTGGAGATTTTTGACCGATGAATATCCCTCGTATCCATGCTGCAGAGAGAGTTGAAGACGGTTCTCAGCTTGGAGGGATGAGAGGTCATCTTCACCGTCCGCCCAACATTTGGCACACCTATTATTTCACAAAACTTTTCCAAGGGCATGGTCAAAAGATTATTGTAAATTTTAAACTCAATAGAACCAGTATTAAGGTTATATCTAAAACTGTTAATGAAACCGGAGGTGAGTTTTTGATAATGAGCAACACGGCACGTGACGAGCCGTGTCAGACCTACATTAGCACAAAGGTTATAAAACTCATCCTTAATTCCTGCAGCTTCAAGGAATTCATCACATGGGAACATCATCGCACGTGCTGGATTTGTGTCTTCCAACAACTCTAGGGGCACATGATCTTCATTGTAGCTCACCCTAGCAGTCGAGGGTGAAGCTGCGGCTCTAGTAACTCGATCGGAGCGCGCGGGCTTCTTCTTCTCAAGCCACCCCTTTGCCCTTCCTAACAAACTCATTTCTGAAAATTTTGGCAAATTACAAAATCAAGGATTTAAACAAAGTGGGTTAAGGCAAACTACTCAACTCACTTACCTAAGGCATAAACTTGCATCAAAACTTGGAAAATAAATCTCTACACATGCATGCAAGCTCATCTACATAGCACCAAGAACTACTAAATACTCACAAATGAAGCCACCAACCAAAAATCTAATTGGAGGGGTGGAGGAGTTACATACCAGGGAGTATTTGTTCAAAATCTCAGCTCGAATGATAGGCTGTAGAGAGAGATCGAAAATTGCCTCCAAGAACAGCAAGAACGCAAGAACAGGTGCAGAACTCGTGTTTTTGGAGAGAAAGAGAGAGAGAGGAAGAAGACTCACCTGGAGGCGGGACCTGTGGGCCCCAGGCGCCCTATGGGCGCGACCAGGGGGCAGGCCGCGCCAGCTGAACGCCTGGGCCACTGGTGGCCCCCCCCTGGTCAGTCCCAGGTGCCTCTGGGTCACTCTCGGCATGGAAATTTTTATTTTTATTTTTCTGGAATTTTTCTGAAAACTTCACTGTTGAAAATTTTTCGAAGTTCAAAAAGCTGCAAAACTTTCTGAAAACTTAAAGCAGTGATTAGTATTTTGAAGCTTCAAAAACACAAACACTTGGTACAACAAGGAGAACAAAAGCTAAAACAAATGAAAACATAACAAGCTCAACTTTTTACCTATATAAAACATGCTCACTAGTAAGGTTGATCAAGTCTTACCAACAAACCGGCGATATATAGAGCAAAAAGTCCCACCTCTTACAAAGTGATCATTGCACCTTTACTTTAATGGACATTGTCCCCACCATAATAGTTTTGTATTTGTGGTGCACATGTAGTGGACAGTCCCATTCTCCAATCTTCACGGTCTCGATATTTTCTATAGAGTTGAGGCCATGCCTCTTGTTGGTCTTCTTTGGAAAATACACCGTGTGTTCTTTATCATTCACATTGAAGGTAACCTTTCCTTTATTGCAATCAATAATAGCACCTGCAGTGTTAAGAAAAGGTCTACCAAGCATAATGGACATGCTCCCATCCTCGGGCATGTCAAGCACGACAAAATCAGTAAGGATCAAACAATTAGCAACTTCTACGGGAACATCCTCACAAATACCTATCGGGGCGGCTGTTGACTTGTCAGCCATCTGAAGAGAGATATCTGTAGGAATTAGTTTCTCTAAACAAAGCCTCTTGTAAAGAGAGAAAGGCATAACACTCACTCCTGCTCCAAGATCACATAAAGCAGTTTTGACATAATTATTCTTTATGGAGCAAGGAATGGTGGGTATACCTGGATCACCAAGCTTCTCAGGAATCTTGCCACTGAAAGAGTAGTTAGCAAGCATAGTAGATATTGCTTCATTAGGAACTTTTCTTTTATTAGTAACAATATCTTTCATATATTTTGAATAGGGAGGTAACTTAATAGCATCAGTCAAAGGGATTTGAAGAAAAAGAGGTTTCATCCACTCACAAAACTTATTGTAATGCTCTTCTTCTTTAGATTTGAGAGACTTACCTGGAAAGGGCATGGGTTTCTGTATCCATGGTTCTCTTTCCTTCCCATGTCTTCTTGCGACGAAGTCTTCTCTAGTGTCCTTCTTGCGTTTGTCAGGTGCTTCTTCTTCTCGAACTTCAGGCGGATCATTCTTCTCCTTATCCTTATCTTCAGGTTCGGCACCGTCTTTAGTCTCAGCATCGGAGGTAGATATACTATTGGGAACAACAGCTGGCTCTTCACTTGTAATAGGATCATTGGAATTGTCAGCCTCCTTGTGTTTCTTCTTCTTCTTCTTTGGAGAGCCAACAATTTCTTCTTCCTGCATTTGAGAATCTTGCTCGATTCTCCTCGGATGCCCCTCTGGATAGAGAGGATCTTGAGTGCTAGTTCCTCCTCGGGTCTTAATCCCGAAGGCCTGTAAATCATCTTGTTTGGTATTGTTAGCAAGCAAATCTTTTTGCACATTAGAAATTTGTTCAAGCTGAGTTTGAACCATATGAAAATGCTTCACAAGACATTTAACATCATTAACTGTTCTACCTAGAACATCAAGCAAACTTTTGATAGCAAGGGAATTATCATGCAATTGACTTTGTATCCTCTCATTAAAATGACTTTGCTTCATAATAAAATTATCAAGCTCATCTAAACATTGATCAGGAGGCTTACCATGAGGGATGTCACTTGCGTTGAAATCTAAAAGAGAGTGTACCTCTACCATAGGAGGGTGAGTGGTAGGCTCACACAACTTCTCAATAGGGGGTAGATTCTTCACGTCTTCAGTTTTAATACCCTTCTCTTTAATAGACTTCCTTGCTTCTTGCATATCTTCGAGGCTTAGAACAAGCATGCCCCTCTTCTTTGGTGGTGGAGGTGGTTCAGGGACGGACCAATCTTCATGGTTTTTGGCAATCCTGCCCATCAATTCTTCTGCATCGTCCGGTGTTCTTTTCCTGAAAACACAACCAGCACAACTATCCAAATAGGACCTTGATTCATCAGTTAGACCAGCATAAAATATATTGATTAATTCATTCTTAGGGACTCCATGTCCTAGTCTAGCCTGGATCAGACTACAGTACCTCCCCCAAGCTTTAGGGAGGTGCTCATCCTGCAACTGTTTAAAGTTATAAATTCTTTGTAAAGCAGCATGTTGCATATGAGCAGGAAAGTACTTATCAACAAAAGAGTGAGCTAAGTCTTGAGGACTCTTAATGGAACCACATGGTAGTGCATCATGCCATGTTTTAGCACCTTCCTTCAAAGAGAAAGGAAGAAGCTTAGTCACATAAAAGTTTCGTATCTTTTCATTCGTGGTAAATAAGCCACCCAACTCAGTGAGTTTGGTTAGGTGTGCAATAGCATCATCATTTTCTCTGCCATAAAAGGGGTCATCTTCAACCATAGATATAAGTGAAAGATCAACAGAGAAATCATAATCAGGATCATTGATGCATATAGGAGATGTAGCAAATTCAGGATCAGGAACAGTCTTGTTCTTCAAGGAGTGTTTTTCAAGCAGCTTCTTAATAGCTTCAGGGTCAGAGTCGGCAAACTCTGTTAGTTCCCTGCATAAATCATCATCAAGCATAATGTAATCATCATCAAGGAGTCTCTCCTTGAGTTTACTCAAATAAGGATAATCATAAGTTCCACCAATAGGGTAGCGAGTAACAGGAATTTCAATTCCAGATTTTTTTGCAGCAGCAGCGATCTGTTTCTCAAGAGCATAACCAAGTGAACCAATATCATCAAGAGTAGTAGAAGCATCATCAAAAGTATCGGACATAGTAACAGATTCAGTAGAAGCATCATGTGGTGGTGGTGAGGCAAACTTACTCATAACAGAAGGTGAATCAAGTGTAGCACTAGTGTTCAGAACAGTACCTCTTCTTGTAGTGGATAGTAAGATCGGAACCTTGGGGTCTCCTTTCTTACCCATAGCGGATGAAGTGTAGCAGGTAGGATACTTCAAGTAGACTTTTAAATATTGCTATGCTCCCCGGCAACGGCGCCAGAAAACGGTACTTGATAACCCTCAACCGTAAGGGACCGAGATAGTCTTCGCGGGTAAGAATAACCCAATTTATAGATTCGACACACGGGGAGCCAAAGAGTATTTATAAGCTTTGACAGTTGAGTTGTCAATTCAACCGCACCTGAAATATACTTACTTGCAACAAAAGATAAGTGGTAACGGTGATATGATAGTGATGGTGGCGACAGCAAAAGTGAACAGCAAAAGTAACAACTAATAACCAGCAGGATTGAAACACTGTAGGCTAGGGAGATGGATGGTTGGGCGCTGCATGGATGAGATACATCATGAATCTAACTTGGGGCAAGGCACACAGAAAAGTAATGATCATCTAGGCAAATATCAAACATTAGGCATGTATCCCACAGGTAGTTGTACGTGCTTGCAATAAGAACTTGCACAACATCTTTTGTCCTACCATCCCGCTACGAACGGGGCCAAAAGGAACTTATGGAGATTAAGGTACTCCTGTCAAAGAGCACCGGAACAAAGCAATAAACTCAATGGATACATGGAATCCTCAAATTATGGACCATCCCCTTTGGTGTCCCAAGCTGTCACCTTTGGGATCGCCGGTTCCGGACCATAATAGGTGCAAACAACTCATAGATAGGATAAAGAACACAAATATATTCATGCAAACACATAGGGTTCAGATCTGAAAACATGGCACTCGGGCCCAAAGTGACAAGCATTAAAAGCAACAAGTTGAAGCAAAGATGATAAACACCAAAGTAGATGATAGGCAACATGCCCCCAACAATCTGATAAACTATTACATGATCTAACTCATCCAATCCCTACCATCCCCTTTGCCTACAGCAGGGAATTACTCACACATGGAAGGAGAAGTCATGGAGAGAGGATGGAGTGGTGATGATGATGACGATGGCGACGATCTCCCCTCTCCGGAGGCCAAATCAGCCTCCAGATTAGCCCTCCCGAAGAAGAACAGAGGGTGGCGGCGGCTCCGCGACGGAAACTGGAAAAACTACTTCTGTTCGGGGGTTTCCTCGCCACGGGAATAAATAGGAGCCAAGGTAGGGCACCAGAGGGGGGAGGACCCTCCCAGGCGGCCTCCTGGCGCGGCCAGGGGTGGGGCCGCGCCAGCAGGGCGCCTGGGGGCCCCCTGGCTGCCCTCTGGCCCCACTTCTCGCACAATGGCCCTTCGGGTGCGTGGATTTTCTATGATTTTTCTTGGAATTTTCTGAGACACCTAAAAATTCATTTTCCTGCACACAATAAAACCATACAGGCAGCTCTGCTGAAAGCAGCGTCAGACCGGGTTAGTTTAGTTCTAATCATGCAAGAATGAGGGCAAAACAATAGCAAAAGTGTTTGGAAAAGTAGATACGTTTGAGACGTATCAGGACCCAACTTCCATGGGAGGGTAGGAAAAAAGATGGCATGCAAGTTCTTTTCCATAAGCACGTATGACTATATTCGGAATACATGCCTACATTATATTGATTAATTGGAGCTAGTTCTATGTCACCCTAGGTTATAACTGCCACATGATGATATTATATGACACCTATCCATTGCCTACGAGTTTGTTTCATATTGATACTTGCTTTGTTACTTTCATTACTGCTGCTGTCACCATCACTACAAAACTGCTAATGTTACTTTTGTCATCATTACTGTTACTTCCATACTACTTTGCTACTAAATACTATGATGCAGATATTAAGTCTTTCAGGTGTGGTTGAATTAACAACTTAGCTACTGATACTTGAGAATATTCTTTGGCTCCCCTTCTGTCAAATCAATAAATTTGGTTTGAATACTCTATCCTCGAAAACTGTTGTGATCCCCTATACTTGTGGGTTATCAAATTCCTTCGCCAAGGCAATTGCTCCAGTGTTGTCACAAAAGATTGTCATTGGACCGGATGCACTAGGTATTACACCTAGATCGGATATGAACTCCTTCATCCGGACTCCTTCATGTGCTGCTTCTGAAGCAATTATGTACTCCGCTTCACACGTAGATCCCGACACGACGCTCTGCTTGGAACTGCACCAACTGACAGCTCCACCATTCAATATAAATACGTATCCGATATGTACCTTAGAGTTATCCGGATTTGTGTCGAAGCTAGCATCAACATAACCCTTTATGATGAGCTCTTCGTCACCTCCATAAATGAGAAACATATCCTTTGTCCTTTTCAGATACTCCGGGATGTTCTTGACCAATGTCTAGTGATCCACTCCTGGATTACTTTGGTACCTCCCTGCCAAACTTATGCCAAGGCACACGTCAGGTCTGGTACACAACATAGCATACATGATAGAACCTATGGCTGAGACATAGGGAATGACTTTCATTTTCTCTCTATCTTCTGCAGTGGTCGGGCGTTGAGTCTGACTCAATTTCACACCTTGTAACACAGGCAAGAACCATTTTCTTGAACTGATCCATTTTGAACTTCTTCAAAACTTTGTCATGGTATGTGCTTTGTCAAAGTCCTATTAAGTGTCTTGATCTATCTCTATAGATCTTGATGCCCAATATATAAGCGGCTTCACCGAGGTCTTTTATTGAAAAATTCTTATTCAAGTATCCTTTTATGATATTCAGAAATTCTATAACATTTCCAATCAATAATATGTCATCCACATATAAAATCAGAAATGCTATAGAGCTCCCACTCACTTTCTTGTAAATATAGGCTTCACCGTAAGTCTGTATAAAACAATATGCTTTGATCACCTCATCAAAGTGCATATTCCAACTCCGAGATGCTTGCACCAGTCCATAGATGGATCGCTGGAGCTTGCACACTTTGTTAGCACCTTTAGGATCGACAAAACCTTCTGGTTGTATCATATACAACTCTTCTTTTAGAAATCCATTAAGGAATGTAGTTTTGACATCCATTTGCCAAATTTCATAATCATAAAATGCTGTAATTGCTAACATGACTCGGACAAACTTAAGCATCGCTACGGGTGATAAAGTCTCATCGTAGTCAACTCCTTGAACTTGTCGAAAACCTTTCTCAACAAGTCGAGCTTTGTAGACAGTGATATTACCGTCAGCGTCTGTCTTCCTCTTGAAGACCCATTTATTCTCAATGGCTTGCCGATCATCGGGCAAGTCCACCAAAGTCCACACTTTGTTCTCATACATGGATCCTATCTCAGATTTCGTGGGCTCAAGCCATTTATCGGAATCTGGGCTCATCATAGCTTCTTCATCGTTTGAAGGTTCGCGTTGTCTAACAACATGACTTCTAGGACAGGGTTACCATACCACTCTGGTGCGGTAAGTATTCTGGTCGACCTTCGAGGTTTGGTAGTAACTTGATCCAAGCTTCATGATCATTATCATCAGCTTCTTCAATACTTGGTGTAGGCATCACGGGAACGGTTTTCTCTGATGATCTACTTACGAATTCGAGCAAAGGTACAATTACCTCATCAAGTTCTACTTTCCTCTAACTCATTCTTTTGAGAGAAGCTCCTTCTCTAGAAAGGACTCATTCTTAGCAATAAAAGTCTTGCCTTCGGATCTGTGTTAGAAGGTGTACCCAACAGTTTCTTTTGGATAACCTATGAAGACGCACTTCTCCGATTTGGGTTCGAGCTTATCAGGCCGAAGCTTATTTACATAATCATCGCAACCCCAAACATTAAGAAACGGCAACTTTGGTTTCTTCCCAAACCATAGTTCATACAGTGTCATCTCAACGGATTTAGATGGTGCCCTATTTAACGTGAATGCGGTAAGAGACATCATAGAATGCACCATATCCAATAGAGTACGATTACGACGTTCGGACACTCTATTACGCTATGGTGTCCCAGGTGGCGTGAGCTGTGAAACTATTCCACATTGTTTCAAATGAATACCAAACTCGTAACACAAATATTTGCCTCCACAATCAGATCGTAGAAACTTTATTTTCTTGTTATGACGATTCTCTACTTCACTCTAAAATTATTTAAACTTTCCAAATGTTTCAGACTTGCGTTTCATCAAGTAGATATACCCATATCTACTCGAATCATCTGTGAAGGTAAGAAAATAACGATACCCGCCGTGTGCTTCAACACTCATCGGACCGCATACATCGGTATGTATTATTTCCAATAAGTCATTATATCGCTCCATTGTTCCGAAGAACGGAGTTTTAGTCATCCTGCCCATGAGGCATTGTTCGCAAGTATCAAATGATTCAAAATCAAGTGATTCCAAAAGTCCATCAGCATGGAATTTCTTCATGCGCTTTACACCAATATGACCTAAATGGCAGTGCCCCAAGTATGTTGCACTATCATTATCAACTTTGCATCTTTTTGCATCAATATTATGAGTATGTGTATTACTACAATCAAGATTCAACAAGAATAGACCATTCCTCAAGGGTGCATGACCATAAAAGATATTACTCATATAAATAGAACAACCATTATCCTCAAACTTTAGTGGATAACCATCTCCCATTAAACATGATCTAGATATAATGTTCATGCTCAACACATGCACCAAATAACAATTATTTAGGTCTAAAACTAATCCTGAAGGTAGATGTAGAGGTAGCGTGCCAACGGCGATCACATCGACCTTGGGACCATTCCCGACACACATTGTCACCTCGTCCTTAGACAATCTTCGCTTAACCCACGGCTCCTGTTTCGAGTTACAAATATGAGCAACCGAACCAGTATCAAATACCCAGATGCTGCTACGAGCACTAGTAAGGAACACATCAATAACATGTATATCAAATATACCTTTGTTCACTTTGCCATCCTTCTTATCCGCCAAATACTTGGGGCAGTTCCGCTTCCAGTGACCACTCCCTTTGAAGTAGAAGCAATCAATTTCAGGCTTTGGACCAGCTATGGGTTTCTTTGTGGGAGCGGAAACATGTATGTCGTTCTTCTTGAAGTTCCCTTTCTTTTCTTTGCCCTTTTTCTTGAAACTAGTGGTCTTGTTAACCATCAACACTTGATGTTCCTTCTTGATGTCTACCTCCGCCAATTTCAGCATCACGAAGAGCTTGGGAATTGTTTTATCCATCCCTTGCATATTATAGTTCATCACGAAGCCTTTGTATCTTGGTGGTAGTGATTGAAGAACTCTGTCAATACCACTCTTAGATGGAAGAGAGATTCCCAACTGAGTCAAGTGGTTATGATACCCAGACATTATGAGTATGTGTTCACTGATAGCACTATTCTCCTCCATCTTGCAGCTATAGAACTTGTTGGAGACTTCATATCTCTCAACCCGTGCATTAGTTTGAAATATCAATTTCAGCTCCTGGAACATCTGATATGCTCCATGACGTTCAAAATGTCTTTGACATCAAAGTTATAAGCTGAAAAGCATGGCACACTGAACTATAGAGTAATCATCAGATCGAGCTTGCCAGATGTTCATAACATCTGCTTCAGCTCCTGCAGTAGGTGTGTTACCTAGCGGTGCGTCAAGGACATAATTCTTCTGTGCAGCAATGAGGATAATCCTCAAGTTATGGACCCAGTCCGTGTAGTTGCTACCATCATCTTTCAACTTAGCTTTCTCTAGGAACGCATTAAAATTCAAGGGAACGGTAGCACGGGCCATTGACCTACAACATAGATATGCAAATACTATCAGGACTAAGTTCAAGGTAAATTAAGTTCAATTAATCAAATTACTAATGAACTCCCACTTAAATTAACATCCCTCAGGTTATCTAAGTGATACATGATCCAAATCAACCAGACCATGTCCGGTCATCACGTGAGATGGAGTAGTCATCAATGGTGAACATCTCTATGTTGATCATATCTACTATATGACTCATGTTCCACCTTTCGATCTCCAGTGTTCTGAGGCCATGTCTGTACATGCTAGGCTCGTCAAGCTTAACCCAAGTATTCCGCGTGTGTAAAACTGTCTTACACCTGTCGTATCTAAACGTAGAGTATATCACACCTGATCATCACGTGGTGTGTCGAAACAATGAATTGTAGCAATGGTGCATAGTAGGGGAGAACACTATTAACTTGAAATTTAGCGAAGGGGTCATCATATAATGTTACCATCAATCTAAGCAAAATAAGATGCATAAAGGATAAACATCACATGCAATCAAAATATGTGACATGCTATGGCCATTATCATCTTGTGCTTTTGATCTCCATCTCCAAAGCATCGTCATGATTTCCATCGTCACCAGCTCGACTCCTTGATCTCCAACGTAGCGTCGTGGTCGTCTCACCAACTATTTCTTCTACGACCATTGCTAACTCATAGCAATAAAGTAAAGCAATTACATGGCGCTTGCAAAATCATACAATAAAGAGACAACCATAAGGCTCCTACTGGTTGCTGTTAATTTACAAAACATGATCATCTCATACAATAATGTATAACTCATCATGTCTTGACCGTATCACATCACAACATGCCCTGCAAAAACAAGTTAGACATCCTCTACTTTGTTGTTGAAAGTTTTATGTGGCTACTATGGGCTTCTAGCAAGAACCGTTCTTACCTACAGCACAAAACCACAACGGTGATTTATCAAGTTTGTTGTTTTAACCTTCAACAAGGACCGGCCGCGGTCAAATTTGATTCAACTAAAGTAGGAGAAACAAACACCCGCCTGCCACCTTTATGCAAAACAAGTTGCGTGTCTGTCGGTGGAACCGGTCTCATGTACATGGACATGTAAGGTTGGTACAGGCCGCTTCAACTTACAATGCCGCCGAATAAAATTAAGATGTTGGTGGTAAGCAGTATGATGATCACCGCCCGCAACTCTTTGTTTTCTACTCATGCATATCATCAACGCACATAGACCTAGCTCATGATGCCACTGTTGGGAAACGTTGCATGGAAAACAAGATATTCTACGCACACGAAATGATCTATCCATGAAGATGCATAGCAACGAGGGGGGAGTGTGTCTACGTACCCTCGTAGACCGTAAGCGGAAGCGTTTCACAACACGGCTGATGTAGTCAAACTTCTCCGCACTTCAACTGATCAAGTACCAAACGCATGACACCTCTGCGTTCTGCACACGTTCAGCTCGGTGACATCCCTCGCCTTCTTGATCTAGCAATACGTCGAGGTAGTAGATGAGTTCCGTCAGCACGACGGCGTGGTGACAGTGATGATGAAGTGATCTCCGCAGGTCTTCGCCTAAGCACTACGAAAATATGACCGGGGTTGTAAACTGTGGAGGGGGGCACCGAACACGGCTAAGCAATTGTTGTGATGTGGTAGGCGCCCCCCTCTCTCATATATATAGGTGGGAGGGAGAGGGGAAAGGCCAAGAGGCGCCCCAAGTAGGTCTGAATCCTACTTGGGCTCCTTCCCTTGGTCGCGCCCCCTTACCATATTTGCCGGAGGGGAAAGGAAAGGAGGAGATGAAGGAAGGGGGAGGCCGAATACCCCCTTTCCTTTCCCCCACTTAGCCGGCTGCCATAGGAGGGTGTGCCAGCCCCTTGTGGGCTGGTGTGCTCCCCTCTAATGGCCCAATAGGCCCAGTAACCTCTCGGGGTTGACCGGTACCCCCTCCGATACTCCGATGACTATCTGGTTTACTCTGAAACACTTCTGGTGTCCGCATATCATCATCCTATATATCAATATTTACCTCTCGACCATTTCAAGAGTCCTCGTCATGTCCGTAATCACATCCAGGACTCCGAGCAACATTCAGTCACCAAAACATATAGCTCATACAATAATATATCGTCAACGAATGTTAAGCGTGCGGACCCCACGGGTTTGAGAACTATGTAGACATGACCGAGACACCTCTTCGGTCAATAACCAATAGCGGAACCTGGATGCCCAGATTGGCTCCTACATATTCTACGAATATCTTTATCGGTCGAACCATTATGACAACATATGTAATTCCCTTTGTCCATCGATATGTTACTTACCCATGATTCGATCGTCGATATCTTCATACCTAGTTCAATCTCATTACCAACAAGTCTTTTTACTCATCCCATAATACATCATCTCATGAATAACTCATTAGTCATTTGCTTGCAAGGCTTATTATGATGTGCATTACCGAGAGGGCTCAGACATACCTATTTGATACTCGGAGTGACAAATCCTAATCTCGATTCACACCAACCCAACAAAACACCTTCGGAGATACCTATAGAGCTTCTTTGTAATCACCAAGTTATGTTGTGATGTTTGATAGCACACAAGGTATTCCTCCGGTATCCAGGAGTTGCATGATCTCATAGTTAAAGGAATATGTATTTGACATACATGAAAGCAATAACAATAAACTATACGATCAAATGCTAAGATAACGGATGGGTCTTGTCCATCACATCATTCTCATAATGATGTGATCCCGTTATCAAATGGCAACTCATGTCCATGGTTATGAAACCTTAACCATCTTTGATTAAAGAGCTAGTCAAGTAGAGCTTTACTAGGGACACTTTATTTGTTTATGTATTCACACGTGTATTTAGGTTTCCGATCAATACAATTCTAGCATGAATAATACACCTTTATCATGAATAAGGAAGTATAAAATAACAACTTTATTATTGCCCCTAGGGCATATTTCCATCACATATAGTCATCACGTTCGTGACTAGTAGACCATCTCCTGCTTGCATTTACTACTATTACTCCATTAATCAAGCACTATCCAGCACGCATCTATGGTATTGAGTTCAAGAAAAATAGATTAACGCCTTAAGCAAGATGATATGATGTAGACAAAGTAAACCCAGTCAGTATGAATAAATCCCATCGTTTTATCCTTAATGGCAATAATACAAATAAACGCCTTGTCCCCTACTGTCACTAGGATGTAGAGCACCGCAAGATTGAACCCATTACAAAGCACCTCTCCTACTGAAGACAAATCAATCTAGTCGGCCAAAATAAAGGATAGGTCGGAGAGACATACAAAGCTATCATAATCATGCATAATATAGTTTAGAAAAGACTCAATTACTTTCAATGAAGAATCTGATTATAGACCCACAATTCATCGGATCCCAACAAACACACCGCAAAAGAAGTTTACATCGGATAGAACTCCAATAAGATAGATGAGAACATGTGTTCATGATCAAAGAGTGTCGGAGGAAACAACACCTATGGGATCACTGGAATCCCTTCTACGGTTGATGGGCGCAGGGTTGTGCAAAGAGCGGGTCTAGGAGTTAGCACAAGGATCGTTTACCCAGGTTCGGGCCACAAAGATGCGTAATACCTTAGTCCTGCTTTGGTGTGTATTTGAGTGTTCTTGAGTTCTTGGACTAGCTACGGTGCATGCCTAGTCCAAAAGATCCGAATCCTTCTCCAGTATGCCTCGGGCCTCCTTTTATAGTCAAAAGGGGCTGCCACAGTGGCACACAGGAGGTGGAAAGGTACACAGTGTACAAGCTTATCTCATGCCATTACGGGACAAGACGCATTAAATGTGCTACTTAGGTGTCCACTTGCTTTTATCGGGGATGGGACCGAGGCTCGTCCCATCCGCTGTCGCTCCGTCTTGTTGCGACGCGCGTCTAGGCCAACGGGGCAGGCAGCTGAGATGGCGCGGTGGTAGGGTATTCACGAAGATCTGCATGCCAACACGCAGGTGCTTGATTAGTTGGATCAGGAACCACGTACTGCCACGTGGGTACTTGCCTGAGCTAGCGGGTCGGCGGCCGAGCTGAGGCGACGATGGGGCGGCAATAGGGCTGGAATTCAAGCCGAGTCGAGCCAGCTCGGCTCGACTCGCTAGAACTCGTTTCGTTAACGAGCTAGCTCGACTCGACTCATTACTATAACAATCTCAAACCCAAGATTGGCTCGACTCGTATAACTCGCGAGCTGGCTCGTTTAGCTTGTTAAGCTCGTTAAAGATATGAACATAAAACCTCAAATATGATAAAAATGATTATGTATATATTAAACATATACATCACCAAACAATTGTAATTTCCTTGTAACACATGAGTCTCTTGGGCGGCTCAGCCTTTAATGGTTGGGCCATGTGTTGTGTGCCTAGGATGCGGGGTGCTGAGTGGCTGATTTTTTTTTTGGACTTAGAGTGGCTAATCTCTTGTAACGAGCCTAACGAGGTACATGAGTACTCGTGAGTTTGGCTCATTTAACTCGCTCTATAAACGATCTTAAACTAAAGCTTGGCTCGACTCGTTATTCTTCGAGTTTGAGTCAATTCGAGCCGAGTCACGAGCTACTCGTTTAGCTCGTGAGCTTCAAGCTTTTTTTCCAGCCCTAGGCGGCAAGGGCTTGCCGCGGTCTTGCATCTGTTCCCGGCAAGGGTCTTGCCGGGGCCTCTATGAGCGTCCTCGGCAAGAGGCTTGCTGGGAATTCGGGGGTGTCTTCGTCAAGGAACCTTGTCGGGGCCTCGTGGGCATCCTCGGCAAGGAGCCTTTGTGGTCGTCTTGCCTTCTGGTTCTCATCTTAGGATTCCTAGACCCTTGTCTTTACAAAGATTTGCATGCCATCACGTAGGCGCTTCCCGAGCCTTGGTCCCAACATTGTTGACGGTGTCGGAGCTCCTAGGCTCAAGGGTGGCTACAACAGAGGCGTTGGGTGAGTTGCCCCGGCAAGGGTTCTTGCCGGGGCCGTGCAGGCCGCCCCGGCAAGGGTCTTGTCGGGGGAAGCCTATCTTGTTGCTTGGCCTTCTTGTGCCACTGTCTTGCCGCTGCTCTGGTAGTCTTGTGCTTTGGTTTCCCTCCTGTGCCTTGTTAAGTGTGGCCGCAGGCGTGGCTCTGATTGCCCATGCACAAGTAAGGGGTACAAAAGAGAGCCCCTACTTTTGTACACCGACAGGAGCCCCTGGGCCTAGGCCATACATAAGCGCGGCGCGTTGTTGGGCT
The DNA here is from genome assembly GCA_902687465.1 of Secale cereale. Classification (NCBI taxonomy): domain Eukaryota; kingdom Viridiplantae; phylum Streptophyta; class Magnoliopsida; order Poales; family Poaceae; genus Secale; species Secale cereale. Next base: position 601,105,653 of record LR738715.1, on the reverse strand, counting down.
AGGCCTAGAACAGTGCGCGGGCAGTGGGACTGGATTCTTTTTACCACAGTAACTCCTCTGGTGGTTGCGCTTCCCCACGATCTGTGCATGATGCGGGGGTCGTGCGTGGGGTGACCGCAGCATGCTTGCGTCACCCCGTGGTTCCAAATAGTAAAGAGGCGGCTCGCATCCTCCTCATAAAAAAATAGAGGAAGTCACGGGGGCGCGGCTCATTTACTAGTTGACTTGGGTCGCCCCATGATCACGGGGCGCAAAACGGCCGCACCACACGCCATCCGAATCCCGATCCGCCCGCCACGTGCCGCTCATGCATCGAGGAGGGCAGGCGGCGGACGCAGAGGGTGCGGTCTTTAACGTCGGGGCAGGGGGCCGGGCGTTGATGATTGGGGCAGCGGGTCGGTCTTGTTTATTTGTGTCTCCGGCGACTGGACTGATCGATTCGGGCGGTCGCCTTCAGGCTTGCTTGATCTCGCCCTCCTATAAAGAAGGGGAGAGGGACAGTGCTCCCCGCCCCACTCATCCTCTTCCATTCTGATCCCTTTCCTTCCTAAGTCATGGCGAGAGGGCGTGGCCATGGCCGTGCCCCCGTGAAGGTGACCAGGTCTTCCTCTCGTCAGAGGGCGGCGGTGGTTAAAGAAGAGTCGGACGCTCAAGACGAGGGCCATGCTAGAGATAGAGGCGCCGGCCGAGGTTGTGGTCGGCGAGGCGGTCGAGGTAGAGGCCGGCGAGGACGGGGGACACCCGCGTCTTCATCGTCTCCGTATCTATCTCCTCCGCCGTCTCCTTTTGCCTCACCACGCGGCCATGTTGGGGACACAGCGTTGGAGTTCATTTTGCAACTGCGCGAGCCGCCGTGCAGTCGCTTCCGTCTTCCTGAAGCATTTGCGAGGGTGTTGGAGGTCGACCAGCCATCAAGGTTGAGGCTTCACATGGAGGGGTGTTGCAATGGCGCCATGTGGGTGAACACCAAGTTCCCCGCCACACATGTAATGCTTCTCCGCCGGAGTGGAAGACCTTTGTGCGTGCCCACTGCTTCATGAAGGGGCACGTCCTCTGCTTCAAGTTAGAGGAGAGCGACCTGCTCTCCATCAAGGTCGTCGGGCGCTCGGGACACAGGTTAGGGTGTTGTGCGGAGAGCTCGACCGATGATGAAAACTCCTCCCAAGCGACAGTGATGGGGAGGAGAGCGATGATACGTCTCCAATGTATCTATAATTTTTGATTGTTCCATGCTATTATTTATGATGTTTTGGATGTTTAATGGGCTTTGTTATACACTTTTATATTATTTTTGGGACAAACCTACTAACCCAAAGGCCCAGTCCAGATTGCTGTTTTTTGCCTATTTCAGGGTTTTACAGAAAAGGAATATCAAACGGAGTCCAAACGGAATGAAACCTTCGGGAGAGATATTTTTGGAGCGATATCTTCACGGGAGACTTGAGAACCACGGAATAGGGCACACGTGACGTCCACGAGGTGGGGCCGCCCCCCCCCCCCCCCC
>LR738715.1:601076932-601104116 GCA_902687465.1 Secale cereale | reverse complement strand
CCAAAGGCCCAGTCCAGATTGCTGTTTTTTGCCTATTTCAGGGTTTTACAGAAAAGGAATATCAAACGGAGTCCAAACGGAATGAAACCTTCGGGAGAGATATTTTTGGAGCGATATCTTCACGGGAGACTTGAGAACCACGGAATAGGGCACACGTGACGTCCACGAGGTGGGGCCGCCCCCCCCCCCCCTACAAGGCGCGCCCCCTGCCTCGTGGGCCCCACGTTGTTTCCCCGATGCCCTCCTTCCTCCTATATATATCCATGTACCCTGAAAACATCAGAAGAGGAAAGAAAACCCTAGTTCCACCGCCGCAACCTTCTGTTCCCATGAGATCCCATCTTGGGGCCTATTCTGGAGCTCCACAGAAGGGGGGATCTACCACGGAGTGCTTCTACATCAACACCATCGCCTCACCATGAGTTGTGAGTAGTTTACGACAGACCTTTGGGTCCATAGTTAGGACCTAGATGGCTTCTTCTCTCTCTTTGGATCTCAGTACCAAGTTCTCCTCGGTCTTCGAGGAGATCTATTCGATGTAATCTCTTTTTGCGGTGTGTTTGTCGACATCCGATGAATTGTGGGTTTATGATCAAGATTATCTATGAGAAATATTTGGTTCTTTTCTGAATTCTTTTATGTATGATTATAATATCCTTGCAAGTCTCTTCGAATTATTGGTTTGGTTTGGCCTACTAGATCTATAGTTCTTGCAATAGGAGAAGTGCTTGGCTTTGGGTTCAATCTTGCGGTGTCCTTTCCCAGTGACAGTAGGGGCAGCAAGGCACGTATTGTATTGTTGCCATCGAGGATATAAAGATGGGGTTTATATCATATTGCTTCAGTTTATCCCTCTACATCATGTCATCTTGCTTAAGGCGTTACTCTGTTCTTATGAACTTAATACTCTAGATGCATGCTGGATAGCGGTCGATGTGTGGAGTAATAGTAGTAGATGCAGAATCGTTTCGGTCTACTTGTCACAGACGTGCTGCCTATATATAATGATCATGCCTAGATATTCTCATAAGTATTCGCTTTTCTATCAATTGCTCGACAATAATTCGTTCACCCACCGTAGAATTCTGCTATCATGAGAGAAGCCACTAGTGAAACCTATGGCCCCCGGGTCTATTCTCAACATATCAATCTTAAATCTACTTTACATTACCGTTTTTACTTTCTTTTCTTATATCCAAAAATACCAAAAATATCAAACTATCATATCTATCAGATCTCACTTTCGTTAGTGACCGTAAAGGAATTGACAACCCCTTATTGCGTTAGCTGCGAAGTTCTTATTTCTTTGTGCAGGTGCGAGGGACTCGCCCATGGTCTCCTACTGGATTGATACCTTGGTTCTCAAAAACTGAGGGAAATACTTACGCTACTGTGCTGCATCACCCTTTCCTCTTCGAGGGAATACAACTCAAGCTCGAGAAGTAGCAAGAAGAATTTCTGGCGCCGTTGCCGGGGAGGCTTACGCAAAAGTCATATACCAAGTACCTATCACAAACCCTTATCCTTCGCATTACATTTATTTGCCTCTCATTTTCCTCTCCCCCACTTCACCCTTGCCATTTTATTTTCCCTTCTTTTTGCCGTGTGTTTACCGTTCGCTTGCCCTCATGTCCGAGATGGGGGAAGATTTTATCGAGAATGGTAGTAATGTTGAGGGCAACGTCTATGTTGACCCTCCGGATGAAACTACCACTTTACATATTAAGAAGTTCCGGGTTGGCAGTGGTAATATCATTGGAAAAGGAGTTCTTCAAGACTTCTTTACTTGTGTCGGTGCTTTGCCTACTTTGGGTGGTTCTATTCTTCATAGAACTAGTAGCCTTGCGGATGCCATATCTATGCTTGTAGTTGAAATTGAAAGGCAATTTATCCATATGCATCCCTGTATTCAGAGAATCTTTCTGGAATTTTCCAATATTGAGCATTCTTCTGTTAAGCGTGCCGCTACTATCATTTTGGCTCATGAATTCAGATTTATCATGAAAGAGGCCAAAGAAATCTTTGCTCATTACGGGGTAGATGCTGGTAGACCCCCATAGAGGCTATCTTATTTAATCAAGAAGACATAATGTGGTTGTGATCTCCTGATCATGTTGCTTTTAATGAAAACCTTAGAAAAAAAGGTTCCTACCGATGTCTTGGTTGATAGAATTTCTGAGTTGAATGATAATTTTGCTATTCAAAACAATGGGTTAGGTTTTTCCCTCGAGCGAAGGCTTATGACCTTCTGCCAAAAGAATGCCTATAATGATGAATTGGTTGTACATTATAAAGGGCCAAAAGAGGAACCTTTGTCCCATTAAATTTAGCCCTTTTAATTACTTTTTCTTGCCACAAAGAAAACTTGCTGCTGAATGTAGGGAATATGAGATGAGTTTTCGCGATATATCTTATCATTATGGCAATACCTAGATCTATCCTTGTATCATGCCTAGCTAGGGGCGTTAAACGATAGCGCTTGTTGGGAGGCAACCCAATTTTATTTTATTTTTGTTTTTGCTTCTGTTTAGGAATAAATATTGCATCTAGCTTCTTTTTATATGTGGTTTTGTGTTTTAATTAGTGTTTGTGCCAAGTAGAACCTTTGGGAAGACTTGTGTGAAGTTTATTTGATCTTGCTGCATAAAACAGGATCGTTAGCGCTCACTAGAATAGTCACCAGATTTTACTGGAGTGTGCTATTTAGTTGATTCTTTTTGCAGATGATTACTAGACAAATTCCTCATGTTTACCAAAAAAATCGAGAAGTATGCGGAAGTTACAGATTACTATAGACTGTTCTGTTTTTGACAGATTCTGTTTTTCGTGTGTTGTTTGCTTATTTTGATGAATCTATGAGTAGTATTGGGGAGTATGAATCATAGAGAAGTTGGAATACAGTAGGTTTAACACCAATATAAACAAATAATGAGTTCATTACATTACCTTTGAGTGGTGGTTTGTTTTGTTATACTAACGGAGCTCACGAGATTTTTGGCTAAGTTTTGTATTGTGAAGTTTTCAAGTTTTGAGTATTGCTTTGATGAACTACGGAACAAAGAGTGGCAAGATCCTAAGCTTGGGGATGCCCAAGGCACCCCAAGGTAAAATTCAAGGACAACCAAAAGCCTAAGCTTGGGGATGCCCCGAGAAGGCATCCCCTCTTTCGTCTTCATCTATCGGTAACTATACTCGGGGCTATATTTTTATTCACCACATGATATGTGTTTTACTTGGAGCGTCATTTATGATTTGAGTCTTTGCTTGTTAATTTGCCACAATTATCCTTGCTGGACACACCTTTTTGAGAAAGATAAATATGGCCTAGGAATTGTTAGAACACTCTATGTGCTTGACTTATATCTTTTGAGCTAAATAGTTTGCTCTAGTGCTTCACTTATATCTTTTAGAGCACGGTGGTGATTTTATTTTGTAGAAATTGTTGATCTCTCATGCTTCACTTATATCCTTTTGAGAGTCTATTAGAACAGCATGGTAATGTGCTTTGGCTATAAAACTAGCCTTAACAAGATAGGCATCCAAGATAAATGTAGTAAAAACTTTCATACAAAGTGCATTGAATATGATGAGAAGTTTGATACTTGATAATTGTTTTGAGATATGAGGATAGTGATATTAGAGTCGCGCTAGTGGAGTTATTATCAAATTGAGAAATACTTGTGTTAAAGTTTGTGATACCCGTAGCATGCACGTATGGTGAACCACTGTGTGACGAAGTTAGAGCATGAGGTATTTGTAGAGTGTCATCCTTTGTGTGGAGGTCGGGGGCGCGCGATGGTTAACTCCTACCAACCTCCCACCTAGTATCATGCATTGATTACTTTGTTTTGATGACCCGTAAATTTTTGCAATAAGTATATGAGTTATTTATGAGTAATGTTGAGTCCATGGATTATACGCACTCTCACCCTTCCACCATTGCTAGCCTCTCTTGTACCGCGCAACTTTCGCCGGTACCATACACCCACTGTATACCTTCCTCAAAACAGCCACCATATCTACCTATCATGGCATTTCCATAGCCATTCCGAGATATATTGCCATGCTACTTTCCACCGTTCCATTCATATGACATGCTTCATATTGTCATATTGCCATGCATGATCATGTAGTTGACATCATATTTGTGGCAAAGCCACCATGCATAATTTTTCATACATGTCACTCTTCATTCATTGCACATCCCGATACACCGCCGAAGGCATTCATATAGAGTCATACTTTGTTCTAGTATCGAGTTGTAATATCGAGTTGTAAATCAATATAAGTGTGATGATCATCATTATTAGAGCATTGTCCCAAAGAAAAACAAAAAGAGAAGGAAATGCCAAGAAAAAGAAAGTCCCAAAAAAAGAAGAAAAAAGAAAAAAAAAAGGGGGGGGGGAAGAAAAGAAAAAGGGACAATTGCTACTATATTTTTCCACACTTGTGCTTTAAAGTAGCACCATGTTCTTCATGATAGAGAGTCTCATGTTTAGTCACTTTCATATACTAGTGGGAATTTTTCATTATAGAACTTGGCTTGTATATTCCAACGATGGGCTTCCTCAAATGCCCTAGGTCTTCATGAGCAAGAAAGTTGGATGCACACCCACTTAGTTTCTTTTATTGAGCTTTCATACATTTTTAGCTCTAGTGCATCTGTTGCATGGCAATCGCTACTCACTCACATTGATATCTGTTGATGGGAATCTCCATAGCCCGTTGATACGCCTAGTCGATGTGATACTATCTTCCTCCTTTTTGTTTTCTCCACAACCACCACTCTATTCCACCCATAGTGTTATATCCATGGCTCACGCTCATGTATTGCGTGAAAGTTGAAAGGTTTGAAAGAATAGAGTATGAAAACAAGTGCTTGGCTGAAACCGGGGTTGTGCATGATATGAATATTTTGTGTGATGAAGAGGGAGCATAGCCAGACTATATGATTTTGTAGGGATAACTTTCTTTAGCCATGGTATTTTGAGAAGACATGATTGCTTTGTTAGTATGCTTGAAGTATTATTATTTCTTATGTCAATATAGACTTTTGTCTTGAATCTTTCAGATCTGAACATTCATGCCACAATAAAAAGAATTACATTGAAAATTATGTTGGTTAGCATTCCACATCAAAAATTCTGTTTTTATCATTTACCTACTCGAGGACGAGCAGGAATTAAGCTTGGGGATGCTTGATACGTCTCCAACGTATCTATAATTTTTTATTGTTCCATGCTATTATTTATGATGCTTTGGATGTTTAATGGGCTTTGTTATACACTTTTATATTATTTTTGGGACTAACCTACTAACCCAAAGGCCCAGTATAGATTGTTGTTTTTTGCCTATTTCAGGGTTTTACAGAAAAGGAATATCAAACGGAGTCCAAACAGAATGAAACCTTTGGGGGAGATATTTTTGGAGCGATATCTTCACGGGAGACTTCAGAACCACGAAATAGGGCACACGTGGCGTCCACGAGGGTGGGGGGCGCGTCCCCCTACAGGGCGCGCCCCCTGCCTCGTGGGCCCCACGTTAGTCCCCTGATGCCCTCCTTCCTCCTATATATATCCATGTACCCCGAAAACTTCAGAAGAGGAGAGAAAACCCTAATTCCACCGCCGCAACCTTCTGTTCCCATGAGATCCCATCTTGGGGCCTGTTCCGGAGCTCCGCCGGAGGGGGGATCTACCACGGAGTGCTTCTACATCAACACCATCGCCTCACCATGAGTTGTGAGTAGTTTACCACAGACCTTCGGGTCCATAGTTAGTACCTAGATGGCTTCTTCTCTATCTTTGGATCTCAATACCAAGTTCTCCTCGGTCTTCAAGGAGATCTATTCGATGTAATCTCTTTTTGCGGTGTGTTTGTCGAGATCCGATGAATTGTGGGTTTATGATCAAGATTATCTATGAGAAATATTTGGTTCTTTTCTGAATTCTTTTATGTATGATTATAATATCCTTGCAAGTCTCTTCGAATTATTGGTTTGGTTTGGCCTACTAGATCTATAGTTCTTGCAATGGGAGAAGTGCTTGGCTTTGGGTTCAGTCTTGCGGTCTCCTTTCCCAGTGACAGTAGGGGCAGCAAGGCACGTATTGTATTGTTGCCATCGAGGATAAAAAGATAGGGTTTATATCATATTGCTTGAGTTTATCCCTCTACATCATGTCATCTTGCTTAAGGCATTACTCTATTCTTATGAACTTAATACTCTAGATGCATGCTGGATAGCGGTCGATGTGTGGAGTAATAGTAGTAGATGCAGAATTGTTTCGGTCTACTTGTCACGGACGTGGTGCCTATATATAATGATCATGCCTAGATATTCTCATAAGTATCCGATTTTCTATCAATTGCTCGACAGTAATTCGTTCACCCACCGTATAATTCTGCTATCATGAGAGAAGCCACTCGTGAAACCTATGCCCCCGGGGTCTATTCTCAACATATCAATCTACAATCTACTTTACTTTACCGTTTTTCCTTTCTGTTCTTATATCCAAAAATACCAAAAATATCAAACTATCATATCTATCGTATCTCACTTTTGTAAGTGACCATAAATGGATTGACAACCCCTTATCGCACTGGCTGCGAAGTTCTTATTTGTTTGTGCAGGTGCGAGGGACTCACGCGTGGCCTCCTACTGGATTGATACCTTGGTTCTCAAAAACTGAGGGAAATACTTACACTACTATGCTGCATCACCCTTTCCTCTTCGAGGGAATACAACACAAGCTCGAGAAGTAGCAAGCGACAGCGACGATGATGGCAGCAGGCGGGAAGATGACGGGTCCGACTAGGCGTCGAACACACCGTCCCTGGGCGACGCCGGCAGCACCATCATCTGCATCGCCAGCCCCTCGAACTTCTCGGGGTCGCCTCCATGGGCGGCTGGCGCTGGGAAGCTGGTGATGTCTACTACGCAACCTTATTCTTGTAGACATTTGTTGGGCCTCCAAGTGCAGAGGTTTGTCGGACAGTAGCAAATTTCCCTCAAGTGGATGACCTAAGGTTTATCAATCCGTGGGAGGCGTAGGATGAAGATGGTCTCTCTCAAACAACCCTGCAACCAAATAACAAAGAGGCTCTTGTGTCCCCAACACACCCAATACAATGGTAAATTGTATAGGTGCACTAGTTCGGCGAAGAGATGGTTATACAAGTGCAATATGGATGGTAGATATAGGTTTTTGTAATCTGAAAATATTAAAACAACAAGGTAACTAATGATAAAATTAGGCATAAACGGTATTGCAATGCTAGGAAACAAGGCCTAGGGTTCATACTTTCACTAGTGCAAGTTCTCTTAACAATAATAACATAACTGGATCATATAACTATCCCTCAACATGCAACAAAGAGTCACTCCAAAGTCACTAATAGCGGAGAACAAACGAAGAGATTATTGTAGGGTACGAAACCACCTCAAAGTTATTCTTTCTGATCGATCTATTCAAGAGTCTGTAGTAAAATAGCACGAAGCTATTCTTTTCGTTCGATCTATATTAGAGTTCGTACAAGAATAACACCTTAAGATACAAATCAACCAAAACCCTGATGTCACCTAGATACTCCATTTTCACCTCAAGTATCCGTGGGAATGATTATACGATATGCATCACACAATCTCATATTCATCTATTCAACCAACACAAAGAACTTCAAAGAGTGCCCCAAAGTTTCTACCGGAGAGTCAAGATGAAAATGTGTGCCAACCCCTATGCATAGATTCCCAAGGTCACGGAACCCGCAAGTTGATCACCAAAACATACATCAAGTAGATCATGTGAAATCCCATTGTCACCATAGATAAGCACATGCAAGACATACATCAAGTGTTCTCAAATCCTTAAAGACTTAATCCGATAAGATAACTTCAAAGGGAAAACTCAATTCATCACAAGAGAGTAGAGGGGGAGAAACATCATAAGATCCAACTATAATAGCAAAGCTCGCGATACATCAAGATCGTGACATCTCAAGAACACGAGAGAGAGATCAAACACATAGCTATTGATACATACCCTCAGCCCCGAGGGTGAAATACTCCCCCTCGTCATGCAGAGCGCCGGGATGATGAAGATGGCCACCGGAGAGGGATTCCCCCCCTCCGGCTAGGTGCCGGAACGGGTCTAGATTGGTTTTGGTGGCTCTGGAGGCTTGAGGCGGCGGAACTCCCGATCTAGGTTTCTTTTCGGGGGTTTCTGTATTTATAGGAATTTTTGGCGTTGGTCTCACGTCATGGGGGTCTCCGATTCGTCCACGAGATCGGACGGCGAGCCCGGGGGGGTAGGGCCCCCCCTCCACCCTCGTGGACGGCTCGGGACTCTTCTGGCCCAACTCTTTCACTCCGGGGGCTTCTTTTGGTCCATACAAAATTCACAAAAAATGGCAGGTCAATTGGACTCCGTTTGGTATTCCTTTTCTGTAAAACTCAAAAACAAGGAAAAAACAGAAACTGGCACGTGGGCTCTAGGTTGATAGGTTAGTCCCAAAAATCATACTCCCTCCGTCCGGGAAAACTTGTCCACGGGGCAGTGTATTTGTTTTTTTTTAAACCAGAGAGTTTTAAAAACGTCACGAAGAACTCCATCTCCTTCCTTCCTCCTCCCCGTCGCCCGCGCCTTGCAGCCATCGCCGGCTACCCACCTGCGCCGCCGCCCGCCTGGACCTATGCCGCCGCCCAGCGCGCGACCAACAACAGCGCTGCCGCCCGCTTGGACATCCGCCGCGGCTTCCCACTTGCACCGCCTGCCATGAAGGCGACCTGCGCCGGCGCCCGCCTCGAGCTATGTCGTCAGCCCCGTTGAAGCTTGCCGCCCACGGTCGTCGCCAACGTCCGCCCACCTTCGCGGCCCACCCGCGCCTCCGATTTTGTCTGCTTCAGCCGCCAGCACCTCCGATTTTGTCTGCTTCAGCCGCCAGCGCCTCCGATTTTGTCTGCTTCAGCCGCCGACGACGTGGGCAATTCCGGCCACTCCCGCCTCTGATGCTGCTACTGGTGGGCGACGCCGACGCCGCGGACCTCTGATGTCGTTTTTGCTTTCTCCCTGCCTCGCCTCTGCTCCCACTCCCGCATGTGCTGGTGAGCTTGCCCTGCCCGCCTCTGCTACTGCTGCTGTTCAATTTGCTGCTGTGAGCCTGAATTTGTTGTTCTCAAGCTGTAGATGAAATTCAGTCAGTGGATACAAAGCTAGAGAAATAATCCAGGACAAAGGCTGTACAAAGATGCATTAGCATTAAAATCATATTTCCGTTCTAATGTAAAAACACCAAAGATGCATCATGTAGTCTGCAGAAATGTTGCAAAGAAGATTCAGTTAACACAGAAGATAACTGAATGTGTCCCAAAATGTCCAATGTTCATTAGTTCACTAAATGTTAACAGAAGTGAACTGAATCTTTGGATAATTTTCTACCTCACTTTTCTTGAGATATTTCAAAATTTACACAGCAGTAGTGACTCTAGTGTGTGTAGTTGTTGTGGAGAAAACTACACACAAATTCAAATGCTCTTCGGTGAGGGTCACCATCTTGTCAGTTTTGACAGTGTGTGTACGGAGTAGTTTATAACATTGGATTGCTTCCCTTAGGCGCTGATTGGATTGCCGTTTCCAGCGATTTTACCCCTGTAAAATATACAGGCCACAATCCGTCGTTTTGATTCTCAGTTAGAATTTGCATACGGCCTTGATCGTATTGAAATTAGGTAAGATACACTTGTAAAACAAATACAGGTGTATAAAAATACACCGATTCCAAGCAGGGGCTTAGTGTAAATTCAGTTAGCACATTCTTCTTCTACATTTGGTTATCAGTAGTGTAAATTCAGTTAACTCCTACCCTGATGTCTAGAACACTTTACTAAGCAAGCAACTACTGTACTTAAAAAAGGAAAAACATATAATAAAGAAAGACATGACAATAAGAATTTAGTTGGAATTATTTGAACTAAGTTAGATTCTTCTTGCTTTACTTGAATAGGAGGGCCATCATGTTCCTCTAGTTACCAAAATGAACAAGGAGTACTTATAATCTTCACTTTTCCCTTTCTTGGTTTCTTGTATTTTTGTCTAGGATTCTTCATGGTTTTCTTGTTATGATTATATACTAACCATTCATCCATCTTTTGTATACTCTTGTTATGAGATCAGACAGGAGCACACAACTATGGATTTGAACTTGATCCCGGAAGAGGAAGATGAAGCTCAACAAGAAGAACAAGCTCAGCAAGGTGACGCTATTGATTTGAACTTGATCCCGGAAGAGGAAGATGAGGCTCAACAAGAAGAACAAGCTTGGCAAGGTGACGCTATCGGTTTGAACTTGATCCCGGAAGAGGAGGATGAAGACATTGAATTGAATTGGTTTCCTGAAGAGGAAGAAGCTCAAGAGGCACAAGAAGATGCAGAATTGGAAGAAGCTCAAGAAGATGCAGAATTGGAAGAAGCTCAAGAGGCACAAGAAGATGCAGAATTGGAAGAAGCTCAAGAAGATGCAGAATTGGAAGAAGCTCAAGAGGCAGAAGAAGCTGATGCACAAGTCAATCTAAGAGGGAAGGACCTGACAGACAAGGAGAGATTTGGTGTTTACTTTGCTCTGCAAGTAATCAAGCTTAGAGATGGACATGTTCACCAGTATGACAGGATTCTCATTGTGACTATGCTGAATGTTCACCTGCGAACATTTACAAGAATATGGAATCTAGCCAAAGGACAAATTGCAGAAGGCCAAGAAGTTGATGTTTCAAGCAAGAAAAAGAACAGCGGTAGGAAGAGGAAAGAACTAGATCTGTCAAGAACATCCACAATCCCTTTGAACAAAAGAAGAACAATCCGTTCTCTTGCAAGGTGTTTAGGTGTTCCCCGATCAACCCTCCATGACAGGTTTCAGTTGCAAGAGTTGAAACGCATCACGAGCACCATCAAACCCACCCTCAAGCCATAAAACAAGATAGCGAGATTAAAGTTCTGCATTTCCATGATGGATGAGCGATGGATATCAAGTCCTTGGCCTAGTTTCAAGCCAATGACTAATATGGTCCACATAGATGAGAAATGGTATGACATGACTCGAGTCAAGAGTAGCTACTACGTACTGCCTGGAGAAGAGCAACCAAATCGCAATGTGCACAATACTCATAGCCTTGGGAAGGTAATGTTCCTAACAGCTGTGACCAAGCCTCGCTACAATGAAGATGGGTACATGACATTTGATGGAAAGCTTGGCATTTGGCCGTTCGTGGTAGAGACCGAGGCACAAAGAACCAGCCAAAACAGAGATAGAGGGACAATAGAGCTGAGATCGGTGAAAGTAACCCGGCCTGTATGCAGAGATTACCTGATCAATAAAGTAATCCCTGCCATTTAAGACCAATGGCCTGACGGTGATGAGGACACAGCGATCTTCATTCAACAAGATAATGCAACACCGCATGTCCTCCCTAATGATGCTGGTTTTCTTGAAGCCGTGGCACAGACAGATCTGGATATTCGACTATTGCAACAACCACCGAACAGTCCTGAGCTCGATGTGTTAGATCTTTGCTTCCACTGCTCCCTCCAATCCCTAACCGACTGCAGAGCGCCTATGAATATCCAGGAATTGGTACATGGTGTAGAGGAGGAGTTTGAGAACTACGATGCATTAAGTTGTTCAAAAGCTTTATGACGTTGCAAGCAGTCATGGTCGAAGTGATGAAATATCAAGGAGGAAACAACTACAAGATGTCGCATCTGCATAAGGAACGTCTATAGAATGCTGGAGAGGAAATAATAGGTATATATTGCTGTCCTGAGCTAATTGCCGACACCAAGGCCATTGTAGAACAAGGAAATGAGTAGATAGAGAAAGGAAAAAAGAAAGGGAAAGGGAAAAGGAAAATAAAAGATAGGAGTATGTGATGTGTCATGTGTCATGTGTATGCCTTGGGTCATGTGTATGGCTTGTGTCATGTGTATGTATTGTGTCATGTGTTCAATGAGAAAGGATACGAAAAGAAAGGATAGAAGTATTTGGATTTATTTGAATTTATTTGGATCATTTGAATTTATTTGATTTATTTGGATTTATTGGAATCATTTGAATTTATTCGATTTATTTGGATTTATACAACATTTGTCCAATTGCAAACATGCCTAAAGTTTCCAATTGCCCATTTGCAAATATGCCTAAAGTCTTTTGTGCACTACTCCAAACTGAAAACTACCACAATCCCTTAACTAAGCATTGATAAAAATATGTCCCTAAATTTGGAATTGTTTGAATTAGCTAGGTTTCTTCTTCTTCTTCTTCTTCTTCTTCTTCTTCTTCTTCTTCTTCTTCTTCTTCTTCTTCTTCTTCTTCTTCTTCTTCATAAACAGAAAAAGATGAATATTGTTGGTCTACTAGTTACTCCAAATTTAGAACTGAATAAACACTTTCATCTTTAGTAAACACTTGTAAATCTAGAGTGGTTATAAACTTAGAATGCAACAAGTACTAATACCTTTGCGGCAACAAGTACAACGTCTCAAATCTTTTACCAGGCTATCCACCATCTACTTGGAGTACACAGCAAGATTCACAAAGACATGCATGCTTTAATAGACTTGTGGATGCTAGCAAAGTGATAAGTAAAAAAACTTGGATGTTCTCAGAAATATAGCACCAAAGGACATTAAGTCAACTGGCTTGTATGCTGCAGCTACGCATGGGTTCTGCAGAGATGCACCAAAAGAGTTACAGAGGTGAAGTAAGTGGACAACAGCATTTAATCTCCACTTCTTTTCTTTTGGTAGTGAAATTCAATCTGAATTTTGTAAGCACAGAAGCAATGTGACTGTACTCCAAGTGCACAATTATGCAATAAACTACAGTAAACTACAGTAGTGTATGCCTCTCAGAGTCAAAATTCAGTTAGCTGTGTGTGTGATGACTTGACATATCATGAGATACATACAGTTTCAGTAGCCAAAATGTAGCAAAGATTTACACAAACAGGATACACTAGAGTACTCCATACAGTTTCAGTACCCAAAATTTCCACTATCTACTCATGATTGTAGCTAAAAATTGAACTTTGCACCGAGAATTGACAGTACTCCAACAACATTAGCCAAAGTTTCAGTAGCTAGAATTGACAGTACCAACAACATTACCATCAGCGAGAAGAGAGGAGAGAGTTGAGGAACTCACCGGCGGCGAGGGCGAGGCGACGTACGGCGGTGAGAGCGAGGAGGTGTGGGCGAGGCGGCGTCCGGCATGGAGGAGTCGACCTCAAGGAACTAGGGACGGGGTGGAGTCGGCCAGTGGTCAGAAGCTCGACGCGACCAGTGGTGAGAAGCTGAGGACGGCGCTGCTGACACGTCGTGGCTGCTCGCGATTCGCCTCACTCGGCTAGGGTTGGTCGCCGGAACCTTGGCCACCGTCTCCTGCCACGCCGTCGCGACCGCGCCCCACTCCACGGGGGTCGGAGCGGCGGTGCCGGGGGGAGGCGAGGGCGGAAGGTCGCGTCTTCGGCCGCCAGGGCGAGGGCTGGCCACGCTTCTTCCTTCAACGCTAGGAGGGAGGGGGTGGGCGCGAGCAAGAGACATGGCGGGAGGAAGAAGAAGCAATTTTTGGGGTGAAAGAGGGGAGATTCGGGAGCCACGCAAGGGGGCAGGGGGAGCTGCGCGAGGCAAAAGGGAGCGGCGGAGGAGGCAGCTGCTGCGGCTACGGAGGACGCGCGGGAGAGCAGGGCGGCAGCGCGGGGTAGGGGAGCTCCGGCGTCCATGCTCCTGTGTCGGAGCGGCGGAGCATCAATTGGAGAAGACGAGGAGTGCGGGTTATGTCGGGAGTTTGAGGAGGGGTTTTCTATAAAATCACCATGGGGGCAAGTTTTCCCGGACGGAGGGAGTATAAAATAGCATATAAATGCATATAAAACATCCTAGATGGATATTATAATAGCATGGAACAATAAAAAATTATAGATACGTTTGTGATGGCCTGGCTTATTAGGGATGATAGACTACTCATATCAATAAGGAATTCCTTCTTTTCCGGGAGCCCATTCAGATAGAACTTCAAAGTTAAGCGTGCTCAGCTTGGAGTAGTTTCAGGATGGGTGACCGACCGGGAAGTTGCTCCCGGGTGCGCACGAGTGAGGACAAAGTGCGTAGAAAAGACTAGTATTGATATGTAAGGCCAGTCTAGATCCCACCAGGAGTAACGACCACCGACGGGTGTGTCCGGGGCGTTACAAGTTGGTATCAGAGCCGACCCTCGCGGTTACACGGATGTTTGCGGACAGTTTGCAGTCATGTTGTGCATGACGTTTGTGACCCGTGGTGGCACACGGCATGACACATGTGCTGTCCTGGAAGCACAAACGGTTGTGCCAAGAGGGAACGTTCCTGTGGCCCGACGAGGACGTCGGTTCCTCTGAGTGAGGGTGTATGTGATGGCCTGGCTTATTAGGGATGATAGACTACTCATATCAATAAGGAATTCCTTCTTTTCCGGGAGCCCATTCAGATAGAACTTCAAAGTTAAGCGTGCTCATCTTGGAGTAGTTTCAGGATGGGTGACCGACCAGGAAGTTGCTCCCGGGTGCGCACGAGTGAGGACAAAGTGCGTAGAAAAGACTAGTATTGATATGTAAGGCCAGTCTAGATCCCACCAGGAGTAACGACCACCGACGGGTGTGTCCGGGGCGTTACAACGTTGGAGACATATCAAGCATCCCCAAGCTTAATTCCTGCTCGTCCTCGAGTAGGTAAATGATAAAAATAGAATCTTTGATGTGGAATGCTACCTAACATAATTATCAATGAATTTTCTTTATTGTCACATGAATGTTCAGATCCATACCATTCAAGACAAAAGTTTAATATTGACATAAAAATAATAATACTTCAAGCATACTAACAAAGCAATTATGTCTTCTCAAAATAACATGGCCAAAGAAAGTTCATCCCTACAAAATCATATAGTTTGGCTATGCTCCATCTTCGTCACACAAAATACTCAAATCATGCACAACCCCGGTTTCAGCCAAGCAATTGTTTCATACTTTAATTTTTTTTCAAACTTTTTCAACTTTCACGCAATACATGAGCGTGGGCCATGGATATAACAGTATAGGTGGAATAGAGTGGTGGTTGTGAAGAAGACTAAAAGGAGGAAGATGGTCCCACATCAACTAGGCGTATCAATGGGCTATGGAGATGACCATCAATAGATATCAATGTGAGTGAGTAGGGATTGCCATGCAACGGATGCACTAGAGCTATAAATGTATGAAAGCTCAACAAAAGAAACTAAGTGGGCGTGCATCCAACTTGCTTGCTCACGAAGACCTAGGGCATTTGAGGAAGCCCATCGTTGGAATATACAGGCCAAGTTCTATAATGAAAATTTGCACTAGTATATGAAAGTGACAAAACAAGAGACTCTTTATCATGAAGATCATGGTGCTACTTTGAAGCACAAGTGTGGAAAAAGATAGTAGCATTGTCCCTTCTTTTTTTTTTTGAGCCTTCCTTTTTTCCTTTGGCCTTTCTTCTTCTGTTTTTTCTTTTTTTTTTCTTTGGGACAATGCTCTAATAGTGATGATCATCACACTTTTATTTACTTACAACTCGATACTAGAACAAAGTATGACTCTATATGAATGCCTCCGGCGGTGTACCGGGATGTGCAATGATTCAAGAGTGACATGTATGATCAATTATGCATGGTGGCCTTGCCACGAATACGATGTCAACTACATGATCATGCATCGCAATATGACAATAATGAAACATGTCATAATAAACGGAACGGTGGAAAATTTCATGGCAATATATCTCGGAATGGCTATGGAAATGCCATAATAGGTAGGTATGGTGGCTGTTTTGAGGAAGGTATATGGTGGGTGTATGGTATAGGCAAAAGTTGCGCGGTACAAGAGAGGCTAGCAATGGCGGAAGGGTGAGAGTGTGTATAATCCATGGACTCAACATTAGTCATAGAGAACACACATAATTTTTGCAAAAATCTACAAGTCATCAAAACAAAGTACTACACGCATGCTCCTAGGGGGAGGGTTGGTAGGAGTTAACCATCGCGCGATCCCGACCTCCACACAAAGGATGACACTCAATGAAATACTTCATGCTTCAAATTTGTCACACAACGGTTACCATACGTGCATGCTACGGGACTTGCAAACCTCAACACAAGTATTTCTCAAATTCACAACTACTTTACTAGCATGACTCTAATATCACCATCCTCATATCTCAAAACAATCATCAAGCATCAAACTTCTCATAGTATTCAATGCACTTTATATGAAAGTTTTTATTATACCCATCATGGATGCCCATCATATTAGGACTAAATTCATAACCAAAGAAAATTACCATGCTGTTCTAAAAGACTCTCAAAATAATATAAGTGAAGCATGAGAGTTCGTCTATTTCTTCAAAATAAAACCACCGCCGTGCTCTAAAAGATATAAGTGAAGCACTAGAGCAAATGACAAAACTACTCCGAAAGATATAAGTGAAGATCAATGAGTAGTTGAATAATTATATAACTATGTGAAGACTCTCTAACATTTAAGAATTTCAGCTCTTGGGATATTGTTCAAACACAAAGGAAAATAAAATAAAACAAAATGACGCTCCAAGCAAAACACATATCATGTGGTGAAAAAAATATGGCCTCGAGTAAAGTTACCGATAGACGAAAATGAAAGAGGGGATGCCTTCCCGGGGCATCCCCAAGCTTAGGCTCTTGGTTTTCCTTGAATATTACCTTGGGGTGCCTTGGGAATCCCCAAGCTTAGGCTCTTGCCACTACTTATTTCATAGTCCATCGAATCTTTACCCAAAACTTGAAAACTTCACAACACAAAACTCAACAGAAAACTCGTAAGCTACGTTAGTATAAGAAAATAAAACCACCACTTAGGTACTGTTGTGAACTCATTCTAAATTCATATTGGTGTAATATCTACTGTATTCCAACTTCTCTATGGTTCATACCCTCCGATACTACTCATAGATTCATCAAAATAAGCAAACAAAACATAGAAAACAGAATCTGTCAAAAACAGAACAGTCTATAGCAATCTGTAAATTTCAAATACTTCTGTAACTCAAAAAATTCTGAAATAAATTGGTGGCCGTGAGGAATTTGTCTATTAATCTTATGCAAAAAGAATCAACTTAAAAGCACTCTCCAGTAAAACATGGGAGCTAATCTCGTGAGCGCAAAGTTTCTGTTTTTTACAGGAAGATCGCGAAGACTTCACCCATGTCTTCCCAAAGGTTCTACTTGGCACTTTATTGAATCAAAAGCTATAAAACATGATTACTACAGTAGCTTAATCATGTGAACACACAAAAACAGTAGGGGTAAATATTGGGTTGTCTCCCAACAAGCACTTTTCTTTAATGCCTTTTACCTAGGCATAATGATTTCAATGATGCTCACATAAAAGATAAGAATTGAAACATAAAGAGAGCATCATGAAGAATATAACTAGCACATTTAAGTCTAACCCACTTACTATGCATAGGGATTTTGTGAGCAAACAACTTATGCGAACACGAATCAACTAGCATAGGAAGGGAAAACAAGCATAGCTTCAAAACTTTAAGCACATAGAGAGGAAACTTGATATTATTGCAATTCCTACAAGCATATGATCCTCTCTCATAATAATTTTCAGTAGCATCATGAATGAATTCAACAATATAACCAGCACATAAAGCATTTTTTTCATGATATACTTGCATAGAAATTTTACTACTTTCCACATAAGCAAATTTATTCTCATACATAGTAGTGGGAGTAAACTCAACAAAATAACTATCATGTGAAGCATAATCCAATTGAAAATTAAAATCGTGATGACAAGTTTCATGGTTATCTTTATTCTTTATAGCATATGTGTCATCACAATAATCATCATAAATAGGAGGCATGCTTTCATCATAGTAAATTTGCTCATCAAAACTTGGGGGACAAAAAATATCATCTTCATCCAAAATAGCATCCCCAAGTTTGTGCCGTTGCATATCATTAGCATCATAGGTATTCAAAGAATTTATACTAACAATATTGCAATCATGCTCATCATTCAGATATTTTATGCCAAGGATTCTATGTAATTCTTCTTCTAGTACTTGAGCCCAATTTTCCTTCCCATCATTTTCACGAAAGATATTAAAAAGATGAAGCATATGAGGCAACCTCAATTCCATTTTTTGTAGTTTTCTTTTATAAACCTAACTAGTGATAAAGCAAGAAACTAAAAGATCCGATTGCAAGATCTAAAGATATACCTTCAAGCACTCACCTCGCCGGCAATGGCGCCAAAAAAGAGCTTGATGTCTACTACGCAACCTTCTTCTTGTAGACATTTGTTGGGCCTCCAAGTGCAGAGGTTTATAGGACAGTAGCAAATTTCCCTCAAGTGGATGACCTAAGGTTTATCAATCCGTGGGAGGCGTGGGATGAAGATGGTCTCTCTCAAACAACCCTGCAACCAAATAACAAAGAGTCTCTTGTGTCCCCAACACACCCAATACAATGGTAAATTGTATAGGTGCACTAGTTCGGCGAAGAGATGGTGATACAAGTGCAATATGGATGGTAGATATAGGTTTTTGTAATATTAAAATATAAAAACAGCAAGGTAACTAATGATAAAAGTGAGCATAAACGGTATTGCAATGCTAGGAAACAAGGCCTAGGGTTCATACTTTCACTAGTGCAAGTTCTCTCAACAATAATAACATAACTGGATCATATAACTATCCCTCAACATGCAACAAAGAGTCACTCCAAAGTCACTAATAGCGGAGAACAAACGAAGAGATTATTGTAGGGTACGAAACCACCTCAAAGTTATTCTTTCTGATCGATCTATTCAAGAGTCCGTAGTAAAATAGCACGAAGCTATTATTTCCGTTCGATCTATCTTAGAGTTCGTACTAGAATAACACCTTAAGATACAAATCAACTAAAACCCTAATGTCACCAAGATACTCCATTGTGACCTCAAGTATCCGTGGGCATGATTATACGATATGCATCACACAATCTCATATTCATCTATTCGACCAACACAAAGAACTTCAAAGAGTGCCCCAAAGTTTCTATCGGAGAGTCAAGATGAAAACGTGTGCCAACCCCTATGCATAGATTCACATGTTCACGGAATCCGCAAGTTGATCACCAAAACATACATCAAGTAGATCACGTGAAATCCCATTGTCACCATAGATAAGCACATGCAAGACATACATCAAGTGTTCTCAAATCCTTAAAGACTCAATCTGATAAGATTACTTCAGAGGGAAAACTCAATTCATCACAAGAGAGTAGAGGGGGAGAAACATCATAAGATCCAACTATAATAGCAAAGCTCGCAATACATCAAGATCGTGTCATCTCAAGAACACGAGAGAGAGATCAAACACATAACTACTCATACATACCCTCAGCCCCAAGGGTGAACTACTCCCCCCCTCATCATTGAGAGCGCCGGGATGATGAAGATGGCCACCGGAGAAGGATCCCCCCCTCCGGCAGGGTGCCAGAACGAGTCTAGATTGGTTTTTGGTGGCTCCAGAGGCTTGCGGCGGCGGAACTCCCGATCTAGGTTTTTTTCGGGGGTTTCTATATTTATAGGAATTTTTGGCGTCGGTCTCACGTCAGGGGGGTCTCCGAGTCGTCCACGAGATAGGAGGGCGCGCCCTCCACCCTCATGGATGGCTTGGGGCTCTTTTGGCCCAACTCTTTTACTCCGGGGGCTTCTTTTGGTCCATCAAAAATCCACAAAAATTGGCAGGTCAATTGGACTCCGTTTGGTATTCCTTTTCTATAAAACTCAAAAACAAGGAAAAACAGAAAGTGGCACTGGGCTCTAGGTTAATAGGTTAGTCCCAAAAATCATATAAAATAGCATATAAATTCATATAAAACATCCTAGATGGATATTACAATAGCATGGAACAATCAAAAATTATAGATACGTTGGAGACGTATCAGTTGGAGAAGACGAAGAAGGTGGGCGGCGGCCGTCAAGTCGGAGTACGCGGGCATCAAATGCCTTATTCGCGTGTTGCCGACCCGCTGCCTCATCTTTCGGCTCTTCTCCCGAAGCCATCATCAACAGCCTTCTTCGGGACGGCCATTGAGATGTTCTCTTGGTGCTTTCTGCTGCTCGCGCTTCCCCTAGGCGCTCCCTTTGCCCTTTTGCCATCTTGTTCCATTTCCTGAAGAGAGGGACAAGAAAGGGATTATGAGCACCTTATCTCTTTTCAGTTTTTAAGCCTATGGGCCTTTGTAAGATTTAAATATTGTAACCCCCTTGCTCATGTATGCATTTCGTATGAATTGTACTTGTTTATAATGTATTAATGGATAGAAGGGTGTTTGACGGGTTTCTTTTGTGCGTGGGTAGGGGCCACACCAAGGAACGAATCCATGTTATCTTAAGATAAACATCGTACCCTGGCAACAGGCCTTGCCGTCTTCCTGCTCTATAGCTCGACCACGTTCACGCCCTTGGCGGAAGTAGGAGCAGAGTAGGATTAGGCCCTTCGTCTGCTCCTTTTCCATTACACTACTATCGAGTTCCGGTCCAAAATAAAGTTTGTTGGACGCAGGGAAAAAGGGAGCATGATGGTATAAGAGCGAGCGAAGTCTCGTATGTTCAAGTTTCATACGGAAGTAAGGAGTGGGGGATGAAAGACTTATCTGATCTTGTAGCCCCCGGCAACCTTGTCTTGTCGTGGTCGGACCCTTGGATATGCAGCCCTAGGCAACTTTAGTTCGCTGGGGTCGGAGCGTCGGCATGTCCTCTTTCTCCCAAACAGCCCAGCAGAAATGTCCATGCATCGTATGAACAAAAGAGGATGGAAAGGAACAGAGAGACGCGCACTCCGCCTCAAAGCTAGGGGTTAGTCTCCGCCAAGCACTATCAACCCTAATAGAGAAAGAGACTCAACCTAGCATGCATGCTAAAACTTAGGGCGCCAGCGCTTCATTTATTTATGCTCAGGGTCTGCGCCTGGCTTTGTACAAAGGGTTACATGCCTTGCCGGCAAGGCTTGTACAAAAGGGTGGTTTGCCGGGGAGCCCGGCAACCGCGCCTTACGGGCAAAACTTGTGAAGATGTTCGATGTTCCAGGAGTTGCTCACCGGAATACCATCTTTGGTCTCCAGGCGGACTACGCCAGGCTTGGTGACTTGTATAACTCGATAAGGGCCTTCCCACTTCGGCGTCAACTTGTTGGAATTCTTGGCTGACTGAACGCGCCGAAGAACAAGGTCACCTTCCACAAGCTTCGGGCATGAACCTTGGGGCTATGGTAGCGGCGCAAGGCTTGCTGGTAGCGTGCTGCTCGCACAGCCGCCCGAAGAAGATCTTCCTCGAGGAGCATTGCCTCATCTTGCCGCAGTTGCTCTTGCTCAAGCTCATCATAAGCGAGAACTCGAGGTGACCCGTATGTGAGTGCCGTACGGAGAACTGCTTCTGCCCCGTAAACGAGGGAGAAGGGTGTTTGGCCGGTGGCTCGATTTGGTGTCGTTCTGATTGACCAAAGAACCGTCAGCAATTCATCAATCTAGCGCCTTCCGCACTTGTGCAGCCTGTCAAAAGTCCTTGTCCGGAGGCCTCGCAGTACTTCAGCATTTTCCCTCTCTGCTTGGCCGTTGCTTCGAGGATGCGCAACAGAAGCGAAACAGACCTTGCGGCGAGGTCTTGAATGAACTGCATGAAGGTGTGGCTTGTGAACTGCGTACCGTTGTCGGTGATGACCCTATTTGGTACACCAAAACGGCAGACTAGGCCCTTGAAGAACTTGACAGTTGATTGTGATGTTACCTTTCTCATTGCTTCCACCTATGGCCACTTTGTGAACTTGTCGATTGCAACGTACAAGTAATCAAAGCCCCCGACAGCCCGAGGAAAGTGGCCCAGTATGTCGAGCCCCCAAACCGAGAATGGCCAGGAAAGAGGGATTGTTTGGAGAGCTTGAGCTCGTTGATGAAGCTTCTTTGAATGGAAATGACACGCTTCACACTTGGTTACCAGTGTCGTTGCATCTTGGAGGGCAGTGGGCCAGAAGAAACCTTGCCGGAATGCCTTGCCGGCAAGGGCCCTCGACCCTATGTGGGAGCCACATATGCCTCCGTATATCTCTGCCAACAGCTCTAGTCCTTCCTCTCGGGGAATGCACTTCAATTTCACGTCGTTCGGCCTTTTTCAATACAAGATGTCATCGATGAACTGATACATGGCAGACCAACGGGCTACTTTTCTCCGCTTCTTCCTGCTCCTTAGGAAGCTCCCCGGCTTGGAGAAATCGGACGGTATGCTATGACCATGCCGAAGCCTGGGGCTCGACGGCAAGGACTAAAGGCATCTCTTCTGCCATAGCAGCAGCTGTCTCCACGGCCAGGGCTTGACGCCCTGTCGGAGTCTGCTGCCCTACGGCAAGCTCGACGTCCCCGGCAACATCTTTGCTGGCGGCCCCTGGGAGCTCGGCGGAAAGTACTTGTCGGGGCCTGATTTCCTTCGCTTGTTCTTCTCTGTTGATGGTTCAACGGATGGTTGAGTTAATCGAAGTACAAAAGTACCTGGTTCCACACGTAGTTTGAGGGCGGCGCGCTTTGACAAGTAGTCGACGATGTCGTTCTCCGCTCGAGGAACATGCTCCGCTTGTATACCGTCAAAATGCTCCTCCAGCTTCCTCACTTCATCCATGTAGGCCTCCATCAACGGGCTCCGGTAATCCTTGTTGACTTGCTTGACGACAAGCTGTGGATCACCTCTAACGATGAGCTTCTTGATTCCGAGGTCTGCCGCGATCCTGAGACCGACAAGCAGTCCCTCGTATTCGACAGTGTTGTTCGTTGACATCTCCCTGGGGAAGTGCATATGGACCACATACTTGAGGTGCTCTTCGGTGGGCGCAACGAGCAGCACACCAGCACCAGCGCCTTGCAGCGAGAAAGCTTCGTCAAAGTACATAATCCAGTCGCGGCTTGTTTCCTTGCCGGGGAGAGTGGTCTCCTGGATCTCT
Source organism: Secale cereale (assembly GCA_902687465.1). NCBI lineage: Eukaryota > Viridiplantae > Streptophyta > Magnoliopsida > Poales > Poaceae > Secale > Secale cereale. The sequence goes on along the minus strand of LR738715.1, from coordinate 601,081,050 downwards.
TCGTCGGGCGTCCAGGTCCATTCTGCAAGGAACTCCGCCAAGACTCTACTCTGAATCGTCGAAGTGCTTTCAAACTTCAAACCAAAGCTAGACAGTTCCAAGGCCCATTCCACAATCCCCCCGATCGCATCTGGGTTATGCAATATCCGCTGCAATGGGAGGAAGGTGACGATGGTAATTTCATGTGCTTAGAAGTAATGACGCAACTTCCTCGAGGCCATAAGGAGGCCGAAGAGCTATTTCTGCACACCGGAGTACCTCGACCTAGCCCCGTGCAAGAGGGAGCTGACAAAGTAAACCAGGTGCTGCATCATCTTCTTCTTCCGCACTACTTCATTTGGTTGCTTCACTTCTGTCCCAGTGGCGTCAGGTTCTGTCGTTTCTATTGCTTCCGTATTGACCTCTCTCTGGGCTACTAGCGCAGCACTGACCACTTGATTCATCGCTGCTAGATATAGCAGCAATGGCTCTTGCGGTTTGGGCGCGACCAGTATCGGCGTAGAGGAGAGGTATTTCTTCAAATCTTGTAGTGATGCTTCGGCTTCTGGGGTCCACTCCATTGGGCCCGCCTTTTTCAAGATTTTGAAAAAGGCAAGGGCGCGCTCGGCAGATTTGGAGATGAATCTGCTCATGGCGGCAACGCAGCCAGCAAGCCGACGCACATCCTTGATCCGCCTGGGTGCCTCAATTTGCTCGATAGCCTTGATCTTGTCTGGGATCGCCTCGATCCCACGCTGTGACACGAAGAAACCGAGAAGCTTGCCAGACAGAACACCGAAGACACACTTCTCATGGTTTAGCTTGAGGTTGATCTTGCGCAAATTCACAAACGTCTCTTCTAAATCATGTATAAGCGTCGCCTTGTCCTTGGTTTTGACCACTATGTCATCCATATAGGCTTCCATATTCCTATGCAACTGAGGCCCAAAACCAATTTGGACTGCTCTTGCAAATGTTGAGCCATCACTCTTCAACCCTAAAGGCATTCGTTAGAAGCAATTCGTACCACATGGGGTGATGAATGTTGTCTTCTCTTCGTCCTCTCTCATCGTGAAGATTTGATGGTACCCTGAGTAAGCATCAAGGAATGTTAACAGGTCACACCCGGCCATGGAGTCTACAATCTGGTCGATGCGCGACAATGGGAAAGGGTCTTTTGGACAGGCCTTATTGATGTCTGTGTAATCAATACACATTCTCCAATTCCCATTTGCCTTGTGCACCACCACTGGATTGGCCAACCACGTTGGGTGAAGTACTCCTTTCACCAAACCCGTCGCCTCCAACTTTCTGGTTTCCTCTCTGATGAACTCTTGCCGTTCTAGAGCTTGCTTCCTGACCTTCTACTTGACGGGATGCGCATGAGGGTAGACAACAAGATGGTGCTCAATCACCTCCGTGGGAACGCCGGGGATGTCGGATGCTTGCCACGCAAACACGTCGACATTAGCCCACAGGAAGGTGACGAGCGTGTCTTCCTATTTGCTATCGAGGGCAGAGCTTATGGTGAAAGCCCCTCCCGTGCCATCCTCCTTGACGGACACCTTCTTGGTTTCTGGTGGTGCAGCTATGGATTTCTTGCTCTTGCCGGTGGAGCTCTCTGGCACGTCCTCGACAGGAGCACTGCACTCCGAGGAGGTGTGCTTGCCGGAGTGGGTGCGAGAGGTCTTACCGGTCTTCTTCCCTCCCGGGACTTCAGCTGCAGGAGCAAGTGCCTTGGCGGCAGTCGCTGCAACTGCCTCTCGGTAAAGTTGATCAGCACAGATCAACGCATCCTTCTTGTCGGAGGGGACGGTGATGATGGACATTGGCCCAGGCATCTTCAGTGTGTTGTAGGCGTAATGTGATGCTGCCATGAACTTGGCCAACGCTGGGCGGCCGAGGATCCCGTTGTATGGCAAGGGGATATCAACAACATAAAAAACAACCCTCTCTGTCATGTAGTTCAGCTCACCTCCGAATGTCACGGGCAGTGTGAGTCTACCCTTCGGCTGACTCCTTCCCGGGTTGACCCCTTGAAACGTGCCCGTCTCTTCGAGGTCTCCATCAGGAATCTGCAGCCTTTTGATCACAACCGGCGAGATCAAGTTCAGACCAGCCTCGCCATCGACCAGCATTTTCGTCACCTTGAGGTTGCGTATTGTTGGTGGATCCAACAATGGCAAACACCCGACCGCAATTGTGCGATCAGGGCGATCCTCGGTGTCAAAAATGATAGGTGTGCTGGACCACTTCAGCGGCTTCTGGGCATCGAACGATGGTTCCGCTGGTGTGATATCACGCGCCCACTGCTTGAGCTGGCGGTGAGAGGTGTGTAGGGAGGCACCACCGTCGACGCACATGGCCTCTGTAGCTTTCTGGAACTCTTGCTCGCCGGACTCGTCGTCCTCATCACGATCATCATCTTCGCGCTTCTTGTCACAGCCTCGGGTGGGCCTTTCTTGTTGGTTATCTTTTTCGCGGCGGCCAGCCTGGCCGCCACGTTTCTTGCCGGATCCCCAGCACCACCATGGCCCTTCTCCTTGTCCCGCCTTTCATATTCGGCTTTCTGCTTCTCTGCGAGCTGCTCGACTTGCCGGCAGTTCTGGAGGTCATTGCCCTTGGTGCGGTGGATCTTGCAGTATTGCTTGTCGGAGCTTCCTGGCTTGTCGGTAGCCGCCAAGGCCCGGGAGGCGACACACCCAGCAACTTCCGTGCCGGGGTCGTCTACCTTGGTTTTCTTGGCAGCACCGGCGTCGTCGGATCCCTCAACGACAAGCACGGCCTTCCCCTTGCGTTTCCTGTTGCGGTGTCGGCCCTTCTTCGTCGGGGCGACGACGTCTTCGTTTGAGGAATCGGTTTCCACACCGGCATCTTCGCCGGGGTACTTCCTTCCCTCTTCGGCCCGGGCGCATCTGTCGGCCAGAACATAGAGTTCGGCCACATCCTTGACCTTATTCATCGCCAGCTCTTTGCGCATCTTGCGGTTACGCGCATTCTGATCGATTGCGCTGAAGACGGCGGCGGGATGAACATCTGGGATGTTGTACTGCACTCGGCTGAATCTCTATATGTACTTGCGCAGGATTTCACCTTCCTTCTGGGGGATGACATGCAAATCGCTTGCCTGGCCATGAGCCTGGTGGCCTCCCGTAAAGGCGCCAACAAACTCATGGCACAGATCCGACCAGGAAGAAATAGAATATACTGGCAAGTGCATCAACCATGACATGACGTTGGGTTTAAGCGCCAACAGGAAGTAATTAGCAAGCACCTTGTCATCACGTGTTCCGGCGGCTTGCATCGCGATGGTGTAGATGCTGAGGAACTCTGACGGGTGAGTCTTGCCATTGTACTTCTCATCGACGTCAGGCTTGAACGTGCGGTGAGTGGGCCACTGGAACTGCCACAGCTCACGGGTAAAGGCTGGTTAGCCTCGTAAGGTAAGCCTCCAGGGCCCCCCGATGCTGGGTGGTCCGTAGTGGGTCCTGCCCGCCTGTCTGACTGATGGCGTGCTTCGCGCCGGCGCTCAATGGTAGTTCGAGCGTCTTCGTGGCTCGCTCCCGAAGAACTTGGCGCTGATCGCGGTGGGTCCGCGGGTCGGACGATGCTATGGAAATGTTATCACAAGCGTCGTCCCGACGGACCGGTGCCTGTGGTAACTGGCAAGGAGGAGGAGAATGCACCATGGCTGCAGCGCCTCTGGTCCTTCCACCACTGGCGTGCGGTGGCTCAATAGAGCGTCGTCCTGAGGGCCCCGCTGGCCGTGGCTCGTCTTTGTTGGCAATGCCGACGAGGCTCCGCATGGCGGCTCTCCTCCTCGCTAAGGCCTTCGCCGGTGTGGGCCATGACACACTCCGACTTATAACCACGTTAGAAGGAGCTCTATCACGGCCATGTGGTTGTACGTTGTTTCTGCGAGCACCTCGGCGAGCATGTTGGTCTTCTACATCTCGCAAATGATGCGCATGGCTCTTTCCGCGGCGGTGGCCGGGGTCATCAGCGTGGCGACGCTGCTCATCGCGCACGACCTGGGAGGAACGCGTTGTGGGCGCCGGCGTGGGCGTCTTGGAAGTCGTCGCACCGCCCGTATGTGGCACGACGCCGCTCTTGGAGGACCTCGCGCCGCCTGCGGGGGG
>LR738715.1:601047108-601076858 GCA_902687465.1 Secale cereale | reverse complement strand
GGGGGGGGCGGCTCCGCCTTTGGACTTGGCGGCGTGCGGCTCGTCGTCTTGTGCATGAACGACGCCGCTCGCCAAGCTTTGGCTGCTAGAGCAACATGGGTGTTCGCGGGCCGCGCCTCGGGTCACATCCGCGACCACCTTGTCGCCTGCCCGCACCGGCATGGGCCTTTCGGCTCCAGATGAACCGATCACCGTGATCGTCTTCTTCTTGGGAGCCATGGCGATGAAGAACTTCTAAACTATCTGCTAGACCGGATTTTCACAACTGCGCCCCCTACCTGGTGCGCCAAAGATGTCGGAGGAAACGACACCTATGGGATCACTGGAATCCCTTCTACGGTTGACGGGCGCAGGGTTGTGCAAAGAGCGGGTCTAGGAGTTAGCACAAGGATCGTTTACCCAGGTTCGGACCGCGAAGATGCGTAATACCCTAGTCCTGCTTTGGTCTGTATTTGAGTGTTCTTGAGTTCTTGAACTAGCTATGGAGCATTCCTAGTCCAAAAGATTCGAATCCTTCTCCAGTATGCCTGGGGCCTCCTTTTATAGTCAAAAGGGGCTGCCACAGTGGCACACAGGAGGTGGAAAGGTACACAATGTACAAGCTTATCTCATGCCATTACGGGACAAGACACATTAAATGCGCTACTTAGGTGTCCACTTGCTTTATCGAGGACGGGAATGAGGCCCGTCCCATCCGTTGCCGCTCCGTCTGGTTGCGACACACGTCCAGGCCAACGGGGCAGGCAGCTAAGATGGCACGGTGGTAGGGTCTTCATGAAGATCTGCATGCCACCACGCAGGCACTTGACTAGCTGGATCAGGAATCACGTACTGCCACGAGGGTACTTGCCTGAGCTAGCGGGTCGGCCGCCGAGCTGAGGTGATGATGGGGCGGCAAGGGCTTGTCGTGGTCTTGCGTCTGTTTCCGGCAAGGGTCTTGTCGGGGCCTCTGTGAGCGTCCTCGGCAAGAGGCTTGCCGGGGCTTCGGGGGTGTCTTCGGCAAGGAGCCTTGCCGGGGCCTCATGGGCATCCTCAGCAAGGAGCCTTTGCAGTCGTCTTGCCTTCTGGTTCTCATCTTAGGATTCGTAGACCCTTGTCTTGACAAAGATCTGCATGCCATCACGTAGGCGCTTCCCGAGCCTTGGTCCCAACATTGTTGACGGTGTCGGAGCTCCTAGGCTCAAGGGTGGCTGCAACGAAGGCGTTGGGTGAGTTGCCCCGGCAAGGGTACTTGCCGGGGCCATGCAGGCCGCCCCGACAAGGGTCTTGTCGGGGGAAGCCTATCTTGTTGCTTGGCCTTCTTGTGCCACTGTCTTGGCGCTGCTCTGGTAGTCTTGTGCTTTGGTTTCCCTCCTCTGCATTGTTAAGTGTGGCCGCGGGCGTGGCTCTGACTGCCCGTGCACAAGTAAGGGGTACAAAGGAGAGCCCCTACTTTTGTACACCGACAAAGAGAGATAATAAGCCATCTAGCTACTAGTTATGGACCCGTAGTGTGACGCCCCGAGACCGATGCTCTAGTTACCTTCCAGTTATTTTTGTCGATGTTGGGTGTTTCAATTGTTTGTTGCCATGATGTTGATGGATGCCATTGTCATATTTTGCTTCTTGCATCATGTTCATCATCGGTTATATTGCATTGCCATGCCCATCTCATTGTCATATTGCATTATGTTGATTGCCATGATCATCTTGTGCATTGCCCCTTATATATGTTGTGTGTTGCTCTAGTTTATGTGTGTGCATCACCCCTTGCTATCTCTCTCAAACCATGGCCATGCATCATCACCTCCTTCCTTCTCTCTTTCATGTTTTTGCAAGTGACATCAATTCCCTCCTTTATTAATGTTCATTTATTTCCTGATAATCTTACTACATGCCTTACACCTCTCTATCAATTTTTCATCCATTTTGGACTTGTTTGGTTGGATTCAAAAATGGCTCAAGTTTGAACTTAATTCAAACTTGAATTATTTTCTGTCCTTAAAAATTCCCAAACCAATTTATTCAAATCCTTCATAATTCCAGGAGTCTATAAATATTCTTACTTATTTCAGATTCAGCCCCAATATCCCTAAGCTTTTACCTTTTGGCGGCTGTCTATTTATGGGCAGAACTAAAGGAAAAGGAAAGCCTCACCTTATCCGAAGCCACCTAGGCCTTTTCCCTTCAACCAACCCATCTCATTTACCTCCATCAGCCCAGCTAGCCCACCAGCAACAACTCCTGTGGATCGTCTTCCTCTTCTATACGGCAGGGCATCCAGGGATGCCACGTCGACAGTCCGGTCGATTTGACGGCCGGAGCTCCTCCCTCGCGCCCTATAAAGCTTGCTCTCGATCCTAGGGTTCCTCCACTCTCTATTTTTTCCCCTCTCCTCCCTCTCCCGCCGCCGGTTAGTTTTCTCCACGCCACACCAACGCCATGGCCGAGGAGATCTCGAGCTCTTCTTCGGAGTGATCCTCGCAGCTCGTCGTCGTCTTCTTCCTCGAGGGTCACCACGTGCTTCACCGCCGTGTTCCTCGGGCACACAAGCGGCCTCCCAAAGACCAGGAGCGCCTCCCCGTCAAGGTCTTCTTCCCCTGCTTCGTCTTCATGCGGCACCCGTACACCTCCCGCAATCAGCGGCTCGCCTCACCCTCTCCGTCGCCTCCCCAGCCTCCTCGTCGTGTCACTCAGGCCCCTAGTGAGCCGCCGTTTATCCCAGCCCCTTTTCCCCGGCTCCATTGCATCTGCGTAGCGCCGGTTCCGTCGCGACCGAGTTCGTCCGCCATGGCTGTATACGAGGAGCTCAAGCTCTTGCCTTGGCTCCTCTGTTTCGCCCCTTTCTCACACACGCAGCACCACCCATTTACACGCGCACACTGCCGAGCATGCTCAGCCATAGAGCAATCTGTTTCTGTTTGTTGTTCTTCAGGTTGGTTCAGTTAAGCTCGACTTGGTGGATGATCTAGCGCCGAACCGCCGCAGCACACGCACGAGTCCCGCAGCCGGCAGCAATGCCTGTAGCCATGGCTAGGCCAGGCTCGGCCTCGCGCTAGCTCCTGTACACGCGCACGCCACACCACAGCATGCCTCGCTTCTCGCCCCATGGCTGCCGCGGCCACAGCTTCGCCATGCCTCGCTGCCGCGTCCGAGACGAGCTCCTTCTCGAAGACCTTGCTCCGCCGCTCGCGCACGCACACGAAACCAGCTAGCAACAGTCGTTCACTCCTGCGCCCTTGCATCCTCACCGTGCCCTATCCCGCACACCCGCCGTTTCACCATTGGCCGCCGGTGCCGTCGATGTTTTCTCTGTCGCCGCGGAGAAGAAACCCCGTCCGCCCTGGGTCTAGTTCAAAACAAACCATGCCCCAACTTGTCAACAAGAGCAGCAGCAGCTCAGTGGTTCGGGCAAAAGAATTCTACCGGGGAGACCCGGGTTCAAATCTCCCCGGACGCACACATAAACCCGAACCCAAAACCCACCTTTTTCCCAGATTGTTTTTTCCCTCTCTATGACATTAGGCCCCATTTGTCATCCTCTCTGTACACACAGACCTCTCCGCACCCACACTCCTGCCACCTCAGCACCCCGGGCCCCGTCATCAGTGAGAGTGGCTGGCCCAGCCAGTGTCCCCCTGTTGTTGTTTTTTCTTTTGCATAATTTCAAAAATGCCCTTGTTTTAAATTGTTAATAACTAAATAGCCATGCATCATATGTAAAAACTTTATATATGAAAGTTGCTTAGAATTCTGTGTAGATTAATAATTTCCAACTGCCATGCATGTTAAAAATGTTTAACCTTATTGTTCGTTTAATTTTATGAAAATAACATGTTAAAATGGTTTAATTCATAACTAAATAACCGTAGCTCCAAATTTAATAAACTTTATATGTAAATGGGGTGGGAAAATGTGTAGATTAACTTGGTGCACATACTTTTACTGTTTAACAACAATAAAATATGTTTTTAGGCAGAACAATACCAAAATTGTAATATGCATATGGGGATTTTCCCGAGTTGTTATTTGTGTTTCCGGCCTCATTTAAACTTGCCTAAATAGTTAGTTTACTTATGCTTCACCCCTTGCCATGTTAATCAACATTTAATATTGTTATGTTTATGAACAAGAGTGAACTAAATACTTGAATGTGGTGTTTTGTCAATATGCAACTCGTTGCATATTGAGCTCCACTTAATTTGTAGCATTGTTTGTTGCACCTTGACATGCCATGCATATTTAATCTTGTCATGCATCATACTTGTTTGAGCATCATGTCATGTTCTTGAGTGGTGTGTTTACCATGTTGTGTGCTTCTTCTCGCTAGTTCATATTCCGTTGCGATCGTGAGGATTCGTTCAACTACGCTTGTTCGTCTTCGTGGATTCTTCTTCGTCTACTTCATGGACTCGTTCTTCTTCTTTGCGGGATCTCAGGCAAGATGACCGTCACCTTGGATACCTTTACTATCATTGCCATGCTAGTTGTCTCGATGCTATCGCTATACGTCGCGCTACCCATCATTTATTGTCAGCCTATCTTTTTGTTGCCATGAAACCTCTAACCTTTGACACCGTCCCAGCAAACCGTTGTTTGTCTATGTTACCCACTCGCTCAGCCCCTCTTATAGCGTTGTTAGTTGCAGGTGAAGATGAAGATTGCTCCATGTTGGAACTTGTTGTTGGAATATCACAATATATCTTATATATATATTAACACGCCTATATACTTGGCAATGGGTGGAAGGATTGGCCTTTTGCTCGGTGTTTTGTTCCACTCATGCCACCTTAGGAGCTAATAAACCGGCGTTATGTTCCTTGATTTTGCGTTCCTAACGCGGTTGGGTATATGGGACCCCTTGACAGTTCGTCTTTGAATAAAACTCCTCCAGCAAGGCCCAACATTGGTTTTAATTTCAAACATAATAAAAACTTAATTAATTATTTAATTGCATAGGGAGTTAGCACTACCCGAGGATTCTTCTACATATAGGGGGGCCAGTGCCGATGGTGTTGGTCCCAAATAGAGTTGTTTGCGGCGCCACCCCTTGGCAACTTGGGGTTTGGTCGCTGTACGATGTGCTCATCCGAACGTGGCCTGAGACGAGATACGCGCGGCTACTATCAGGGTGTCGGCACGCCGGGAGGTCTTGCTGGACTTGTTTTGCCATTGTCGAAATGTCTTGTGCACCGGGAATTCCGAGTCTGATCGAGCCTTCCCTAAGATAAGCGGTAATATTATTATTATCTCCGCTGATCGTGAGAGCTTGTGATGGGCTAAGTTGGGACACCCCTGCAGGGTTATAATCTTTCGAAAGCCATGCCCGCGGTTATGTGGCAGATTGGAATTTGTTAATGTCCGGTTGTAGAAAACTTGACAGAGGATCCGAAGTAAAATACACGAACCGCGTGAGTAACCGTGACTATCTCTTTTCACTTTGAGAAGAGAACACGGTGGGGTTATGTTTGACTCGTAGGTAGTTCAGGATCTTTAGCGATCATTACTAGTTTGCGAACGTTTGCGTAGATGCTCATCTTATTCTTGTACTCGTAAGTTAGCCACCATATAATGCTTAGCCACTGCTGCAACATCACCACTTAACCTCTTCCTACCCATTAAGCTTTGCTAGTCTTGATACCCATGGTTTATGGGATTGTTGAGTCCTCGTGGCTCACAGTTACTACAACAACAGTTGCAGGTGCAGGTTTCCGATGACTTGACGCGAGAGCGATGTTCTTTGTGTTGGAGTTCCTTCTTCTTCTACTTCGTCAATCTTGGGTTAGGTTCCGGGTCGGCAGCCTGGGATAGCAGATGGACGTCATTGTGCTTTCCATGTTTGCATCCGTAGTCGGATGCCTTGTATTGATGTTGTTTTATTCATGTGACTTGTATGAATTGTTGTATCACCATGTATTTATGTAATGGTACGATGTAATGATATCCATCTTACTAAGCGCCCGAAATGCGGTTATGCCCCAATCACGAGTTCGTCACGCGATCGGGATATAATCACATCTTGGGCCTGACACGTAGGTCTGTGGTAAACTACTCACGCATCATCGGAATGCGGTAAGGACGATGTGGAAGCTCTCCATGACCGGCCCCCTCCGGCAGAGTACCAGAAAAGACCTTCAGATGGGATCGCGAAAGAATAGAAGCTTGAGGCAATGGAAAAAGTGTTTCGGGTGGCTCTTTCTTGGTTTCAGAATATTTGGGAATTTATAGAGTTGGAATTAGGTCAAACAGAGTGGCATGGGAGTCACGAGCTCGGGGGGGCGCTAGGATTTTGACACAAATTAGGTGAACCTTATCATGGAGTGCATTACAACAACACAATTACAGGTTTGCCATTAGTAATGAGTTTTCTAACTTCTTCACATCTATGAGGAGGGTTTATTAGGGATACCCACTCTCACCCTATATGTTTCTCTTATGTGCTGAAGGGCTCATAACATTTCTAATGCATGAAGAAGAATCTGGGTAATTTGTGTGAGTTAAAGTGTGTAGAGAACTAGGGATGCAACAATGGTCTCTCATCTTCTATTTGTTGACAACTCACTCATATTGATGACAGCGGATGGTGCTAATGTTGCTTACCTATGTATGGCATTGAATGCTTATTATGCGGCGTCTGGTCAGTTAGTGAGTGAAGGTAATCGAGTATGTTTTTTGGTCCGTGTTCTGTTGATACTATATATAGTGGGGGTTTGCACTTCCATTAATACTATGATAGAATATATTAGCGATAAGTATTTGGATCTGCCTTCAACTTTGAGAATGGACAGGTTTGACTCCTTCGAATATTTGATGGATCGAGTTTGTATCATCCTTAAAGTTCGGAAGGAAAAATAAACTTTCATTTGGTGGAAAATAGGTATCATGTCTTATCCAATGCCAATCTTAAAGGTACCCAAGCAAGCATGTGAAGGGGTAATTACTGCCATATCCCAAAACTTGTGGGGGAGATGAATATCAATAAAGGATATGCATTGGTTCGCTTGGTGAAAAAATGTGTTCCCACCAAGAAACAAAGCGGAATGGAGTTAGGGATTTGCAGTAAATTAACTTGTCTATTTTTTTGTTAACGCTGTCGAATTCTGGAAAAGCCAATGACATTATGTGCCAGGTTCGGGAGAGCTAAATATTTCTCGAATGGTGATCTTCTAAATTTTCAACTCAAAAAGGGGAGTTCACTCACATGGCAAAGTCGATGAGATGGCATACAAAATTTCAAGAAAGGGCACATATGGTGAGTAGGTGATGGTTCGAATATAAATATTTGGGATGGTCCATGGATTCCAAGTAGTTCATCAAGGATGATTGTAACAAGGTGAGGTAATATCATATTTACAAAAGTCTCTGAGTTGATCAATCATGCAAGGAGGGAGTAGGATGAGGAGATTATACGCAAAATTTTCTATCCAATTGATGCTCATCGTATTCTAAAAATTCACCTTATCATGGTATGATAGACAATTTTATCTCATGGAATTATAGAAGGAATGAGATTTTTCAGTGAGACCAGCATACCACTCTGAATGAGCTGAGCGGCACGGAAGTCAGTTGAGGCACACTCAACAGTTCAGAAGCTATAATTATTCCATATCGAACACAGAGCGATCATTACATGATCTAGCAACATCAAATTAACTACTGACAAGTTTTGCTTGGTATGATCATGTGCTTGGGTATCCTTGCTAATAGGTACACGCAAGGTAGCTCCTAGTGTCCCTTGCCTTCATTGCATCGATAGCATAAGTCATGCACTCTTCTAGTGTCCACACATGAAGGAAATTCAGAAGTGCCTCGGTTTGCACCACTTGTGCCCTCAGAAGAGAGTAGTGATCGGTTACATGACTGAGTCCTTTAACAAATGACCAAGGCTACACTTGACGTAAGGAGGTGGAAGGGAGAAACTACGTAATCTTTGGTCCACGAGTCCATAGATTCATAGAGGGCTAGGAGGGTGAGAGTGGGGAGTCCATAGCCCGTTCATGAACAAAATCACTCTCATCCCTCCACCTTGATGCTTCTCCAGTTGGGCTTTGACGCTGCCCCTCACCTTTTTTCATTCATCATGTCTATTTGGCTAGGTCTTCCTATCCTTTCGTAGTTGCTGACTTGCTGAACATGACAAGGGCTTTTTTTGCGAAAAACATGACAAGGGCTTGATTAGTGTTCACTTGATCTTGCCTCAATAACTGACTTTTAGCCTGCATTGCCTTGCCAAGTAAAATCCCATGTGATTAATATTCATTTCTCCAATATATCAACATTCATTTACTAAAACGTTTTTGACAAGCAAGAAAGTTTACTGCCAAACCACGTTTTTTTAAATAAATCCGAACACTCCAATTGTCGTTCATCTGGGATCATGCGGCCTGTTTTGAATGTGGTTAGTTTTGATTCTGAACAAGGCACCAAGGCATGGTGGGATATCCAATTTTTATTTTTTGAGTTATTGAACGTAAAAATAAGCTTTTGTGTTAAACAGAAATGGAATTGTAGCTGTTTGCTCAGGGTTGAGACAACTAGCCAACTCATCCACTAGTGGTTGTTTTTTAGATTGAAGACAATACAACTATTTAAGACTGATCATTTTTTATGCCAACAAACTAAAATCTGGTTTTCTATATATGTGATCCAGTCGTTTCTTTTAGACTGAATGTGTATGCTTACATACAAATATCCGTGGGTCGCTCCATGAATAGTGCATCGTAGAGCCACGCCTAATATTTTGGCAACTCCCATCATATGAAATGGGTTCAACATCCAATTATGAAATCCTAGAAGAAAAGGATGAATCAAAACATCGCTGCTACACCAAAACTCGGCACAAAGAACCAACCAGATTGCCCCAGTGGATAAAGAAGGAATACGGAAACAAAAAACAACAATTGGACCAGAGAATGGGATTGCATTATAAAGTCGCAACTAAATAGATCGATCATGTTCAAATTGGCGTAACATGAAACCTAGAATGCCAAACTTATATCATTAGATTCATTATAGGATGAACTCCAAATTTCAACCCATTTGGACATCTGAGCAATCCTGGGCAAAAAAGACAAATCGGGTCAAAAACAGTTCCTGAACAGTACACTGTTTTACAGACCTCGATTTTGTCTTTTTTGCCCAGGATTGCTCAGATGTCCAAATGGGTTGAATTTTGGAGCGAACCTCACGCATCAAATGATCTACCACATACTTTTTTTTGGAATTTTTTGAATCTTTTTAGTATTTTTTTTTGAATTTTTTTCTGAGCGCGGGTGCAGATGCACCCGGGTGCAGAATAGCCGCTCTCGAACTTTCGTACTTTATATATTTGGTATTGTAGATATAAATAGTAATCTCTAATAACTTGGTAAAACTTTGACTTTACAAAAAAACTATACGCATTATATTATGGAACAGAGGGAGTAACATATATTTTCTATACAGTTTTCAATTAAAAGGAAACAAATATATAGCCCAAAACTGGCTCGGTTGGTATGCTGTGTGTTTTGTGCACTCATCTTTGCTCCTCTATCTTCGGGTTGGCCAAGAGAGGTCATATGCTCCCATTCTTGTTTTGGGCCCTCATCACTGGTTAAGGTGCAATCAACCAACCAGCGCACACGGCCTCCCACTTGGACTCGGCCCAATTCCTTTTTTTCTTCATGACTACACATTTTCGGGGTAATGCGTGAGGTGTTTGTTTCAGAGAGTGGTAATGGAAATGATAAGGGAATTAAGTTACGCTGGAATTACGGATGTAACAGACAATTCTATGTCCTGTTTGGTTCATGCCAGTAAAGGAATCGAGGCAGAAAACGAAAAAGAGAAAAGAGAGCAGACAGGGCAGATGGTGGTTGCTTCTTCTTCGCCGGCGGAAGCACCCACCCAACGTACAACAAGGCCAGCTTCCTCCGGCCACTAACTCGAAGCTCAGGGCTCCAGGGCATCTCCGGCCACTCCGCCATTAGCAACTAACTCGCCGGCCGCTGCACCGGCCTCCCCATCAGCGACCCCATCAGCGACGACGTACTCCTCCCCGCTCACCTGCGCCACCTGGAAGCTCGTACATCTTCTGCGCCTCGACGGCAGGACCAGAAGCGGGACGAGGCCTCGGCAGTTGCAGCTATACAGGAAAGATCGTGGGCGGAGGTGTTTGGTCCGGTAACGGGACCTATTTACGGCTGGGGTTGGGCGGAATCAGAGTTGAACTGGGTTGTAAACCGTTACGACGAGATTTGTTACCGGGCCCAGCTAACCAAACACAATTAACGAAATCAGATAACGGGTAAAATTGAGCGAACCAAACACCTCCGTAGGGTTTCATACGTGAAATTGGCCAGGCGATGCATTTGTTTCTTGTGAAGAGACGCGGCCGGTTCGTGAAGCTTCTATCAGTTATTTTTTGGTATTCATGGTTTTTATTCGCTTTTTGTCCTTTTCCAATTCATTTTATTTCCCTTTTCTTTTCACTCATTTTTATTTTGCGTTCTTGCTTTTCTTAAACACGTGAGCTTTTTACAAGTCCAAAAACTTTCTTCAAATTCGTGAACTTCCTTTCAAATTTGTAAAAAAAAAAATGTAAACGCTTTGACCTTAAAACTATGAACTTTTTTCAGTTTTGTGAATTTATTTTCCTCAAATACGTGAACTTTTATTAATCCATGGACATTTTTTTCTGTATATCTAAAAAAACTCAAAATCATGATGTTTTTTTTTAATTCGTGATTTTTTTTACAAAATGCATGAACTTCTTTTAAATTCATTAACCTTTTTTGAACTCTTGAACTTTTTTGTGTCCGTGAACTTTTTAATAGTCCGCGAAACAAGTGAACTTTTTTCTAGTGAATGGTTTTTTAAATTCATGAACTTTTTTGAACTAGTGAACTTTATTAAGTTCGTGAAAGTTTTTGAATTCTGTGGACTTTTTGGACCTGTGAACTTTTTCAAGTTTGCGAAACAGTTTCAAGTCCATGATTTTTTTTCCTGAATCTTACTTTTTTTTGAACTCTTGAACTTTTCTGAGTTCGTGAGCGTTTTTTGAAACAATGATGTTCATTCAAAATTGTGAACATTTTTTAGATACCTTATTAAGAAAATCATTTTTATCCAAAAATCAATAGCCATTTGTCAAGTGGTCCACGATGGACTGGTCAACCGCGACTAGCGAACCGAGAAAATTGAACAACTTTATCTATTTATTTATTTTGAGAAAAATCTCATTTTTTTTAGGTGAACCGGGCATCCCGCTGAAGCGCTCGATCAAGCATTGGCCACTTCGGTGGGCCAGGCCACGAGGGTGTGTGTGTTGGCGCTGGGATCGCAATGGTCGGGACAACTTGACGCGCTCTCAGCTATTCGTTACGTGCCACACTCTAGGCGCTTTCTTCGGATTTTATTCATTTTTATTTTTTCGCACATGGTTTTGTTTTTTTAAACTGTTTTTCTTGGGTATTTTAACGTTTTGGTTTTCCAGCAGTCTTCCTTAGCTTTCGATAAAAAAATAGAATAAACAAAATTTGGCACGAAAAAACATGTTTTTCCCTTTCGTGGGAGTTACGTTTTTTGCTTCTACAAGAGGCACGGTTTTGCTTTCGCGAGAGTCACGGCCGTGCCTCTCGGAAACGCAAAAAACACGATCTTTATTTTATTTTATTTCGCGTGAGTCACGTTTTTGCTTTATTGAGAGTCGCGACCGTGCCTTTCGGAAACAAAAAAAAACACGTTTTCTAATTTTTTTTCCTTTCGTGAGAGTCACGGTTTTGCTTCCGCAAGAAGCACGGTTGTGCTTTCGCGAGAGTCACGTCAGTGCCTCTCGGAAACGAAAAACAATGTTTTTTTCTCTTTTTTTCTTACGCGAGAGTCGCAGTTTTGCTTTCGTGAGAGGCACAATTTTGCTTTTGCGAGAGTCGAGGCCGTGCCTCCTCGGAAACGGGAAAAATGCGTTTTTTTTCTTTCATGAGAGTTACGGTTTTGCTTCCACGAGAGGTACGGTTTGATTTCGTGAGATGCACGGGCGCCTCTTTCGGAAAGGGAAAAAAATCCGTGCTCTCGGTTCGGTTTTTTCGTCCTTCTTTTTCGTGAAAAAAAAGGTTCGCTAAAACCTATCAATATGGGATCTACTTTTGAAGATCTCGACGCGAGGAATCCAACGATGAAAGCGGTTCGAGATTTGAACGCACGGTTTAAGAGATAAAACGTTTTAAATAAACGGGTCTACGAAAAGAGGGAAAACTCACAGATTGCGACAAGCAGCGCACATGCAGCTTGTCCACTTGTCGCAACCCGAGAAAATTAAAATGATCTTTGCAACGAGTACTTTCAACTAGTTTTTTTTTTTTGAGGGAAGAGTACTCTCAACTAGTGATTTTGGAATTTTCGTCATATTTCTGCACGAAGGCCCGGGAACGCGACCAAACGAGCACAGTGCACGCGTAGTGGGCCAACCCAATTAGTTGTTCTCTTTTTTATTTGAATAGTTTTGGTCACCATAACATGTTTGGATAGGCTAGGCTGGCATGTTTTGATATACTATTCTCAAATCAGGTACTCGTGGAAATTTTAAAATGTATTCCGAAATTGTATAAAGTTTACGAATTTCAAAAAAAAATCATAGTTTTTAAATTACTATGGAACTAAACAATACTTATGTATTTCTGAAAATTGTTCCCAAAATTAAAAAAAAAATCGTGAACGTTGCTAAATTTTTCAGAAATTTTAGAAAAATGTTCATGAAATTTAATAATTGTTTCATAATTTACTAATTTGTTCCAGAAAATTTTAAAAATATCCTGTTTTTTACTTATAAATCTTTTACTTAAATAATAATTAGAAAAACATAAAATAGATAATATTTAAATAGAGTAAATAGGAAATAAAAACCCAAGGTGCAATGGCGGAAAATCGTAAAAAACGAAAAGACTGACAAAAAATCGAGAGAAATCACACCAAGGGTGCTGGCAACACATAGAGTGTGATAGGATTCACCCAGTCTAAGACGAGAGCCTACTCGATTACTGTGGTGGAAGTTCTCTCTTTCTTGTTTCTAGTTGGTTTTTATATTTTGTTTTCTCAAAAATATTGGAAAAATATATTTTAGACAATGAAGTTTTTCTGGAACTGTGAATATTAAAAAACATGAATGTTATTTGAAACCTTTTAATATATTTACTAAAAAAATATTTTTTATGAAGGCGACCAGTTTTAGAAAAATGGATACATTAAAAAAAATTAAGAACATTTTTCTAAAAAAATAATATCTTCAAACATGATCATGTTTTGCAATTTCTAGTACATGTTCTAAAAAAGTACAACTAATTTTAAAAATCATGAACATTTTGCGGTATTTGTTTGTTTTTCAAAAGTCTGAAATACTTTTTGATAATGTCAAACATGTTTTACAAAACTTGAGAAAGAGAAAACAAGGTAAATTGATATTGAGAAAACATAAAGAAAAAACATAAAAAGGTAAAGAAAACCCGCCAAAAAACATTATAGAAACTTCTACGAGCACCACAAAACCGACATCCCTGCACACGTAATGTCATTGTTTTTAGAATTGCAAATTGCTTCAAATAGATTTGTCTTCTAAGAATCACAAATCCCACTAGACCTAAAGCCACCTTGTGTTCTAGTACAAGAAGATGTATGTACTTGGCGTTCTGATTCTCAAAAAACAAAAATGTAGTGGGTGTGCCGCAAAGACTATATATGGCTTACAGCACGTTTCATTGTTTTTTCTTTTTCGATCGGTGGCTACATTTGATCACTTGCTGTATCTTGGTTAGACTTGTCCAGTTTTTTTTTTTTTCTTCTTTAGGTTTTCGTTGTTTCTTCACCAGTTTTCTTCGTTGTACTTCATTTTTCTTTCTTTCATTAGTGTTTTTTTTCTTTTCTTTGTTTTACTTAAGTTTTCTTCCACGATTTTCTTTGGTTTCTAATATTATTTGTTCATTGTCCTTAAATTTTATATATTCTTATGTTTCTTTGTTGGTTTTCATCATTTTTTCCGACACATGTCTTTCTATTACACATTGTACATTTCTCAAGTACATAATGCAGATATTTTTCATTAAAAACATGAGTTGAACACTTTTTTGAATATATGGTCAACATTGTTTTGAATACACGTTCAAATATATACTTAATGGTAATAATTATTTTTTTAAAACAACATAGAAAATTTCTTAGGTTGTATAATTATTTTTTTACTGTTAGAACATTTGTTTTGCAACCCTGGAACATTTCTTTAAAATGTCACTAACTTTTTTAAAATGTTATGAAACAAATATATTTATACTACGTAAATTTTTTCTTACAGTATTGGCAGTTTTTTTTTGAAAATTTAACATACTTTATTTTTGAAGTGCAGAAACAATTTTTCTGAAAGCTATTAAATATTTCCTAGTTGTGCTAACATTCTTTATACTTTTAAATATAATTTTCAAATTCATGGATTTAAAAAATCAATAAAATTTAAGTTTGCTAATTATATTTACTTAAAATGCAAATAAAAATATTAAATAAGGAAAATAAACTTAGTCTTACGTCAGCGTGGGGACCCCCCTATCTACAGGGTAGATCCACCACCGACTCCTTGTATTGAGCTTGCGGGGGAGGCAACCATTTGTCTTGCTATAAGCGAGACATAGGCGCGTCATGTGTGTTCCACGCACTCGGCTTTTAACTCATGAGCCCATTACGGGCTGATGTATGTATTAACCTTTTAAATCAGACGAGGCATTTAGTTCGGCCAAGATTGCCACCCGACAATACCTTTCTCGGCCTTTTGGCTAAGGATCGCCACCCAACAGCCTGTTCCAGATACACATGGTGATGGAATGACATGGTCCTACTAAAAAAGGGACATATAAAAACGCATATGAAAAAGACAACATCTTTTCTCAATGTTTGAACATCACCGAAAAGATTGAAAATAATTTTAAAAAATGCAAGCACTAGTACCAAGTTTATTGCTTGAACCTTGGCGGGCTGGTTCCAGCACACAGAACCTGACTATGTGAGCTACGCTTAGTTTGTTAAGACTACTCACAGTGGGAGTAACATAGATAGTAGTAACATCACACATATTTAGATAAAATAGATGATGTGACAAGCAATAAATGAAGAAAAAGAGGCACGTGGTAACATAGCTAGTTACTACTAGTATGAGAACATCACATATATCAAGGTAAGATGAGTCTATAGCCTAATAAATGAAGTCTTTCATGTTATCACACATATGTTACTCCCCACTATAGAGGTAGTAACATAAAGTAGTAATGTGGGCATGTTACTACTCTATGTTACTACCCATTATGGCTAGTCTAAAAGAGGGGGACACATTTACATTGTTATACTAGATAATCTTATCTTTACTAACAAAAATGAACTATGTCTTCAGAAATAACGACAACGAAGAATGTTTTATTTTTTTGTCAAAGGGCAGATAAGTTCACGTTACGTTTTCTTCTTTATTGATAGTTGTCCCGTAAAAAGTGATATCTTGCATTAGGTGTGGTGTTTACCTATGACATTCGCATTGTAGATAGATCCACTTGTAATTGATATTTTCTGCCTTCCATAAAAATGTGGTATGCAATTTGCTTACTCTACAAAAATTTAGGCATTAGTACAATTTCAAAGATGTTAATGTGCACATGAAATTAAGGTACATTTGAAAATAGGTGCCAAGTCGGGCATCCTGCGTGCGTTGAAACTTTTTTTTTATAGTAGTGCTTCAAAACTTTTTAATGTACGCAACCTAGCAAGATTGTAATATTTCAAAATAGGCGTCTACACTTATGATTCAATTTTTCAATCCATATATTTTTAAACGCTGGCAGAAAAAAAGTTAAAATTTTGATTCAAGTTATATTGAAAGCTTTATCTGTTTCTAAACTTTCGAGCGGGTAGACGCCGACGAGAAAGGCGCCCCGAGGCACACAAGTTTGAGCAGGGAACATTTCGAGATTTGCGGTGATTAGTTTCGAAGCAAGCAGGGTTGCAGGCAAGCGGAAACAGCAAAGTTGCACATGACTCCAAGCGCCCCATTTGTTCCATCCGCGGATCTGCCGCTGATGGCACTGGATTACACGGGGATCGGGGCTGTACGAAGGAGATATCCAGGCAACAGCGGTGTGAAGGCGCAGAAGATCTGCATCTAACGGAATATGTTTGCCTGCGTTCGCGGCGGGTCTTCAGCTAAGGCAGTGCTCATGCACAGGCTAGAGACAAACCCAAAATTCAGAGAAAGTACAACAACACATAGGAAGTCCACCACGAAACTACTAGAGCTGAGCGAGCGCTGAGCTGCAGGGCTTAGTTAATTAGGGTAGGGACAGGGGTCACTGGGCTGGATCTCTGAGTCCCATATGCTTTAATTATTTAGTCCAATGTGGGCTAACACAGTACCACTGCTTAACTAGTTGATTAACTATTGGTTGTCGTCTAGGGTTTAGGAGGGGATGTCTGTGCCCTCCTGCCTATCCTGCTGCATTTTATTCTCCCTGTATTTTAATCGTGGTGTAGATTCGATTTCAGCAGGGCCAGGGGTATTAGGCTGGTCACAATGAACAGGAACATAAGGTAGTAACATACACACTTATCTAGACTATGTTACTACCTTCACAGTGGGTAGGAACATGTAGGTAGTGTCATGCAACGATGCATTTATTAGCTTATAGACTCATTGTTTCTTGAAGTGTGTGATGTTCCGGTAACTTAGCTAGTTACCACAAGCACCTCACTCTTCATTAAATATGTGCCACATAAGCAACGTTGTATTAAAATATGTGATGTTACTCCTAAGTTCCACCCCATTGTGACCGGCCTTATACTTGGCTATTATTGCTGAGATCACCTCTACGTCCATGCGCAAACATTCTTTTAGCTGTATTAATGTCAAGTGAAAGACGCTGGAATGACTCAGAATAGTTCAGTTTCAGTTGAGGCTCAAGATGTAGTGCTGATACAGTCAAAACCGGCGTCATTTCATCAAGCTCTGAGGGTATCTTTCACTTTCTTATGTTTTGTAGATATCTTATAGCAATTGATATGCATCTTTCTGAGCATCACTATTATTCCAATTGCAAGTCTAGCCTTTATTGAATAGTAGAATTAGAGAGTATCACGTGATACCACGCTTTAGATGCTACCGTAATACTATGTACCAACTCACGGTAGCACCGCTACAATGTTTTTTCTTAATCGAGAAAACCTGATTATAAGAGATAAAAGAGATAAATATGACAGTGGGATACAATATACGTAGTGTCTTCATGTATTATTTACAATTGCATCTGTTTGAAGTGTGTTTTCAATTTATAATTAAAATTGTGCGCGATAGTACGTAGATACATGTTGTTTCTATATACTCAGTTTTTCTTTTGATTTTTTCAAAACACTGTGAGTTGGTATTACGATAGCAACTAAAAGATGGTACTCCCTCCATTTCCTTATACAAGGCCACTATGGAAAATACATTTTGCATCTAGAGCGGTGCTATACACATGACAAAAATCAAACGATTCATAGACGATGCTTAAAATCTGGCCGGACATGCATGCATGCATCGGGCACGGGCCGCTGGATTTTGATGTCGTGCACACATCGGGCGGTAGGATCATGCATGAAGCAGTTTGGTTGCATCTATACAAGGCCACTAACAGTGATCGAGGCAAAAATTAATGATGTTTCCTCGTACTAGTAACTCATTTAATACTTGCGTGCATATAGTCATAATGACACTATGCTACATCCTTCCTATTCCTTTCTTGCATGCATATGAGAGTATTAATGATCGCAGTTATCGAAAAGAAAACTAGGCTTGTAAAGCAGTCATTAAATTTTACCTTGGTACCTGTAATTTGAGTTTGTGACCTTGTATAAGGGAATGAAGAGAGTATTACACAACACACTCCACTACAACTCCAATCTAGCTACTCAATTATATATGTGCAAAGAATATGCGCATATGTATCGTTGAATGATTCGCTCAAATTCTCAAGGACATGCTTGCACTATTTGACTATTGTAGTTTAGTTCTGGTTTCCTTGTAAAGGAAACACATAAGATTGAGATCATCGTGTAAAGGAAACATATAAGATTGAGATCATCGAAAAAAAAAAGAGCTCAACGAATTCTCTATGAGCGTGCTTTTTATGAGGATCAAAACGAGTCAATCCTCAAAAAAAAAAAAAAAAACTTGCATTCCTGTGTATTACAGAGTTAGCCACACGGCATATTAGATTACAGATTCGCTACAGCTCCATCCCTCGATCGGCTTCCCCACATCCAGCGCAGAACCCGGCCATCTGGAAATTATATTAACCAGTAAGAGTTGGTAGTCTTGGTGCATCAAGGTACGTGCTATTTTACTTATGTAGCCCTGGAATGTTTGTCCTCTACTACATTTGGAATCCCTATACACATGTGGGCATAGTTGTCGGTGTTGCTCATGCATCCAAACATGTTTCTATAATTATCGAAGGGATTTCGCCCCTCGGGTCGCCCAAGCTGGGCGACACGAGGAAGGGGAGGGGAGGGGAGGGGAGGGAAGGGGTCTGTCTTCACTTCCTGTTCGCTGCTTCTTGCTTTTAAAAAGAAAAAAAGAGAAGAAGCAGCGAACCTGGTCAGGAAAAGAAGCACACACGATCCATGAACTAATGTTTTTTTTTTCGAAACGGAGGCAAAAGATTTGCCTCATCAATTAATTAAGACAAGAAGAGAGTTTGTTACAAGAGTCACTCTTACACGGCATGAAAGATTACTCGCATACAATAATAGCCCCTAATTTCTTTTCTCCGACAGTGACCCAAAGGTTTGCCTCGCAAAGGATAAATTTTGGCAAGATTGGTGGCAGAGCGCTCTTCTGCCGGAAAACACGGTCGTTCCTATCGTCCAAAATGGTCCATGACACGAGCATGGTAAGAGAGGCCATAGCCTTCCTGTTGGGGACTCGGGTGCCGATTCTATTTGCCCACCACTCCTCTACCGAATCCTGTAGCTGCCAAGTAGAAGTGTCCATGTGGTGAAGGCCGAATTTCGCGATGATCAAGTTCCATAGTTGAATGGTGTAGTGGCATTTGAAGAAGAGATGTGGTCCATTTTCTTGCTCTCTCTTGCAAACAGTGCAAAGCCCCAAATGGTCCAATAGGAAGGCTATGAACTAATGTTGATCAATGACCTGGTCAGGAAAGCGTTCACTTAAGAGGCAATGACCCCCTTAGCCCCATGAAGCTCCGCCACTGCAAAAAAGGCACCGCACTTACACAAATTAGTTAAACTGGATGCATCTAGTTTTTAATTGTTGATCTTCCCGGATTATGTTCGATCCGTGCACAATTCATAAATGATACTGCTGGAGTATCAATTAGTACGCAAGAGTTGAGTTGGTATATGGCATCGTTAGCACCAAATATGTTTTGGCAGCACTACCATGCCGACAAAGTCGGAATTCTGCTGAAAACGTTGTTTAGCGTCAAGTGGCCCAAGCCTGTCCAAAGGAGGCTCAGATAATTAGCTGACACCTAATCCTGACAGCATCCTGTGTTAACGATTCCCCACCACGTCACACGGTTGACCTTCTCTACCCCCTAGGCTGTCCATCTTATCTCTGTCACTGTGAAACAATCTAAAAACAATATGAGGACCAGTAACTAAGTAGCTCATCCCAGAAAACACACAGGTTGGTGCCCTAGATGCATGTCCTTAAACAACTGCAGCGAAAGTACAAACTGTAGGCTGTCGTTTTGTCTCATGCCGTGGCCACAACTACTGACCAAAGTCCTCTTTTGCCTTTGAGCAAATGCACCTCGGCGCTAAAGGTCACGGCCGGAATGTAATGGCTTGGAGCGTGGGAAAAGGGGTGATGGGATATGGACAACCGAGCCTTTACGAGTGGCTAGAGACAAATGTTCGAAATCTTTTGGGGAACGTATTGTCTGGTTCATCATGTGGTACTCGCTCCAAAGTCCTTGCTTGTTTTTTCCTCTCTTGATAGAAGAAGAATCATGCATGGTCCATCACAATGAAATGTTTGTATAACAGCTATTTTAGTTTATCTCTTGGACTTGAAAAATTCAGACGTACATAGAAAACGATCATTAAATAATTTGAATATATTGTCATAATTACCCGAACACATCATTAGAAGTGAAGTAATTCTGTGAATATCATACGAAAACCAACATTCGATGAAAACTGACGAAAACCACACGAAAAAGATGTTTTGAAGTATAAAAAAAATCTCAAGAAATTACGGGATGCCAAGAGGGCGATGGTCTATTGCTGTGCGAAATCCAAGTTCAAACATATTACAGAATGTGAGCTATGAAAATGACATAATCAGCATTGAATAGTGCCAAACAGTAATATAATGTCACTATTCAGTGCTGAATTTGTTTTTTTCATAGCACACACCTCATAATGTGTTTCAGCTTGAAATTTTGCATGTCTATAAACACACCTCTTAACATCCTGTAATTTTTTCATATTTTTTGAAACTCCTAAATATGGTTTCCACAAAGTTTTCATTGAATGTTGGCTTCCGTCGGAAATCCGTTGGCGAAAATATTTTTACAAATTCTAACAAAAGTTTGATGCGTTCTTTGTCACATCCAAATGCTACAGACAAATGTGTAGGCAAAAAGGTTAAACATTTTGGTCTGTGCAAAAAAAAAAAGACACACACACACACACACACACACACACACCAAATGTTATCCTAAATTTGTTTTTTTCATCATCGGGGAAACGCCGTTGCTCCCTTCCGCATGAAAATTTTCAAGGATGCTTGAGACACTAACACAAACACCTACAAAAAATTCAGATTTTTTAAAATATTTACTATATTCTTTGTTTACCATTCACGCAAGAGCACGCACTCCCGGGAGCCAGAACGCCGTTCTTTGATGTTCTCCCAAATTACGTTTCTTTGCATTACTCTATGCATGCAAGGTTGCCACATCATCAATTCATGCATGTTAGTATAATTTTTTTATTAGATATCGTATTGACAGTATAGGTGTTGGGCGATTGCAGTATACCTATGTATTTCATTCTTCACATTTTTTCTTAGGAATGATATTCTGCTAACTATTTTTTTTCTCTCTTTTTACATGCTTTGTATTTTTCATCCTTTTTTATCTTACGGTTGCTTTTCATTAGTTTTATATGCTTTTTAAGTAACTATTTATGTATTTTTTTATTATGTTTTTTTAACAAGCTTCCCGCAGCAAACGTTGGAACATATGCCCTCATGCATGCCAACGTTGTAGTTTCACTAGCTAGAAGTTGAAGGGGGTGGAATGAATGAGCTGTAGCTCACCACTTCAGTAGGATTCTTTCAAAATTATTTTAAGGTCGCATGTCAGCTAGGCGGTACGATTGCTGAGTAAATTATCCGTGTGCGCTCAACGAACACCTGCAATTGTCCCTTGTTGATCCATTTGCGACCTTCGAGGACTGCAGCACGCTGATTTTATAACTGTGGAATGGCTACTTAAACTATGCATAAACACATGCAGTACCGCATGGATCACTTGAAAGAATGCTGAAAGCATATGTCTCTGCAAGCGATTATTTGTTAATTGGTTAGGTATAATTCTGCGATCCTCCCTTAGTTTTCAATACGAGAACACACCTGCTTCCGCAGACGACTGCATGCAGTTCCCTAAAATAAAGTCGATTCGCCCATATACAGTCATGTTAGATTCCCCTACTGAGGATTTGGCTAATTTTTTTTTAAATAATACATTTTATTTAGTAAATTTCATAAATAGTACGTGGATATAAGAATTTTCAAAAATATGACACAATCGGCCAGCAGCAGGCCGATTGGGCCTAGTCGGCCTGCTGCTGGCCGATTGGGCTCCAATCGGCCTGCTGCTAGCCGATAGGCCTGTCGGCCACAAGCTCTCCAGCAGTCGGCCTGCTGCTGGCCGACAGGAGCCCAGTCGGCTTGCAGCTGGCCGACAGGACCCTATTGGCTAGCTGCTGGCCGACAGGACCCTATTGACTTTTCTCGATTTCTATCACTACTCGAGTGGCATCCTGTGGGGACCCCGACTTAGAAGTCGAGATCACCGAATGCACGTGTACAGTGATCCCAGAGATCAATGCTCACTGAACACACAGAAGCTGAAATAACAAGAGTCTTACATCCATACAAATAGTCTTACACGAATTATGACCATTATGGCCAAGTCTTACATAGATAAAGCCTCACGGGCTGAAAAGCAAATAACTCAAATAGCGGAAGTCTTCGATAACGGGTAGAACCCATGCCATCTGCCTTAACCCTACAGGCATTTTGACTTGGATAGCGTCCTAGTTCGCATGTTCGTCTCCAAAGAACTCTTCCTCATATTCCTGTTCTTCCATGCCTGGCCAATTAAATAACCAGTAGCAAGCCAATGAGTACTTTGAATGTACTCGCAAGCAACCCATGATGTGGTTCAAAGTAACAGTGCAATTGAATAATAATGATCAATCTAGCAAGGCTAGAACAATTATTCTACCATCAAGTTTATGCTTCAATAAACTCGCGTAACCTCGAAGACAGGTTACCGATATCAACATGAATAAGATTCAACTCGTCGAGTCAAGTCACCACCTTGACTCACATACACACGCATGGTTTCACAAACATTGGACGTAGCCCAAGAGCGGTTACCCAACTGTCCTTGACCGTGGACACGGCTATTCGAATAGTTTTACACTCTGCAGAGGTTGTACACTTTACCCACAAGATCCGGGGAACTTCCGTGTCATCCACGACCCGCGGTACCTCAAGTACCCGGGGTAAGCACCCGGTCATTATCTTTCCTTAGACGACACTAACATAGAGTCCACTCGTTGGTACACGGCCCTCGGGTACAAACAATAGATCACGGGACTTGCCCTAATTTCAATGTCACGCGTACCCGAAGGGACCAACGGTGTGTCCGGTGCCCTGTGAAAACAGTCATGGTCGTCTATCCAAGCACGACCCCGTCCCGGGAAAGACCTCAAGTCTTTCCGTCACTAGTAATGCGGGCACCATGCTAGTATCGACCTAAGTAATCAATAAAGCCCCGTCCCATAAGGGGTAGTGTGGTTGCACATGTATGGTTGGAATAACGGTCGCAACTTAAACCAATCCGTTTGAAAAACACACACACTTGTCTCGGTACACCACTTCGTCATCAAGTGGTTACCCAACTCATCATCTCCCTCGGGCATGAGTGGCACCCGACGGGGTTTTATGCAAAGACCTCAACCACGAAGGTTCATGTCACACATGCATCACTATTCATTACTACTAGCCATATGCATGTCATCTAGCACATAGCAAGATCAAGATCAAGGCATGCATCATGTGGTGGAATCAACTAGGTCTCCATCGTAACCCTAACATCATGCATCGGAAACAAACGGGTTCCGAAGAACAAGTGTATCATGGTCAAAGGGATGCTTGCCTGGATTGGCTTGGTCTTCAAAGTCTTCAAATCCTTCTCCTTCTCCTTCCTCAGCAACTTCGTCAAATACGGGATCTATACGTCGCATAGTAACCACGGGAAAATAAGACCACAAATAAAACAGAAAAATCAAAGTGCTCAGAAAAATGTCAACTCATTTTTGTAAAATACTAGAGGGATTTCTAAGATGGGGAAAATTCTTAGTTGGAGTTTTGGAGTAACAAAATGGAATCTATTGATTTTAGAACAGGAGTTTTACTGCTCAAATTTGAATTTAAATTTGAACAGAACAGAAAAGTTTCATAGATGTGAGTGAAAGTGGTACCATTAAATAGGTTGGAATATTAGTGAAAGTGGTACCATTAAATAGGTTGGAATATTACAAGAATTTAGGAGTTGGAATTATTTTATTTGGACCAATATTCATTTCTGTAAAAATGTTTGAAACAATTACAGAAAAGAAAAAGAGAACGTGCCCAAGAGTGTCTAGAAGGTCAAGGGAGGAGTAAAGAAATGGCCTGAGGCCTTGGATGCCCTGGAGATGCTGAGAGAGAGAGAGGATGCTGGTGACTTGGTGAAAATTTGCTGTCCAGCAGGGTAAACTAGGGTTCTTACCCCTCAATCATGGAGTTGGGGTGCTGGGGAAGTTACTGGGGGTAGCCAGTAACTGAATGAACATGTGGTAAAAAGTTGAGGCCAAGGAGAAGAGTAAAAGTGATCAAGATGAGGGTTTTAGTAATACTGCAGAAGGTGTTTGATCAGTGCTTGGTCAAGCAAATGACCTCCACTTGACATGGCACTTAACATGACTGAATAACATGTGAAAATAGGGTGCTTCACCAAATTTGGGCTTATTTGAAGAAACTAGCCAATGTAACTTTGGTGAACCCTAGAAATCAACAGAAATAGCTTCATCTTGTTTGAGTCAAGCTAATCATCTCGCCTTGATGCACCACTTGATGTAGCATCATTATTTGGAGTTATGATCATGCCCACAAAGTTTGAAGCTCCAGGTAAAAAGTTGGTAATGTAAAGTTGTTCAAATTTGCATTTGAACAGAAAGGGTTTTGGGGTGATCTGATCAAGTTGCTCTATTCCAAATCTTGTGCCATTTGGTCTAGATGCCTTATTAGGCCATTCTAGCATGTGCACCAAGTTTGAGAGCATTTGGACAAGTTTGGCAATGTAAAGTTGCTCAAATTTCAAATATGGACAGAATGGTTTTGAGGGGATTAGATGATGTTTTGTTGCTTCCCAAGGCATGGGACTTGGCAAGATCATCAAATATGTCATATATGACATGATAGAATTTCCCTTGATTTTTTGGAGAAAATTTCCTTTGTAAATATTTCAAAAGCTTGAAATATCCAGAAAGGGTTTTAGAGGGTTTAGCCCATTATTTTGAACATGACCAAGTGTTGAAACTCTTATATATGGACAATATATGTCCTCTGAGTCTCTCTGAATTTTGGCAAATATTTTTGAAATAGTTAAATAATTTTCCCCTATTAAAGACCATTTCTGGCCTTAAGAAAAAGCTTTTAAATAAAATAGGAAAATAACTTTTAAAATTATACTTTTGTGATTTCTGGGAGTCCTATGACTACTAGGTCTCAAATAAACCTTTTGAAATAATTTTTCTCACCCTAAATCAAGTACTTGCAGTGCAAATCTCAATTGAGGGGTTTTCGGAAAACTAAATTTATAAAATACTTTTTGGCCAAATTAATTTTGTAAGAAAATACTATACTGTTATATAACACTTGGCATGATCATTGGGCAGAAGTTTTGGGTATGGAGATGAATTCTACCAGAGGTAATAGTTGACTTTAATGAGCACAAGAAAAAGCACATGAAGAAAAACTCAATTCCAAATAAAAGCCAAATGATGCCAAAAAATTTTGCTGGACCAAATTTTCATGCTTCAAAGATACAAATAACATGTTACAAAATGCAGGGTGTGACACATCCTCTGTTTGTTTATTTTCACCAGCAGTGCACCACTCTTTCTGCAAATTTCTCAAGATATATACCTGCAATTGTATTCCTGGACTGAATAAACACAGCAGTTTGGCTTGCAACTTCTTTGTTGAGCTACTATTGCCTTGTAATAATCGTCTATATATTCAGCTGCAACAAAGCTTATTTTAGAGGCTGGTTTATCTGTTATACCCCATGCTAACTGGGGTTCATTTAAAAAGGCAGTTGGATTTCACAAGTAACTAGCACAGTCTGATTTACAAGGTCCAGACTTCTCGTAAGTCTGTTCCGTAATGCACAGTGCATACAGATTTTTTATGAGATAAATTTTAAGAACCTGGACCAAGTTCATAGGGAAAATTATCACTATCTACAATTTTAGAAATATAATATGAAAATATGCCGTGATTACACCATGTTCCAATTTGTGGAGCCGAGGCTGCTGCAAATATAAAGAAGGTGTTTATATGTGCTTGTGCTTGTGCTAATGGCTGGCAGTTCCCCCTTGTGCTTGTGCACTTGCCTGTTTTTTGGTCATGGGTGTTTAAAAATTCCTTTTCTTAGGCTTGATTGCTGGCAAAAGGCTGCACTTTCTAATGTAGGGTGTACACTTAAATTAGGATTAGTTTGGCCAATTAGGATTCCAGTGTGCAGCAGAGTTGGTTGTTTTTACCCATTTGTGTTGCTGCTAGAGTAGCATGCATCCTCTGCTTTCTTTTACTATACATACCAGCAGAGCACCACTCTTACTCTGCACGTTTACTGTACAATGAACAGGCATATTTGAGACTTGAGAGGGTACAGATTACATTACGAGCCAAGCATTTGATGCCTTTATTAATTATTGAAAGGAACTAAGCTGTCCGTTGTTTTTGCCCATTTATGTTGCTGCTGGAGTAGCATGATTTCTCTGCTTACTAAGGATAATGAACACTTTTCTTCCTTGAATACGCACGAGTCTGTGTATATTAGATCTCGGGATGCGTGAGCGCACTACATTGTGGAACGGAGGGAGTATATATTAAAGAAGACGATGGGTAGTGAGAAACCCCTCCACGTTAAGAGAAGAGAATGAACACTTGGCTAGCCTAAAGTTTGATGTAGGACTGGAGCACTGCATCTGTTGGCTGTGAATAACGTGGGATGTGTTTAGTTGCATGCAATCGGCCAGCAGCTAGCCAATAGGGTCCTGTCGGCCAGCAGCTAGCCAATAGGGTCCTGTCGGCCAGCTGCAAGCCGACTGGGCTCCTGTCGGCCAGCAGCAGGCCGACTGCTGGAGAGCTTGTGGCCGACAGGCCTATCGGCTAGCAGCAGGCCGATTGGAGCCCAATCGGCCAGCAGCAGGCCGACTAGGCCCAGTCGGCCTGCTGCTGGCCGATTGAGTCATATTTTTGAAAATTCTTATATCCACGTACTATTTATGAAATTTACTAAATAAAATGTATTATTAAAAAAAAATAGCGAGGATTTGAGCATGTAGCAAGAGTGAATTTCATTTTTTTTAAATTGTGTTTGTTGCAAATTATCATGTTTAGCAGTTTTTAATCAGAATTACCCTACTTAGCAAGTACTCCCCCGTCCCAAAATAAGTGACTCAATTTTGTACTAAAGTTAGTACAAAGTTGAATCATTTTTGAGTCACTTATTTTGGGACGGAGGGAGTAGTATTTTATAAGATTTACTACCTCCCCTAGCAACATTTTTGCCAGTTTTCGCCTCATTCAATGATCTATCAAGTGGGTCCCTGACGTTAGTTACACACGGCGTGGCAATTTCCCACCGGTCATTATTTCCGCAAACCG
Source organism: Secale cereale (assembly GCA_902687465.1). Lineage (NCBI taxonomy): Eukaryota > Viridiplantae > Streptophyta > Magnoliopsida > Poales > Poaceae > Secale > Secale cereale. The sequence continues at coordinate 601,049,641 of LR738715.1, read as the reverse complement.
GTCGAATGGCTTAGCCAAAACACGTTTTTCCTAATGGTTGGTTAGACTATTTATTTGTACTAGTTTACTGGTATATACCTTGTATTTTTACATGGTTTCACCCTATATATACACGACACGACACCTCTAGAGGGTTCATCATTTTCCCTAAAAAAACCTAAGTCTAATATGTATCATATTAGGTCAGTCTCCCACATCTTCAGCCGCCGCCACCACCACTCTTCTCCGTCGTCTCCCGTTCTACATCAGGAGGCCAGATCTGGAGTCCGTTTGAGGCTCCGGAGAGGGGAATCTTTGATCTTCGTCATCACCAACCCTTCTCCACCGTCAATTCCATGATGCTCCCCACTGGGAGTGAGTAATTCCTTCGTAGGCTCGCTGGTCGGTGAGGAGTTGGATGAGATTCATCATGTAATCTAGTTAGTTTTGTTAGGGCTTGATCCCTAGTATCCATTATGTTTTGAGATCGATGTTGCTATGACTTTGCCATGCTTAATGCTTGTCACTTTGGGCCCGGGCACCATGATTTCAGATCTAAACCGTTTATGTTATGACAATTATATCTATGTTCAAGATCTGATCTTGCAAGTTATAGTCACCTACTACGTGTTATGATCCGGCAATCCCGGAGTGACAACAGTCGGGACCACTCCCGATGATGACCGTAGTTTAAGGAGTCAATATATTCACCGTGGGTTAATGCTTTGTTCTAGTTCTCTATTAAAAGGAGGCCTTAATATCCCTTGGTTTCCAATAGGACCCCGCTGCCACAGCAGGGTAGGACAAACGATGTCATGCAAGTTCTTTCCATAAGCACGTATGACTATTTACGGAATACATGCCTACATTTTATTTATGAACCGGAGCTAGTGCCGTATCGCCCTAGGTTATAACTGTCACATGATGAATATCATCCTAAAAATCATCGATCCAATGCCTACGAATTTCTCTTATATTGTTTTTGCTAAGTTACTACTGCTATTGTTTCTGTTTCACTTGCTACAAAATTACTGCTATCACTGTTACCGTTACTATTGCTGCTTCCACTATTATCAACACTATCATATAACTTTGCTACTAATCACTTTGCTGCATATAATGAATCTCTAGGTGTCGCTGAATTAACAACTCAATTGCTAATACTTACAAATATTCTTTGGCTCCTCTTGTGTCGAATCTATAAATTTGGGTTTAATACTCTACCCTCGAAAACTGTTATGACCCCCTATACTTGTGGGTTATCATATAGCCTCGTATTTCTTCTCCGATATTTGGGTTTTGTTTGGCCAACTTGATCTATTTATCTTGCAATGGGAAAATGTGCTTTGTAATAGGTTCGATCTTGCGGTTTCCTTTCCTAGTGATAGAAGGGGCAGCAAGGCACGCATGTATCGTTGCTATTAAGGATAAAAAGATGGGGGTCTATTCCTACATGAATAGATCTTGTCTACATCATGTCATCGTTCTTATTGCATTACTCCATTTTTTCATGAACTTAATACACTAGATGCAAGCTGGATAGCGGTCGATGTGTGCAGTAATAGTAGTAGATGCAGACAGGAGTTGGTATACTAGTCTTGGACATGATGCCTATATACATTATCATTGTCTTGGATATCGTCATATTTATTTGCTCTTCTATCAGTTGCCCAACAGTAATTTGTCTACTCACCGTATGATATTTTACTCGCGAGAACCCACTAGTAAAATCTACGGCCCCCGGGTCTATTTTCCTATCATATACTTTCAGATCTATATTGCTATTTTCTTTTTCCTCTATTTGCAACTTTTGTTTTCAGATCTATATTATCAAAAACACAAAAATATCTTGTTGTGTTTTATTTGCTTTTATTTGCATCTTTCAATCTACTACAATTTTATCCCGTCAACTTGGCAATTTCTGGCACCGTTATCCGAAAGAGACCGACAACCCCTTTAACACGTCGGGTTGCAAGTATTTTTTTCTTTGTGTGTAGGTATTGTTCGCATAGTGTTGCGTGGTTCTCCTACTGGTTCGATAACCTTGGTTTCATCATTGAGGGAAATACCTACCGTAGATGTGCTACATAACCCCTTCCTCTTTGGGAAAATATCGACGTAGCTTCAAGCGGCATCAGGCCTCCAGATGGGATCTCTCGAGAACAGGAGCTTGCGTCAGCCAAAAAAGAATTTCGTCTGTTTCTCTATTGGTATCCCGATTTTAGAGAATTTATAGAGGCAGAATTAGGTCAAATGGAGCTACGTGGGGCCCATGAGCCATCAGGGCACACCTACCCCCTAGGGTCTCCCTACTGCCTCGTGGGCCCGCCTTCCATCATCTGACCCTCTCCCAAAACTTCCAGTGTCTCTTTTTTCCATAAATAATCTCCAAAAAGTTTCGTGGCATTTGGACTTCGTTTGATATTGGTATTCTGAAAAACCAACAACTAGCAAAAAACTGCAACTAGCACTGGGCACTAAGTAAATAGGTTATATATATATATATATATATATATATATATATATATATATATATATATATATATATATATAT
>LR738715.1:601028714-601046942 GCA_902687465.1 Secale cereale | reverse complement strand
ATATATAAGTGCTTGTAAATATATGTAAAACAATTTTTTTGATGTGGAATGTATGTAAATGTATATATATAAGTGCTTGTAAATATGTAATAGCATGGAACAATAAAAAATTATAGATACCTTGGAGACGTATCAAGCATCCCCAAGCTTAATTCCTGCTCGTCCTCGAGTAGGTAAATGATAAAAACAATTTTTTTGATGTGGAATGCTACCCATCATATTCATCATATAATCTTTTCTTTTGTGTCATGGATATTTGGACTTAAATGATTCAAAATAATAGTCCATAGTTTGACATGAAACCATAAATACTCAAGCATATGAACAATTAACCATGTCTTTCAAAATATGAACGCTGAAGAAAGTTATCCCTAGCCCATTATGCTCAGTCATTGATCCGTTCATGAAACACACTCAATATTAACTACACCCAATGCACAAGTATGACAATAGTGCCCTCAAGTTGGTTCTTTATATGGAGACTCAAAATAAAAATAAAAGTGTATAAAAGTAAATAGATAGGCCCTTCGCGGAGGGAAGTGGAGATTTGTAGAGGCGCTAGAGCTCAAGGTTCAAAATAGAGAGATAAAATTATTTTGAGAAGCATGCTTTTCCTGTCAACATCAGAACCAAGAGTTCCTAACATCTTCCACGCTAGACACATTATAGAAGGCCCCCAAACAGAAAATAAAGTTCATTTTCTTTCCACCATTCTTCCACAATCCATGGCTAGCCGTATCCATGGGTGCCTTCAAAACTTTTCACTTTCCAAGGAGTTTATTATTATTTTGATTCATTGTGGGACCAGGCATCCCTATTAGCTGCCACTTTCTCGTGCAATGAAAAGTGAATAAACACTCATCTTGAGAATAACCCGCCTAGCATGAAATATATTAGCCACCCATGCCACTTCATGAGCGGTACAGGCATACAAAACAGAAGTTTATTTTGAAGGTTTAGAGTTGGCACATGCACATTTACTTAGAAAGGCATGTAAATACCGCTTATAGGTAGATATAGTGGACCTATTTGGCATAATTTTGGGTTTGAGGATTAGATGCACAAGCAGTATTTCCGCTTAGTACAAATGTATGCTAGCGAATAGAATGAGAAACAACCAACCAGAAAATGAAAATAGTCATAAACATGGATTGAACATAACTAACACGGAATAATGCACCATAAGTAGGATATATATAACTTCATTGCATAACTATTGACTTCACGTGCATGCATGGGGAATCACAAACCTTAACACATATATTATTAGTAAACCATAATTACTCACTAGCATCACTAACATATTATCATCTCCATATCACAAAACTATTGCAAGGAGCCAAACTTATCATACCCAGTGATCAACATTAGTTTTTTTATTATATCCTTCTTGGATATTCATCATATTGGTACCAAATTCATATCTTGTGCAAATTACCATTACTATTGTCAACTCTCAAAAAGATATAAGTGAAGCATGAGAGTAAAAGTATTTCTTCAAAATTTAATCACCATCATGCTCACAAAGATATAATTAAGAGAATCTTCATCCGAACCCCATACTTTCTCCCTAAACGCCCGAAACGCTTGCTCGGTCACTGTCCGGTAAAAAAAAGACCCAACCGGACCCCTCATTTAGTCCCTAAACGCCCGGACTGACCGGCACCCCTCATACTAGGACCAAATATAGGGACGATATGAGGGCCACCGGTACGCCCGAGCACCCCACTCGGTCCCACCTGCAGCGATGCAATTCTTCTTCATGTGTGCTCTCTCTCCCATGGAGCACGCAACGATGCCGACAAAGGAGGTTTCGGGGTAGGCGAAGGAGGCTGGCTGGCATCGCACACGCCGGCGGGCGTTCTAGCCCTCATGCGCACAGCGCTGGAGGCGAGCAGGTCTACCGGATGCCTAGTCGCGGGCGTGGGCGTGCTGGACGGGGTGCACGCGGGCAGGCACGTGAAGGAAATATGCCCTAGAGGAAATAATAAAGATGTTATTTGTATTTCCTTATATCCTGATAAATGTCTTTTATTCATGCTAGAATTGTATTAACCTGAAACTTAGTACATGTGTGAATACATAGACAAAACAGTATGTCCCTAGTATGCCTCTACTAGACTAGCTCATTGATCAAAGATGGTTATGTTTCCTAGCCATAGACATGAGTTGTCATTTGATCAACGGGATCACATCATTAGTAGAATGATGTGATGGACAAGACCCATCCGTTAAGCTTAGCACTATGATCGTTTAGTTTTACTGCTATTGCTTTCTTCATGACTTATACATGTTCCTATGACTATGAGATTATGCAACTCCCAAATACCAGAGGAACACCTTGTGTGCTATCAAACGTCACAACGTAACTGGGTGATTATAAAGATACTCTACAGGTGTCTCCTAAGGTGTTCGTGGTTTTGGCATAGATCAAGAATAGGATTTGTCACTCCGAGTGTCGGAGAGGTATCTCTGGGCCCTCTCGGTAATACACATCGTAATAAGCCTTGCAAGCAAATGACTAATGAGTTAGTCACGGGATGATGTATTACAGAACGAGTAAAGAGTTGCCGGTAACGAGATAGAACTAGGTATTGAGACACCGATGATCGAATCTCGGTCAAGTAACATACCGATGACAAAGGGAACAACGTATGTTGTTATGCGGTTTGACCGATAAAGATCTTCGTAGAATATGTAGGAGCCAATATGAGCATCCAGGTTCCGCTATTGGTTATTGACTGGAGATGAGTCTCGGTCATGTCTACATAGTTCTCGAACCCGTAGTGTCCGCACGTTTAACGTTTGATGATGATCGGTATTATGAGTTTATGAGTTTTGATGTACCGAAGGTAGTTCGGAGTCCCGGATAAGATCACAGACATGACGAGGAGTCTCGGAATGTCCGAGACGTAAAGATTGATATATTGGACGACTATATTCGGACACCAGAAGTGTTCTGGAAAGTTTTGGAATTAACCGGAGTGCCGGGGGGGTTACCGAAACCCCCCGGGGGAAATTTGGGCCCTAGCGGGCCTTTGGGGAGAAAGAGGGCAGGAGCCAGGAGGTGGAGCACCCCCTCCCAAGGGGTAGTCCGAATTGGACTAGAGGAGGGGGGGCGCGGCCCCTCTTTCCCTCTCCCTCTCCCTCTCTTTCCTTCCCCCTCTCTCCCTCTTGGTGATTCCTACTAGGAATAGGATTGCAATCCTATTCCTAGTAGGATTGCTCCTCTTGGCGCGCCATAGGAGGGCCGGCCGGCTCCCACTTGCTCCTTTATATACGGGGGCAGGGGGGCACCTCTAGACACACAAATTGATCTCTCCAGCCATGTGCGGTGCCCCCCTCCACAGAAACACACCTCGGTCATACCGTTGTAGTGCTTAGGCGAAGCCCTGCGCCGGTAACTTCATCATATCCGTCATCACGCCGTCGTTCTCTCCCGTGAAGCTCAACTGGATCAAGAGCTCGTGGGACGTCATCAAGCTGAACGTGTGCTGAACGCGGAGGTGCCGTACGTTCGGTGCTTGATCGGTTGAATCGCGAAGAAGTTCGACTACATCAACCGCGTCACTTGACGCTTCCGCTTATGGTCTACGAGGGTACGTAGACACACTCTCCCCTCTCGTTGCTATGCATCTAGTAGATAGATCTTGCGTGATCGTAGGAAAATTTTAAAATACTACGTTCCCCAACAGTGGCATCATGAGCCAGGTCTATGCGTAGATGATATGCACGAGTAGAACACAATGAGTTGTGGACGATACTAGTCATACTGCTTACCAGCATGTCATACTTTGTTTCGATGGTATTGTGAGATGAAGCTGCTCGGACCGACATTACGCGTACGCTTACGCGAGACTGGTTTCACCGTTATGAGCACTCATTGCTTAAAGGTGACTGGCGGGTGTCTGTCTCTCTCACTTTAGCTGGATCAAGTGTGGCTACGCCCGGTCCTTGTGAAGGTTAAAACAACACATACTTGACGAAAAATCGTTGTGGTTTTGTATGCGTAGGTAAGAACAATTCTTGCTAAGCCCGTAGCAGCCACGTAAAACTTGCAACAACAAAGTAGAGGACGTCTAACTTGTTTTTGTAGGGCATGTTGTGATGTGATATGGCCAAGCCATGATGAGTTATACGGTTTTGTATGAGATGATCATGTTTTTGTAAAGTTATCGGTAACTCGCAGGAGCCATATGGTTGTCACTTTATTGTATGAAATACAGTCACCATGTAATTTCTTTACTTTATCACTAAGCGGTAGCGATAGTCGTGGAAGCAATAGTTGGTGAGACGAGAACGATGCTATGATGGAGATCAAGGTGTCGCGCCGGTGACGAAGGTGATCATGACGGTCTTTGAAGATGGAGATCAAAAGCACAAGATGATGATGGCCATATCATGTCACATATTTTGATTGCATGTGATGTTTATCTTATTATGCTTCTTATTTTGCTTAGTACGACGGTAGCATTATAAGATGATCCCTTACAAAATTTCAAGGTATAAGTGTTCTCCCTGAGTATGCACCGTTGCGAAAGTTCGTCGTGCCGAGACACCACGTGATGATCGGGTGTGATAAGCTCTACGTTCAAATACAACAGGTGTAAGCCAGTTTTGCACACACAGAATACTCGGGTTAAACTTGACGAGCCTAGCATATGCAGATATGGCCTCGGAATACTGGAGACCGAAAGGTCGAGCGTGAATCATATAGTAGATATGATCAACATAAGATGTTCACCATTGAAAATACTCCATCTCACGTGATGATCGGACATGGTTTAGGTGATTTGGATCACGTGATCATTAGATGACCGGAGGGATGTCTATCTAAGTGGGAGTTCTTTAAGTAATATGATTAATTGAACTTTAATTTATCATGAACTTAGTCCTGATAGTTTTTGCATATCTATGTTGTTCTAGATCAATGGCCCGTGCTATCGTTCCTTTGAATTTTAATGCATTCCTAGAGAAATCTAAGTTGAAAGATGATGGTAGCAATTACACGGACTGGGTCCGTAACTTGTGGATTATCCTCATTGCTGCACAGAAGAATTATGTCCTTGAAGCACTGCTAGGTGACAAGCCCCCTCCCGCTAATGTAGACGCTTTGAACGTCTGGCAGACGCGGTCTGATGACTACACGATAGTTCAGTGTGCCATGATGTACGACTTAGAACCGGGACTTCAACGACGTTTTGAACGTCATGGACCATATGAGATGTTCCAGGAGTTGAAGTTAATATTTTAAGCAAATGCTCGGAATGAGAAATATGATATTTCCAACAAGTTCTATAGCTGCAAGATGGAGGAGAATAGTTCTATCAGTGAACACTTGCTCAGAATGTCTGGGTACTACAATCATATGACTCAACTTGGTTGCAAAGGTGATGAGGATAGTGTTATTGATAGAGTTCTTTGATACGTCTCCAACGTATCTACTTTTCCAAACACTTTTTCCCTTGTTTTGGACTCTAACTTGCATGATTTGAATGGAACTAACCCGGACTGACGCTGTTTTCAGCAGAACTGCCATGGTGTTGTTTTTGTGCAGAAATAAAAAGTTCTCGAAATCGCCTGAAAATCAATGGAGATTTATTTCAGAAAATATAAAAAATACCTGCAAGAAGATCCACACATGGGGGCCCACGGGCCGTCCTCGAGGGTGCGGCGCGCCCCACTTCCCAGGGCGCGCCCCCTGCCTCGAGGGCAGCCCGGTGCCCCACCGACGTATCCCCAGGTCCTATATATTCCGTTTCATGGAGAGAAAAAATCAAGGAGAAAGAATTATCACGTTTTACGAGACGAAGCCGCCGCCAAGCCCTAATCTCTCTCAGGAGGGCTGGTCTGGAGTCCGTTCGGGGCTCCGGAGAGTGGAGATCGTCGCAATCGTCATCATCAACGTTCCTCCATCACCAATTCCATGATGCTCACCACCGTGTGTGAGTAATTCCATCGTAGGCTTGCTGGACGGTGATGGGTTGGATGGGATCTATCATGTAATCGCGTTAGTTTTGTTAGGGTTTGATCTTTAGTATCCACTATGTTCTGAGATTGATGTTGCTATGACTTTGCTATGCTTAATGCTTGTCACTAGGGCCCGAGTGCCACGATTTCAGATCTGAACCTACTATGTTTCCATGAATATATGTGTGTTCTTGATCCTATCTTGCAAGTCTATAGTCACCTACTATGTGTTATGATCCGGCAACCCCGAAGTGACAATAATCGGGACCACTCCGGGTGATGACCATAGTTCGAGGAGTTCATGTATTCACTATGTGTTAATGCTTTAGTCCGGTACTCTATTCAAAGGAGGCCTTAATATCCCTTAGTTTCCAATAGTACCCCGCTGCCACGGGAGGGTAGGACAAAAGATGTCATGCAAGTTCTTTTCCATAAGCACGTATGAGTATATTCGAAATACATGCCTACATTGCATTGATGAACTAGAGCTAGTTCTGTGTCACCCTAGGTTATAACTTCTACATGATGAATTGCATCCAACGTAATTTCCCATCACCGATCCAATGCCTACGAGCTTTACCTATATTGCTAGTTGCTATTTACTTTTCCGTTGCTATTATCACAAAAACTACAAAAACACTATCTTTACTTTTATTGCTGCTACCACCACTATCATATTACTGTGCTACTAAACTATCTTGCTGCAGATACTAAGTTTCGAGGTGTGGCTGAATTGACAACTCAGTAGCTAATACTTAAGAGTATTCTTTGGCTCCCCTTGTGTCGAATCAACAAATTTGGGTTTAATACTTTACCCTCGAAAACTGTTGCGATCCCCTACACTTGTGGGTTATCAAGACTATTTTCTGGCGCCGTTGCCGGGGAGCATAGCTCTATTCTTTAAGTCACTTGGTATTTATATCCGCTTATCACTATGAAGAATTTGAAGGACTCAAAAACCAAGATCTTACCCTAAACTACGAGGGGAGGTAAGGAACTGCCATCTAGCTCTGCACTAGATTCTCCTTCTGTTATGAGTAAACTTGCGACACCTACTCCTTCTATTGAATTTGATATGTCGTATGTTCTTGATGATGCTACTTCTGCTATGTATGATGAAACTAACTCTATGCCTGCCACTAGGTGAATTTCTATATGAACAAATTGCTAAGGTTAGGGAGAGTGCAAATGTTGATGTATTTATGAAAGTGATGATGAAACTACTCCCAATAGATATGAATTGCCTGTTGTGCCTGAGGGTTATGTTATGGATGAAGAAACTGCTAGAGACTTTCTTGCTTGCAATGATAGATATGATCTTAAGAAGTTATTAGCTAAGTTGAAAGAAAAGTCCTTGAATGCTAGAATGAAACATGACCCTGCTTTTGCTACTTCACCTATATGTGTCACTGATAAGGATTATGAATTCTCTGTTGATCCTGAGTTAATTACTTTGGTTGAATATGATCCTTTCCATGGCTATGAGTCTGAAACTGTTGTGACACATCTTACCAAGTTGAATGATATAGCTACCCTGTTTACCAATAATGAAAAGATTCGCTACTACTATATCCTTAAGCTATTTCTGTTCTTGTTAAAGGGTGATGCTAAGACTTGGTTTAACTCTCTTGATCCTGGTTGTGTGCGTAGTCCTCAGGATATGATGTATTACTTTTCTGCTAAATATTTTCCCGCTCATAAGAAACAAGCTGCCTTACGGGAAATATATAACTTTGCTCAAACTGAAGAAGAGAGTCTCCCACAAGCTTGGGAAGGCTTCTCCAGTTACTTAATGCTTTGCCTGATCATCCTCTTGAGATGCATGATATACTTGATGTCTATTATAATGGACTAACCGATGCTTCCAGAGACCACCTGGATAGTTGTGCTGGTTGTGTTTTCAGGGAAAGAACAATGGAACAAGCTGAGTTACTATTGAATAATATGCTAGCCAATGAAAATAATTGGACACTTCCTGAACCAGCCCCTAAGCCAACTCCGAAGAAAATAGGTGTTCTATTTCTCAGCCCCGAAGACATGCAAGAGGCAAAGAAATCTATGAAAGAAAAAGGTACTAAAGCTGAAGATGTTAAGAATTTACCACCTATTGAATAGATACATGGTCTTGATAACCCGACACAGGTAGTAAAGGTAAATTCTCTTTATAGATTTGATGAAGGTGATATTCCTCGTTATAAGTCTGCTAGCCAATGCTTAGATGAGTTTGACAATTTCATTGTGAAACAAGAAAACTTCAATGCTTATGTTGGTAGACAATTACAACACAATGCTTATATGATTGAACGCTTAAGTGATTATCTGTCTAGTGCTAAAAGTGAACTGAAACTTATTAGTAAACATGCTTCTATGGTCACTACTCAAGTAGAAAAGCTACTTAAAGCTCAAAATGATTTGCTCAATGAATTAAATAGTAAGAATAATGATAAGGCCATTAGAGTTGTGACTAGAGGTGGTAAAATGACTCAGGAACCTCTGTATCCTGAAGTCCACCCTAAGAGAATTGAGCAAGATTCTAAGAGAGCTACTTTAGATGCACCTAGGTCTTCTAAGAAGAAGAAAAAGAAAAATGATAGAACTTTGCATGCTTCTAGTGAACTAGTAGCTCACCCACCTGAGAATCCCAATGATATATCTGTTTCTGATGCTGAGACACAATCTGGTAATGAACATGAACCTAGTGATAATATTAATGATGATGTTCATGATGATGCTCGACCTAGCAATGATAATGATGTAGAGATTGAACCTGTTGTTGATCTTGATAACCCACAATCAAAGAATCAACGTTATGATAAGAGAGACTTTGTTGCTAGGAAGCATGGTAGGGAAAGAGAACCATGGGTGCAGAAACCCATGCCTTTTCCTCCGAAACCATCCAAGAAAAAGGATGATGAGGATTTTGAGCGCTTTGCGGAAATGATTAGACCTATCTTTTTGCGTATGCGTTTGACTAATGTGCTTAAAACAAATCCTTATGCCAAGTACATGAAAGATATTATTACCAACAAAAGAAAGATACATGAAGTAGAAATTTCCAGCATGCTTGCTAATTACACTTTTGAGGGTGGAATGCCTAAGAAATTAGGAGATCCAGGAGTACCTACTATACCTTGCCCCATTAAGAGAAACTATGTTAAAACTGCTTTGTCTGATCTTGGAGCCGGTGTTAGTGTTATGCCTCTCTCTTTATATCATAGACTTGATTTGAGTAAGTTGACACCTACTGAAATATCTTTGCAAATGGCCGATAAATCAACCGCTATACCTGTCGGTATTTGTGAGGATGTGCCTGTTGTAGTTGCAAATGTTACTATTCTAACGGACTTTGTTATACTTGATATTCCCGAGGATGATAGTATGTCTATTATTCTTGGAAGACCTTTTTTGAATACTACAGGGGCTATTATTGATTGCAACAAAGGCAATGTCACTTTTCATGTCAATGGTAATGAGCATACGATACATTTTCCGAGGAAACAACCTCAGGTCTACAGTATCAATTATATTGGAAAAACTTCAACTATCATTATTGGAGGTTTTGAGTTTCCTATTCCTACTATGAAGAAGGCATATGACATACTTATTGTTGGGGACATACATATCCCCATTGAGGTAACATAGTGTTATTCGAAAATTCTCCGGTTTCATGTTACTCGAAAAGAGTTTATTAACAAGACCTGATCAACCTTGTTAATGGATTCCTTTTGATGAACATGGGATAGGTGAATCTAGATAGCACAAACCTTCTGTACCCACTTTTACTTTATGATAATTAGGTTAAAATAAAACAAAAATAGCATTGTCTGTCTGTTTCCAGACTTATCCGTGCAATAAAAAATATCCCGAAAATAAAAGTTCTCCAAATGCCATGAAAATGAAATATGATTTTTTTCCAGAATATTTGAGGAAATATGGCACTGAACACACAGCGAGGGGAGCCAGCACGTGGCCTCGAGGGCACAGGGCGCGCCCCGTGCCTCGAGGGCCCAACGTGGCCCCCCTCCACTTATCCTTCTCTTATTCTTCCTTCCAAAAAAAATCCCCAACTAGCTCAAACCCGAGTTCTAGCTCATTTTGCTGCCATTTTCCATCTCCTTGCTGAAAGCACCATTCACCAAACTGTTTGGGGAGATTGTTCCTTGGTATGTGACTCCTCCATTGGTCCAATTAGTTTTTGCTCTAGTGCTTTATTTGTTGCAAATTTATGCTGCTGTGGTGACCTTGTTCTTGAGCTTGCATGTCAAATTTTCATGGTCCCAAGTAGTTCTAATGCATGATATAGCCTCTAGGCACTTATAGGAGTCGTTGCTATCAATCTTGTTGAGTTTGGTTAACTTTTATTTTGAAGTTACTAAAAATTTCAAAAAAATTCAGAAAAATGTCTAGGAGAAACTTCCAATGTGGTCCTTCAAGGAAGCAAGAACCGAGGCTCGCGTTCCGTGAGCCGGATGATGAACCACCGAGGGATGCTGATGTGCGGCCTTGTGAATGGCCGTCGAATGAATTTATGGGTCAAGCGGTCATCATTGATGAATTTTACGCATATGTGCGCAACGCTGACCTCGAGGACTTCATGCAAGATAAGTGTCTTTAATACCGTGGCTTAACTGATAGCTTTGTGAGAAGGTTTAACTTTTCATCCTCACGTAATTCTCACACTGTCCTGTTTGACCTTTATGATAAATCTTATACCATGGACTAAGAGGATTTTAATGTTGCCTGCAAGCTCCCACAGTGGGGCAGTATGAGTGATCCTCGCAAAACTGAATTTAGAGAATTCCTTGCTAGTATTACAGTGGGAGAATCCAGGGACGTCACACAAGCTACCACGGGGAGCATACATTTTCCTGCTATTCATTAATTTGCTCTCTTTATCGGTAGATGCATAAACGGTAAGGATGAGGCTTTTCACATGTGTGTCCCTGATCTTAGTGTTCTCAGGAGTGTTGTACTAGGTGATAGGCAATATAATCTGGGAGCTATTGTTGCACGTAGACCACACCATAATGGTTTGCATGGAGATTTATTTGTTGGGATCTATGCTTCTCGCATAGCCCGCTATCTTGGTGTGTCTGTGCACACGTATGATGAACCTTTACCTCCCGCTTATTTAGATTGCCATGCTATGGCTAGTCACCGGTTTATAGAGTGGGATAATCAAACCCTCAAATATCGACTAATCTTTAACCGGCAGCATGCCATCCCTATTGTTCTTCCTGCCCCTACTTTGTTTAACTTTCAGGAAAAAGGGAGATACACTATAACTATGTAGGAGGCAAATGCTTATTATAACATGACGGAGGCAGCCTGCCTTCGAGCTGCAGCTCAGCATGCAGCATCTGCTGCATCTCAGTACGACCCCAACTACAACTTTGGATATTCGTCAGGCCAATACTGGCCATAGACCAACTTAGGCCAAAAGCCTAAGCTTGGGGGGGGGGGGGTACATGTTTCTCACCGACTTACATTCATGTTCACACACTTATTCTAGTTGTCGATGCTCACACTCTTTCACGCTACCATCCATGCTTAGTTTCAATTTCTTTTTCTTAGTCTTTTTCTTGTGTGCTAGAAAAACCCAGAAAAACAAAAAAATATTAGTTGTAGCTTCTAGCTAGTTTACTTTCTTTGCTTGTAGTAGTAACTACAAATGAAAACCCAAAAAGATTTCACGTTCTTCTTTTGCTTGTTGGGAGCTTTCCCGTGTAAATAGTTTCTTTTCTTTTCTTTAGAGGTTAAGAGTAGAAGACCATGATTGAAAATGCTTAGTGGCTCTCATATGATTTGTCGTGAATTAACCTTGAGCCATATTACCTTGTCTTCTCTTTTGTATTAAATGCCTGCGGAGTCCAGCTTAGTCCAATGCACATGCACTGTTATTATTTTCCACACCGTTCGGTCGTGCGAGTGAAAGGCAATAAGGATGATATATGATGAACTAATTGAGATGAGAAAAGCTGATATGAACTCGACCCCTCTTGTTTTTGTAAATACGATGGCTCATCGTTCCTGATTCAGCTTGTTATGAATGAAACATGCTTACAATGACAATTAGAGATCATAGCTGCTTATGCCATGCTTAATTAGCTGAGAGTTTATAATGGTCTATCTTGCATGCCAACATGATATTAAAATGGTTGTGATGTGGTATGATGGGTGGTATCCTCCTTTGAACTATTTAAGTGACTTGACTTGGCACATGTGTCGGGGAAACTGATCGCCCACGAACACCTATGGGACCGGAGCCCCTTTTCGGTACGGCAAGGGAGCAGAGGGTGCACAAAGAGCGGATCGAAGCGTGCACGCGAGCAGTTTACCCAGGTTCGGGCCGCACGGATGCGTAAAACCCTACTCCTGCCTTGGTTTGTATTGTGTTCTTAGCTCGGGAGCGAGAAGAGCTACAGTGCTTGTCGCTGGTAACACCGAGCGTGAGAGTGATCGAAGATCGGAACCTCCTCTACGTTGCGCATGGGCCTCCTTTTATAGGTCGAAGGGGTCACCGACAGGTGGCAACGCAGATGAGGGTAAAAACGTAAAAATGGTGGTAGTTGGAACAGCATATGTACAGTGTTTTGTACCTAACCCTGACGGCTGGGGACAAGGGCATTGAATGCCCGTCGCCGTCGCCCCAAACAGTGCAAAAAAGCGTCCGTCAGGGCATCTCCGTTCGCCACGATGGTGGCCTTGTCATCGCGGCTTGCCACCGTGTACCCCAGGCTGCACAGCCTTCCGCCATGTGCTCCTGGAATGGCCCCAGGGCGACGCGTGGCCGGATGAGCTGGAGCGCGGGCACACAGTGGAAGCCTGCCGCGGCAAGTGCCTTGCCGCGGCCGCTACCTTGTCGCGCCCGGAAGCTTGTCGCTCTCCGGGCCTTGCCGCGGCACACTACGCGTCGCGGCAAGTCTCCTGAAATGCCATGCTTGGCCTTCCTGACAAGCTCCTCTTGATAGGGTCTTGTGCCAAAGGGGTGGTCTTGAGCCTGGAACGGCCTTCCCGGCAAGCTCCTCTTGCCGGGGTCTTGTTTCTTTAACTTGAATACTTTGTTCTTGAATGGCTCCAAAGGAACCATAGTGGGCCTTGGCGGGCGCGTGGCAAGCCCTGCCACGGGACGCTGCTACTGCCCGTGCACAAGTCGGGATACTAAGGTACCCCTACTTTAGTACACCGACAACATGTTCACGCATGTAGTTGAAACAAATCAACATAGCCTTCACGATATTTATGTTCATGGTGATTTATATCCTACTCATGCTTGCATTCATTGTTGATTGATTTTAATGCATGTTCATGACCGTTGTTGCTCTCTAGCTGATCGCTTCCCAGTCTCTTTCTAGCCTTCACCTGTACTAAGCGGGAATACTGCTTGTGCATTCACTTCCATAAACCCCAAAGTTATTCCATATGAGTTTACCATACCTTCCTATATGCGGTATTTACCTACCGTTCCAAGTAAATTTGTATGTGCCAAACTCTAAACCTTCAAATGAAATTCTGTTTTGTATGCTCGAACAGCTCATGTATCAACTAGGGCTGTCTATATCTTCCATGCTAGGTGGGTTATTCTCACGATGAGTGGACTCCGCTCATCATTCATGAGAAAATGGCTGGTAACCGGGATGTCCAGTCCCATGCTCAAATCATAATAATTAAACGAAACTCCCCGAGGGTTGTTGCTTGTTTGGATGGTACCCCGTGGATTCGGATGGCCGTGGAGCGTGCTTGTTGGTGGTTGGGGGAGTATAAACTTTACCATTCTGTTTGGGAACCGCCTATAATGTGCGTAGCATGGGAGATATCGAGATTCTTGGTTGTTATGTTGACAATGAAAGTATACCGCTGAAAATGTTATTCAATCTCTATTTAAAAATCGAGCTCTAGCACCTCTACAAATGCCTGCTTCCCTCTACGAAGGGCATATCTATTTAATTTTATGCATAGTCATCACCCTCTTATCAGAGAGCACCAGTAGGAGAGCACCTCTATCGTTGCATGTATTACTATTAATTTGTATTGAGTATGATCATGACTGGATCTCTTTTACCATGAATTACAATGTCTAGTCAGCCCTTGATCTTTAAAGGTGCTCTGCATTTATGTTTTGCGGTCTCAGAAAGGGCTAGAGAGATACCATCTTGTTATATCATATCATGATTGTTTTGAGAAAGTATTGTCATCCGAGGTTTATTATTATTGCTCGCTAGCTAATTATGCCATTGATGTGAGTAGTCTTGAGACCTGAAAGTTATTGTGAATATGGTTAGTTCATGATCTTGTTGCAAACCTGAATGCTAGCTTAAATATTTACAAATGAAGAGCAAACAGAGTTTGTCAAAGTTTTTTCGTTATCACTTTCAGTTTATCAACTGAATTGCTTGAGGACAAGCAAAGGTTTAAGCTTGGGTGAGTTGATACGTCTCCAGCGTATCTACTTTTCCAAACCCTTTTGCCCTTGTTTTGGACTCCAACTTGCATGATTTGAATGAAACTAACCCGTACTGACGCTGTTTTCAGCAGAACTGCCATGGTGTTGTTTTTGTGCAGAATAAAAAGTTCTCGTAATCGCCTGAAAATCAACGGAGAATTATTTCAGAAAATATAAAAAATATCTGCAAGAAGATCCTCACCGGGGGGGGGGCCCACACCCTCTCCTTGAGGGTGGGGGGCGGGCCCCCCCTGCCCAGGGCACGCTCCCCTGCCTCGAGGGCCCTCCCGATGCTCCACCGACGTACCCCCAGATCCTATATCTTCCGTTTCGGGGAGAAAAAAATAGGAGAGAAGGAATTATCACGTTTCATGAGACGAAGCCGCCGCCAAGTCCTAATCTCTCTCGGGAGGGCTGATCTGGAGACCGTTCGGGGCTCCGGAGAGTGGAGATCGTCGCCATCGTCATCATCAACCTTCCTCCATCACCAATTCCATGATGCTCACCGCCGTGTGTGAGTAATTCCATTGTAGGCTTGCTGGACAGTGATGGGTTGGATGAGATCTATCATGTAATCGAGTTAGTTTTGTTAGGGTTTGATCCCTAGTATCCACTATGTTCTGAGATTGATGTTGCTATGACTTTGCTATGCTTAATGCTTGTCACTAGGGCCCGAGTGCCACAATTTCAGATCTGAACCTATTATGTTTCCATGAATATATGTGTGTTCTTGATCCTATCTTGCAAGTCTATAGTCACCTACTATGTGTTATGATCCGGCAACCCCTGAGTGACAATAATCGGGACCACTCCCGGTGATGACCATAGTTTGAGGAGTTCATATATTCACTATGTGTTAATACTTTGGTCCGGTACTCTATTAAAAGGAGGCCTTAATATCCCTTAGTTTCCAATAGGACCCCGCTGCCACGGGAGGGTAGGACAAAAGATGTCATGTGTGACGCCCCCGATTTGCCCGTACACTAATCATGCACGCAAATGTGTACGGCCAAGATCAGGGACTCACTGGTAGATATCACAACACAACTCTAAAAGTAAAATAAGTCATACAAGCTTCATATTACAAGCCAGGGGCCTCGAGGGCTCGAATACAAGTGCTCGATCATAGACGAGTCAGCGGAAGCAACAAATATCTGAGTACAGACATAAAGTTAAACAAGGTGCCATAAGATGGCTAGCACAAACTGGGATACAGATCGAAAGAGGAGCAGGCCTCCTGCCTGGGATCCTCCTAACTACTCCTGGTCGTCGTCGGCAGGCTGAACGTAGTAGTAGGCACCTCCGGTGTAGTAGGAGTCGTCGTAGGTGGCGTCTGGCTCCTGGGCTCCACCATCTGGTTGCATCATCCGAGAAGAAGGTACAGAAGGGGAAAAGGGGGAGCAAAGCAACCGTGAGTACTCATCCAAAGTACTCGCAAGCAAGGATCTATACTACATATGCAATGGTAACAATGATATGGGTAATATCGGTGGACTGAACTGCAGCAAGCGGGAATAAGAGGGGGATAGCTAATCCGAACGAAGACTACGCTTCTGGCAGCCTCCATCTTGCAGCAGTAGAAGAGAATAGATGGTAAGTTCACCAAGTAACATCGAATAGCATAATCCTACTCGGCGATTCTCCCGCACATCACCCTGTGAGAGAGCAACCACCGAGTTATATCTGGAACTCATCTGGGTGTGTTTTATCAAGTGTCCGGTTCTAGTTATCATGAGGTCGGAATACAACTCCGGGTCATCCTTTTACCGAGGGACACGGCTATTCGAATAGATTAACTTCCCTGCAGGGGTGCACCACATAACCCAGCACGCTTGATCCCATTTGGCCGGACACACTTTCCAGGGTCATGCCCGGCCTCGGAAGATCAACACGTCGCAGCCCTACCTAAGCACAGCAGAGAGGTCAGCACGTCGGTCTAAGTCCTAAGCACACAGGGGTCTGGGCCCATCGCCCAATGCACACCTGCACGTTGCGAGGGCGGCCGGTAAGCAGACCTAGCCTCTCCTAATACCAGAGTAGGCTTCCAGTCCAATCCGGCGCGCGCCGCTAAACCGCTGACGTCAAGAAGGCTTCGGCTGATACCACGACGTCGAGTACCCATAACTATTCCCACGTAGCTGGTTAGTGCGTATAGACCAAATGGCCAGACTCAGATCAAATATCCAAACTCGTTAAGCGTGTTATTATGAAACAACCGCGGACGACGTCCAGGGCCAGGCCACCTGTCTCCTAGGTGTCTCAACCTGCCCTGTCGCTCCGCCACAAAGATCCACACAGAGGGCCGTCGGGAAAGTATGTCCTTTCAGCCCCCAATCCGTGAATCAACCGCGGGTACTCAACGAGCCGACCCGACTTTAGTCACATCAAGTATCATGTATATGTGTATGTAATATATATACCCGTGATCACCCCCAAGTGATCACGGCCCGATAGAATAGCAGGGCAGACAGACAAGGGTGAAGGGCCACTGATGGAACACTAGCATCCTATACTAAGCATTTAGGACTGCAGGTAAAGTATCAACAGTGATAGCAACAAAGACAGGCTATGCAGCAGAATAGGATTATCGAAAGCAGTAACATGCTACACTACTCTAATGCAAGCAGTAGAGAGAAGAGTAGGCGATATCTGGTGATCAAAGGGGGGGCTTGCCTGGAAGCTCGGCAGCCAAAGTGGGGTCGTCAACACCGTAGTCGATCGGGGCAGCAGCAGCGTCGGTCTCGTAGTCTACCGGAGATAAGAGGGGGAAGAAACAGTGAATACAATGCAAACAGATGCATGACGATGCATGACATGACATGTAACGGTGCTAAGTGTGCCCTAACGCAGTATCGGGTGATACTGACGAAGGGGGGAAACATCCGGGAAAGTATTCCCGGCGTTTCGCGTTTTCGGGCGGATGAAACGGAGGGGGAAAGTTGCGGGTTCGGTATGCTAGGGATGTGTGGTGGAAGAACGGTCTGCGTATTCGGATGCGTCTCGAAATTCTGAGCAACTTTCATATATAAATTATTTTCATCCGAGTTACAGTTTAAAAGATATGATTTTCTAAAGGTTTTATTAATTTCTGGAATTTAATATTAATTAAATTAATTCGAAAATTGATTTATGACATCAGCATGATGTCATGCTGACGGCAGCAGGGGTTGACTAGTCAACCTGACAGGTGGGTCCCACCTGTCAGTGACACAGTATTAATTAGGGTTAATTAATTAATTAAACCTAATTAATATAATTAATTAAAGTTAATTAAGTTAATCACCATTAATTAGTTTAACTTAACAGTATATCATTAAGTTAAAAGTCATTAGGTTAATTAAAACATTAGTTAATTAACTAATTAGATTAATTAGGATTTAATTAATCCAGATTAATTAAGTTAATTATTTAGTTATCTAATTAATTAATTAATTAATTAACTAATTATTATTATTTATATTATTATTTTTATTATTATTATCTTATTTATTTCTGTTTTTTTTTAAATACGTTCTGGGGGCGGGCCCCGGCTGTCATAGGCCTGGGGCCTTAGCGGTTTGGGTGCGGGCGACAGGTGTAACGGGGAGGAGCCCCGTGCGGCGTCGGCGGCCAGGGCGTGCAGTCACCGGCGGCGAGGGCGCGACGGCCACCGGCCGGAAGCGGGGTGGCCGCGGGCTGGAGGGGCGACGTCAGGGCAGGGGCGCAGAGGCGGGGGAGGGGCTCCGGCCCGGCGGAGCTTAGCAGCGGGGCGGGGAGGGGTGGAGGCGGCCGGAGGGGAGGGTGGCCGCGGCGTGGCGAGGCCGGCCAGAGGAGCG
>LR738715.1:600984317-601018492 GCA_902687465.1 Secale cereale | reverse complement strand
TTTTTATTTTATTTTAGTTTAGGATTTACTTTTATTTATTTTTCTGTTTTAGTTTTAATTTATTTAAAACACTTAGGCATTTTTAGAAATTGCAAAACCTACACCAAAATTAATGGTGCAATATTTAGCACCGCATGAACATTTTTGTTTGACTTTTATTGTTGCATTTATTGTTGCATTTATATTTGGATTTTAATTCGAACGGTTTTTCGATAACAGCGAGATTATCAACAGTAACACGATGACGTGTCACCATTAACGTGGGATTACTGTAGCTTGATTATCCGGGCGTTACATCATGCAAGTTCTTTTCCATAAGCATGTATGACTATATTCGGAATACATGCCTACATTGCATTGATGAACTGGAGCTAGTTTTGTGTCAACCTAGGTTATAACTTCTACATGATGAATTGCATCCGACGTAATTTCCCATCACTGATCCAATGCCTACGAGCATTACCTATATTGCTAGTTACTTATTTACTTTTTTGTTGCTACTATCACAAAAACTACAAAAACACTATCATTACTTTTATTGCTGCTACCGCCACTATCATATCACTTTGCTACTAAACTATCTTGCTGCAGATACTAAGTTTCCAGGTGAGGTTGAATTGACAACTCAGCTGCTAATACTTGAGAGTATTCTTTGGATCCCCTTGTGTCGAATCAACAAATTTGGGTTGAATACTTTACCCTCGAAAACTGTTGCGATCCCCTACACTTGTGGGTTATCAACTCTCTAGAAAGCATCAGTGGTATCCCTGTCCTCTGCATTTTCCTTAGTCTTCTCCACAACTGTTTGTATCTGAGGGATCTTCACATCAAGATCATAGAATTTGGTTTCAACGATCCTCTCAAGACTCTCTTAATTTTGAGTCAAGCTAGCCAGGGTCTTCTCAATCATCAGCATCATCATCATCCCTCATGGATGGTCTTCCAATGACTCTGGCCATAGTTTCATCACTCTTTCCTTCCTTTTCTTTCCTCCATCAGCCTCATCATCTCTTGATTCAAGAGTGAACTCCATAGTTTCTTGGGTTGAGGCTCTGGTTTTTGACATGGGAATCCTCTTGGTGGGAGCTTCCCTATTCAGTCCTGGCTTGACAGCTCTAGCAATATCCTCCTTTCTCACAGGCTGCTTCTTGGAAGTGACCTCTTGAGCCACAAAGTCCTCATCTTCACTGTCAGAATTTTTCATTTTTCTTGACTTGGTAGCAGCTTTTGGTAGGTTACTGGGTGTGCTTCTGCTACCTTCATCATAGTTGCAGGAGGGGCTACTGCCCTCACTGAGGTTCATCTACTCCTCTGACCAGTTCTGACTGTCACTATTCTCTGGCATATCTGAAACTGATCCTGTGAAAAGTTGGGTATGGATAGAGTGGATGACCATCACAAAGTACAACTGTTTTTGCAAAAAGTTGAGACAAAAACTTAACTTTAGTTTTCTGCAGAAAGCATTTCGGAGCAACCGATTTGACAAACTCGGTGGCACCTAAGCTTAACCAAAGACTAAAACATACCATTTCGGTCAGACCGAGAGGCAGTTCGGTGACTTCGAGAAGCTAGGGTTTCACTGAAAAAGTGATTTCGATCGCACCGATTTGTGTATTTTGGTCAGACCAAGGTGTACATAGTGCAATAGGCAAGGCCAATCGGTGTGACCGAGATCCTTAGATCGGTCGGTCTGAGATGGTTCGGCGGAAACCTAACCCTAAGTTTTTGCATCAAATCTAATATAGGGAATTCCTGAGTGGATAGAACAATCTCATACGTGGTAAGAACAATGGCAATGTCTTTTGTGGAAGAATCGGAGTTTGAGAAAGCACAAAAGGGTCGAGCTCATACCCTAACTTGGTGATGAACTCTCTACGACGACAATGGTGGTGGAGATTCCATTGACGGCGGCGGAGACCAGCGACAGGAGGCACTGGCAACGACGGCGATGATCCGGAGACCAAGGGGGCGGCAGAGCTGGGAAGCGCGGTTGAGAGGTTGTTGGATTTTTCAAAATTTCAACCCGCGGTATATATACCAAGTCGGTGTGACCGACTAGGACAACTCGGTGGCACTGAGATGCAAAACTGCTAGCAGTTACCGCAACTTGGTGTGACCGAACTATTCTAATTGGTTGCACCGAGGTGAAATCCTAGATCAGCTTAATGAATTCGGTGAGACCGAGTGGAATGAGTTGGTCTGACCGAGATGCATTAAGAGGTTTTGGAGTTTAAGCCCTTGACGGATCGGTGACACCGAGTGCTCCTCACCCAGTGGGTCCGAATTCGACCTGTTTAAACTTTGTGATGTAGCATGAATAGAGTTTGAGACGAGAAAAGCATAGATAGCTAGAGGGAGTACCTAGGCATTCTTGTCCATCCATTTGGCAAAAGAGAAAAAAGCCAAACAACCAAAGCAACAAATGGATGTCCTCGGATGTGAAAAATATGCAACCAACATGCCCACACAGTAAGATGGCAAATAAAACATGTGGCAAAGCATGCACAAGCACTCTAGCATCTATCAAACAATTGACGATGACTAGGTCATCTATATATGAGTATATTGACTTAGGAGTCAAATGAGAACATTTGATCATAGGTCATACTCATCGATTAAGCACAAGTGGGGTTACCACTTTTACATAAAGCATTGTTGTGTTCACATCATTAGAGCTGCTTTAGCTCAATTTTTAGAGTAAAGCCCCCCCTATATGTGATATCCTCCATTAGAGGGATGAACTAACCTTGGGTTTTGTCAATGATGACTTCATGTAGATGTTGAAGATGTGGATGCTCAATGTTGATGTAGATCATTTGGAGCAATCCATCGGAGTGAGTTGCACTTTCAATATCTACATGGGTTAGTCCCACAAGGAACATACAAGGATATCCATAGACATAGAGTGAAACACACACATAATGATGTCCATGAAAGCATTAGATTATCTTGTCCCGTGTCTTACCAACAAGAGGGTTTGTGACTCCTTGAACTAGTGCAAGATATGGAATTTGATTGCACTTGTCCTTGCCAAAATGAATATGAGTGAAATATGTTGCCGGAGTCACCCTCAAGAACTCTCTAGTTCTTCTTCTTTGGGATCCACATCAACTTGATGGGAATCCTCAGAGTTGTAGTCGTACTTGATGAAGTAGAACTTGAAGTAGTCTTGGGAACCCGCTTGACCAATGCCTTAGGAGCTTCTTCAAATGAATCAATCTCTTCTTGAAGCTTGTCCTTGCCCTTTAGCTTGTGGTATTGTGGTGGAAGATCATCTTGAGTTTGTGTTCCCTTGATGGAAGTGGGGCCATACTTCTCTTGTTGAGGAACAAACTTTGTCTTGGGTTCTTGATCTTCTTCCCACTCAACTCCATTGGCATTGAACTTTTGTTCAAAACCAAAACCTTGATTCTTCCTATGACTTCCTTGCTTGCGTACAATTTCCTCAAATTGCTTACTCCCGGCAAGACTCTTGTAAACACGTTTCTCTATAATTCCCTTCAATAAGCTATTTTCTTGCTCAAGTGTAACTTGGCTAAGAGAATCATTAGTGAAATCAAGAGAACTACTAGAAGCAACAATATTGGATTTAACATGATTATTGTTACTACTAGAGGAATAATCTTTCTTGTACTTATTTATAGATTTTACTTGAGGCATATAAGTAGACAAGAGTAAACGCTTGGCAATGTAAGAAGAACTTTTATTTCGAAGATCATCATTTATTACCTTTAAGAACCCACGCTCTTGCTCTAAGCGTAGCTTCTCATGAGTTTTTAAAAGTTCTAGATGATCCTCTAACGTTGTTTCATGAGCTAACTTAGGAGTGTTTAGTTCTTTAGTTAGACGCTCAATCTCCTTCTTATCATTATTATTCGTTTCATCTTGATTAGCATGATTAATAGAAATTTCATCATAGTTTTCATCACTAGTGCTACCAACAAGTAAATCATCATCTCCTAGCAAATCATCTTCGTCACTATTGAAATCAAGATATTCGGGGTGTGATACCTTAGGGCCTTTAGCCATTAAGCATCTTCCAATTCCTTCATTAGGTGAGTCAAATATATCGTAGGAGTTGGATGACAGAAGAGCAATTCTGGCAACACCTTCATCTTGAGTATCTTCAGAGTCGGAGTGATAGCTTCTCTCGGAGTAGTTATCGGAGTCAGAACCGGATACCCATTCACAACATGAGCTTGATGTCTTCATCTTGTGTAGCTCCTTGATGATTTGTCCTTCCTTTCTGAATCCTTGCTTCTACAAGAAGGTCTTCGTTCATAACGATCATCTCTACTCCTTCTCTCTCTTGGTGGTCATTCATCTCTTTTACTTCTTCTTTTGGGTGAATCTTCTCTTCTCTTGAATGGAGCCGTACACTCATTTGAGTAGTGTCCGGGTCTCCCATAATTGTAGCAATTGCGATCACGACTAGAAGATCTTTTGTCATTGTAGGATCTTAACTTGGAACTTCTCTCTTTGCTTCTATTCTTGTAGAATTTGTTGAAGTTCTAAACCATTAAGCTCAATTATTCATTCAAGACTTGTTTATCACTTGATGTGGTAGGAGCATCACATCAGGCTTTGTAAGCACCACTAGACTTGTTGTGATGCTCTTCCTTATCCTTGAGTGACATCTCATGAGCAACAATTCTACCAATGACTTCCATTGGCTTCAGATCTTTGTAGTTGGGGATCATTTGGATCAAAGTGCACATGTATCATATTTTCCATACAAGGCTCTTATGATCTTCTTGATGATGAATATGTCGGTCATCTCTTCGCTTCCTAAGCCGGCAATCTCATTTGTGATGAGAGTAAGCCTAGAGTACATTTCAACGACTCCTTCACCAACCTTCATCTTGAACTTAACAAGTTGACTTTGAAGCATCCTTGACGGACTTGGTACCTTCGTGCATATAAACCAAAGTATCCCAAATTTCCTTTGCATTCTGAAGACAGCTGATTTTGTTGAATTCTTCGGGGCACAATCCATTGAAAAGAATATCGCAAGCTTGAGCATTGTATTGCAACATCTTCAATTCTTCCACGGACGCTTCATGATCCGGTTCTCTTCCATCCTCGAAGTATTCACCTTGCAAACCAATTCGCACAATAGCCCAAATGGTAGGGTTATGTCCAAGAATATGCATTTTCATTTTATGTTTCCAACTAGCGAAATTAGTAGCATCAAAGTAAGGACCTCTATGGTGATAACTTCCCTCACTAGACGCCATACTCTCCTAGGTTTTGAAACCAAGGCTATGATCACCAAAGCTATGGAAATCAAGGCAAATGGAGACCAAAGCTCTGATACCAATTGTAGGATCTAAAGTAGGTCTAGAGGGAGGCTGATTAGACTACTTGACCAAATAAAAATCTAGCCTTTTCCCAATTTAAGTGTTGGTAGATTTTAGCAATTACAACAAGTCAAGTAACCAACCTACACATGCAATTCGAAGAGTGTAGTAGCGGAAAGTAAATCATTGCATATGAAGTTAAAGGGAGGGGTTTGGAGAGTGCAAACGCAATGGAGACACAAAGATTTTTGGCATGGTTCCGATAGGTGGTGCTATTGTACATCCACGTTGATGGAGACTTCAACCCACGAAGGGTAACGAGTGCGCGAGTCCACGGAGGGCTCCACCCACAAAGGGTCCATGAAGAAGCAACCTTGTATATCCCACCATGGCCATCACCCACGAAGGACTTGCCTCAGTCGGGTAGATCTTCAGGAAGTAGGCGATCTTCTTGCCCTTACAAACTCCTTGGTTCAACTCCACAATCTTGTCGGAGGCTCCCAAGTGACACCTAACCAATATAGGAGACAGCACTCTCCAAAATGTAATAAATGGTGTGTTGATGATGAACTCGTTGCTCTTGTGCTTCAGGTGATAGTCTCCCCAACACTCAACTCTCTCTCACAGATTAGGATATGGTGGAAATTAAAGATGATTTGAGTGGAAAGTAACTTGGGGAAGGCTAGAGATCAAGATTCTTGTGGTAGGATTGGTATATCTTGGTCTCAACACATGAGTAGGTGGTTCTCTCTTAGAAAACGAGCAGTGGAAGTGTAGGCATATTCTGATGGCTCTCTCACAAATGGATATGGGGGTGTAGGGGTATATATAGCCTCCACACAAAATCCAACCGTTACACACATTTGACCCAACTCGGTCAGACCGAATAGAAGAACTCGGTTAGACTGGAGCAGTTCAAAATGTGAACGTTAGAAATCTTGGTGGGACAAACATGGTAAACTCGGTGTGACCGATGTGCTAGGGCTATGGCAAAACCTCATCTTGATGGCGCCGATTGTATGAACTTGGTGAGACCGATTTCGGCAAAGAGCAATACAGATAGTAGGTCAAGAAAACTTGGTGGGACCGATCACTCAGTTCGATGAGACCGAAACATTACGAAGGGAAACAGAGAGTTTACCATGCAAACTTGGTGGGACTGATCGCTCTTCTCGGTGGGACCGAAACGTTGATAACCCTCAACCATAAGGGATCGAGATAGTCTTCGCGGGTAAGAATAACCCAATTTATTGATTCGACACACGGGGAGCCAAAGAGTATTTATAAGCTTTAACAGTTGAGTTGTCAATTCAACCGCACCTGAAATATACTAACTTGCAACAAAAGATAAGTGGTAACAGTGATATGATAGTGATGATAGTAATAGTAAAAGTAAATAGTAACAGTAGATAGCAAAGTAAATAGTAAAAGTAGCGACTAGTAACAAGCAAGGTTTAAAATACTGTAGGCTAGGGAGATGGATGGTTGGGCGTTGCATGGATGAGATAGATTCTAACTTGGGGCACGGCACACGGAAAAGTAATGATCATCTAGGAAAATATCAAACATTAGGCATGTA
Organism: Secale cereale; assembly: GCA_902687465.1. NCBI lineage: Eukaryota > Viridiplantae > Streptophyta > Magnoliopsida > Poales > Poaceae > Secale > Secale cereale. The sequence continues at coordinate 601,011,613 of LR738715.1, read as the reverse complement.
TCCCGTAGGTAGTTGTACGTGCTTGCAATAAGAACTTGCACAACATCTTTTGTCCTACCATCCCGCTACGAACGGGGCCAAAAGGAACTAATGGATATTAAGGTGCTCCTGTCAAAGAGCACCGGAACAAAGCAATGAACTCAATGGATACATGTAATCCTCAAACTACGGACCATCCCCTTTGGTGTCCCAAGCTGTCACTTTTGGGATCGCCGGTTCCGAACCGTAACAGGTGCATACAACTCATAGATAGGATCAAGAACACAAATATATTCATGCAAACACATATGGTTCAGATCTGAAATCATGGCACTCGGGCCCTAAGTGTCAAGCATTAAGAATAACAAGTTGTAGCAAAGATGATAAACACCATACTAGATGATAGGCAACATGCCCCCAACAATCTGACGAACTATTACATGATCTAACTCATCCAATCCCTACCATCCCCTTCGCCTACAGCAAGGGAATTACTCACACATGAAGGGGGAAGTCATGGAGGGATGATGGAGTGGTGATGATGATGACGATGGTGACGATCTCCCCTCTCCGGAGGCCAAATCAGCCTCCAGATTAGCCCTCCCGAAGAAGAACAGAGGGTGGCGGGGGCTCCACGACGAAAAACAGCGAAATGACTTCCGATCTGGGATTTCTGCGTCGGGAGGAAAAATACGGGCTAAAGTAGGGCACCAGGGGGTGTGGGGCCCACCCAGGCGCCCCTCCCGGCGCGGCCCAGGGGGGGGGGGGCGCCCACAGGGCGCCTGGGCACCCCCTGGCCCCCCTCTGGCCCCACTTCTGGCATTTGGTTTCCTCGGGTGCGTGGATTTTTCGTGATTTTTCGTGGATTTTTCTGAGATGCTTAAAAATCCGTTTTCCTGCACACAAATAAACCATATAGGCAGCTCTGCTGAAAACAGCATCAGTCCGGGTTAGTTTAGTCCAAATCATGCAAGAATGAGGTCAAAACAATATCAAAAATGTTGGAAAAGTAGATACATTTGAGACGTATCAACTCCCCCATGCTTAGCATATTGCTTGTCCTCAAGCAATTCAGTTCAACGCACTGGACGCGACAAAGAAAACTTTGACAAACTCTTTTGCTTCATTAGATGTATATAAGCATGTACTACGAAAAGAGTTCAGCAAGTATTAAAACAGTACTTATGAGAATAATGCAAGGAGCAATCCTTCTTTCAAGTGACCAGTCACAAATAATTAAGAGTAAACAATATATTACCGAAAATCAAGACAAGATCACATTGCACATAGCTTGAGCATATTAAGGTGGTATCTCGCTAGCCTCCATGAGTGAAGCAAAACATAAATGCAGAGACTCCTCCAGAGTTTTAAAGGAGACTAGAACTAAGAATTTCAGAATAAATCATATCACAAGTATGCAGAAGACAATGTAATACTTTGGGACAATGCACATTACACTCAGAATGACAATTATGCTCTCCTAGTCAGTGCTTTGAAGAAGGAAGATGAGACTCTCGAACTGTGGCTTTTATTGGGAAAGTTGAAAACCCGTGATCGGAAACAAAAACTTAACATGTACCAGAGCTCTTGGTTTTAAAAACAGAAGTAAATGTGTTTTTGAGAGGTGCATATTTCGTCAACGAATGCTAGCAGATAACTCAATCACTTTTTAAGCCAGACAAGTCTCGAGGAACGGCTCCCGCATGGGGACGATCACATCCTCTTAATCTCCTTTGTTTATCACTGCCAAAGTTTTCTGATTTCTCATGAACAAAGCGTGAAGGAGGGTTCGTTTGTTATATTATCTTTTTGAGCCGGGCGCACTCAATGCCAGTTCCTTTTCATATTAGGGGTTCGCACATTATACATGCAATCCAGGGGTGAAACTTGTCCAACTTAAAGAGATCATGAATTAACTACTACTTCCTCATGAGCTAAAACATAGGCACAAAAAGAGAAATGCTTTTGATTAATTTCGAGTTGGTACACGAAAGTCTTCGTTAGGAATGGCAGGTAAATACCATGTATAGGAAGGTATAGTGGACTCATATGGCATAACAGGTTCAAAGGTTTTGGATGCACAAGCAGTCATTCCTCTTAGTACGGGTGGAGGTTTAGCAAAAGACTGGGAAGCGATCAACTAGAGAGCAATAACGGTCATAATCATGCAGAGCGACAAAGCAACATTGAATCGGGCATGCAAGTGATATAACTATTCTAAAACTCAAAGGTCATCAAGGCAAAGTAGACTTTTTAGTCTTAAACATGTGTAAGCATGTGCCAAGTCAATCCAAAAATTCTCTAAAGGGAAATACCACCCTAGTATGCCAGACTATGAACAGTGCGATGCATGTAGATCATTTCAATAACACATTATATACTCTAGTTATTGGAGACTAGCCACAAGGAAAGCATGAACCACTGGAAGAGCATTGTAAACATAGCACTATGTCGCTACAAGCTGGTCTCTAGATCATAAGTACAGGCATATGTACAAAAGTAGAAACAATAAGAGTTCATACCGGTCTTCCTTGTTGCTTCCTTTCAGTCGATCTTCGTCATTACTGCTTGTCACTTGCACGATCGAACGTAGGAAATATAATCGAATGCCATCACAGACTCGAGCTGATCTCTGAAAACAAAGCAAACTAAAGAGAGAAAGGAAATATTTTTGGGTTTTCTCAAAAGTTGAACAAAAAGCAGAAGAAAGAGAAAATCTTTTTGTTGTTTTTGCAAATAGAGGGATAAAGAAGAATGGGCAAAAAATTCGAAAAGATCAAAGCGAATAAAACGGATAATACAATGAAAAAGTGAGAAGGGCACGTACTCCCCCAAGCTTAGGCTTTTGGCCTAAGTTGGTAGCAGCTACTGCCCCCAGGAGCCTCCTGCTCCAGGGGTATGGTGGTGAGACCAAGGGTCGTAGAAGGATGATGGCGCATACACCGAACTCCTCGGAGTCTCCCACGAGGAAGGTTCCGAGCGCCAAACAGAGGAAGACCCTTCACCAAACTCGGTGGCGGTCTCACCCTGAAAATGTGGTATCTCACCGTGCCTCTCCCCGTCGAGCACAACCCCCTCCATGGGGTTATGGAACTGATGCTGGACCATGAACTCATCGAACTGGACAACATCAAAGGACCATCCGTTCCTGCGAGAAAAGTCAAACAAAAGAGGTGCAGGTAGACGGATCTCGCGTTCCGCGGTAGTTCCGAAACGCAAGATATAAACAAGGTTATCAAGCTCAGAACCCATGGTAACAAACTTATGCCTTTTCATAGCAGCAAGATCAAAGCTTAAATAAGTAAAAGGAGTATCATCAGGGTGTGGGGTGCCTCCAAGATGCTCTAAGATAAGTGTGGCATAAATGCCACCATATAAGTCCCCCTTGTTACCGTTCATAGCAAGGCGTCGAGCAATTAAGGTACCAATATTATAATCAGACCTCCCTGAGAGGGCTGCTGCCAGGATAGCAATATTCGGAGCAGAAATGTTGCTCGTGTTGTCACGAGCTAACACCCCTCTAGCAATGTAATATGCAAAATACCTGAGGTGAGGAAACAAGATACTGGAGATCTTCGACCGATGAATATCCCTCGTACCCATGCTGCAGAGAGAGTTGATGACGGTTTTCAGCTCGGAGGGCTGAGTGGCCATCCTTGCCGTCCTCCCAACGTTCGGCACACCTATTACTTCACAAAAATTTCCCAGAGTCATGGTGATAAGATCATTATAAATTTTAAACTCAATAGCACCTGAATCAGGATTATATCTAAAACTGTTAATGAAACCGGAGGTGAGTTTCTGATACTGAGTAACACGGCTCGTGACGAGTCGTGTCAAATCTGCATTAGCACAAAGATTATAAAACTCATCCTTGATTCCCGCAGCTTCCATGAATTCATCACATGGAAATGTCATCGCACGTGCTGGACTTGTGTCTTCCAACAACTCCGGGGGCACATGATCTTCATTATAGCTCACCCTAGCAGTCGATGGTGAAGCTGCGGCTCTAGTGACTCGATCGGAGTGTGCGGGCCTCCTCTTCTCAAGCCATCCTTTTTCCTTCCTAACAAACTCATTTCTGATTTTTTTTACAATTTACAAAAACAAGGATTAAAACAAAGTGAGCTAAGGCAAACTACTCAACTCACTTGCCCAAGGCATAAACTTGCATCAAAACTTGGAAAACAACTTTCTACACATGCATGCAAGCTCATCTCTACAGCACCAAGAACTACTAAATACTCACAAATGAGGCCACCAATCAAAAATCTAATTGGAGGGGTGGAGGAGTCACATACCAAGGGAGTATTTGCTCAAAATTTCAGCTCAAATGATGGGCTGTAGAGAGAGATCGAAGAATCGCCCCCAAGAACAACAAGAACAAGAAGAACAAGACCAGAACTCGGGTTTCTGGAAAAAGAGAGAGAGAGGGGAGGAAGAAGTACCTGGAGGGGGGTCCCGTGGGCCCCAGGCGCCCTGTGGGCGCGGCCAGGGGCTGGGCCGCGCCAGCTGGTCGCCTGGGCCACTGGTGGGCCCCCCTGGCTGGCCCCAGGACTTTCCGGTTCTCTCCCGTTGTGGAAATTTTTAATATAATTTTTCTGGAATTTTTCTGAAAACTTCACTGTTGAAATTTTTTCGAAGTTCAAAAAGCTGCGAAACTCTCTGAAAACTTGAAGCAGTTAGTAGTATTGTGAAGCTTCAAAAACATAGATACTTGGTACAGCAAGTATGACAACACTAAAAACAAATAAAAACATAGAAAGCTCAACTTTTTATCCGTATCTAACACGTTCACTAGTAAGGTTGATCAAGTCTTACCAACAAACAAGCGGTATATAGAACAAAAAGTCTCACCTCCTACGAAGTAATCACTGAACTTTTACCTTGATGGACATTGTCCCTACCATGATAGTTTTGTATTTGTGAGGCACATGTAGTGGACAGTCCCATTCTCCAATTTTCACGGTCTCGATATTCTCTATAGAGTTGAGGGCATGCCTCCTGTCGGTCTTCTTCGGAAAATATACCGTGTGTTCTTTATCATTCACATGAAAGGTAACCTTCCCTTTGTTGCAATCAATAATAGCACCTGCGGTGTTAAGGAAAGGTCTACCAAGAATAATGGACATGCTCCCATCCTCGGGCATGTCAAGCACAACAAAATCAGTAAGAATTAAACAATTAGCAACTTCAACTGGAACATCCTCACAAATACCTATCGGAACAGCGGTTGACTTGTCAGCCATCTGAAGGGAGATATCTGTAGGAATTAGTTTCTCTAAACAAAGCCTCTCGTAAAGAGAGAGAGGCATAACACTCACTCCCGCTCCAAGATCACATAAAGCAGTTTTGACATAATTATTCTTTATGGAGCAAGGGATGGTGGGTATACCTGGATCACCGAGCTTCTCAGGAATCTTTCCACTGAAAGAATAGTTAGCAAGCATAGTAGATATTGCATCATTAGGGACTTTTCTTTTGTTAGTGACAATATCTTTCATATATTTTGAATAAGGGAGTAACTTGATAGCATCAGTCAAAGGAATTTGAAGAAAAAGAGGTTTAATCCATTCACAAAACTTATTGTAATGCTCTTCTTCTTTAGATTTGATGGACTTACCTGGAAAGGGCATGGGTTTCTGTACCCATGGTTCTTTCTCCTTCCCATGTTTCCTTGCGATGAAGTCTTCTTTAGCGTACCTCTTACGTTTGTCAGGTGCTTCTTCTTCTCGAACTTCAGGCGGATCATTCTTTTCATTATCATTACCTTCAGGTTCAACACCGTCTTCAGTCTTAGCATCAGAGATAGATACACTGTTGGGATCAATAGCTGGCTCTTCATTTGCAATAGGATCATTAGAATTGTCAGTCTCTTTATGTTTCTTTTTCTTATTTGGAGAGACAACAATTTCTTCTTCCTGCATTTGAGAATCTTGCTCGATTCTCTTCGGATGTCCCTCTGGATAAAGAGGATCTTGAGTACTAGTTCCTCCTCGGGTCTTAATCCCAAAAGCCTGCAATTTATCTTGTTTGACATTGTTAGCAAGCAAACCTCTTTGCACATTAGAAATTTGATCAAGCTGAGTTTGGACCATATGAAAATGCTTCACAAGACATTGAACATCATTAACTGTTCTATCTAAAACACCAAGCAACTTTTGATAGCAAGGGAATTATCATGCAACTGACTTTCTATCCTCTCATTAAAATGATTCTGTTTCATAATAAAGTTATCAAACTCATCTAAACATTGATCAGGAGGCTTACCATGAGGGATGTCACTTGCGTTGAAATCTAAAAGAGAGTGTACCTCTACCATAGGAGGGTGAGTGGTAGGCTCACACAGCTTCTCAATAGGGGGTAGATTCTTCACGTCTTCAGCTTTAATACCTTTCTCTTTAATAGACTTCTTTGCTTCTCGCATATCTTCGGGGCTTAGAACAAACATGCCCCTCTTCTTTGTTGGTGGAGGTGGTTCAGGGACGGACCAATCTTTATGGTTTTTGGCAATCCTGCCCATTAAATCTTCCGCATCGTCCTGTGTTCTTTTCCTGAAAACACAACCAGCACAACTGTCCAAATAGGACCTAGATTCATCAGTTAGACCAACATAGAATATATCAATTAATTCATTCTTAGGAACTCCATGCCCTGGTCTAGCCTGAATCAAACCGCAGTACCTCCCCCAAGCTTTAGGGAGGGACTCATCCTGCAACTGTTTAAAATTATAAATTCTTTGTAAAGCAGCATGTTGCATATGAGCAGGAAAGTACTTATCAACAAAAGAGTGAGTTAAGTCCTGAGGACTCTTAATAGAACCGCATGGGAGTGAATCATACCATACTTTAGCACCTTCCTTCAAGGAGAAAGGAAGAAGCTTGGTCACATAAAAGTAGCGTATCTTCTCATCTATGGTAAACATGCTACCTAGTTCACCAAGTTTAGTTAGGTGTGCAATAGCATCATCATTTTCTCTGCCATAAAAGGGGTCAGCTTCAACCATAGGTATAAGTGAAAGATCAACAGAGAAATCAAAATCAGGGTCATCAATGCATATAGGAGATGTAGCAAACTCAGGATTAGGAACGGTTTTGTTTTTCAAAGAGTGTTTTTCAAATATTTTCTTAATAGTTTCAGGGTCAGAGCCGGCAAACTCTGTCAGTTCCCTGCATAAATCTTCATCAAGTATATAGTAATCATCATTAAGGAGCCTCTCCTGGAGTTTACTCAAATCAGGATAATCATAAGTTTCACCAATAGGGTAGCGAGTAACAGGAAGTTCAATTCCATATTTTTCAGCAGCAGCAGTAATTTGTTTCTCAAGAGCATAACCAAGCGAACTAATATCATCATCAAAAGTAGTGGAAGCATCATCAAGAGTATCAGACATAGTAACAGATTCAGTAGGAGCATCATGTGGTGGTGGTGAGGCAAACTTACTCATAACAGAAGGTGAATCAAGCGTAGCACTAGTGCTCAGAGCAGTACCTCTTCTTGTAGTGGATCGTAATATCGGAACCTTGGGGTCACCTTTCATACCCATAGTGAATAAAGTGCAGCAGGTAGGATACCTCAAGTAGACTTGTAAATATTGCTATGCTCCCCGGCAACGGCGCCAGAAAACGGTACTTGATAACCCTCAACCGTAAGGGATCGAGATAGTCTTTGCGGGTAAGAATAACCCAATTTATTGATTCGACACACGGGGAGCCAAAGCGTATTTATAAGCTTTAACAGTTGAGTTGTCAATTCAACCGCACCTGAAATATACTAACTTGCAACAAAAGATAAGTGGTAACAGTGATATGATAGTGATGATAGTAATAGTAAAAGTAAATAGTAACAGTAGATAGCAAAGTAAATAGTAAAAGTAGCGACTAGTAACAAGCAAGGTTTAAAATACTGTAGGCCAGGGAGATGGATGGTTGGGCGTTGCATGGATGAGATAGATTCTAACTTGGGGCACGGCACACGGAAAAGTAATAATCATCTAGGCAAATATCAAACATTAGGCATGTATCCCATAGGTAGTTGTACATGCTTGCAATAAGAACTTGCACAACATCTTTTGTCCTACCATCTCGCTACGAACGGGGCCAAAAGGAACTAATGGATATTAAGGTGCTCCTGTCAAAGAGCACCGGAACAAAGCAATGAACTCAATGGATACATGTAATCCTCAAACTACGGACCATCCCCTTTGGTGTCCCAAGCTGTCACTTTTGGGATCGCCGGTTCCGAACCGTAACAGGTGCATACAACTCATAGATAGGATCAAGAACACAAATATATTCATGCAAACACATATGGTTCAGATCCGAAATCATGGCACTCGAGCCCTAAGTGTCAAGCATTAAGAATAACAAGTTGTAGCAAAGATGATAAACACCATACTAGATGATAGGCAACATGCCCCCAACAATCTGACGAACTATTACATGATCTAACTCATCCAATCCCTACCATCCCCTTCGCCTACAGCAAGGGAATTACTCACACATGAAGGGGGAAGTCATGGAGGGATGATGGAGTGGTGATGATGATGACGATGGCGACGATCTCCCCTCTCCGGAGGCCAAATCAGCCTCCAGATTAGCCCTCCCGAAGAAGAACAGAGGGTGGCGGCGGCTCCGCGACGAAAAACAGCGAAAGGACTTCCGATCTGGGATTTCTGCGTCGGGAGGAAAAATACGGGCTAAAGTAGGGCACCAGGGGGTGTGGGGCCCACCCAGCCCCCCCCCCTGGCGCGGCCCAGGGGGGCGCGCCCACAGGGCGCCTGGGCACCCCCTGGCCCCCCTCTGGCCCCACTTCTGGCATTTGGTTTCCTCGGGTGCGTGGATTTTTCGTGATTTTTCGTGGATTTTTCTGAGATGCTTAAAAATCCGTTTTCCTGCACACAAATAAACCATACAGGCAGCTCTGCTGAAAACAGCGTCAGTCCGGGTTAGTTTAGTCCAAATCATGCAAGAATGAGGTCAAAACAATATCAAAAGTGTTTGGAAAAGTAGATACGTTTGAGACGTATCAAACGTTATGAAGGGAAACAGAGAGTTTGCAAAGCCATATCGGTTAGACCGAGATCTGTATCAATGTGAGCAAATTGTCTAGGGTTTCTGGCAGTGGCTATGTGATGTCTACACACGCTTCTACTCTTGTAGACTATGTTGGGCCTCCAAGCGCAGAGGTTTGTAGGACAGCAGCAAATTTCCCTCAAGTGGATGACCTAAGGTTTATCGAACTCAGGGAAGTAGAGGTTGAAGATGGTCTCTCTCAAGCAACCCTGCAACTAAGATACAAGTAGTCTCTTGTGTCCCCAACACACCTATTACACTTGGTAGATGTATAGGTGCACTAGTTCGGCGAAGAGATGTTAAATGGCAAGTGATATGGATGGCAAAACAAAGTAATATAAATCTGTAATAAAAAGTGCAGCAAGGAAACAAGTGGTAAACGTGAGCACAAATGGTATTGCAATGGTGGAAACAAGGCCTAGGCTTCATACTTTCACTAGTGGCAACTCCCAACAACATTAACATAATCGAATCACATGATATTTCCCATAAAACATGCAAAGGGGACACACTCGGAGGTCATTCCTTCGTGGTCAAGAGAGGACGAGAATTATGTAGGGCTACAAAAGCACACCTCAAAGTTCGTAGTTCTCAATCTAAGGATTTCCCAATGTCACCGCGGCCATCCAAAGAGAGTCCCACAATCACCACAACATATCTAAAGGATAGTCAAAGACAAGCACCAAGAGACTCTCAATCTTCAATCAACACACAAGAGAGGAATCACTCATGAAAATACTTTTCTAATCCATGTCCAATAGACCGCTGTCACCTTGGTCTCGGGGATTATACTAGATAAAGACAAGTGAGTACATCAATACAATACATAGAGGAAGGGGAAACATCATGGGATCACCCTAGATTAACATAGCCTATGATCACAATGAAGATCACATCATGGGAGAGAGAATTGACCACATAGCTACTGGTAAGAACCTCAGCCCCGAGGAGGAACTACTCCCGCACCATGGAGGGAGGAAGCAACGTCGATGGAGATGAATCCGGGGGCACTTCCCCGTCCCGGCAGGGTGCAGGCGCAGGAATTCTGGTCCCCCGAAGCTTGATGGAGATGGCGGCGGAGATCGAAATCGCGTCTGGAGAAAAGGGGTCTGGAATCAGGGTTTCCTCGACGGACCTTAAATATATGCAAAAGGGGGTCACCAGAGGGGGTCAGGGGTGCCCAGGCGCCCCCCCGGCGCGGCCCAGGGGGGCCGCGCCCACAAGCCGCCTGGAGCCCCTGTGGGTCCCCCCCGGCTGTACTTTGGCCGCACGGTAGCTCCTGGAACGCTGATTTTTATATATTTTTTCTGGATTTTTCTGGGCAGTTCTCGAAACATGAAAACCTGAAATACAAAAACAGCCGAAAACAGAAACTGGCACTGGGGTGCACTGGATTAGTAATTAGTCCAAATATGATCAAAAGTGTATGGAAGTGTATGAATATCATAGCAATATCACCCAAAAGTGGCATGGAGCAAGCAGAAATTATAGATACGTTTTGGACGTATCAACATCCCCAAGCTTAATTCCTGCTCGTCCTCGAGTAGGTAAATGATAACAAGAATAATTTCCGTGGTGACATGCTATTAACCATATAGGACTTTTTCATAGTCATATGACAAAAGCTTACTGAGACAATGATTCTATAGTAATTAAGTTGCCTCATGAGAAAATCACAAATGACTGAAAGTTTAACAATATGAAACTGAAACATCAAAAAGATTTGCAATGAACATGATGTGCAAATATGACAAAGTGATATCTAGCTTGCCCCCTTTAGTGAAGCAAAACATAAATGCAGGGGCACCTTCAATGTTTAAGTGATGACTAGATACAATCATTTCAGAATAAACGATATCACAATCATGCAAAAGACAATGCTACTTTGGGACAATGCACATTACACTCAGAATGACAATCATGCTCTCAATAGTTGGTGATTCAACATAAAAGTAAAAGGATGGTTATGTGCTAGAGCCTTTTATTTTGAAAACATGGAAGCAATTGTGTCAACGGTAGTAGTACTTCATATGTGTCATGCATAAGACATCCTATAAGTTGCAAGCCTCATGCATCGAATACTAATAGTGCTCGCACCTTGTCCTAATTGGCTCGGATTTCCATGGGTTATCATTGCATTGCATATGTTTCAACCAAGTGTCACAAAGGGGTACCTCTATGCCACCTGTACAAAGGTCCAAGGAGATAGATCGCATTCGATTTCTCGTTTTTGATAGATCTCAACTTGAGGACATCCATACCGGGACGACATAGAAAATAGATGATGGACTCCTCTTTAATGCATAAGCATATTCTCATGAGAGATTGAGGATTAAGGTCCAAGCTAAAACTTCCACCATGATGCATGGCTTTGGTTGGCGGCCCAATGTTCTTCTCTAACAATATGCATATTAATTCAACCCACGGTAAATCACCCTTACTTCAGACAAGACGAACATGCATAGCAACTCACATGATATTCAACAAAAGTGTGACAGTTGATGGCGTCCCCAAAAACATGGTTACCGCTCAGCAAGCAACTCATAAGAAATAAGATACATAGGCAACATATTCTTTACCACAATAGTTTTTAGGCTACTTTCCCATGATCTATGTATTGCATGGTTAGTTTGCTTAGTACAGGTGGAGGTTAGCAAAAGACTAGGAGCGACCAACTAAGAGAGCAATGACGGTCATAATCATGCAGAGCGACAAAGCAATATTGAATCATGCATGGTAGTTATATCGCTACTTAGAAACAAAAGATCATCAAGGCTTGACAGACTTTCTTTACAGTCTTGAATATGCGTGAGCATACGCCAAGTCAATCAAAATAAATTCTCGAAGGAAGATATTACTAAACCATACCACATCATAGGCAAACAAACCAAGTTGGTACTCCAATGACACATTGGGACCCCCCCAGCTATTTGAGATTAACCATAAGAAAACCTGAACTACTAAGCACCATCATGAAAGTAGCATCTTTATCATAGACACATTAACCCATGCAACGGAAGCAAACTCTCTTAATAAGATGAGCATGGTAATTAAAGAGAGTTCAAGCAACCAACTAAATAAAAGCTCTTGAAAAGATAAGCATGAATACTAAGAGCAGAGCACGATAGTAGCTATTTAAAAGACAAAGAACACACACAGCATAGATAGACATGAAAATTCTATGTAATGTTCTAGGTAGAGGTGGAGCGTGTTTCTCTCCCACATAAAGGAATGCTGAGTTCCGACTCGTTATGAAAAACTAAAAAGAAAACTAAAAGCAAGACGCTCCAAGCATAGCACATAACACATGAAGTGATAAAAATATAGCGGAACGAAAGACGAACTGATAAAGTTGATGGAGAAGGGGATGCACGGGGGGCATCCCCAAGCTTAGACGCTTGAGTCTCCTTGAATATTCCTTGGGGGTGCACGGGGGCATCCCCAAGCTTGAGCGCTTGACACTCCTGAATCTTTTTTATCATCTTCCCTCGCACACTTGAAAACTCCCTTCATACATAACTCATCATAATCTGATTAGCGAGGTTAGTACCCTTAATAAAATAATTATACCTTGCTGGAAATAAAGATATTCTTGAAGTTCTACTGTTTCTCAAGATTGCCAAAAGGTTTTTGCAAAGAAAAAGCAAGTTCTTAATTTGCAAAGTGAAGGAAAGGCAAAACAGGACAGAATCTGTGAAAAACAGAACAGTAGGCAGTAATCGATCTGTTCGGGGTACTTCTGCAGCTCAAATCAAAAAGCTCAGAACAGACGCACGAAAGACAATTATATAGAGAACGCTGTCGAAAAAATTCAGACCAAAAAGATGATCTGGTGATTTTATACGAATTTTTCAATCCAAGGACAGAATCTGTTTCCTGGACAGCACCTCACAACTTTTGAACTTTCTAGCAATCAGAAGCTATACTTGGCACAAATATGAAAAGCAAAGATACAATGATGATGCTACTGTAGTAAACAATATCATGACACAACAAAAGCAAAATATAAAAATTTATTCATGTGGGCTGCCTCCCAAAAGCGCTTTCTTTTATGCCTTTAAGCTAGGCATAAGACTTTAATGATTCTCTTGTAGGAATAAGAATTGAAGAACAAAAGAGAGCATCAAGAAGCAAATACTAAACAAATTTAAGCCTAACATGCTTCCTATGCATAGGAATTTCGCAATAAAATAATTCATTGAAGCACGAAGCAACTAGCATAGGAAGGCAAAACAAGCATAACTTCAAAATACTCACCATAAAGAGAGGAAACTTCTTATTATTAAGATATTTAGAACCAAGCCTCCCTCTCTCATTATAAATTTCAGTGGCATCATGGATGAACTCAACAATATAAGCATCACGTAAAGCATTGTTACCATGATCCACATGCAAAAAGGTACTCTCACTCCCCACATAAGCATAATTTTTCTCATTGGTAATAGTGGGAGTAGGACTATCATAAACAACTTGAACACTATAGATTGGAGTTATAACATCATCATGGTAGAGAAGAGCATTATCATTGCTAGCAACTATATTTGTAAACATGTTGTCTTTATTCTTACTAGCAAGAGAATTATCAATTATCACATCACTAGTGGGGATAGGATTTGCAATCCTATCATCCCCAAGCTTAGAGCTTCCCATATCTTCACTTTCAGAGTTGGTAACAAAAAGATTTTCAAGATCATAAGCAGCATTATCATCATTTTCCCAATCACAATAAGTAACATGCATATCATAATCAAAATCATCTTCAATAGTACCTACGGACGTATCATCAAGATGATAATTCAGGCAATAAACTTCACCTTCTTCTTTAAACTTACAACCGTTAGGATAAAAGTTGATAGGAGGAATATGCTCAGGCCAGGTTGATACCCCTTCTTCTTCTTTCTTGCTCCTTTTCCTCCTCCTCTTCTTTTTCTTCTTCTTAACCTTAGGAGGGAGTGGTTGGAGATGAAGCTTCTCCACATATCCTGGTTTATCATTAGAAACAATAGGGAAAACTTGGGAGAAACTCTCCTTTTTATTAGCGGAAATATAAGAGACATTTTTATACTTTGGTAAAGTTCCGTCCTTCCTAATCTTACTTATGTAATCATTTTCATGGCAATTAACAACACAATAGAGATGGCAATTTTGCAAAGTGTTTTTTATTCCTATGGCATTATCATCCAGCCAAGAAGTCTTTTCTGATAACTCTTCACACATCAAAAATAACATAAGCTCATCATAAAGATCAGAGGTGATCATGTCATCACACAACCGGTTAACAGTTATGTTTTGAAAGTCCATGCATTGAAAATTAAAGTGACCCTCTATATGGCAAAGTTCACAAGTAAAAGGATAAAGGTCACACAATTCTCTAGCAATTTCATTTAAATCTCTGAGCCAAGTGATTTTTCTTTCATGCTTATGTTGCTTACAATACTTCTCTTCTTCAATCATAGGCCTTTCACAAGGTCTATCCACTCCACAAAAATTAACATGCTTATATAAAACTTCATTTTTAGGAATTGGATCATGCATGTTGCAATCATCATGAACAATTTCATTTTCTTTGCAAGTCTCTTTAAAAGGTTTATGATACTTGATCCAATCCTCCTTAGGCATATTAAGATGTGAAGCAAAAGATTTGAGGAAATCAACAAGGAGTTGAGAATCAAGCCCAAACTTAGCACTAAACTTATTAAAACTTGTAGTTTCAACAAAGGACTTAATGCAATCATACTCATAAATTATACCTGACTCTTTACCTTTGTCGATCTCCCAATCTTCAGTGTTGCGTTGAATTCTTTCAAGGAGTTCCCATTTAGCATCAATCTTTTTGTTTGTGAAAGAACCCATAGAGGAAGCATCGAGTAAATCTTTATCCTGTCGAGAGAGCCTCGCATAGAAGTTAGTAATAATAATATCTTTGGGGAGCCCATGGTTAGGACATTTTAGTGTTAACGTTTTCAGTCTCCCCCAAGCTTGAGCTATGCTCTCTCCGCCATGAGGATAAAAATTATAAACATAATTCCTATTCTCATGGACTTCATGAAGAGGATAAAACTTGGAGTGAAAGAGAGACTGGATCTCTTCCCACTCCAGCAGGTGAGAGTCATTTAGTAGCCTATACCATTCCAATGCTTTTCCTTTTAGTGACAAGGCAAATAATTTCCTCATGACAAACTCCCTCGATACACCTGCAAGCTTAAATAATGAATATAGTTGTGACAGATATAGCAAGTGTTCATCGGGACGTCTGTCTCCTGCATAACGATTAGCCAAAACATAATTGATAATACCAGTCGGTATTTTATAGGGCACAATTTCAGTAGGAGGAGGAGCAACCACCACAGGTGTGGGGTGTCCTCCCGCAAGCAACGATCCAATAACAAGGTTTTCCATAAGCATAACTAGTGAAATAATAAAAAAACAAGAAACAAAAAGATTTAATTGCAAGATCTAAAGATATACCTTCAAGCGCTCACCTCCCCGGCAACGGCGCCAGAAATAGCTTGATGTCTACACACGCTTCTACTCTTGTAGACTATGTTGGGCCTCTAAGCGCAGAGGTTTGTAGGACAGCAGCAAATTTCCCTCAAGTGGATGACCTAAGGTTTATCGAACTCAGGGAAGTAGAGGTTGAAGATGGTCTCTCTCAAGCAGCCCTGCAACTAAGATACAAGAAGTCTCTTGTGTCCCCAACACACCTAATACACTTGGTAGATGTATAGGTGCACTAGTTCGGCGAAGAGATGTTAAATGGCAAGTGATATGGATGGCAAAACAAAGTAATATAAATCTGTAATAAAAAGTGCAGCAAGGAAACAAGTGGTAAACGTGAGCACAAATGGTATTGCAATGGTGGAAACAAGGCCTAGGGTTCATACTTTCACTAGTGGCAACTCCCAACAACATTAACATAATCGAATCACATGATATTTCCAATAAAACATGCAAAGGGGACACACTCGGAGGTCATTCCTTCGTGGTCAAGAGAGGACGAGAATTATGTAGGGCTACAAAAGCACACCTCTAAGTTTGTAGTTCTCAATCTAAGGATTTCCCAATGTCACCGCGGCCATCCAAAGAGAGTCCCACAATCACCACAACATATCTAAAGGATAGTCAAAGACAAGCACCAAGAGACTCTCAATCTTCAATCAACACACAAGAGAGGAAATCACTCATGAAAATACTTTTCTAATCCATGTCCAATAGACCGCTGTCACCTTGGTCTCGGGGATTATACTAGATAAAGACAAGTGAGTACATCAATCCAATACATAGAGGAAGGGGAAACATCATGGGATCACCCTAGATTAACATAGCCTATGATCACAACGAAGATCACATCATGGGAGAGAGAATTGACCACATAGCTACTGGTAAGAACCTCAGCCCCGAGGAGGAACTACTCCCGCACCATGGAGGGAGGAAGCAACGTCGATGGAGATGAATCCGGGGGCACTTCCCCGTCCCGGCAGGGTGCCGGTGCAGGAATTCTGGTCCCCCGAAGCTTGATGGAGATGGCGGCTGAGATCGGAATCGCGTCTGGAGAAAAGGGGTCTGGAATCAGGGTTTCCTCGACGGACCTTAAATATATGCCAAAGGGGGTCACCAGAGGGGGTCAGGGGTGCCCAGGCGACCCCCCGGCGCGGCCCAGGGGGGGGCCGCGCCCACAGGCCGCCTGGAGCCCCTGTGGGTCCCCCCCGACTGTACTTTGGCCGCACGGTAGCTCCTGGAACGCTGATTTTTATATATTTTTTCTGGATTTTTCTGGCAGTTCTCGAAACGTGAAAACCTGAAATACAAAAACAGCCGAAAACAAAAACTGGCACTGGGGTGCACTGGATTAGTAAGTTAGTCCAAATATGATCAAAAGTGTATGGAAGTGTATGAATATCATAGCAATATCACCCAAAAGTGGCATGGAGCAAGCAGAAATTATAGATACGTTTTGGACGTATCACTATGTCAAATGAACCCAATGGCGCCGGATGGATCAAATCGGTGGGGCCGAGTTGGACTTAATGTTTTGGACATTTGTGGAATTTGAGAAAGTGGCTGAGGGTTTTGGAGCAATATCACTAAGCACTTGAGCAACCAGATCATTAAGCAACACCTCATCCCCTTTTAATAGTATTGGCTTTCCTATAGACTCAATGTGATCTTGGATCACTAAAATGGAAATGTAGAGTCTTGAGATTTTGCCAATCTTTGCCCTTAGCATCTTGAGGGGTCCACATCTCTAGTCCAAGCCATGGCAATCATTGAACTTCCTGAAATATTTAACTTCAATGGATATTAGTTCAATGAGCTATATGTTGTAATTAATTATAAAAATCACCCGGGGATTAGTTGCACTTTCAGGCCTTCCTTCACGGCCACACTATCTGGACATTGCGCCTCGCAAGCTGTCCCAACTCCAAAGTGGCGCTCTCCCATTGGGGCATTGCCGCATTCCCGTCTTGTTTCTGCCCTGTCGCCGGCTACCGGGTCTCCCGTGCCAATGTGCGTGATCATTCACCTGGTAGTCATAATTGTGTTCCTGTCGAGGTTGCTCTGCCCCGGGGATCGGCTATTTTGCTGGCCATGTCCCCTGCGTCTCCATGCATAGTGGTACACACGGCATGTACTGCAATGTTCTTCTGTCATGGCACCGGCCATGAAGGTGAACTCCATTACTCAGTAAGTATGTTGCAATTTCTATCATGCTATCCATGTCATGGATGTGTTGCAATTTTGGGATGCATGTAATTGTTTTTCTATGTATTTACATGTACCTATGAATATGTTAGAAAATGTTACTCTGCCATATATGTGTTAGAAAATGTCCTTGCAGTTTGCTCTGCCCATAGTATATATCATGCCAATTATACGTCATAATATACTAATGAATCTTTCATTGAAAATATTATAAACACAACTAACTCCATCATTAGGAGATAAACTGGAATATTGTTCAATGGTTTATAGTCAGAAACAAATATTGTTCAATGGTACACTTGGTTTGCGCATATTACTTTACTTTTTGATGTCTAATGGAACTCAACTAGATCTAAAAAGAATATTGTTGTTGCATTTGCCATATATTTTAGTTGCACTACACAAAAATGAAAGAAGAGATAAGGAAGTCTTAGGGGTAGTTGGCTCTAGCTACTCCAGAATCCTCATTTCAGATATGGGTTGTGTGCACAAGTGTAAAAATCATGCAAGTAAATAGTTTCTTAGCATCTGAACCAAGTCTTGGAAGATTCCGCCTTTTCTAGACACAGAACAAATTTCCACTTGTTGTTTCTTGGAGAAGCTGAGAGAATCCTCGAGTGGAGTGTATTAAACTTAGGCATGATATTCTTAACTACATGTATATAAATTGAACCAATGAATATTTTATGTTAATTTTGTTGACAGTTTTTGTTGTGTGCAGACTTACATTTTAGTGGCACTACACAAATGAAGATGACCATGGGGTTTGACCGTATAAGAAGCAGGATAAAGATCAGTGAGAAAATATATGTCCTCTCTCTAGTTTGTTAAGAGGCTAAGCTGTGAAGTGTGTAGCTTTGGCTAGTTTTCTCGAATTGTTGGTTGTGAACTATGCAAATGTACATGTGAATTGTGTTATGGAAAGCAATGTGAAAATGAATGATTATCTATGTGTATTATGTACCTACCTTTCTGCCTATTTCATTTGCATTGTTGATAACTATACATAAATAAACTGCAGGAATGCAATGGTGAATAAAATTGTTAGCTTTGATCGGCCTCGTGGCCGCTCTGTGATGAGTCATCGTACCCCGAGGTACCGACGGGTCAGAAACTACTCAGTGATGATGTAATTAGGTCAGCCAGTGATGTTTGGTTTTGTAGTAGTGACTATTGTCTGCAATCACACGCCGTACCGAGCCCGCTCTCGCTAGGGTTCCTCCCCTAGCCACCTCCCGCCGCCGCCGGCTATCCTAGAGCCCCCTTGCCACAGTCGACCGCCGATTGCTCAAGCCCAGCCCCGCCTCTCCCTTCCCCCTTCCGGATCCGCCCCGGTGTCGCCTCCTCGGGAGGTGGTCGGGGCGACGCACGACCCCTTCCTTCTCGGCGGTCCCCTCCCCCTTGCCACACGCCGCAGCCGGTGATCGCCCTCGTCACTGGCCCGGGTGGTGTCAGCGGCGGCGGGACTTCCTGTCCCCGAGCACTCGTTTCTTCTTCCTGGAGCAGGAGATTGCGGCAGTCCGACAGCCCTGCAGCGGTGGCCAGCAGCGGGCGAGGTGCCGGTGCAGATCCTTGGCGACAGGACGGATTGGCGGTGCTGGGTGGTTGGTGGCACGCCCCCGGCCCAGATATGGATCCTAGCGGGCCGACCCCCGGTGCGGCTTTGGTGTCTTCTGCGCAGTGGCATGGAGGAGCAGCTCCGACAGGGGGCGGCGACGTCGACGGCGTGCCTGCTGCAGCGCGAAGGTGGGAGCTTTACGAGCCTATGAGGGCCCATGGGCCTGGTATGCTCTTGCTATTCCGTCCGGTCGACTACCGTCGCTGACAATGGAGGTTGAGCCCTCCCGCATGCCAACGGTGTTGTTGCCTCTAGTCGCGGCTCCTCCTCTTTGGTGTGTAGACCTCTCTTCGTGTTGCCATGGTGAGACGGCGTGGAAGTCTCAAGACCATGTTGGCGTAGGATGGTGGTCGGTTTGGCGAAGGTCGGGATCAGGAGAAATCCCGGTCGGCTTGACCGACACCGACGCGGTGGCGCCTGAGGGTGCCGGCGGACCTTCCTGGAGGGTGTCGAGGGCTACCCTTCCTCTCTCTTCGTCACGTACCGGGGAAACCCTTGGCAGTAGCGTCATCACCGCCGTGTCCCATTTCGGAGGTGTTGATTGGTACCGGCGCTTTGGAGTCTATGAGCTAGGTGGGAGATTTCCGGCGGGTGCATTGGTCACGAGCCTTCTTCGTTTTTGTCGATCCACCGTTGTCGGCATTTTTTTCGAAATGGAGGCATAAGCTTTGGCTCATCAATTAATTAAGAAGGAGAATAGAGTTTGTTACACCACACATATTACATAAGGTCCATTACTCTCCCGGCATTATGCTACCCAATTTGTGTGCACCCGCAGTAACCCAAAGTCTAGCTTCTCTTTTGATGGTGTCAAATATGACTGGCACAAGTGTTGACTTGTGTCTATATACACGAGCGTTTCTCTCATTCCAAACGGTCCACCCTACTAGCATAGTGAGGGATGCCATGGCCTTTATATTGGGGATGTTGCTTCCAGACATATTTCTCCACCAAAGCGAGCGAGAGAGAGAGAGTGCCAATTGTCCCAAGTTTCCATGTCAATCTTATGGAGACCAAGCCAATTTTTGATGAGGTTCCAAATTCTAAGGGTGAAGAGACACTTGTAGAAAAGATGGACTCCATTTTCTTGCACACACTGGCAAAGAGGACACAGTCCACAATTTTGCCAACCCCTCCTAGCGAGCCTGTCAGCCATCCAAATCATATTATGGGTTGCAAGCCAAGCAAAGAATTTCACGTTCGGCGGAGCCCAAGCGCCCCAAATGTAGCAGTGGAAAGTGGTGCCCATAGATCCAATGAATTGCGCGTGATAAGCCGATGCCAAAGAATAAAGACCACTCGCTGAGTGCTTCCAAACCATCTCATCGATGGCATCCTCGCGTAGGTGGGTGTGGCGAATTTGCTCCCAAAGTGTGAGAAATTTCCTATGGTGCTCCATGGTGAGAATCATATTGAGGTTTATCTTGTGAATCCAAGCATCATCCGCCAAGGCCTCCTTGACTTTCCAATTTTTTCGCAAGGAGGCCAAGTAAATGAGGGGAGTAATGTCCTTTGGTTTCTTCCCATTGAGCCAAGGGGAACCCCAAAAGGGGCAATGACACCATTGCCAATTGTTATGATGGTAGAGGCGAAGAATAGGTCGGTGTCCACCTTGTCGCATGGGTTCCCCATACCCACCCAAAACTTGCCCAGGTCTTTCCACTCATACCAAATCCAACGCAAACGCAAGGCCCAAGAAAACTTGTCAAGGTCGAGCACACCAAATCCACCAAGATGCTTTGGTCGACACATAGTAGCCCAATTAACCTTGCACTTGGCACCGGTGATTTTGTCTATTCCCGCCCAAAGGAAAGCCCTTTCGATTTTGCTGATGCTCTTTATTACGGGTATCGGGATGATAAGTGGAGTGGCATGGTAGATAACTTGCGAGGTGAGCACCGACTTGACAAGGCTACCACGACCCGTAGTGGTGACGTTCTGCCCATCCCAAGGTAGCAGCCTTGCGGCAACCTTATCTTCAAGGAATTGAAAATCTACTCCCTTGAGCTAACATATGGATAGGGGTAGGCTCTAGTAATGGATGGGAAAGTGAGCTCGGGTTGCCGTCAAGTTATGGAGGATGTCTCCTAGGTTGCGGTCGCCACACCGGATGGGGATATAGGAGCTCTTTTGGAAGTTGGCCTCTAGACCGGTGAGGTCACCAAAACAACACAAGATGGACGAGAGGTTCTCCATATCTTGTTTTATGGGGGCCATGAATACCATTGCATCATCATCATAACATGAGGTCCTACAAACAGCCCCACGGCCTCTGATCTTATGGGGTAAGCCATGAGCAGTGGCCAAATCCAACACTTGTTAGAGAGGGTCAATGGCGATGACGAACAATAGGGGCGAGAACGGGTCTCCTTGGCGAAGGCCCTGGCCATGCTTAATGGGGGGCCGGGAACACCATTGAGTAAAATCCGGGAAGTGGATGTGCAAAGGAGGGCCGCAACCCACTCACGAAATTTTCTAGGAAAGCCTCTTCGTTGGAGAAAATCAAGAATGTAATCCCAACGAACGGAGTCAAAAGCCTTCTGAATGTCAAGCTTGAGAAGGATGGATGGATTTTTTTGCTTTTGTGGGGCCGGCGAGCAAGATTGCACACATACATGAAGTTATCATGAATACTTCTCTTCTTGATGAAAGCGCTTTGAGCCTTGGAGATAAGCTTGTCCATATGAGGCCCAAGACGGACTACAAGCAGCTTGGCAATGATGTTGGCTATGGCATGGATTAGGCTAATAGGTCTATAGTCACCAATTCCCTCCGCCCCATCTTTCTTTGACAAGAGCACAATGTTCGCTTTAAGCCAATGGAGGTTACCAAATTGGTGGATCATCCTCACAACATCCTCTTTAATAATGCCCCAACGTGACTTGAAAAACAATCTGGTGAACCCATCCGGTCCGGGGGCCTTGTCGTTGGGCATTTGCTTGATGACATTGTGGACTTCCTCCAGTGTGAAGGGATCATCAAGATTGCCAAGGTCACAATCCTCAAAATGAAAGTGATCCCAATTGAAGTCTTTTTTTTCTAGCATTTGTCTTTCCGATGACGCCAGATAAGTGGTCAAGAACGATTTCCTCCTTCCTCTTGTGCTCGGTGACCCAACCATTATTATGCTTCAAGCGGTGAATATGGTTTTTTCGCCTTCTAGCATTGATGCGCCTATGGAAGTATTTGGTGTTGGCGTCGCCCTCCCGCAAATTGGCAATACAGGCACATTGCTTCTTTCGTGAACGCTCAAGGACCGCCAATCTTACCACTCTTTTCTTGAGCCGAGCCCGAAGATCATGCTCGGCATGGCTTAAGGTGCGGGATTCTTGAGCCACATCAAGCTCAAGAATTATCCTAAGCGCAACATGAAGATGGAGTTTGGATTTGGAGAAGAGGCTTCTACTATAATCAGAGAGTCGGACACCTGTCTTTTTGAGCTTATGGAACAACACTTGGTAAGGCTCGGTGTGCACCGAATGCTCATTCCAAACCTTATGCACAATCTCACAGAATCATGGTAGGGAAGGCCAAAAATTCTTGAATTTGAAGCTCTGATGCCTTCTAGGACCACAATCATTGGCAAGCAAGAGTGGGCAATGGTCGGAGAGTGATGAAGGTAAGGTATGAAGGACATGGGTGTTGAAATGGATGTCCCATTCGGTGTTGTAGAAAAAGGAGTCAAGCTTGCATAAGGTAGAATTTATCCTTTCATTACTCCAAGTGAAACGCCGATTTTGGAGGTGAATCTCTTTGCGGTCATTGGATTGAAGAGCGTTGCGGAAACGAGTGATGCGGCTTCTATTAATGTTACACTTATTCTTGTCACGTGCCCTATAAATTTGGTTGAAATCACCTAGGACTAGCCACTTGGATCCACAAACAGGCTTTTGGGTGGTCAACTCGACAAGGAAAACATCTTTTCTCGAGGCGGTAGAAGGACCATAGATAGTAGTGATCTTGAAGGTGGTGTTGGACTCACGCAAGGTGACCGAGGCGGAGAGGCAGAATTCCAGCGCCACGATGTGATTGATGCCAATGATGGAATCATCCCAGAGCATTAGAATGCTTCCATGGGTGCCCACAACAGGTAACTGGGCAAAGCTACAAAGGCAAAAACCTCCCAGATATGTAGCATTAAACTTGTCGACGTTGTCTAACTTAGATCCTTGCAGGCACACAATCTGACAAGATGAAGCCGCAATGGTCTCATGCACAGTAGTTTGACGATCCAAACAATTTAGAACCCTCACATTCCAACACAAAATGTTAACAGGTTGTTCTAACATTTAAAACTAATGCATCTCTTTTGGCTGGGCCGCATCAACACCATGGTGCTCAGCTAGCAGAATGTTGCTCCACCTCCTCATGATCAAGAGCATGCTCTCCACCATGGCTGACCAAGGCATCTTCAATGGCCTCCGCATCCTGATCGTCTAGCTTGAACAGCTTCCTCAAAGCCACCATTGTCGAGTCCGAGATCTCTTCCTTGAACAAATTCTTGAGCGCATCCAGAGCAGCAGCGGTGATGTCTTGACCATCCTTAATAATGCCAAGGTTGCGGCAAATCAGGGCCTCTGCCTGCAGCGCAACAGGAGGGGCACGAGCACGGGCCTTCGTCGACAGCCTAGCGCTAGATCGCTTGATCAGCAGGCCACAACCCGAGCGATCAATGGTCACACCCGCCAGAGTTTTGCGCCGTGCAGCCCGTGGCCTAGGAGGCATCCAAGCCGGAGAGGGGAGCAAGGCTTCCTGTTGTCTCTGGAACATAGGCTCCAGCACCTGCAGCACCACATCTTCGCAGGGAGGCACTGGAGTAGGAGCATGAGGTGACGTGATGGCCACAACCGTCTTGATTGCAGGGGACACGACATCCTCCGCAGCCGTACTGCAGGGGGTGCGACAAGCGTCCGTGAGGAAGGGCGGCGTCTGTGGAGCGGAGCTCGTCACGGGGGAGGCCTCGTATCCTGGAGGGCGTGATGTAGATGAAGACGGCGAGGGAAACACGGGCCTGGCCGGAGAGAGGCAGAGAGCATCACGCGCTGTAGAATCACCCACCAACGTGGCCAAAGCAGGCGCACGCGTGGGCGGGGAAGCAGCACCGGAGATCGCCGCCTCACGAACGCCGGCAGAATTAGCCACAGATTGCCGCACGATTCTAATATCCGCAACGTTTGCGCCAATCGCAGATGCAAGGACCTCTGCCACAGCCTGACAGGAGGCGTCGAACTGCGCACCCGCAAGCCAAATGATGGCCGCGTCACCGGAGCAGAGAGGGCCTTGCAGCTGCACATGTGAAGCTGCCGAAAATTCCACCCATCGGGCGGCAGCGCCTAGTGGAGGCCATGCAGTTGACGAGAGTTGCGGGGCCTGCGGAGGGGCAGGCACGCCACGAGCAGGTGGCCTGGGTGCGAAGGGAGCCGTGGGGGGCGCGACAGCAGGCCGCCGCAGGAGCTTCAGAGAACTAAGCGGGCGCAACGCGTTGGTGCAGCCGTGAGCACGGTGGCCGGACTGTAGGCAACGGGGGCATCTGATGGGATCCCGGCATGCCGCGGCACGGTGACCTAGGACGAGGCAGCGGCAGCACCTTCCATGGAGCCACGCAGGGAGAGGTCGTCGAGGGGTGGCCTGAGCAGTAAGGGGCGGAGGGCACAGGTGTTTCTTTTGTTTTCTCTTTTGGTTCTTTTGGACATGTTTGTGCTGCTTCCGCTTCATCATCTATCATTGGTTGTATCGGTTGATTGCTTTGTAATACAAAGAGGGAACCTTTTTTCGGAATCACACGCCATACGATGGAAGTGATGTTGCGCATGTAAACGTCTACGATATCTCACTGTCCCACCCAATACCTGTAACGGCAAAGCGAGCGGAGTGGCGACAACCAAGATTCCGAAATAGGCTTTCGCCCCACTTTATAGATAAAGCATAAGTCCATACAGCCACATCTCAGGTACAGTCAGCAAGAAAGGAGAAAACACTGGGGCCACAACACAAAGAAGCCCAAAAGAAAGGAAAAAACAAAGGCCTCCAGGGGCAAGCTAAGTAGCAGACGAGCGGTCGAAGAGCCGGCGCGTAGAAGACACCAGGGCGTCCAAGAGAAGCTGAAGACGATCACGATCCCTCGGCCTAGCGAGCGGATGCCAGTGCTGCAGGAAGGCAAGAAATTTGAAGAACGAGTCAGAAGCACGTCGCGGGAACACCCACTCAATCACCATCTTATTGCGGGTAGTCCAGAGAGTCCACATCATAGCCGCGAAGATAAGCCAGAACAGTCGGCGCTTACGGCCAACCTGGGTGGCCCTAACCTGCAGAAACCCTGCGAGGTCAGTGGCCTCCCACTCCGGCCCAAGAGCCTCACGAACAAAGCAGCAAAGTGCCTGCGCTGCTATGCACAAGAAAAGAATGCGCGTTCCCGTTTCCGGGACATGGCCCAAAGGGCACAGTCCATTACCCAGACCATGGCGCTTCAACACCTCGGTCCCTGAAGGGAGACGATCTCGAAGAAGCTGCCAAACAAAAATCTTGATCTTCAAAGGTAGCGGTGCCTTCCACAATGGGGATAGCCACGGTAGAACCGGCAGCCTACATAATGCCTGATAAGCCGAACTAACGGAGAAATCGCTCGAAGGAGAAAGGCTCCACGACACGGAATCAAGGTCCAGGGACAGAGGAAGAGGGACTACTTCCCTCAGGTCTGCCCATTCCCTGACCTCAGCAGGTCCGAAGGAGCGGCGGAACGCAATGTTCCATCCGTCCTCCAGAGCCGCCTCAGAGACTAGAATGCCCAGGTCCGCACAAATCGCAAAGAGATGCGGGAACTGCAGGCAGAGAAGCTCGCCCTGAAGCCAGGGGTCCAACCAAAATTGGGTCCCAGACCCATTGCCAACCGAGAAGCGCACACCCAACCTAATCTCTTCCTTGATGGCCTGAATAGATTTCCAGAATTGAGAACCAGCCGACTAAGAACACGCCAAGAGGGGTTGGCCCTGCAAGTATTTGGCCTCAACCAGCTGCAACCACAGCCCCCCATCTCCCCGCAAGATCCGCCAAACCCAACGTAGCATGAGCGCCACGTTCATCCGGCGGGATGCGGGTATGCCCAACCCACCTCAATCCTTAGGCAAACAGATGTCAGCCCACTTGACCATGTGGTACTTGGGCCGACCGTCCCCTGCCTGCCAAAAGAACCTAGCCAGCTCCTTGTCGAAGGAGCTATGTACACCTTCAGGTAAGATGTACATCCCCATCATATACATGGGGAGGCTGGCAAGGTTAGAGCTAATGAGGATAGTTTTGCTGCCCTTAGAGGTGAACCTACCGCACCAGGGCTCCGCACGCACTACTAGGAAAAGGGTTATAAATGGAATTGATACTAATGGCGCACCAGACAAGCAGTGCGCCATTAGTATATAGTAATGGCGCACCAGCAACAGATACACCATTAGAGTTCAAACTACTAACGGCGCACCTTGCCCAGAGTGCGCCATTAGTATCAAGAAGTTTTTTTTTGAACTAGCGCGCCTGTCCAAACATACTAATGGCGCATCCAGACAAAGTGCGCCATTACTAGTTGTAACTAGTAATGGCGCACCAGCAGTAAAGTGCGCCATTAATGCTCTTTTTTATGATATTTTTTATTCTTTTTTTTACAAAACTACTAATGGCGCACTGTCCCAGAGTGCGCCATTACTAGCGCACAGTGCGACAGTGCGCCATTAGTATGTTATTTTTTTGCAAAACTAGTAATGGCGCACCTGCTATGAATGCGCCATTAGTAACCTTGATTACTAATGGCGCATTTATAGTTTGTGCGCCATTAGTAAGCGGGCAGCAACAAGATATTTTGGACAGCCTCTCCTACCATACTCACTCCCCCCCCCCCACTTCTTCATTCTCTCCACTTCCTCTCCTCTCGGGTCCCT
>LR738715.1:600963902-600984307 GCA_902687465.1 Secale cereale | reverse complement strand
CTCCTCTCCTCTCGGGTCCCTCCTCTTTTTCACCTCATTTCCACCATATATTCATTCAAATTAAGTGGTTAAATTACCTTGTTTTGATAGGTAAGTAAGGGGGGAAGCTATATTTATGTTGTTCTCCATACAACAATGTGCACATGCACTTTTTATGGCCTAGCTAGATCTATGTATGTTTGTGGTGTTGCATATGTTTGTTGTGTTGCATATGTGTTTGTGTTTGGAGGTGTACCGGTATTTGAAATGCGATAGTTGCCAATATTTTCCCGGAATGTTGATTCATTTCCGTTTCGGTGAGAATTTTGGCATTAAGCACTCATTTTGTCCTATTTTTAGGGAAAGTCATGGCAAATTTTTTCTTGGTTCTAAAATATCGTTTTGCTCTACCCCGCAGGCGACCATGGTGCGCACGATGACCGAAGGCATTGTGAATAGGTTTTTGAGGTCCGCGAAGGCCGAGATGCTTCAAAAGAACGAGACGGAGATAAGATGTCCGTGTCGAAGATGCAAGCTGAAGAGCCTTATTGCGGACCCGGATTCCGGGCAGGTGCGGGACCACCTGCTATTGCGTGGTTTCATGGATGGCTATCAGTGGCAAGGTGATGAAGATGAATACGAAGTCGTCCATGGGGGCCGGGCAAGAAATGAGGAAGGGCAGCAAGACAACCACCGCGGCTCGGGCGGGCGAGAAGACGAAGAATCCCCAGGAGATGATCACGACGGTGATGCTGTACACAGTCATCATGTAGAAGATGCAGGACATGATGATGAGGAAGATGCCGGAGCAGACGACGGGCATGATCATGAAGATGATGATGCCGACGGAGCAGACGACGCTGAACCATCGATGGGCTGGGTGCAGGACCCTCATATTCAAGAGCTGCTTCTCAAGCAGACCGATAACACAAGAGCTGCCGCCCGAGAGAAAGCAAAGATGGATCAACTTGAGTTAGACGCGGTTACTCCATTGTATGAAGGATGCAGGCCCGAGGATACCCGCCTGAAAGTAACGCTCATGGCTCTGGAGATGAAGGTAAAACACAAAATGACCGACGCATGCTTCGACGAGAACATGTCATTCTGGCACGAACGTCTTCCCAAGGGGAACAAGTGCCCCACCAGTTTGGAGGAGGCGAAGAAAATCGTGTGTCCTCTGGATTTACCGCACGTGAAATACCATGTGTGCATGAACAATTGCATCATTTATCGGGACGAGCACGCGGAGTCTACCATATGTCCGGTGTGCGGCGTCACTCGATACAAGAAGAGGAAGAAAGCTCCTCGAAAAGTGGTGTGGTACTTTCCGATCACTCCTCGTCTGCAGCGGTATTTCGCGGACCCTAAGGTAGCAAAGCTCCTGCGTTGGCACGCGGATAGGGAGGAGAAGAAGCGAGAAGATGACGCAAATGATCCGGAGATAGATAAAAAAGACAAGATGCTGAGTCACCCTAAGGATGCGAGCCAGTGGCAAGTGTTCAACTTCGAAGACCTAGAATTTGGGAACGATCCAAGGAACATCGTGCTGGGCACGAGCACCGATGGAGTCAATCCGTTTGGCAGTCAGAGAAGCACACATAGCACCTGGCCTGTGTTTGTGTGGATGTACAACCTTCCCCCCTGGTTGTGCATGAAGAGGAAGTACATTCACATGAGTATGCTAATTGAAGGACCAAAACAACCAGGGAACGACATCAATCTGTATCTGGGGCTGCTGAAAGAGGAGCTAGACACGCTGTGGAAAATGCCAGACAATATGTGGGACGCCGCAAAGAAAGAATATTTCCCTATGAGAGCCGCGCTGCTCACGACGGTGCACGACTATCTCGGTTACGGATATGTCGCGGGGCAGGTGGTCCACGGATTTTCTGGATGCATCAGGTGCATGGATGACACAACGTATCGCCAGCTAGATAGAGATCCCGGGTCTTCGAAAACCGTGTTCATGGGACATCGAAGGTGGCTTCGCGACGATGACCTGTGGAGAAAACGCAAGGATCTGTTCGATGGTGAAACCGAACCCCGAGGACGCCCGCATACGAGGAGCGGCGAGGAAATAGACGAGCTGTTGAAAAATTGGAAAGATTGCCCACTGCCGGGAAAGAAGCAAAAGGCGCCAGAGCCGGGAAAGAAGCGAAAGGCGCCAGAGCCGCTGCTGAAGGTATGGAAAACGAGGTCTGTTTTCTGGGACTTGTCGTACTAGAAGATCCACCGTGTGCCTCACAGCCTTGATGTAATGCATATCACAAAGAACGTGTGCGAGAGTCTGTTTGGTACCCTGCTCAACATGCCAGAGAGGACCAAAGATGGGCCGAAAGCAAGGGCAGACTTGAAATCAATGGGCATCAGGCAGGAGCTTCACGCTATATATGATGATGATGATGATGAGGCGAAGCAGGACATGGAAAGTCGTCGCAAAGGCAAAAAGGCCAAGAAGACCGGAAATGACTACCCTCCCGCGTGCTTCACTCTAAGTCAGGAGGAGATCGAGCAGTTTTTCACCTGCTGAGTGGGAATTTTTGTTTCCTAGCTTAGCACTCTGGTCAAAGTGAAGTCCCGGCGTTCAATTTGGTGGCCCTTCCCTGATGCATAATTTCTAGGCTTTGTTTGTTGGTTCCCTGATTTCTAGTGTCTATGATTGATGGTCTGTGCTGCCACATTTGTAGCTGACCTCATTCATACAGGGTAGGACCAGAGCCCACTACTTCTCTCACCCAGTCACATTTGTTCCTAGCTTAGTTATGCCAAGTGCAGCATAATTAAAACAAGCGAACGCTAGAAATCAAGAGCGTTGCTAGTCCTTCCATGAACAAATGTGCAGCATAATTAAAACAAGCGAACGCTAGAACACTATGAAATATTACCGTACCAACATTAGTAAAATTCAGTTAACAACAACATCAGTAAAATTCAGTTAATTAACTGAAGAATAGAAGAGAGAAAGTAGAGAGCAAGAGGAGTACTTGCATTAACTGAAACGTTTTACTTTAAACTTGCAAAATTGTAGTACTCCCTAAAACTACTGCAAGCAAGAACTACTGTTGGAGGGCACTACTTCAGGGATATTCTCTGGTCTACTGAAACTTGCTGGATGTATGTTCATAAACGTGTTAACAGGTGTTGCAGATGGTTTCTCTTGTCTTAACTGAATAATCATGTATTACATAGTGTTCTTCTTTTCTTCATAGTTTGCAGCATTTTCAGATGTACACTGTTTTCCTATGTCTCAAAATGTTCCTAATTTGATATTTGAAAGTAAGTGTGTGGTTTGAAATTTTGATCTGATTATGGCATCTAGAATTATGTCAGTTTTGTTTTGTAACTAGAAGACCAAAGTGTATTACTCACCTGGGATCTTAACTATTAAGTTTGTAATATTCCTTATATTGAAATCGAACATGATGGTGCTACTTAATATTTTTGAGACATGGCATCTCCCATGACTGAATC
Source organism: Secale cereale (assembly GCA_902687465.1). Taxonomy (NCBI): domain Eukaryota; kingdom Viridiplantae; phylum Streptophyta; class Magnoliopsida; order Poales; family Poaceae; genus Secale; species Secale cereale. The sequence goes on along the minus strand of LR738715.1, from coordinate 600,980,857 downwards.
AGCAACAAGGGGAGTTGATTCCATTTCTTGGTTTTTGTAAGAATTTAATGGACCTGGGCCTAGTTAAGTATAGGCTTGGGCTTGTGGTTGAATGCTACCATTGTCCTAGCCATGTATTTTCAGAATTGAGCTAAATATTTGGGGGGTAGTATTTCTGATTTTAGAGCACCTTTGCTGGATGTATTTTACAGCAGCTGTTGGAATCAAAACAATGCTTGTGGGTTGTCATGTTAAGTTGTGTGAGTCATTAGAGGGCAAATAGAGTCACCCACACCAATTAATGTTTATGAAGAAGAAGAATAAACCTGCTGCTGATGCTGTTATGCCTGTATTCATTGCTGCTGTTGCTGTACTTGTGATGATGTTGTACTTGTGATGATGCTACTTGTGATCTTCTGAAATGAACCATTGGCGACTTCATTACGCGGGGATAATGATTTTGCAGGTACCCCGAGAGGCCCTTGAGTTTGCCAGAATGTTGATTAACTTCCGTTCCGGCAAATTCGGGTACTCCATATGTCCTATTTTCAGCAAAGGTCATGCTGAAATTTTCCGTGAATTTTAGCATGACTTTGCTAAAAATCGGACATATGGGGTACTTGCGACTAATGCATGGGCCGGGTATCTTAGTACTTAATTAAGTAGGATCAACTGCCTCTTGTGTTATGCATGGGCCTCAGCGTCGACAAACCATAAATTGTAAAACCTTGGGTTTTAGGGTGCCTCGGTGTCGATAAAAACCTAAATGATGAAAGCTTAGGCTTTTAGGGTGCCTGGGCGTCGACAAACCCTCAATGATAAAAGCTTAGCTTTTAGGATGCCTCGGTGTCGACAAACCCTAAATGATGAGACCATGATCTTGTTCCTTGACAATAACCAACTTTTTGACCAAACTTTTTTCCTATTTAGAGAGAAACATGGCCCACAACGATGAGGCCGGGGGTTCGGGCGGGAAGGCATTCTGGGAGCTGTCCCAGGAGATGGAGGAACAACCTCACTTGTATGAGGACACCGCCTTCCCCACCGATCCTGAGACCACTGATGGTACCGCGGAGGATGACCCCACTGATGCCACCACTGATGGTGCCGCCGAGAATGCCACCACTGATGATGGCAGCGCACGCATAGATGGCAGCCAACCGAAGAGGCAACGGAAGGACCGCCGCCCGACCGTGCTCCGCACCCTCAAGGAGGAAGTTACTGAAGTGGACTCCGACGGGAATCCAACGGCGCCCGAACGAATAGTCAAGGGGTACTCGCTTCAGCTCGGGTGCATTCTCTGGAGCACCGTCTCGATCAACAGCGAGAACCTGAGGCATCCTGACAACGGGAATTACCGCAACCTCCTCTTCACGAAGCTGCACGAACGATACAAGTTCCCCGCTCAATTTGATAACACAAGCCTCAAAGGGAATAAAGTGAACAATGCTGCCCTCACGAAGATGAGCAAGGCCATGTCTACTTCGAAAACCAATGTGAAGAGAATGATCGAGAAAGGTGAGAGTTATGAGAAGATCAAGGAGAAACATCCTTCGATCACCGAAGATGACTACAACGACTTCAAGATCAATTGCTCGAGCACCACACACTCCGAATCAAGTCAGTGGGGGAAAGAAATGCGGGAGCTCAACTTAGGGGAACACACACTCGGTCCCGGCGGTTACAGAGTGGCGGAGCCTATATGGGACAAGGAGGAGGCGGACAGTGCCGAGCAAGGCCTACCGCCCCTCTTCGATAAATACGGTGACAAGCAGACCAGGAACTTTATCAGGGCCCGGTACAAGAAGGACCCGAAAACAAAGGAGCTTACCACGGATCCGAAGACCAGGGCGCTTGAGGCTGTTCTGGTAAGGAATACACCCCCGCGTAATTAGCTCCATATGGTTGCATTCTAATTAATGAAGCCAAATTTCTAAATGATTCACATTCCTTCCGCAGGCAACTGAAAGCAGTAGCGCGGGGTCGACTAAGAGCGGCCCTTGGGACACGACTCTAAATAGGGCGTTGAATGTAATGAAGAACAAGGATAAGCTCGAGAAGCCGACGTCAGCTGGTCGTGTGGCCGGCAAAGGCTTGTCGACAAAATGGTCATCATACTATAACGCTGGTGGGCGAAAGGAGAAAAAGACCAGCTCGGAAAGCCAGGCGTGCGAGGTTCAAGAACTCAAGGCACAGGTGGCGCGGATTCCGGAGATTGTCCAAGAGCAAGTGCAACAACAGCTCGGAGCGACGATCACCGCCATTGTGCCTAGCTTGATTGAGGGGTTGCAAGCGTGGATTGCGGGCGGCCAACAGGGGCCGCCCCCGATTCCCAGCTTCATGGCCAGCAACTCGCAGAACGCGATGGCGGGGCCATTGGTGTCTCCGGCGGAGGCGGCATTGGTGTCTCCGACGCCGGCACGGGAGCTTAATGCACCCGTGTGTACGCCGACCGGCACCTCTGCAGCAAGCGGCCCCTCCGTCAACTGCACACCCGCCGTTGGCGGTGCCTCGACATTAGCCGAGCTCGACGCCATCATCACGGTAACTAATTAAGCCTCTCTCGGCCGAGGACTTCATCTCCTTGCCTTTGACTGGGCATCCCTGACGCCCTACATGTTTTCGCAGGGCGCCGCCGATGTTCCGTGCACTCTCCTGCACTTCGTGAACAACGAGTTGGTCGATGTCGCCAAGGGCAAAATCGTTCAACCGGGCCAGCCATTGTTCCACGGTACCCAGATGCCACCCAACTTGTTTAGGGTTCAACTGGTTCGGGTGCTGCCAGGCTGCGACGAGGTGTTACCTCCGATTCGACCCGTTGGGGTCGACGATGATGATGTCATGACCCTCAGCGCCTACCTGAGCTGGCCCCTGCTTTGGCCGAAGAGCCAGATTCGTTTGGGGGCGGGGGAAACCACCCCAAAGATAACACCGCCAGTCGTGCCGGCGCCAAGTCGTCCCCATGGCAAGTCCGCCGCAACGGTGCCGGACATCCCTATGCCACTGGATCCAAACATGCATATGGCACAGGATCAGAACGACGACGATGACGATACATTTGCCAACGTTGATCAGTACTTTGCCGATCATGGGTACGGTGACGACTTCAAGGGGCCTCCTTCTCAAGAACCCAACCCAACAAAAGACGTGCGCGATCAAGCCGGTACCGCGGAGAAGCCAAGTTGCAACAGGCGTCGTCTGCCGTTCAGCTCTCAGGAGACGCCTCCAGCTGCCGACTTCACCGAGCCTCAGATAGGCAAGGTGCGAAATATGATCAGCCCCAACACACTAAAGAAGGCGGTCTCTGAGCAGAACTCGGTCCCAATTCAGGAGATCAAGAAGAAGGCACGCAAAAGAAAAACTAACAAGGGTGCGAGCCAGCCGGCACCGAGTACGATCCGTGCTCAGGACGGGCCACCTTCACCTGAGGATGTAATGAAGAGGGTGCATGTGGTGGGTAGGACGATGCTACCGACAAATATGCTCGATGCTGCAACCGGTGCTATGCGGAGTCTGCATGACAGTGTTCTTTCTTTGGAGAAGCGGCGTCTCAGAGAGAAGGATGTGGCATACCCGATTTTCGCGGCCAAGGTGCCGGAGGGCAAGGGCTTTGTGGATAACTCCATCGGGGGTACGATCGTCCTGCGGTTTGATGACATCCACGCTATGTTGAACCTTCTTTCGCTGCACTACACCTTCGTTCGGCTATTTTCGCTGAGTATGGAGATGCGGATCATTCGCGACAAGACCCCGGACATCGTGATAGTCGACCCCTTCTACATGCGTGCCAAGTTCTTGGGCAGCGCTGGGGACCGGCAAGTCGCGAGTTCTTACCTCGAAGGCGTCATTCTGGCAAACCGAGATAAGGATAACTTCCTCGTGCCTTACTTTCCCGAGTAAGTCCTCCGCCTCAACCGCCCCGTAACATATGAATTCTTAGATTTCGATCGTTCTTCTTTTAATATTCCGTGTTTTCTGCAGTGACACACAGTGCACGCTCATCCTAGTAAGCCCCAAATATTCCATGGACACGTATTTCGACTCGGACCGTCAGTCGGCTGTAGACTACACAAATGTCAAGAAGGTTCTTGATGATGTTCTCCTCGGCTACGCCAAATCTGGAGGCACCTTCACCAGGACAACTCGTAAGTACGGCAAGCACGTGTTCTCCCACAACACGACGTTCTGCTGCGTCAAGCAGCCGCCTGGCGGTCAGAAGGGTGCCTACTACGCCATCCATCACATGCGGGCGATCGTACGGGACCATCATCAACTTCTGCTACCGAGTAAGCTCAAAGATTGGGCTGCGCGCGTGTCGGCAATCCAGGACGCGGACATCAGACAAGATTTCTTTCGCATCCAGTCGGAGTTTACGGAAATCATCCATCAAGATGTCCTTCGTACCTCGGGGCAGTTCTACCTCAGAAATCAACCGTCGAACAGTGACATCGACACAATGCTACAAATGCAGGCTGACAACGCCCGTGATTTCATGACTCCCATGATAGACGGCGGCTTCATCCACGCTCCGGTGCATTGAGTCGAGTCGAAAGCAGTGATGATGTGTCTAGTTCTGAAACATCGATTGGCTCATGTTGTAATTAAACTTAAATGAACTTGTAGTATGTCTCTTTGGTTTCGAGAGTCGTTCAACTTAGATGTAATCGATGCTATTAATGTCTTGCTTTTCTCTTTCGATCGTTCTGTTGCATACTTATATATTGCTTATGAATTGTCTGTGAATTGGTACCAACGTTTCGTTTGGCTAGTGCATATATAGCGATACCGTCGTATGTCGTGTACAAGGGTAAGGTTCCCAGAGTCTACGACGACTGGGAGGAGTGTCGGAGATAGGTTCACCGATTCAGCGGTAACAGTTACAAAGGGTACACCACTAGGGCCGAGGCCGAATCTAGATACGCCCGCTATCTAGCGGGAGAGGGGAGGGAGCGTTGGAGGAACCGGATGAAGACGAGTTTCATCGTGATGACCGCAGCTCTCTTGTATGTGATGGTAGTTTAGATGATCGATATCGACTTGTAATGTGAAGACAAACTCGCTACTCGCGGTCTCGAGACTTGTAATATATTGTTCTATCTTTGTTCGGTCTTTTCAATTCGGAGACTAATATGATGAATTGTATTCGGAGACTAATATGATGAATTGTATTCAGAGACTAATCTTTTATTGTATTCGATGAATGTGTTGTTGATGTGTGCTGTCTATATTCTATGCAATTATACATTTTGTAATCTGTGCAAAAAAACAGAAAAATAATATTAAAAAAAACCTAATATTCATACTAATAGCGCATCACAGCACAGTGCGCCATTAGTATGCCAAAGCATACTAATGGCGCATTATCAGCCAGTGCGCCATTACTATGCGGACATTACTAATGGCGCATCCTGCCTGAGTGCGCCATTAGTATGCCAAAGCACCTGGGTACACATGGCCCCTGGGAGGCATACTAATGGCGCACTACTATGCATACTAATGACGCATCTGCGATGCGCCATTAGTATACCAGATACTAATGGCGCACTAGAGGTGCGCCATTAGTATCAAATACTAATGGCGTGCTAGTAATGGCGCACCACTAATGCGTCATTAATGGCCAAATTAGGTGCGCCATTAGTAGGCCTTTTTCTAGTAGTGACGGGACGCTACTCGCCCCACTAGCGGATCGTACCCACTCACTGTAATACTGGACTCGGCCAGGGGCATCCCAAGTAAGATATGGGGAATGACGCCAACCTACAGTTGAGATTATCTGCGATCCGAAGTTGCTCAGCCTCAGAATAGCCAAGTACCACCACCTCGCTATCAAAGTTAATCTTAAGTCCAGACATTTCCTCAAAGCAGAGCAAAAGGAACTTAAGATTAACAATGTCAGAGTCCGAGCCTTCCACCATAATCATGGTGTCGTCCACATACTGTAGGTGAGTAAACCCCCCATCCGGGATGAGGTGGCTAAACCTCTAGTGTGGCCAACGGGGGGATCCAAGTTTGTGTGTGTCGCCCTGGACGGGGATGAGGACAAGGAAATATCAAGTGCTTCAATTCTTGGGATGCTCTCCACTTTTCAATTTCAAAATTTTAGTTTTAAAAGTTTTAAAAAATTCTAAAAAATGTAAATGTTCATAAGGAATGTGACTACAACCCGCAAAAATATTCAGGTCCAAACTTGAAACACACATTGAGAAACAAAAAAAAAAGACAAATAGATGTGAATAGTTTCAATATTACTTTTATTTTTTTACACTATTCATGCTAGATTACACATTTTTCTTTCTCAACAGGCATTTCGAGTTTGAACTGAAACTTTTAGGGGTTGTAATATTCCATGTGAACATTCACATTTTTTTTCAGAACTTTTTGAAACATTTAAAATTGATTTTTTTTAAATTAGAGCAGACACAGATACACGCACACTCACCCCTATACATGTGCGGGTGCACGCCCTACACTCTTGAGCGCATCCGAGAGACAGTGCCAGTAGTCGCCACATGCAATTTATAGTCAACGGCACGTCATACCACTAGAAGAATAACGTCGGTAAGTCTAAAATAAATCAAAACCGGTGTCAAGTATATGACTTAAAACCTGGGTACTCTGATTTCATCACAAGAAACCAAACCATTTAACATATGTTTAGTTCACCATCGTCGATGTTTCTGAATTGGAGTAACTGGTGCAAAAATATTCACTTGAAAAAGAAAGGAAAAAAACGGGTGCCAAAGTGGAATAATTGGAGCCTCGTCGAAGTTCTCTTCTTGTTTTTGCAGCCGGACAACTACAAGAGCAAAAAAATCTCATACACTTAACCTCCGAACTGATCTAGAACCCCCTGGAAAAGAAAGAAAAAAACTGATCTAGAACCAACACACTATTCGTTGTCACGAAAAGGAAAACAAACGAGAAACAGAAAGAAGGTAACCATGTCAATATGCATGATGGCACCTTTATCTGGTTAAGCTCACAAGACAAGGCGCAGCCATAATTATTGGCGGACGCCCAGCCGTCATTGTCAGTTTGTCACGCTACATGGATATGGCCAGCCGGCTAATTCTACTTTGCTGTCCAGCAAATCCGCCGTGTAGTTCAGTAGGATCATGCATAGAATCCGTGAGGACATAATCATGTACTATATGGGCCAGCATGGGTGTGAAACGTCTCCCTTTTTAGAAGCAGCGCTGATCATGAGACCCTGAACTTACATGTTACATCTTCCTCCCATTTATACACCATACCGGCTAAAGGACACGCCAACTTGATACCAACTCTTTCCTTTCCATCCATAATAAAAACTAGCATCTTTTTTAGAATGGATTTTTTGCTCTCACGCCCCATGGAGCCCTGATTTTCCAAACATTCAAAATTCAACTTCTTAAGTTTCCGAAAAATTAATACACACGTACTTGTAGATGCATACTAGATGTGTGTGAATTTTATCACAAAATATGTTTTGATATTGCGTGTAAAAATAAAATAATGTAATTTAATATTCCCTCCTATACAAAATAAGTTTAGCAACTTTGAACTAATGTTTTTTTGTTGCAAGGGTAAAAGAGTTTTATTCCATATGAATAGGGTTACAATTCGAGAGGCAAAGCTCTTCTATACATGGTGGTCCACGATCTAGACATACAACAGTAGTACTCTCTATACGATTATAAAATGCCAACCGGTTTGATACCTTAGTTCAAAGTTGCGACACTTTTTTTGTATCGGAGAGAGTAGTGAATAGTACATATGCTAGGAATACGTGATTTATCATTTTTGTATAGCTTGCATTAAAAAGTATTTGGTCACGAAAGTTCGTAGATAAGTAGTATAGATCCATATGTACATGTGTATTTTTTTAGAATTTTTTCAAACATCAAATTTTGAATTTTGGTCTTTTCAAATGAAGGGCTCCATGGAGCTCGAACTCCATTAGGCATTTCCGCATATTTTCTCTTTTGTGCACTATTTTCAAATCCCTTTGAATAATTTGTGTTAATATGTTCCATAATTATATGCATTATCCATAATTATGTGCATTAGGGATGTAGGGTTTGGCTCTTAATCCGCAGCTCTTCCAGCTATGATGAATTCCTCTTCAGGGCGTTGGTCTAGTAGCACCATGGTCTTGACAACATGCTGTCCGCGGTCAACAACGATAGGTTGCCTCCAAAGATGGGGTGCACGAGGTGGCGTGCCATCGAAGCATTCAGGTGGAAGAAGATGGCAACACCCTAGGGACTTTGATGTAATTTCTTTATTTTCTAGGGGTGTTGTATTGCTGATTTGTTTAATAGATACGAGTGTTTTTTTTTTGTAAAAAGAGATGTAGGTTCTAAAAATACGCATGCAAATTTTTTGCCGTTTAATATGCTTAATTGGATTGAATAGCTTCCTTTTGGTTTATAAAGTCCACTGTGATTTGAGAATTTTAACAATTCTAGTCTTACCCTGGGAGGGCTAAAATGGCACTCATGAAAGCTAGTCCAAATTCTGGATGAGAATGTCAAAGTGGACTCATTCTCTACCAGCAGAGAGAATCTGCCCCAGAGATGTAGACCTGCATTTCTGAAACAATAAAATTTGGCCATGCATCGCATGACTAGTAGCTGGCTAAAAGAAGAATCATCTTGTGCTACAAAGTGACAATATGTGCGGGCTTCGTGCATACATAGGTCAACTAACAAAAGCTTGTTTATCACGGAGAGGACGCTCAGATCCACACGACAAGGGGGTCAGCCAGCGACCCAATCGGAACAGCTTAGAAAAATCAAATTGCTTTTGGATTTGAGCCAGACTGGTGGGTCACATGAGATAGTAGGTAGCTAGCACAAGCCCCGACCCGATCGTGCACCCGCGCCACATTGAACTCAAAGTGCAGCGGACAGAAACCGTATTTCACACAAACCTTGTGATAGCCCACCACATGATTAAAGTCGATTCATCTTTTTGCTTAGTAGAGTTTATTCCACTTCTCACTTATTTACCTTCTAGTTGTGCATTTATGACACAAATTACTCATGCATTTGAGCGTCGCTCCCTTTTTGAAGATGATGTTGTTGAGGAATGGTGTTATGATATGGTTGGTGCATATATGGTCATTGTTATAGTTTGTCGACCACGGATTTGATCTCTTTAAATTTTTTTCCTTGTCTACACATAGCTTTGGTCTTACATGACTTATTATTTGCTAGCGTTTTTTGCGTGTGCATACATTGGTGTTTGCTGTGTGCATCCTAGCTATTCATAGGCTGAGTGTGTGTGCTGGTTGTGTGTGCATCCTCGGGTCGTGTGCTCGTTGTGTATGTGTCCTCGTTGTTTATATATCCAAGCATGGCAAGCCTGGAGCGACGCATCATCGTCATCATCGACTTCGTCCGTTTACGCATGTGCGGTGCTGGCAACAGCGATGCATGCCTTCGTCCACGTTGTGTCCCCGGGCTTGGCAAACCCGGCGCGACGTCTTTTCAACAACGTCTTCTTCCCGGCGCACCACTACTTCGACACCACTGCACCCATGACTAACTCGGCACCTCCTTTCGCCTGCGGCTCCACGGCGACTTCCTCGACACCGACCACCCCAACTCGACATCGACCATGGCGTTCTTCACACGGCTACCCCGAGACCACGGCTACACCACCCTACGTCCTCGGCTACCTCAACAACGGCACAAAGGGCTACGGCCTTGTTTGAGCAACCTCGTAGGTTTCCACTCCAGCCACGACTTTCGCGATGCATCGACCGTTATGACTGGGAGGGGGGGGAGGGGAGTCGGTCGGCTTATCTTTAGATTCTTATCCAGTCTCACCATCTGCGTCGCTACCGTTGTGACTGCGGTGGGTATTGAGTATCGTGATTAGATTGGAAACATAGGATAGACTAGTAAGTATTATGGCTGGTTACTCCAAGAAGATCATATACTCCTATATATATGCCGATGAGGCTCATGCAACAAACATCGATTCCACTAATCCCTCACTATCCCTTCTAACAAGGAGCATCCAAGTCTGAATTTAATTATGCATGCACATAATTTTAGAAAGAATCATTATTTTGTAGGGTATCGGTGTTAAAAATATCATAAATACATGCATTAAGTGTTACTACCCCCGTCTAGGTGCACACGTTACCTTAGGTTGTGCACCGTGACCAAGGTGAAGGGAAAATGAGAGAATTTAATGTTTATTTGCTAATTAATAGCATTGCATGCAATGAACTGACCACTACATGTCATGTTTGGTAGTCTCAAGTCATCAAAAACATACACACCCCACATCTCTTACTGATTGATTCCTTTATTTATGTCAAGAAATAAGAAATGAGGTGGAAGTTAATGTACCACGTCTAAGTGTTTGGGGATTATTTAGTTTTCATAATGTGACTTATTGCACGTGTTGAAAGCATTACAATAATCAGTTAATCCCATAGGTATTCCTATACCAACAATACATATAGGCGCCCACGTAATCATTTTTTTGCTTATGCTTCTGACCCTACAGTAGATATAATATATATGTAGATTAATCTCTTTGAATTAGTTACTGGAGTCTACATTCTGTAGTTCACCAGTAAATATTTTTGTGAAATACATATGTAGTCAACATGTGCAAATGTCCTAAAGACGCGCCACCTTTCGATTAGGGGAATTTCTGGGCGGCAAGCCATAAAGATTCTACCTACTGAAAGGAACATGTTTGTACTGGTGTTTACTTAACAAACAACCTATATGGAATAACGTAACAAGCGTCAGCAGAAACGTACCATTCACACACCCTCAAGACTGACGTGTCCTATGAATGGCCGAGAGAGACCAAGTATATACCCACATAGAAAATTTTGCAACTTTCGACATCAGTCAACAGAGCCCATCAGCTCAACATCATGGGGCCGCCGTACGTACCTAAGCAATCAACTTGTATTAATGAAATCTGTACATCCACCTCAGTCAAACTCCGTTTTCATTCGGTTTGATCGGCCCAAATCTTTTTGCTGAACTGGTCGTACTTAAACTACTATTGCTACTTGTGCTATCGCATAATATGTACCTTGCCTTGAACAATTGACTTGTGAAGTTCCGGCTTGCGTCACCTAAATATGTAAGGGAAATATGAAACAAAATATATAGCTCAAAGAAACTCGTGTGTTTCAGTGTTTGCTTGCTATGCTCACTGTTTGCTTGCTATGCTCACTATTTGTATAGTTGTGCTATATACTTATAGCACAACTAATAGAAATCACATACTTCAGATCTACACACCCATATCTAAACAAATCACATATGTTAAACAATTCCTACCAGATAGATATTTCTACAAACTTATCAATAGATCATTATAGTTGAACTTAGATAAATCTCACATATGATGGATTTTAAACAGGTTACTCAAGATATAAACATGTTAGTCCTCACCCCATACACTAATGCTAATCTAATGCAATGGAGAAATACATGATTCAAACCCTATACAAAAATATTTCCAATGAAAATATTTCTTTTACCATCTTATGCTATGCAGAAAATTACTACAATCGGTAACATACATAATTCTTTATGGGCCGTAAGTAAAAGAAAATGGCGAAAGAGTGTGGCAAAGATATGAGTATCACGGGGAATACATATATGAATGTTGATTATTTGAACTAAAGGGATGGGAAAATGCAGTTGAGCTCATACCCGTCCCTAATGTAAATTAGACGATACCCCACAAATTCTTGCGGGAATTCGTTGCTCTATATTTTGATGAAGTTGGAACATGAATATTTGATTATTTTATTGTGTAAAATGCTTAGGGAATATAAGTATTGTAATAGTTTCCGCATCCATGGTTGCATGTTATGGGTCTTGTCCCATGCAGGGTAACATGTTGAGGCGGCTCTTCTCTCATGCATGGCTGCAAGTTGAGGTGGCATAGTTGCATGTTGAGATAAATAGAACTAGGGGTGATCATCTCTTAGGTATATATGATAGGATGTTTGTTTCTTCATTACTTTGTTTGGTTTGAATTTCTACCCCTAGTACGTCCAAGTCAGCAAGCTAATAAGTTATAGAGTCAAAGAATCAAAACATGTTTGATTAGAGCATCTCCAACAGGCGCTCAAAAACTGCTCCGCGCGCTAAAATTCGGTTTTTTTGGGCGCCGGACAACTTCAGCAGAAGCTCTAACATAGTGCGGGCGCAAGAAAGAGTTGGGCGCGCGCTCAAAAACACTATCAAAAGCTACAAATTTGAGTCGCCGGATTGCGCGTGCTTTACAGTTTACACTGCGTGGTTTTTTCGGCGCGCGTTCTTGGGCATCTGCTAAACCAATGTTTGGTTCGACACATTAAAAGTGCTACAGTGGCGCACTAAAACTATTTTAATGCACCAAATTTTTGTGAGGCTGTTGGAGATGCTCTTACTTGGTTCCACCAACCCTTCTGAATAGCTTTTTCTCAGCATCCTTGTGCAAGAAGATGAGAGTTATTTTCATTGGTAATGATGGTAGAGGTCGGTGTAGAGAAACATTTGGAGTAGAAGTAGGTGGTGGCGTCCTTCTCGCCCTCCAGGATGAAATAGTAGCAATAGTATCCTTCGATTGGGCAGTGGTGGCAGAGTGGGCAACGAGCAGATATTCCTACCTTCATGTGCCTGAATGATATGACACTACTAGGGAAAACCCTAGTAGTAGCGCAGGTTTTAGAGCTACTACTAACGCGCTACAGCTAACTGGTAGCAGTAGCGCTGGTTCACCAGCACTACCGCTATGCTTAGATAGCAGTAGCATTTGTTCTGAAAAGCGCTACTATTATGCCTAGAAAGCAGTAGTGGTTCTTCTGAAAAGCGATACTGCTACATTTTTTTGTATTTTTAATAATGCAGCTTATTGTCGTTGTATTTGTATAGGTTTAATATACAGTACTTCATCATATTATTTTATGATCATGATTAGTTATTATATATAACAGTGGGTGAAATGAATATGGATTAGATTGAATGAGGCAACATGTGGTGCATGTCGAAAGTAGTACTAATCCTAACTTGATCTAGTTTGGATTAGTACTACTTTCGACATGCGCCACATGTTGCATTTACTTCAATCTTATCCATGTTCATTTCACCCACTGATATATAATAACTCATCATGCTCATATAACAACTTAGCATCATGCATCATCATAATAACAAGTCATACTCATCATCCGCATACAACTTCTACTCGTTATCATAATAACAAGTCATACTCTCATCATCCTCATAGTCATCTAACCAACCCTACTTAATTGTTCTTAGCACATGATCATGAGTATTAGCTAGGACCTAAATACCCTTTTTTAAGGTAAAATAGCATAAAACAAGATAGGCCGTGACTCTCCATTATGGACAATGGAGATCATCCTGTCTCAAATTCTTGCGCTTCGCTTCCTTTTGCTTCCAAGTTCCTCCATACGATTGACCATACATTTTTTCCAATCTGTGATTTTCATGTGTTGATCTCTTTTTGAAATCCGGTATGGACATCTGAGACGCGTAGGATGACCTGGCCGTAAGTTCATAACATCAAGGTGACCTTTCAGAAACATCATCAGATGAGTCACACAATCATTTGGGATTATCTGTTAAAAAGCATAGTAATAACTTCACAGTTAGCAATGTAGTTGAGTTTTAGAAGAATTTATGCAAAAGAAGCACGGATGTCATAATAGTAAAAAAATCTTACCATTTTATCTCCATGGATGTTAACGTAGTTCAACACGTGCACTAGTGGCACGTATTGACCATAATGTGGAGGAGTTTGATAATAGATATTGTAATTCTCAAGATCAGTAATAAATGAGATCAGATGATCTTTCTCCTGATAAGTTAATTCTGAGCCATCGGTGTACTAGGTTTAGTATACTATCTTCCGCACATTCCTTGAAGAATGACAATAAGCTATCGATGGAAATAAGTTGTCAACGAATTTGAAATAAACAATATGAATTACTTAATAACTATGTTTGAGAAACTCACATAGCGGTATAATTGAAGGCGTATCAACGAGGACCCAAATGTCCATATTGTTTTGGGCGATGTTAGGATCACCAAGATCCATGGTGACAAGCATACCCTCCTGAAAATCATAGATCTTGCAAAGTGCTTCCCAATTTGCGCAACCAAAATGGGTTACGCTCTCAGAATTGTATAGATTTACAGCTAAGTCAACACCATGATGGGTCCTTAGCCGAATTATCTTTGTTTCCTTACTTTCATGGTCTTCAAAATCCATCCTCTCCAAAACATAGCGTCTTGCATGCCATTGGATAAGCTAGTCGAATTGTGAAAGACGAAAATATTCACTAGTGCATAACCGGGCAATAGCACCGGTTCGTAAGGCCCTTTAGTGCCGGTTCCATAACCGGCACTAAAGTGTGGGCACTAAAGCCCCCCCCCTTTAGTACCGGTTCAGCACGAACCGGTGCTAAAGGGCAACCACGTGGCACGAGCCAGCTCCGGGGGCCGGGAGCCCTTTAGTACCAGTTGGTAAAACCAACCGGTACTATAAGGTTTGGTTTTTTTTGGTTTTATGATTTCTTTTTCATTTAATTTTGTGTTTTCCATTTAATTCTTTTTCGTTTGCTGGTATTTTACGATACTACACATTGTACACGTTACGACCCAGTAGGCCCACAGGGCAGCACAGAACATGTAGGCCCAGTAGGCCTGCTTTGGAGAGGAGCTCGAGAGGTTAGCGAGGTGAGACTAAACTTGCCTCACCGCACCTACTTCACGGGGGGTTATAAACCAGTGCGGACGCCCCTCGGCTAGCGAGGTGGGATTAAACTTGCCACACCGCACCTGCACCAGCGCACCCCCTTTAGTACTGGTTCGTGCCAAGAACCGGTACTAAAGGTGCTGGAGGGGCCCCAGACTGACAACATCCTGCCACCACTCTCATTAGTACCGGTTCGTGGCACGAACCGGTGCTAAAGGTTCACCACAAACCGGTACTAGTGAGAGCGGCTCGGCTAGCCGTTGGAACCGGCACTAATGTACACATTAGTGCTGGCTCAAATTCAAACCGGCACTAATGTGCTTCACGTTTGACCCTTTTTCTATTAGTGATTACACGTTGAGGAAGCAGAAGTCATGCTTAATTATGAAAAAACACTAGTCATCGTTGCATACCGTTTCAACATTGAAGGTCTCCTGGAGCTTAATGCTGAAGCGTCGATCTTCTTCCAGGTGAGGCATGTTGCACAGACCCCGGTCGTCGTAGCTCCACTCGCACTCCGAGAGACTTTCGTCATCCGACGACGACATCGACGACATTTCATATGTTCATAATTCAAAGATTAAACTTCTAAACTTATATATATATAGGGATTGACTATTCGTCACCCTGGGTGATGAATAATTATTCTTCACCCACCTCTATTTTATCATCTATACACTGTAATTTTATGTTTCGTAAATTTTGTCTTATTTTAGACATAAAAAGAGAACGTAAGAAAACCTATAATCGTCGTAAAAAATATTTTATGTTACGTAAAATTACAAATGTAAAAATATAGTGTAAAATGTACATAAAATACAATTTTTGACCTATATTTTGTTTGTTATGCCAAATTTTATGCAGTAAATCAATATGAATGTAATTATCTGTATTTCAAATGTAATTTATGAAATGAAATGATCGTAAGATTACCTCGGGTGAAGAATAATTTATTCTGCACCCTGGATGATGAATAGTAACACTATATATATATATATATATATATATATATATATATATATATATATATATATATATATATATATATATATATATATATATAGAAACTAAATTAGATAATTATTATTCGTCGCGGGTTGACTATCGGTCTGTCGGGATTCTCCCTCTCTCATATATGGTGGGCACTCCCTCACGGATTTTTCGACCGTCGATGATGGTCCCTACTCCTCCTTCCCCTAGTGCATAACAAAGATCTAGCACAAGGAGGAGAAGGAGAAGCGACCCCCACGACAACAGTCGGCATTCTTCTTCTCTCATATATTGTGGAGGCACTCCCTCACTGATTTTTCGATCGTCGATGATGGTCGCTACTCCTTCTTCCTCTAGTGCATAAGTGAGCTCTAGCACAAATAGAAGAAGGAGAAGCGACCCACACGCCAACAGTCGGCATTCTTCTTCTCTCATATATGGTGGAGACTCTCCCTCACTGCCTTTTTAGCTGTCATGTACGGATCCCTGACAGACTTAAAGTCAACTCAAAATGTCGTTTAATTCTCTTTCTAGCAAATTCGTGGCACTCGATACATATTCTAGCACAAGTCATGCCAAAATTCACGGAAAAATTTGGCATGACCTTTGCTAAAATAGGACATATCGAGCGCCTGAAATTTTCCGGAACGGAAATGAATCAACACTCCGGCAAAACATAGGCCACTGTGAGGTGTACCCTGCAAACATAGGCCACTTGGGCAAGCACTAGTACTACACAGAACACTACATATCACATGTCTAAATCTCCATCATATTCCATGAAAATTATCACAGCTACTCATGTAGCTACTACTCTACTACAACTATCAAAACATCTACATCATCATCGACATGAGGATTTGGTTGGTCTCACCTCGAGGTCGGAGGTGGTCGGTGGCGGGGACGACGGCTGGGATGATGCAGGGGTTCCTTGATTGCTGCAGAAAAAAAATACAAAATTCAAAAGACCTGCATTTACTTATTATTTTCGATTTTTTTTAAAATTTTGCTATTCTATTCAAAAGACCTACATTTACTTATTCTTTTCAATTATATATTTTATTCTATTCAAATTAATTATTCAAATTGTCTAAGAATAAAATATACTAAAAAGCTACATTTACTAAAAAAACCTACATTTACTACAAACAAAAACCTACATTTAACAAAAAATAAAACCAATTTACAGAAAGGGGGAGGAGGAGGTGGGAGGAGGCCAGGAGGAGGAGGGAGGAGGAGAGAGCAGG
>LR738715.1:600926737-600959698 GCA_902687465.1 Secale cereale | reverse complement strand
TAAACTTTTGTGCTAATTTTTCGACAGGAGCGACGCCAAAGCTGGTGCTTCAGATGATGAATGTGAGGGGGCTCAGCATTGCTCATGTAAAAAGTCACTTGCAGGTAAAGGCAGAAAAGGGAACAGCCTACTCCTTCTCATGACTGCTCGGTAGCTGTTCTTCTAGCTACTTGCTTCTTTCCTTCACACGACAAGCGTTGGACCTAACCTTTTCTTGTTCATCCCTTCGACTTTTCAGATGTACAGAAGCAAAAAGATAGAGCACGAGTCCAGCCACGAGAGGGCAGCCATGTCCTCAGGTTATTGATCGATCTATACAATCAATGATACATCACTATTTTCACACTAGGAATTCATTTCCATGACATTTTTTTTCCTATTAATTTCCAGTCTTTTCGCCCATGAATTTCCACATGAGGAGAGGGGACCATCCGTTCCACGACATGTTCTTCCAGCGAGCTGCCGGCTCGACGCTCTCCTCCAGGTTCAACGGTGGTGGGGTCTTCGCGCCGAGAAATGCCGGCTTGCCTGATGCTAGCCGGATTTACGGGCTCCTCCAACGCGGGCAGCCTCCATTACAAACCTTCGACTTCAAGAACAGCACGAGCCTTAGGTACTAAAAGAAGCACGCCACACACGGCATCTTACATGCATATGTAACGGCCTCGCTGCGGATGATATGACGATCATATCGAAACCCTAATCGGTACATGCTTGCGTCTAGGAATCAAGAATGGGCGTTCACCCAGCACGCGGCGGCGGCGAGGGCACGCGCGGTTAATGACAATGGTCCGGGGAAGGGGCTGATCCACGAGATGATCTTCAGGAAGGACGGCAGGCCGACGTCGCATCTGTTCGACGTGAGGGACGCCGCCGCCTCCAGCGGGACGACGTCGCCGTCAACAACAAACACGAGCCAGGCCGACCGTAGGCCAGATGGCGCAAAGATGGGAAGCATGAATTGGATCGGCAGCAGCTCTCGGCCGCTCTCGAAGACAATGTCGGCTACTGGTTTGGAGCAGGGCGGCCACGCTCAGCTCCCGTTTAGGTGGCGAGGTGCCGCCGGCAGCAATGGCTACCACCCCAACGGCAACACTGGCAGAACAACGTCATCTTCAGATCCCGTGGTGACATGTGAAGCAGGTTCCCCGCTCTTGGTACGCATCATTCTTTATACATTTTGCTTCGAATTGATAAATTCACTTGTAATTTGTAAATATATAGCATGTCGCAGCTTAATTTGTCACAAAATATCAACAATTAATATAATGGTTGCCTCTGTGTGCATGCAGCTGCCGAAGCAGGGAGTGCCGAGGACTCCGGCCAAAGCTACTGAGGAGACGAGCATCGGAGCAGAGGCGAGGAAAACGAAGACATCGGTTGCGGCGGAGGAGAACGGGTGGGCGCCGGAGTTGCAGCTAAGCCTGAGCCCCAACGCGGGGGCAGACACTGTAGGAAGGGGCAAGAAGAGGAACAGCGCTGGGCAGGAGGTGAGCAGCGACAAGGTGCCACTCTCTCTCTCGCTGTCATTACATGGTGGCGTCGTCGTCGTCGACGACGACGGTGGTGGCCGGGATGGCAGGAGGTTAGAGGTAGCGACAGGTAGCAGCAGCAAGAAGGCCGCTCTGGGGCTGAGTACTTTGGATCTGACCATGTCGATCAAGGCATTGGAGTGAGATCTTTCAAGTACTTGTCCCAAGGCCTTCCAAAACTTGCACACTGCACCATGAGATTAATTAATAAGATTGTTGATCTAATTTAACCATGCATGCTTCCGGACAAATATATAAATATATATTTCTTATCTTGAGTGACATGTAGTACTCCACCACATTATATGGTCACATGCATGATCAAAACAAAAATTTGTTAGGTATGGGATCATTGGGCTTCTAAATCATATACTCCCTCCGTTCCTAAATATTTGTCTTTCTAGAGATTTCAACAAGTGACTACATACAAAGAAAAACGAGTGAATCTACATTCTAAAATATGTCTACATACATCCGTATGTGGTAGTCCATTTGAATCTCTAAAAAGACAAATATTTAGGAACGGAGGGAGTATATCTCTGTATATAAATGAAGCAAAATGCAGGCTTATTAGTCAAACGCTTAATCATAATTACAATTTCTTTTGCCATAAGAGTTTTTTGGGTACATTAGAGCAGTCTTATACAAAATGCACACTTATTGATCAAACTCTTAATCATAAGATGAACTATATCTAATTAATGGCATTAACAAATATTCCGTCCGTTCACAAATATAAAATGTTTTGGATATTTCCTTACGGACTACATACGGACTGAAATGGGTGAACAAATGCACTAAAACGTGTCTTTATACATATTCAGAAAAAAGTTAGAGCATCTTATATTTGTGAACAGGGGGAGTAAATGTTTAATGAGATATATAGTGCACCATATATAGTGACATTAAACTGTCCTAGTACACTATATCGTCTTAGTGTTTTACATATCTAAAACAACGCTTATTTAATGTCTTTTGTGAGAGAGGAGTTATGCAATATTTTGGATTTGGTGCTAAGATCTATATCTGGAATTCTGGATAAAGATATGGTTGCTTTCTCTTTCCTTGTGAAATTGGGTGCCACGTCATATTTGTAGTTATGAAACCATGCTAAGATACAAGTATACATATCCATAAATTCGTTTTTTGGGTGATAAATAAACTGGTTTAATTTGGTCTGGTGCACGTGCTGAAATACTTGAACGGGATGTGCAGTACTCTTATCACACGGTCTCGCTCAAAAAAGGTACTTGTTACCTGGTGTAATTTAAGCGCATCACAGTTAGTTTGGAACGTTCTAGAATGTAGCATGACCTTCCATGCCTTTTATATTTATGTATACAACTCAGCTCAATTAAATAAAATCAGTTATATCATTGTAGAGTATTAATAATTATAGGTAACCCACTAAGTTATATTTGCTATGTTTCACGGTTGCAGTTTTGATTCCATGAGAAATGTGAAATCACACATACATATCTATTTATTTCACCAAGAAGCTGCATAAAATGACTGAGACTAACAAAAAAACAATGTTATACATGTTTAAGCATTTGTTGATGACAAATTACACTTGTAAGTTCCATGGTGACATATATCATATTAGTTTTAGATGGGACTGATAATATTATGCATTTTAGACAAGATTGATAATGTTAGCCCTTCACGCCCAATGGAACATTTTGAGTCCAGCTCTTGCGAATCGCACCCTTAAAATATGTTTACATCTATCTTATACTTGTGGGTATGTCTATGTACTAGCATGTATAATGCAATGGAATGTCTTTATCATATTATGTGCATGTATACTTATAGCTCTTCTAGATGAAATTTGCACAAAACCTTCTCGTTCTACATGAGTTCAAATGATCAATTGCAACACACAGGCATGTTCCATTAACATGACATTAAGTACTGTTAAAAATCATATTGTGTCATACTATCACATATTTAACTCTACTATATATCTCCCTCCTATCAAAAATAAGTGTCGCGGTTTTGAACTAAAGTTGGTTCAACCTTAGTTCAAAGTTTTGACACTTATATTATGGATCGGAGGGAGTATATGATATTACCTCCATCTCGAAGTAGTTGTCTTAAATTTGTGTAGATATGGATGTATCTAAAAACATATGTAGATACATCAATATCTAGACAAATCTTAGACAACTAATTCGGGATGGAGGGAGTACATACATTCGCCCAATGTCATATGTATTGATAGAAAATGTACAAGTTTTCACTTCTCGTAAAAAAAATGTCTTTTGTAAGTTTAACTGCAAAGTTCAAACGTATTTGGTTTTTTTCATGCCCCTCAATTTGGTTCATACATTATATAGATAATTTAATGGAAAACTAGGAAAATTCACAATATAATAATTTATCCGTCGGGAGGACTTTCTCCACCCAGTTCACTTGAACTTTTTGGGGGCGACTGGGATGCGTTTCTTACAAACAGATTTTTTTTTAATGTATGTGTGCAACTCCTATAAACTCATGTTACTTGTATATTAGAATATGTTAAATTGGTCATGTTTTATGCATACCGCCATACTCCATATGTCCAAAATATATATGAGGTACACTTGACTTTTTAGAGTCCCTGATGCATGATTTTGACTATAGTTTTCACTTATAATATATGCCTATAAAGAAGATGAGATGCAAACCATTTTCAAACAAATACAATTATTATTATTATTATATGCATATAATCCATGTCCTTCCGCATACATTGATAGTCAAGGTTTTAAAACAATGATCAGAAATAAAGTTACATTTTCCTTCTAATTTTGTAATTGAACAAGTACTTTCCATTTCAGAATTTACTAAAGCAGTCGAATGTAAGGCCATACACAAATCCAGTAGATTTAAAAATAAAAGGCTAACTAACTATTTGAGTTCACAATAATCGACATGTATAGTAAGTCAATAACAATAATGGTTAGATAAGCATATCAATCAAATATTGTTATGTAACGCCCTCACCACAACTATCGGTTCCTGGTCGTTACGCCTCTTGGGATATAGACTGGTCGCACGGGCCAACACTAGTCTTTTCTGCGCACTTTGTGATCACTCGTGAACACCCGTGTCAATTTCTGAGTTGGTCACCTGTCCTCAAATTGCTTCGGCCAAGCACGTTTTACTTTGAGGTTCCTTGTGAATGGGTTCCAAAAGCAGAAAAGCTTTGTTGATATGAATAGTCTGTCATTCTTATTAAGCCAGACAAATTAAAATCAACAAACAAGATAAATAAACAAACACACAGTTTTTATGTGGAAAACACTTGCCAAGAAAAATAAACGTGCTCATATTTTTTGATAAGGGGCATAATGGGCTCATGACTTTGATCTTCACCATACGAGGAGATTTTACATGCACGTGATTTACAATGCGTCCTGAAGTGATTGATCTCATCCTATATGTTCTTATTACTTTAGTCTACATGAGGACTGAAGGATCATAGTAACACTTCTTTGACAAAAAATGCCTAGCTTGTGTTCAGCTGGCAGCAAAACGCCCAGTCTTATTGTATACGTACATGCAGAACCTTCGGGACGGCGGATAATCCTCCGCTAAGCTTTGATGTAGGGGATACGTAAAACTGAATGCACAGCGTACGGACTACCTTAACAGTTGACATTTTGTTTGGCAGTACGTATGTGCCTACCCTATTCCCTTGATTTCTGCATTTGCAGCAGTGCTCGATAGAGGCCCAGTGTACAGGCCAGTCACCTGTGAGCTTCGGAAGAACAGCAAAGCAGCGAAGGTGACTGTTAGCTCTACCGGACTTGTTAGCCATTTGCGTAGAGTAGCTAGCTCTGAGAATTGGTGTCCAGAGAGGAGAGATGGACGAGGACAAGGAAGCGTTAACCACCGAAGGGACAGCGAGATGACAGCCCTCTGACCAACGCACAGCGGCTGCAGTGCGCAACAGAATGTTGCGGTCGACCGATCATGCATGCATGACGCCGCTGCTGCAGTCGCGGCGGGTCTGTTTGAGTCGCGGCTTGGTTCATGGCTAACTTTGTCACAAATAAAGTTAGGCAAAGTGTGGCGGTCACAAAAAGTATGGCTCAAAAAATGATCACCACAAGTGTGACAAGAATTGGCAAAAAGTTGAGTCTATGACATGTGGACCAAGTGGCTGAAAAAATGTGACAAGCCACAAGTGTGGAAAAAAACAAAACATGCCTAACCTATTTATGGCACGACTAAGGTTAGGCGTGGCAAGCTTGGGCTGCAAACCAAACAGGGCCTATGTGTACGATTGACCAGATTGTGTACTGTGTGCATGCATGGCGCGCGCCACCGGCCAAGCTAGCTAGCTAGGGCATCGACGGGATCGTCCCCAAACCTTGCCAAGAAATTCCAACGACGGGACAGCCATGGCTCGGCTCCTACCGATCGACGAGAGTTATCCATATTTCAGCGCATCATGTGATATATAATTTGCTACCATTTGGTGTAGCTATAACTTTTTTTAAAAGGATATCTCTTGCCTCTGCATAAAATGATACATATAGCCATTTTATTTAATAAGGTAGCTACAAAGTACAAAATCCATCTCAGATATGCAAGCAAAAGCAATACAAAAAGAATAAAATGCCAAAACCGGTAAAAATAGAACACGATGCCTAAGCATCTATCCTATTATTTAATCATCACCCAAACCAGTTATATGTAGCGGTGCTAGCGTCTTCTAACGGATGCACTCAAAAGTTATATGTTCTCTGACTTCCGCATGAGTAATAACCACATATGGATCCATCCAGACGTCCGAAAGATAACCTGCAAAAAGTTTGTGATGTTGATTTCATTAAAAATAATGTCATTCCGACCCTTGTATATAGCCTAAATTAATGTACAAACTCTCACTCAAATGTGATGTTGCAGTGGGCTCCACCTCATTTAACCACGTACCGAACAAATTGGAGATGTTATTGGGTGGACAAATATTAATGGACGCATGTAATGTACGCCACAATAACATGGATAGCATGCATTTGAGAAAAAGACGTTGGGCCGATTTCTCTTGGTCACAAAAACATGGTTTACTATCTTTTCATCTACAATTCGCCAAATTATCCTTAGTCAAATTCACTTCCTTGTGCATACATAAATCACATATAGACCTTTATTTTCATTGGCATCTTAATTTTCCAAATATGAAGTGACCTTGGGATTGGCATACATAGATTTGACTGAGAACACGCTTGAAACTGAAAGTTTCCAGTGGAGCATACATCACACATTAGACAGGTTAACCACCATCAATCTACGCACTAAGTATAACCATCTATGCCAACGTTCTCCCACTAGTATCCGTCTGAACTGTATGATTAAGGGAACGGAACCTAGTGTTCTACTTATGAAGGCGGCTTTATGATGTATAACATTATAAAGTGTTGTATACTGCAAGGGTATAGGCGTCTCCTCTAGCCAAGTATCTTTTCAAAATCTAATAGTGTGATCGTTCCCGACTATAATTTACTTCTATTAAAGAAAACATCATTTGTCCTCATCAATCCCTTTCAACAAGGAGAGTCATTCGGTTACACCGTAACTTATGCCAGGGTTTTAGAAAGCCTATACTTGTTACGCAATGATTGTATCCACAACCATCTTTCTCTACAGATAACCGATATAACCATTTGCAAAGTAGGCACTTCTTCTTTACTTTGAGGTTCTCAATACCAAAACCTTCTTGGTCTTTCAATCTACATAGTATGTCCCTCTTAGCCAGACTGTACTTACATTTATTCTCATCACTTTGCCAAAAAATTCTTGATCGATAAAAGTCCAACCTTTTTCATACCACTACGGGATTTTTTTAAAGAAGGATAACATGAACATCGGCATGCTTGTAAGCACGGCATTAGTAAGAAATAACCGACCCCATAATACATAACCTTACCCTTTCAACAGTTTATTTTTTTCTCAAATCGATCTTCAGTGCACTTCCATTCTTTGTTGGTCAATTCCGGTGATAGATTGGGATCTATGGGTAATTAAAAGGTAAGGATCCATCGCTTCTAGCCACCGCCGCGTCATACCTCCTCTCCAAGAAAAGGCTAGGGTTCCTCTGCCTCCCGCTCGTGCCGCTGTCGGTCCGCCTAGTCTTCGGTAGACTTAAGGCATAGAGGCGCGGTGGATCCCGACCCTTGCAGGCGGGAGGGCTCCTTTTTTTAGGTATTTCTTTGAGTTTTGTTAGGATTTGTGTCCTTCTCAGGAAGACGAGATGGTGGTGGCTCCCTGAAGATGGAATAAGGTTCTCCCCTCCTAACACCCGTCTTGGTGGTGCCTCTAGCATCATCGGTTGGTGTGTGGAGATGTGTCTCCGGTGGATCTGTCTTTGGTGAATCTACTCGGATCTGGTTGCCGTTCGTCTACGTTCGTGTGTCTTCAGGTTGGATCCTTCTGATCTACACTACTCTTCATCGGCGACGGTTGCTATTTTGATGCGCTGGTCCTACGGGGTCTTAGCATGATGACTTCCCGACTGTCTAGTACAACAAGTTTTGCTCGGATCCAGCGAGGGAGGGGCAATGACGACGGTGTGCCTTCGGCTTCCTCCAGTGCTTGTAGTCGTTGCTAGGTGGTCTACGGATCTTGATGTATTTTTCATTATTACTAGGTTTGTTGTACTGCCACGATTGAAGATGAATAGATTGGAAATTTTCCCGCAAAAAAGGTAAGGATCCAAGTTTACAACCGAACAAATGTCTATAGTTTTCATGTTCCTCCTTGACACGCCCAAAGTAGAACAGTTCACATTTATGGAAATTTATTTTCAAACCGAATAGTTGTTTGAATAGATATGAAACCAGCTTCATATTTCTAGCATTTGTCATATCACGCTCCATGAAAATAATTATTCATAAGCATATTATAATATATAGAGACCCCTCCCCCTCCCCCATCCACAAGATGTGGGATGAGCCCTCCTACTATGGTTATGACACACTACTTGCTATGGGGCAAAAACACTTGACAGACGCACCCCCAACCTTGAAAAAATGAGTTAAGATGAAGGTGCTTAATTACAAAAATCATGTATAATGGTAGAAAAATGAAGGGGCCCAATCTGAGGGGGCCAACGGTGCGAAGTGTCTCCATTGTCGAGTCCATAATAGATAACGGTCTTCACACGAACGAAACCCTGACACAGAGAGAGGTGAACCCAACAATGTCCTACAAAGGAGAACGAAGCCTGCGGGTGTCGGCGCCGAAGCGCAGGGCTTTGCCTGGCAGCTTAATAGAGGCCTCTGGGACAACCGCGGCGATCACAGACCTTCATATCCGGGCTAGGGCGACGTCATCGCTAGCGACAGAGAACGTGCCCTAGACACCGGCGCTACACCCGTCATCGCCCCCACAACCAAGAGGCAAAGTCACCAACGCCACCAGGATGACCATCGGAGAGCCAAACATGGGGACCACCATCCGGGGCCGCGGCCCCGGCATCCAAATCTAGAGACTACGCCAACCATAAACATCTCGACACTTCAACCAGAAGAGTAGCAGGCATCTCCATCCAGTACTCGTGCGGCATCAGTCGTCGGGTCCGGGTCAAAGCCTCCACGGTTGGACGCATCAACGCCAGCATCCCCAACTAGTCCTAGTGGATCTAGGGGGCTACCCTGAGACTGTGATGGCCCCGCCAAGCAAGCCCCGGCCAAAGCCCATGGCTTGACGCAGGCGAGTTCGCAAGATGATACGTCCAAAATGCATCACTAATTTGTATTATAATTTATCCTTATTCATTGATATATTCCACGTTATGATGATGTTCTTATGTTGTTTTGGTCTATTTTACACAGTTTGCAACTTTCCGATGCCGAAACAGCAGATGCAGGATTCAGCAGGAAAAAGTGGATACTGAGTTGCTGAAGAAGAACACCTCCAAATTACCTGAAAATTGACGGGACGTGTTTTTCAGAAGAATAACAAAGACACGCAAAAGGGGAATCAGAGGGGGGCCACAGGGTGCCCAGGCGGCCTGGGGGCGCGCCCCCCTGGCCGCGCCGGGGGGGGGCGCCTGGAGCCCCTGGCCCACCTCTGGCCGCCCCCTTTTGCATATATGCTCTCCGTCTCCTGAAAACCCTAGGCACAGGACTTTTTACGGAGTTCCGCCGCCGCTTCGAGGCGAAAACCTACAGAGAAGAAAAGGGCATCTCCGGTGGGCAGATTCCACCGGGGAGATCACCTCCCGGAAGGGGAGATCGTCGCCATCGTCATCACCATCATCACGGGCATCATCGAGATCATCATCAACATCATCCCCAACACCAGCACCATCTCCATCTTCATCCAAATCTCATCTTTCCATCGCAACTTGTGTTGTAACTTGTACTACCTATCCTCTCTACTCCATCGGTGTTGATTACTACTTTGTGGTGAATGCTATTGAATTTTGTTGGAGAAATATTATTATGTCCAGATTGTTTATCACATATTTATCCCCTCTGATCATGATCTATTTTATGTCTTGTGAGTAGTTACTTTAGTTCTTGAGGACATGGGGAAAGTCTTGTTGTTAGTAGTCATATGTTGTTGAAGTAATATGTGTTGTTTGATACTTAAGTTGTGTTGTCATTCTACTAGTGGTGTTGTGTGAGTCGAACACCCAACACTTCGCCTTATTAAGGACCTAGGGGAATGCATTGTGTATAAAGAATGCTTATGGTGGGTTGCCGGAGTGACAGAAACCTGAACCCCAGTTCGCACGCTTTTGCATAAGGGAATAATGGATCCGTGATCGTATTGCTATGGTTAGGCTTTTGCCTTAAATTCTATCTTGTATTTGCGGATGCTTGCAAGGTGTTTAATCATAAGAGTGCATTCATCTTAGTCTAGAGAGTGCACTAGCATAGATCCACCCACCAACACTTATCAATACATAACATAGTATCGATACGGAATATGACGAAAGCACATGACTACCTCTCCCGTGTGTCCTCAAGAACGCTTAGTCTTTATAAGTTCAGTTGCTAGGCCTTTCCTTTGCTAAGAAAGGATTGGGCCACTTGTTACTCTCAGTATCTTTTACATTACTTGCCTTTACATTCCTGTTGCTTATATCGAGAAAACCCCTAAAAGTTATCTTTCAGTGCTTGCAGTAATTTCTTGCTCAGAATCGCTTATCAATACCTTCTGCTCCTCGTTGGGTTCGACACTCTTACTTATCGAAAACGCTGCAACAGATCCCTTATGGTTGAGGGTCATCAAGTACCGTTTTCTGGCGCCGTTGCCGGGGAGCGTAGTGCTATTGGTAAAGTGAAACTGGTAAGAAAGTCTTTTTATAATTCTGTTTTTTTATTTTTATTGCTATCCTCTGTCCTTATGGATAACCCTATTATTGGAGCATTGCTTGCGGGAAGACACCCCACACCTGTGGTGGTTGATCCTCCCCCTACTGAAATTGTGCCTTATAAAATACCGGCTGGCATTATCAATTATGTTTTGGCTAATCGGTATGCAGGAGACAGACATCCCGGTGAACACTTGCTATATTTGTCACGACTGTGTTCATTATTTAAGCTTGCAGGTGTATCGAGGGAGTTTGTCATGAGGAAATTGTTTGTCGTATCCCTTATAGATAAAGCTTCAGATTGGTATGGGCTTCTCGATAACCCACACTTGCTAGACTGGCAGGAGCTTATGTCTCTCTTTTATACTAAATTTTATCCTCTTCATGAAATTCATCGAGATAGGAATTATATCTATAACTTTAGGTCTTGTGACGGAGAAAGCATTGCTCAAGCTTGGGGGAGACTGAAGTCTCTAATGCTCAAATGCCCTATTCATAAGCTTCCCAAGGAGATTATACTTACAAATTTTTATGCCAGGCTTTCTCGTCAGGATAAGGAGATGTTGGATGCCTCCTCTAGTGGGGTATTTCAGAAGAAGAGTGTTGAAGAAAGGTGCGATCTCCTTGAAAGAATTCAGAGGAATACCGAAGATTGGGAAATTGATAAAGGTATTGAACCCGCTATAAATTATGAACATGATTATATTGAGAGCTATGTAGAAACTGATTACTTCAATACTTTTTGCTCTACGATTGGTCTTGATTCCCATCTAGTGATTGATTTATGTAAGAACTTTGCCTCTCATGCTGATTCTTTTAAAAAGAATAGAGACCAGCACCATGCACCTTTTAAAGAAAAACCTATTGATATTTATGTTGCTGAGCCTATTTTGCCTGCAGTTATATATGAACAGCCTCCTTTTTCCACGAGGATAAAGGAGCACTCTCTTGTGACAGGCATAATAAATAAAATTGAGAGAAGAGTTGATGAACCTGAGGACCAGATCAGGGTCGATCCTCGAGTTGCATTGATTAAAGACCTTGTTACTGATGATGTTTTGGATTCCAATATAACTTTTTGTGCTGTTTCCACTAACCTTGTCACAGCCAAGAACAAAGGCCCAATTTCAGGTACTCCGGTGGTATCTGTTAAAATAGGAGAACACAATTATTATGGGCTATGCGATTTGGGATCGAGTGCAAGTGCTATTCCTTATTCACTCTATGAAGAAATCATCGGTGAGATTTCCCCTTGTGAACTTGAAGAAGTTGATGTTACTATTCATCTTGCAAATAGATCAACTATCTCTCCTATCGGAATTGTGAGGGACGTTGAAATCCTATGTGGAAAGGTAAAATACCCTACCGACTTTTTGGTACTTGGTTCAGCCAGGGACGATTTTTGTCCCATCATTTTTGGTAGACCTTTTCTTAGAACTTGTGGAGCTATAATAGATTGCAAGAAAGGTAAAGTTTCTGTTGAATTCAATGGTGAGCCATATGAATTTAATTTTTCTAAGTTCTCCAAGCAGCCTCGTGGTACTAATTTACCTAGTGATGATAAAATTATTGAAAGTATTGCCTCTATTGCTATTCCTCCTGATGATCCTTTGCAGCAATACATGGAGGACCATGAGAATGATTTACATATGCAGGAAAGAAATGAACTAGATGAAATATTCTTGAGGCAACCTGCTATCCTGAAGCACAACCTTCCGGTTGAACCTTTGGGAATTTTATCAAAACCAAAAGAAGACCCGGTGTTCGATCTTAAACCTCTTCCCGATACGCTCAAGTATGCTTATTTAGATGAAAAGAAAGTATATCCTGTTATTATCAATTCTAACCTTTCAGGATATGAAGAAGAGCGATTATTGGAAGTACTTCGTAAACACCGAGGCGCAATTGGCTATACCCTTGATGACCTTAAGGGGATTAGTCATCTATCTGTCAATATACTATCAACCTTGAGCCTGATGCTAAACCAGTTGTTGATCATCAACGACGGTTGAACCCGAAGATGATGCATGTCGTGAGAACAGAGATTCTCAAGCTTCTAGCCGCAGGTATTATCTACCCTATAGCTGATAGTAAGTGGGTAAGTTCGGTACACTGTGTTCCTAAGAAAGGAGGTACAACTGTGGTTCCTAATGATAAAAATGAACTAATACCTCAGAGAATTATTATTGGATATAGAATGTGTATTGATTACAGGAAGTTGAACAAAGCAAGCAGGAAGGATCACTACCCGTTGCCGTTCATCGACCAAATGCTTGAAAGGTTATCCAAAAACACCCACTTTTGTTATCTCGATGGTTATTCTGGCTTCTCTCAAATTCATGTTAACACTGTCGATCAAGAGAAGACCACTTTTACTTGTCCTTTTGGTACTTATGCTTACAGACGTATGCCTTTTGGTTTATGTAATGCCCCTGCTACTTTTCAAAGGTGTATGTCTGCTATCTTTCATGGTTTCTGCGGGGATATTATGGAAGTCTTCATGGACGATTTCTCCGTCTATGGAACCTCATTTGACCATTGTCTTCACAACCTTAATAAAGTTTTGCAGAGATGCGAGGAGACAAATTTGGTACTCAACTGGGAGAAGTGCCACTTTATGGTTAATGAAGGAATTGTTCTTGGTCACAAGATTTCCGAAAGGGGAATTGAAGTGGACAAAGCCAAGATCGAAGCTATTGAGAGGATGCCTTATCCAAAGGACATCAAAGGTATTCGCAGTTTTCTCGGTCATGCAGGTTTTTATAGAAGATTTATTAAAGACTTTTCTAAAACCTCGAGACCCCTCACTAATCTTCTCCAGAAGGATGTTCCTTTTGCGTTTGATGAAAATTGTAAGGAAGCTTTTGAAATCCTTAAGAAAGCTTTAATAACTGCTCCTATAGTACAACCACCTGACTGGAACTTACCTTTTGAAATTATGTGTGATGCAAGTGATTTTGCTGTTGGAGCTGTCTTAGGACAAAGGGTTGATAAGAAATTGAATGTTATACATTATGCTAGTAAGACCCTTGATAGTGCTCAAAGAAATTATGCTACTACTGAGAAGGAATTCTTAGCTGTAGGTTTTGCTTGTGATAAGTTTAGGCAGTACATTGTTGATTCCAAAGTTATTATTCATACTGATCATGCTGCCATTAAATATCTTATGACAAAAAAGGATGCCAAGCCAAGGCTTATCAGATGGGTACTCCTTCTCCAAGAATTTGATTTGCAGATTGTTGATAGGAAAGGAGAAGACAATCCGGTAGCGGACAATCTTTCAAGAATGGAAGATATACCGCATGACCCCATCCCAGTTAACGATAGTTTTCCAGATGAGCAACTTGCCGTTGTAGAAGTACAACCTCTCTCCGATCCTTGGTATGCGGATTATGCTAATTTTATTGTTGCAAAGTATTTGCCTCCAGGTCTAATGTTTCAGCAGAGGAAGAAGTTCTTTCATGATTTGAGGCACTACTTTTGGGATGACCCACATCTTTTCAAGAAGGTCCCGACGGGATCGTGAGAAGATGCATTCCGGAACATGAGCAGAAGGATGTTCTCCGACGGTGCCATGACAGTCCCTATGGAGGACATCACGCCGGTGAGAGGACTGCACATAAGGTTCTTCAATCAGGTTTTTATTGGCCCACTCTCTTTAAAGATGCTAGAAATTATGTTTTAGCTTGTGATAAATGTCAGAGAGTTGGTAACATTAGTAGAAGGAATGAGATGCCTATGAATTACTCACTAGTGATTGAACCTTTCGATTGTTGGGGTTTCGATTTTATGGGTCCTTTTCCTTCTTCGCATAAGTACACTCACATTTTAGTAGCTGTTAATTATGTGACCAAGTGGGTTGAAGCAATCCCCACTGAAAGTGCTGATCACAAAACATCCCTGAAAATGCTTAAGGATGTAATATTTCCTAGGTTTGGTGTACCAAGGTACCTCATGACCGATGGAGGATCACACTTCACGCACGGAGCTTTTAGAAAAGCTTTGGCTAAATACGATGTTAATCATAGAATTGCTTCACCTTATCATCCTCAAACTAGTGGGCAAGTTGAGCTCACCAATAGAGAGATTAAGTTGATCTTGCAGAAAACAATAAATAGAAATAGGAAGGATTGGTCAAATAAATTGGGAGATGCTTTGTGGGCATATAGAACTGCTTACAAAAACCCCATGGGTATGTCCCCATATAAGATGGTATATGGCAAGGCTTGCCATCTGCCATTAGAACTAGAGCACAAAGCTTTCTGGGCTGTTAGAGAGCTTAACGCTGACCCAAAACTAGCTGGTGAGAAGCGTCTCATGAACTTGACCTCTCTAGATGAATGGAGAAGTGAAGCTTACGAGAGCGCTAAAATGTTCAAAGAAAAGGTAAAAAGGTGGCATGATAGGAAGATTCTGAAACGTGAATTTAACGTTGGTGATAAGGTTTTGTTGTTTAGATCCCATTTCAGGTTTTCTCCAGGTAAACTACTTTCCAGGTGGGAAGGACCATTTCATATAGAAGAAGTTTATCGGTCTGGTGCAATTAAGATTAATAATTTTGAAGGCACCAAACCTCAAGTTGTGAATGGGCAAAGACTTAAGCATTACATAGCAGGAGACCCTGTCGATGTTGATGTGAATATAATATACACAACAACCCACGAAGAACATGTTGCAGCCCTGTTTCAGACGCCAGCAGAAGCAGAATAAAGAAAAGGTACATAGTACGGTAAGAAAGCACCGCAAAACATCATAAAAGTTCCGTATTACGCGTTTTTGAAAAAATAGTAAAATTCCGAGTCGAAGTGGAGCCGGAGACGACCACCAGGGAGTCCAGGCGCCCCCCTGGCGCGCCCCCCCTGGGCCGCGCTGGTAGGCCGCCTGGACACCCTGGTGCCCGACTCCGACCCCGCTTTGGTCCGTTACCTTCCTTTTTGTGCATAAATTTTTCCTATATATTTGTCCGGGTTGTTCCGGCAACGTATCTTGCGATTTCGCGTGTTTTCTCTTCGATCTGTTTCTGCCAGGAAATCTTTCAGCTAAATTTAGGTGCCATGGCTTCTCCAAGATCCCCCAAGGACACGTTCGTCGTCAACGTCATCAACCCTTACCTCGCTGAGGTGAAGAAGCACCCTCAGGTGGTTCAGATGAAGGAGGGCGTCCTTCATCAAGAAGATCTGAAGGGACCTATCAAGGAGGGGAGCGTCCAGGCCAGGCTGGAAGAAGTGGAGCAAGAAGTTTTCAAGTACAAGAAGATGACCGAGCGTGGTGTCGAAGCTAACTTTGACATCACCAGCGAGCTGAAGAACTACTTTCTGAAGGAGATGAAGGAGATGTGGGAAAGAATCGCCGCGGCTGAAGACAGAATCACAGAACTCCAGGGACAAATTAACGATCTATCTAACCAGAACTGTGAGTATGAACTAAGATTTATGCGCATGAGTTTGGGTGCTGAATGCAGGATTCAGGAGATGAGCCTCTCACAAGAGACTTTAGCAAGATATCCATGGAAGCGTTTCGCCAAGGACTACGTGATTAACGCCAACAAATATGGGAGAAATCCCCGTGGGTAATGGCATTTCCTTGGCTTGTTCCAAGCTTGGGGGAGTGCCTGGTATCTTTATCTTTTACCTTTTGTCTTTTAGAAGTCAAGTAGAGTCGTATCATGTCTAGGGAGATTATTATATGAGATAGGTGTGTGCATTGAGGTCTATCGCCCCTTGGTGAAGAATTGTATCCGTGTGTGTGGAGTCGTCTATGATGGAATATTAATGAGAAGTTTATCGGTCCCTTTTTGCTGCACTCGGTATTCTCTTCACGCAATCGACCTTATATGATGATTCTTATGGGAAGTATTGACCATATGTCAGGTATGGCTATGAAACTTTATTTAATCTTGGCAAACATAGCTTTGGTCATAACAACAAGCATGATTCTCTTAGAGTATCAACATAGCCAAAACCTTTATGTTATTATACTTGAAGTGTTATGTTGACAAGGAAGACAACTTGATGTGTTATGCTTATTTCAAAGTTCATGCTTTATATTGCTTTGCATCTTAGTCATCATCGATTGTCCGCTCTCTCAAAACCTTTGCTAGCCTAACTCTGTACTAAGCGGAATTCTGCTTGTGCATCCATACCCTTAAGCCAATACCTTCCATATGAGTCCACCATACCTACCTACTCGTGGTACTCCACTAACACCTCCTAAAGTATATAATTTATGTGTTATCCTTAAATGTTCAAATCATTTATTTTGTGCCCTTGCTTTAGCTCATGAGGAAGTAGTAGCTAATTCATGACCTTTTTGAGTTGGACAAGCTTCACCCCGGGATTGCATGTATAATGTGCAAACCCATAATACGAAAAGGAACTGGCATTGAGTGTGCCCGGCTTAGAAATAATATAACAAACAAACCCTCCTTCACGCTTTGTTCATGAGAAATCAGAAAACTTTGGCAGTGATAAACAAAGGAGAATAAGAGGATGTTATCGTCCTCATACGGGAGCCGTTCCTCGAAACTTGTCCAGTTCAAGAAGCAATTGAGTTATCTATTAGCATTCGTTGACAAATCATGCACCTCTCAAAAATTTGTTTTCATTCTGTTTGATTTGAGGATAGCACATGAGTTTTCCCTACTACCCTAGAGCAGGGCCTATCTTTTAATTTTAAGTTGAGTCAGTTATTCCTACTTCCTTCTATTTCTCAAAGAGAGCAAACGTTTGATGTTGATAAGGATTCATGCATATAAAGCTGCATTAAGATTTGTCATATCATATCCTTGTTGACATTATCATTTGATAAGCAAGTTGTTTGTCATGCCCAGCTAAGACAGATATCTTCCTTTGTGTTAACACTTTCACTTCTTGCTTATTAACTTGTTATTTCAAAAAGCTTCAATTTAATCCCATTAAAAGCAAAAGTTAAAATTATTTGTTGTTCCTTGACCAAAGGACATGTTTGCCATGATATAATGAGTTTCTATTGGTCCTACTTTTGAATATAAGTGTTGACACTCTTTCATAAAAGCCTTATGAGTTGAAGATTGTTGCTGAGGATATTTGAGTTGGTGAAGAGACTATGATGCTTCTTGTCCGTATTCTATTTATCGACACTTCACTCTCTAAACTTGTGGACAAGTTTACCGAGTTCATTTTCGCTTGGGGACAAGCGAGGTCTAAGCTTGGGGGTGTTGATACGTCCAAAATGCATCACTATTTTGTATTATAATTTATCCTTATTCATTGATATATTCCACGTTATGATGATGTTCTTATGTTGTTTTGGTCTATTTTACACAGTTTGCAACTTTCCGATGCCGAAACAGTAGACGCAGGATTCAGCAGGAAAAAGTGGATACTGAGTTGCTGAAGAAGAACACCTCCAAATTACCTGAAAATTGACGGGACGTGTTTTTCAGAAGAATAACGAAGACACGCAAAAGGGGAATCAGAGGGGGGGCACAGGGTGCCCAGGCGGCCTGGGGGCGCGCCCCCCCTGGCCGCGCCGGGGGGGCGCCTGGAGCCCCTGGCCCACCTCTGGCCGCCCCCTTTTGCATATATGCTCTCCGTCTCCCGAAAACCCTAGGCACGGGACTTTTTACGGAGTTCCGCCGCCGCTTCGAGGCGGAAACCTACAGAGAAGAAAAGGGCATCTTCGATGGGCAGATTCCGCTGGGGAGATCACCTCCCGGAAGGGGAGATCGTCGCCATCATCATCACCATCATCACGGGCATCATCGAGATCATCATCAACATCATCCCCAACACCAGCACCATCTCCATCTTCATCCAAATCTCATCTTTCCATCGCAACTTGTGTTGTAACTTGTACTACCTATCCTCTCTACTCCATCGGTGTTGATTACTACTTTGTGGTGAATGCTATTGAGTTTTGTTGGAGAAATATTATTATGTCCAGATTGTTTATCACATATTTATCCCCTCTGATCATGATCTCTTTTATGTCTTGTGAGTAGTTACTTTAGTTCTTGAGGACATGGGGAAAGTCTTGTTGTTAGTAGTCATATGCTGTTGAAGTAATATGTGTTGTTTGATACTTAAGTTGTGTTGTCATTCTACTAGTGGTGTTGTGTGAGTCGAACACCCAACACTTCGCCTTATTAAGGACCTAGGGGAATGCATTGTGTATAAAGAATGCTTATGGTGGGTTGCCGGAGTGACAGAAACCTGAACCCCAGTTCGCACGCTTTTGCATAAGGGAATAATGGATCCTTGATCGTATTGCTATGGTTAGGCTTTTGCCTTAAATTCTATCTTGTATTTGCGGATGCTTGCAAGGTGTTTAATCATAAGAGTGCATTCATCTTAGTCTAGAGAGTGCACTAGCATAGATCCACCCACCAACACTTATCAATACATAACATAGTATCGATACGGAATATGATGAAAGCACATGACTACCTCTCCCGTGTGTCCTCAAGAACGCTTAGTCTTTATAAGTTCAGTTGCTAGGCCTTTCCTTTGCTAAGAAAGGATAGGGCCACTTGTTACTCTCAGTATCTTTTACATTACTTGCCTTTACATTCCTGTTGCTTATATCGAGAAAACCCCTAAAAGTTATCTTTCAGTGCTTGCAGTAATTTCTTGCTCAGAATCGCTTATCAATACCTTCTGCTCCTCGTTGGGTTCGACACTATTACTTATCGAAAACGCTGCAACAGATCCCTTACGGTTGAGGGTCATCACAAGACACCAAGTCTGAGGCCACCAACGTTGATCCAACCAACGACGTAGCGGCGTCACGACCATCACTATCATCCACCATGCTCGCGAAAAAAGGAACTCGCGGCTCGCATGTACATCCTGGGCCACGTCCTACCTCTCCTAGCCGGAGCACTAGCCTCGATCCGCCCTGGGCCCATATCTGGTCCGCCCAAGAACGGACCCTACATCCTCGCCTCCACAGCCATGCGTTCGGTCAACACCAACACCACCCGCCCAGCCCCGCTCTCCGTCAGCCCAGATCCAGAAGAAAGGAGATGTCCACTGCGCCACTTGTTAGACCTCAACCGTTGTGCCAACGTACTTGTCACAAGATTGCCCTGCTGTGGCCCAGAACAGCCGCCCAAGGAGCGAGGAACCACCACCGCCAAGATGCGCTACCATACACTAGTAGATAAAGGGACACCTGACCCGGTTCGTTTGGGCCTTTAGCCCCGGTTTTTGAACCGGGACTAAAGTGTCGGTACTAATGCCCTGGACCTTTAGTCCCGATTCAATCCAGAACTGGTGTAGATGGGTCTCCACGTGGCCTGTGCGCGGAGCCCAGGCAGGAGGGCCTTTTGTCCCGGTTGGTGGCACCAACCGGGACCAAAAGGCATCCACGCGTCAGCATTTCTGTGGCTGTGGTTTTTGTTTTTTTTTTGAAAGGGGAGGAGGGGTTGGAGGTTTTGGGGGGTTAATTTAGGTGTTTCATATTGTGTTAGCTAGCTAATTAATAGAGAGAAGTGTCCTCTCTTATGTCCGTGCTTGGTCGACGCTACGTACTACACATATGTATAGAGAGGACTAGACACGCTAGCTAGCTAGCTAGTAAGCAAACGAAGGAAACACAAGATCGTAATCAACATATATATGCATACAGAGAGAAGTAATATCGACCACCTCTCCTTCTCCGAGAGATTGGTCGAACAACAAGTTCTCGTATATCTATCCGACACTACCGGGTACATATATAGAATAATTATCTCTTACAAATATAATCTCCTATACGATGGACGCATGGTCCACATAGTATTCTCCGTCTGGCGCGATCACGTGTTCAAGGAAGAATGCCGCCAATTCTTCTTGAATTGCTCGCAGACGATCTGGTGCTAGGAGTTCATCCCACATCCGAAACATCTAATTTGAAGAAGGGGGTCAATACATGAAATGATGCTATAAAATTGTGAATATTATTAATTAATTGCTTATGCACTTCAAATGATGGTAATGAAATAAAATTGTGAATATTATTAATTGCTTACGCACTTCAAATTGTGCTTCAGAGTAGCCCCGCTCACAGGTCGTGTGGCGGATGGACTCGCAAATGTAGTATCCACATAAATCATTCCCGGGTTCCTGCCACAACCACTTTACAAGAAATAGAGGTCAATCAAACTGATAAGCAAGAATGCCAAATGGTATTGATGAAACTAGCGCTTAAATCAAGATATAGAAGATGCGCGGAACATGCTACTATATAGTACTTACTTTCGGGTGTCTAAATTCTAGCTTCTTCGGCAGTCCCGGAGCTTTTTTGGTGAATTTTCTCCAAACCCTACCAGACAAAGAAAACAATTACTTGATATCAAAAATGAACAAAGTTGCTGATATGCATGGTGGATAATATTGATCGATTTAACTTACCTGTCGAGCATTTGAGTCATGTCTGCATACTCCTCGGGATCTTTACGTTTAGAGTCCAAGACAGTTACTACTCCCTTCTCAAGCTTAATCTCTAAGAGAATATAGTGGAAGCTGTGCACGCATGCATGAACTCATCAATTACATTACAATAACCTTGACTGATATATAAGGGAAACCAAATATGCACAAGACAGTAACACTCACTTGAAGTTGTAAGGAAAGAGTATTATATCTTTGTTTTCATTTACCACCAACGATCGTAGCAAGTTGGTTTCGGTATCTGAGGCACGCCATTTAACCTCGGTTGCATCTATGAGGTATGTGTTAATGAACCCAATATCACCGACTTGTCTTTTCTTCAATTCGACGATCTTCAATCTGCATAATATAGTGAGGATAATTATAAATACATGCAATGAAAGAGCTGAGCTATATAGAGAGACTTAATGACAGAAGTAGTACTACTTACAGACAGTAGCAGGTGACCGTTGCTTTATCGAGGGCCAATTGATTGAAAAACTGATAGAACTCCTCAAATGGAATAGACGACAATTCAATTCCAACGAGGTCATGCTCCGGTTTAACTCTCACATACATGCTATCCCTCCCCCCAGACTCTCTGCAGATTTTCAAGTACCAATCATGCAATCTTCGCATATTCGTTGATAGAGATCTTTCATTTTTGACGAGAGGCTTCCCGTACTCGTATCTTTGTATCTGCACCTCCAAGAAATCATATTGTACATCGTCGGACAGGTAATCTCCAAGATTGCTATAACCGGGCACCATCCTCGGATCATTAGCGACCATGTCGCTAGACACCTTGAGCGGGGGGCACGAATGGTTTGCTTGTTCGCCGAGCTGGGCAATTTGTTTCCCAGCTCGTCCTTCTGCTAACCTTTGATCACTTTTAGTACTTCCCGACCGCTTCGCTTCTTGAAATGACTTTTCAATAATGCGGTCATAGTTGTCCTTCGGCTTACTTTTCGCTGGTTTCTTCAGGGCAGCAAGAGTGCGCTTTGCTTTCACCGGATCTATCTTCTCCTCCGGAGGTGGATGTCTCTGTGCTTTCAACCCTTCAAGCCAGTCCTTCACTTCTCCTTGAGCGATCTTCGTGTTTTCCTCGTCGGACCTCTCGTATGGTAACTTCTCTAGAGGTGTGAGAGAAGGACCGAATCTGCATTGCCTCCCGCCTCTGGCTGTACTGCTAGACATCGGCAGACCAGACGAAGCGGCTGTCTTCTTTCCTTGCTTACGCGCCGGAGCAGGAGTAGCCGGAGCGGCAGCAGGTCTCTTCCGCCCTTGCTGACTAGGCGGAGAAGGAGGAGCAGGCTGGCTGCTCGGGCGCGCCGGCGCAGGCGGAGAAGGAGGAGGCTGGCTGCTCGGACACGCTGGCGCAGGCGGAGAAGGAGGCGGAGTGCCGCCACGCGCCGAAGAAGGAGCCGGAGTGCCCTGATCGTCACTCGCCGGAGGAGGAGGAGGTGGAGGAGGCGG
The DNA here is from genome assembly GCA_902687465.1 of Secale cereale. Lineage (NCBI taxonomy): Eukaryota > Viridiplantae > Streptophyta > Magnoliopsida > Poales > Poaceae > Secale > Secale cereale. Next base: position 600,936,983 of record LR738715.1, on the reverse strand, counting down.
TGGAGGAGGCGGAGTGCCCTGACTCGCCGGAGGAGGAGGAGGAGGAGGCGGAGGCGTCCAGTTGAGAATGTTGATGAGGTGTTTCCGCCTTAGGCATGGAGTCTTCAGTGGAGAACCCAGCCGAGTCTCCCCTTCACCGGTAGGGTGGTGATACGTCCAAAACGTATCTATAATTTCTGCTTGCTCCATGTCTCTTTTGTGTGATATTGCTATGATATTTATGCACTTCCATACACTTTTGATCATATTTGGACTAACCTATTAACTCAGTGCACCACAGTGCCAGTTCCTATTTTCTGCTGTTTTTTTATTTCAGATTTCCCCCATATTAAAAGTGCCCTAAAAATTCCGGGAAAAATACAGGAAAAACCAGCGTATCGGGAGCTTCAAGAAAAACCAAAGCAGGGCCAGAGGGGAGCCAGGGGCAGCCCAGGCGGCCCCACCCCTGGCCGCCTAGGGGGGGCGCCTGGGCCCCCCTCTCCGCTTCTGGTGACCCCCTTTGGCATATATTTATCTCCCGTCGCGGAAACCCTGATTCCGGAACCCTTTTCTCCAGAAGCTATTCCGATCTCCGCCGCCATCACCACCAAGTTTCGGGGGACCGGAATTCCTGTGCCGGCATCCTGCCGGGACGGGGAAGTGCCCCCAGATTCATCTCCATCGACGTTGCTTCCTCCCTCCATGATGCGGGAGTAGTTCCACCTCGGGGCTGAGGTTTCTACCAGTAGCTTTGCGGTCAATTCTCTCTCCCATGATGTGATCTTCGTTGTGATCATAGGCTATGTTAATCTAGGGTGATCCCATGATATTTCCCCTTCCTCTATGTATTGGATTGATGTACTCACTTGTCTTTATCTAGTATAATCCCCGAGACCAAGGTGACAGCGGTCTATTGGACATGGATTAGAAGAATATTTTCATGAGTGATTTCCTCTTTTGTGTGTTAATTCAAGATTGAGAGTCTCTTGGTGCTTGTCTTTGACTATCCTTGAGATATGTTGTGGTGATTGTGGTACTATCTTGGGATGGCCGCGGTGACATTGGGAAATCCATAGATTGAGAACTACGAACTTAGAGGTGTGCTTTTGTAGCCCTACATAATTCTCGTCCTCTCTTGACCACAAAGGAATGACCTCCGAGTGCGTCTATGGGAAATATCATGTGATTCGATTATGTTAATGTTGTTGGGAGTTGCCACTAGTGAATGTTTGAAGCCTAGGCCTTGTTTCCACCATTGCAATACCATTTGTGCTCACGTTTACCACTTGTTTGCTTGCTGCACTTTTTATTACAGATTTATATTTCTTTGCTTTGCCACTCCTATCATCCATATTTTACCATCTCTTCGCCGAACTAGTGCACCTATAAAACTGCTAGTTGTATTAGGTGTGTTGGGGACACAAGAGACTTCTTGTATCTTAGTTGCAGGGTTGCTTGAGAGAGACCATCTTCGACCTCTACTTCCCTGAGTTCGATAAACCTTAGGTCATCCACTTGAGGGAAATTGCTGCTGTCCTACAAACCTCTGCGCTTGGAGGCCCAACATAGTCTACAAGAATAGAAGCGTGTGTAGACATCAAGCTATTTCTGGCGCCGTTGCCGGGGAAGTAAGTGTTTGAAGGTATATCTTTAGATCTTGCAATTAAATCTTTTCGTTTCTTGTTTTTAGTTTCACTAGTTATGTTTATGGAAAACCGCACTCTTAGTTCGCTGCTTGGGGAAGGCCGCTTTACCACACCTGTGGTAGAGAAGTTTCCTCCACCTACTGAATGTATCCCGTTCCGAATACCACTTGGGATAATTGAAATAATTAGGAATGATTGTTATGATGGGACAGTCAATCCTAGTATTCATTTGTTGAAACTTACAGAACTTTGTGAGTTGTTTAAGATTTCAGGTTTGACAAGAGATGGAGTCATGAGGAAATTATTTGCCTTGTCACTGAAAGGAAAAGCATTGGAATGGTATAGGCTACTAGATGACTCTCACCTGCTGGATTGGGAAGAGCTCCAGTCTCTCTTTTACTCCAAGTTTTATCCTCTTCATGAAGTTCATGAGAATAGGAATTATGTTTATAATTTCTATCCTCATGACGGAGAGAGCATAGCTCAAGCTTGGGGGAGACTGAAAACGTTAATGCTAAAATTTCCTAACCATGGGCTCCCCAAAGATATGATTATTAGTAATTTCTATGCGAGGCTCTCTCGACAGGATAAAGATTTGCTCGATGCTTCCTCTATGGGTTCTTTCACAAACGAAAAGATTGATGCTAAATGGGAACTCCTTGAAAGAATTCAACGCAACACTGAAGATTGGGAGATCGACAAAGGTAAAGAGTCAGGTATAATTTATGAGTATGATTGCATCAAGTCCTTTGTTGAAACTACAAGTTTAATAAGTTTAGTGCTAAGTTTGGGCTTGATTCTCAACTCCTTGTTGATTTCCTCAAATCTTTTGCTTCACATCTTAATATGCCTAAGGAGGATTGGATCAAGCATCATGAACCTTTTAAAGAGATTTGCAAAGAAAATGAAATTGTTCATGATGATTGCAACATGCATGATCCAATTCCTAAAAATGAAGTTTTATATAAGCATGTTAATTTTTGTGGAGTGGATAGACCTTGTGAAAGGCCTATGATTGAAGAAGAGAAGTATTGTAAGCAACATAAGCATGAAAGAACAATCACTTGGGTCAAAGATTTAAATGAAATTGCTAGAGAATTGTGTGACCTTTATCCTTTTACTTGTGAACTTTGCTGTATAGAGGGTCACTTTAATTTTCAATGCATGCACTTTCAAAACATAACTATTAACCAGTTGTGTGATAACATAATCACCCCTGATCTTTATGATGAGCTTATGTTATTTTTGATGTGTGAAGAGTTATCAGAAAAGACTTCTTGGCTAGATGTTAATGCCAAAGGAATAAAAAACACTTTGCAAAATTGCCATCTCTATTGTGTTGTTAATTGCCATAAAAATGATTACGTAAGTAAGATTAGAAAGGAGGGAACTTTACCAAAGTATAAAAATGTCTCTTATATTTCTGCTGATAAAAAGGAGAGTTTCTCCCAAGTTTCCCCTATTGTTTCTAATGATAAACCGGGATATGTGGAGAAGCTTCATCTCCAACCACTCCCTCCTAAGGTGAAGAAGAAGAAAAAGAAGAGGAGGAGGAAGAGGAGCAAGAAGGAAGAAGAATGGGTATCAACCTGGCCTGAGCATATTCCTCCCATCAACTTTTATCCTAACGGTTGTAAGTTTAAAGAAGAAGGTGAAGTTTATTGCCTTAATTATCATCTTGATGATGCGTCCGTAGGTACTATTGAAGATGATTTTGATTATGATATGCATGTTACTTATTGTGATTGGGAAAATGATGATAATGCTACTTATGATCTTGAAAATCTTTTTGGTACCAACTCTGAAAGTGATGATATGGAAAGCTCTAAGCTTGGGGATGATAGGATTGCAAATCCTTTACCCACTAGTGATGTGATAATTGATAATTCTTTTGCTAGTAAGAATAAAGACAAAATGTTTACAAACATAGTTGCTAGCAATGATAATGCTCTTTTCTACTATGATGATGTTATAACTCCAATCTATAGTGATTATAAAGGTACCTATGACATACTACTATGATGATGTTATAACTCCAATCTATAGTGATTATAAAGGTACCTATGACATACTACTATGATGATGTTATAACTCCAATCTATAGTGATTATAAAGGTACCTATGACATAAGGAGAAATTATCCTTATGAAACTTTTCATAATCATGGAGGGAATTACTCCCTTGTTGAACACCATCTTCCTAATACACAATTAATCTATAGTGTTCAAGTTGTTTATGATAGTCCTACTCCCACTATTACCAATGAGAAAGATTATGCTTATGTGGAGAGTAAGAGTACCTTTTTGCATGTGGATCATGGTAACAATGCTTTATGTGATGCTTATATTGTTGAGTTTATTCGTGATCCCACTGAAAATTATTATGAGAAGGGAACATATGCTTATAGATTCAATAATATCAAGTTCCCTCTCTTTATGTTGAAGGTTTTGAAGCTACACTTGTTTTGTCTTCCTATGCTTATTGCTTTGTGCTTCAATGAATTATTCTATTACAATATTCCTATGCATAGGAAGCATGTTAGGCTTAAATGTGTTTGGTATTTGCTTCTTGATGCTCTCTTTTGTTCTTCAACTCTTATTCCTACGAGAGCATCATTAAAGTCTTAAGCCTATCTTTATGGCTATAAAGAAAGAGCTCTAGGGAGACAACCCTTGTTATCTTTGCTTTCAGTTTGTTCTTTCAGTTTTTAGTGGTCTTGATGTTTGTTACTACAGTAGCATCATCATTGTATCTTTTCTTTTCAGCTTTGTGCCAAGTTTAGCCTCCGATTGCAAGAAAGTTCAAAAGTTGTGACGTCCTGTCCAGAAAACTGATTCTGTCCTTGAACAGAAAAATTCGAATAAAATCACCAGATCATCTTTTTGATCTGAATTTTTTTGACAGCGTACTCTATACAATTGGCTTTCGGGCGTCTGTTCTGAGTTTTTTGATTTGAGTTGCAGAAGTGCCCCGAAAAAAATATTTACTACCTGCTGGTCTGTTTTTCACAGATTCTGTCCTGTTTTGCCTTTTCTTCGTTTCACAAACCTTGAGCTTGCTTTTTCTTTGCAAAAACCTTTTGGCAATCTTGAGAAACTGTAGCTCTTCAAGATTATCCTTATTTCCAGTAGGGAAAAATTATTTTATTGTGGGTACTAACCTCGCTAATCAGATTATGATGAGTTATGTATGAAGGGAGTTTTCAAGTGTGCGAGGGAAGATGATAAAAGAAGATTCAGGAGGGTCAAACGCTCAAGCTTGGGGATGCCCCCGTGGACCCGCAAGAAATACTCAAGAAGACTCAAGCGTCTAAGCTTGGGGGTGCCCCCATGCATCCCCTTCTCCATCAAAAATTATCAGTTCGTCTTTCGTTTCACTATATTTTAATCACTTCATGCGTTATGTGCTATGCTTGGAGCGTCTTGCTCTTTCCTTTTTAGTTTATTTAGTTTTACTTGCTGTTCTTAAACAAGTTGGATCCTAGCCTTCATTGTTTGGGAGAGAAACACGCTCCACTCCACTGTAGAACACAACATAGGCTTGCATGCGTATCTTCTTGTGTGTGTTCTTTATCTTTTCATAGCTGTTGTTATGCTTAGCTCTTAGTTTTCATGCTTATCTTTTTAAGAGCTTTTGTTTAGGTTGTTGCTTCTGGAACTCTCTTGAGTTATCATGCTTATCTTGTTAAGAGAGTTGGCTTCTGTGGCACTGGTTGATATGTCTATGATAAAAATGCTATGTGCATAATGGTGCTTAGTAGTTCATGTTTTCTTATGGTTAGTCTCAAATAGTTGGGGGTTCTTAATGTGTTATTGAAGTACCAGCATGATTTGTTTGCCTATGATGTGGTATGGTTTAGTGATATCTTCCTCCAAGAATTTATTTTGATTGACTTTGCATATGCTCACGCATATTTAAGACTGTAAAGAAAGTCTATCAAGCCTTGATGATCTTTAATTTCTGAGTAGTGATATAACTTCCATGCCCGATTCAATGTTGCTTAGTCGCTCTGCATGATTATGGCCGTCATTGCTCTCTTAGTTGGTCGCTCCCAGTCTTTTGCTAGCCTTCACCTGTACTAAGCGGACTGACTGCTTGTGCATCCAAAATCCTTGAAACCAGTTATGCCATATGAGTCCATCATACCTTCCTATATATGGTATTTACTTGCCATTCCTAACGAAGACTTTCTTGTACCATCTCAAAATTATTCAAAAGCATTTCTCTTTTGTGCCTCAGTTTTAGCTCATGAGGAAGTAGTAGGTAATTCATGATCTTCTTATGATTGGACAAAATTTTACCCCGGGATTGCATGTCTAATCTGCAAACCCCTAATATGAGGAGGGACTGGCATGAGTGCGCCCAGCTCACAAAAGATAATAGCAACAAACAAACCCTCCTTCACGCTTTGTTCATGAGAAATCAGAAAACTCTGGCAGTGATAAACAAAGGAGATTACGGGGATGTGATCGTCCCCGCGTGGGAGCCGTTCCTCGAAACTTGTCCAGCATAAGAAGTAATTGGGTTATCTACTAGCATTCGTTGACGAATTATGCATCTCCCAAAAGCTTTTTACCTCTGTTTTCAAAACCAAGAGCTCTGGTACATGTTTAGTCTTTGCTTCCAACCACGGGTTTTCATCCTTGCCATCAAAATCCACGGTTCGAGAGTCTCCACCTTCTTTCTTCAAAGCACCAACTATTGAGAGCATGATTGTCATTCTGAGTGTAATGTGCATTGTCCCAAATTACCATTGTCTTCTGCATGATTGTGATATCGCTTATTTTGAAATCATTGTATCTAGTCGTCACTTAAACTTCGGAGGTGCTCCTGCATTTATGTTTTGCTTCACTAAAGGGGGCAAGCGAGGTATCACTTTGTCATGTTTGCACACCAAGCTCACTACAAATCTATTGGGTGTTTCGGTATCATATTGTAAACTTTCAGTTCTTTGTGATATTCTCATGAGGTAACTTAATTACTGAAGATTCATTATCTCAATAAGCATTTGTCATGTGATTGTGAAACACTCTTTGGTAGCATGTCACGACATAAATTATGCTTGTTATCATTTACCTACTCGAGGACGAGCAGGAATTAAGCTTGGGGATGTTGATACGTCCAAAACGCATCTATAATTTCTGCTTGCTCCATGCCTCTTTTGTGTGATATTGCTATGATATTTATGCACTTCCATACACTTTTGATCATATTTGGACTAACCTATTAACTCAGTGCACCACAGTGCCAGTTCCTGTTTTCTGCTGTTTTTTATTTCAGATTTCCCCCATATTAAAAGTGCCCTAAAAATTCCGGGAAAAATACAGGAAAAATTAGTGTATCGGGAGCTTCAAGAAAAACCAAAGCAGGGCCAGAGGGGAGCCAGGGCCAGCCCAGGCGGCCCCACCCCTAGCCGCCTAGGGGGGGCGCCTGGGCCCCCCTCTCCGCTTCTGGTGACCCCCTTTGGCATATATTTATCTCCCGTCGCGGAAACCCTGATTCCGGAACCCTTTTCTCCAGAAGCTATTCCGATCTCCGCCGCCATGGCCACCAAGTTTCGGGGGACCAGAATTCCTGTGCCGGCATCCTGCCGGGACGGGGAAGTGCCCCCGGATTCATCTCCATCGACGTTGCTTCCTCCCTCCATGATGCGGGAGTAGTTCCACCTCGGGGCTGAGGTTTCTGCCAGTAGCTATGTGGTCAATTCTCTCTCCCATGATGTGATCTTCGTTGTGATCATAGGCTATGTTAATCTAGGGTGATCCCATGATATTTCCCCTTCCTCTATGTATTGGATTGATGTACTCACTTGTCTTTATCTAGTATAATCCCCGAGACCAAGGTGACAGCGGTCTATTGGACATGGATTAGAAGAATATTTTCATGAGTGATTTCCTCTTTTGTGTGTTAATTGAAGATTGAAAGTCTCTTGGTGCTTGTCTTTGACTATCCTTGAGATATGTTGTGGTGATTGTGGTACTATCTTTGGATGGCCGCGGTGACATTGGGAAATTCATAGATTGAGAACTACGAACTTAGAGGTGTACTTTTGTAGCCCTACATAATTCTCGTCCTCTCTTGACCACAAAGGAATGACCTCCGAGTGCGTCTATGGGAAATATCATGTGATTCGATTATGTTAATGTTGTTGGGAGTTGCCACTAGTGAATGTATGAAGCCTAGGCCTGGTTTCCACCATTCCAATACCATTTGTGCTCACGTTTACCACTTGTTTGCTTGCTGCACTTTTTATTACAGATTTATATTACTTTGCTTTGCCACTCCTATCATCCATATTTTACCATCCCTTCGCCGAACTAGTGCACCTATACAACTCCTAGTTGTATTAGGTGTGTTGGGGACACAAGAGACTTCTTGTATCTTAGTTGCAGGGTTGCTTGAGAGAGACCATCTTCGACCTCTACTTCCCTGAGTTCGATAAACCTTAGGTCATCCACTTGAGGGAAATTGCTGCTGTCCTACAAACCTCTGCGCTTGGAGGCCCAACATAGTCTACAAGAATAGAAGCGTGTGTAGACATCAGGTGGTCAAGCTGGAGCTCCTCAAATTCCTCCGTAATTTCATCCACCATCACCCTAGCATATCCTTCTAGAATCGGCCGGCAGTGAAAAGTTGCGCCGGGTCCAGTAGGATAAACAGAGCCAGCAGCCGCCTTGACCTTCATATTTATCCACTGCGTCATAAGGTGGCAATTTTGTACCTCCGTGATAGCATCCACGGGATAGCTGGCAGTAGCCGTCAAGACATGCTCCGGCTGAAGCAGCTCGGTGGAAGCCACGCTGCTTCTCCGCTGAGATGGCGGGGTAGCTTCGGGGGAAGCTTCGGCAATTCTTTTGTCCCGATTTGCTTCTCGTTCCTCTATCGTTGTATTCTGGCGCGCAGCGCCTGCAGTTCGGTCTGCTGCATTTTCTTCCTCCTATCGTGGCATTTGTAGCCGCCTGCGTCCGGAAACTCAGCACTCCACGGAAGGGAGCCTGGCGTGCCTCTTGTCCGTCCAGGGTGCTCAGGATTCCCGAGGGCCATTGTCAGCTCGTCGTTCTCTCTGTCGGGGAAGAACGTCCCTTGCTACGCTGCTTTGATATAGTGCCGAAGCTTCCTGAGTGGTATTTCCAATAGCTTGTCCATCCAAGTGCACCTCCCTGATGGAGGGTCCAAGGTTCTGCCAGCCCCGAAGAACCAAGTCCGGCAACGGTCTGGCCACTGCATTGTCTCTGGTTCGATCCCTTTCTGAAGCAGATCATTCTCAGCCTTGGCCCACTTAGGCCGGGCTCTCAGGTAGCCACCTGACCCCGTGCGATGGTGATGCTTCTTCTTCACATCATTTATCTGGTTTGTCGCCGACATCTTCTTACTCTTTTTCGATGTCTTATAGGCCACAAATGCGGGCCAGTCATCTTTGATCTTCTCATATATGCACACGAATTCTGGAGTCTCTTTTTCGCGGACAAACTTATTCAGTTTTTTCTTCCATGCCCTGAATTGGTCTGCCATCTTCGTAAGAGCAGCAGACTTGATTAATTCCTCTTTAACTGGATTCGCCGGATCATCCTCTGGCGGTAGGATGAAATTTGACTTCAGCTCAGTCCAAAGATCTTCTTTCTGCATATCAGTGACATAAGACACGTGAGCGTCTTTTGCAGCCGGCTTTAACCATTGATGGATGCTGATCGGGATCTTGTCCCTAACCAGAACCCCGCACTGATTAATAAATGCGTTCTTTGTCCGGATGGGTTCAATCGGTTCACCGGAGCACGAGATTTCTGAGATCTCAAACTTTTCATCCGGCCTCAACTTTTTCTTCGCGCCTCGTTTCTTTACCGAAGATTTGCTCGATCCGGAGGGCTAGAAAAAGGAACAAAGACGAGAGTTAATGAATGCATCAATTAACTAGTCAGCACAAGCTTAACTAACATTTATACCTCCTGGCCGGACTCGGTTCGGTCACCGGAGCCAGCATCACGGTCTCCTTCTTGCACCGGCATTGGGTCACCGGAGCCGTCCTCACGGTCTACTTCTTCCATGTGCATTGGGTCACCGGAGCCATCAATATCATAGCCTAGATCTTCCAGCAGCTCTCTTTCCACCAGCTCATTGGTGTCGTTGAGAAACGACAAGACGACATCTTGTCCGTCTGCGATTATGTCCATCAACATCGCTTCTTGTGCTAGGTCTCGGGTGTTGTCGTCCATAGTTTCTACAAATATTTACAACATGCCAATTATTATTCAAACATGACAGATGGATATATTAATGGCAAACGTAGAACTAGCTTCGACCCTCGACCCCTGGACGACCCTCGACTGCTCGGCGATCCACAACCCTAGACTCCCTCATGTCACATTTTGTCTAGTGTAAAAGGATTCAACAAAACCAATACTTCATCATTAGGCGAAAGTAACAGTCGCATGATGGTACGAAGCTCTCCAAAGTTATTTTTTAACGGAGTCCCAGATAGGATAATTCGTAACAAAAGATGGATTATCCTATCAGGAACTCCGTTCCAAAACAACTTTGCAGAACTTCGTACCAACATGCCGCGGTTACTTCTGGCAAACGATGAAGTCATGGATTTCTTCAATACTTTGACACTAGCTAGGCAA
>LR738715.1:600883679-600925939 GCA_902687465.1 Secale cereale | reverse complement strand
TTCGTTTATTTTCCTTCTTACTCGACGACCCTAACCCTAAACAATACAACTAACAACAACGAAAAAAATCATATCTATCAACAATAAAAAAACATCATATGATATATGAACAAAAAAAATCAACAAAAAACATCATATATATATGCAGAAAAAACATCATATATATATGCAGAAAAAAACATCATATATATATACATCATATATATATACATCCATACATATATGCATCCATACATTAACATATATATATATATATATATACATCCATACATTAACATATGTACATCAACATATATGCAAAAAAAATATGCAAAAAAACATCATATATATATATGCAGAAAGCAAACATGCATATATCAAAGGTGGGGCCACGGCGGCCACATCCACGGCGGCGGCGGGGGCAGGGCAGGGGCGCGGGGGCTCACTCGGGGCGGCGAGGTCGGGGCTGGGCTGAGGAAGAGGCGGCGCGGGGAGGCGACGGCGAGGAGGGGGCGGCGACAGGTCGGCGCGGGGAGGCGATGGCGCCGAGGGGGCCGGCGGCGACGTGTCGGCGCGGGGAGGCGACAGGGAGGCGACGGGGAGGCGCGGGGCGGCGACGGGGCAGGGCGCGGCGACGGCGAGGAGGAGCAGCCTGGCGGCGAGGAGGAGCAACTAAAGATGAAATCTGAAAAACGCTAAGTGCGGGTTTATATAGCAAAGGCATTGGTCCCGGTTCGTGGCACAAACCGGGACGAATGCCCCCCTTTAGTCTCGGTTGGTGCCACCAACCGGGACCAAAGGTCTCTTTTCAGCAGCCCAAAGGGCGGGAAGGAGAGGGCTTTGGTCCCGGTTGGTGCCACCAACCGGTACTAAAGGGTGGCATTGGTCTCGGTTGGTGACACGAACCGGGACCAATGCCCCCCCTTTAGCCCCGGTTAGTACCACCGACCGGGACCAAAGCCCTGTGCTGGCGCGGGTACGGTGGGATGTTTAGTCCCACCTCGCTAGTTGAGAGAGCTCGGGTGTTGTTTATAAGCGCTGCTGCGCCCACCCACTCGAGCTCCTCTCAATTGCAGGCTTCTGGGCCTAACTCTGCGCGCTGCCCTGTGAGCTTGCTGGGCCTTATAGTCCAGATGCATCCTGGGCTGTAGGCCTTGCAGGCTCACTGGGCAGCGCCCAATTTTTTATTTTTTTTCCTTTTTTGCTTTATTTATTTCTAAGTTGTTTTTTGCTGTATTTAGAGTTTCTTTGTGAATATTATTGCTTTAGGTAAAACAAATTACAAACTTTCTGTTAGTGCAAGTAGTATTCAAATTTGAATAGTTTAAATTTGAAATTATTTGTTTTCTTTGTTGCTTTATTTATTTTATTTTGTTTCTACTTACAACAAAATACTTATTGTTGCTATTTTTTTGCAAGTTTTTTGTTTTGTTTTCTGCATTATTTACTTTCTTTTGTTTTTTGCTTTATTTTTTAATTCTTTCTGGTAAAACCAATTACAAACTTTCTGTTAGTGCAAGTAGTATTCAAATTTGAATACTTTAAATTTGAATTATTTGTTTCCTTTGTTGCTTTATTTATTTTATTTTGTTTCTACTTACAAAGAAATACTTATTGTTGCTATTTTTATTTTTTTGCAAGTTTTTTTGTTTTGTTTTCTGCATTATTTATTTTCTTTTGTTTTTTGTTTTATTTTTTAATTCTTTTTGGTAAAACCAATTACAAACTTTCTGTTAGTGCAAGTAGTATTGAAATTTGAATAGTACAAACGGACAATGGTATCATACTCGTTTGTTACAAAGTTGGCATGGTATCATCATAATAGTTGCGGAAAGAAGTCTTCACTTTTTCTTCGCTTGTGTCATTTGCTTATTGCGCCGTAACTATGGATAATCTTCATCGTTTATCAGGATGCTTGGGTCAGCCTTGACTTTGAAGGGAGGAATTTCATGAAACTTTTCATAATCTTCGGATATGTCTGTCTTGCCCTCCACTTCCAGGATGTCCCTTTTTCCTGAAAGAACTATGTGGCGCTTTGGCTCATCGTATGATGTATTCGCTTCCTTATCTTTTCTTTTTCTCGGTCTGGTAGACATGTCCTTCACATAGATAACCTGTGCCACATCATTGGCTAGGACGAACGGTTCGTCAGTGTATCCAAGATTTTTCAGATCCACTGTTGTCATTCCGTACTGTGGGTCTACCTATACCCTGCCTCCTGACAGATTGACCTATTTGCACTTAAACAAAGGGACCTTAAAATCATGTCCGTAGTCAAGTTCCCATATGTCCACTATGTAACCATAATATATGTCCTTTCCCCTCTCGGTTGTTGCATCAAAGCGGACACCACTGTTTTGGTTGGTGCTCTTTTGATCTTGGACAATCGTGTAGAATGTATTCCCATTTATCTCGTATCCTTTGTAAATCAATACAGTCGAAGATGGTCCCCTGGACAACAAGTACAACTCATCACAAATAGTGTTGTCACCTCTGAGACGTGTTTCCAACCAACTGCTGAAAGTCCTGATGTGTTCACATGTAATCCAGTCGTCGCACTGCTCCGGGTGTTTGGAGCGCAGACTGTTCTTGTGTTCATCGACATACGGGGTCACCAATGTAGAGTTCTGTAGAACTATGTAGTGTGCTTGAGACCAAGAATATCCGTCCCTGCATATTATTGAGTCCCTTCCAAGCGTGCCTTTTCCAGTCAGTCCCCCCTCGTACCGCGATTTAGGGAGACCTATCTTATTAAGGCCAGGAATGAAGTCAACACAAAACCCGATGACATCCTCTGTTTGATGGCCCATGGAGATGCTTCCTTCTGGCCTAGCGCGGTTACGGACATATTTCTTTAGGACTCCCATGAACCTCTCAAAGGGGAACATATTGTGTAGAAATACGGGCCCCAGAATGACAATCTCGTCGACTAGATGAACTAGGACGTGTGTCATGATATTGAAGAAGGATGGTGGGAACACCAGCTCGAAACTGACAAGACATTGCGCCACATCACTCCTTAGCCTTGGTACGATTTCTGGATCGATCACCTTCTGAGAGATTGCATTGAGGAATGCACATAGCTTCACAATGGCTAATCGGACGTTTTCCGGTAGAAGCCCCCTCAATGCAACCGGAAGCAGTTGCGTAATAATCACGTGGCAGTCATGAGACTCTAGGTTCTGGAACTTTTTCTCTGGCATATTTATTATTCCCTTTATATTCGACGAGAAGCCAGTCGGGACCTTCATACTGAGCAGGCATTCAAAGAAGATTTCTTTCTCTTCTTTCATAAGAGCATAGCTGGCAGGACCTTCATACTGCTTCGGAGGGATGCCGTCTTTTTCGTGCAAACGTTGCAGGTCCTCCCGTGCCTCAGCTATATCTTTTGTCTTTCCATACACGCCCAAGAAGCCTAGCAGGTTCACGCAAAGGTTCTTCGTCACGTGCATCACGTCGATTGAAGAGCGGACCTCTAGGTCTTTCCAGTAGGGTAGGTCCCAAAATATAGATTTCTTCTTCCACATGGGTGCGTGTCCCTCAGCGTCATTCGGAACAGCTAGTGTGCCGGGGCCCTTTCCAAAGATTACGTGTAAATCATTGACCATAGCAAGTACGTGATCACCGGTACGCATGGCGGGCTTCTTCCGGTGATCTGCCTCGCCTTTGAAATGCTTGCCTTTCTTTCGACATTGATGGTTGGTCGAAAGAAATCGACGATGGCCCAGGTACACATTCTTCCTGCATTTGTCCAGGTATGTACTTTCAGTGTCATCTAAACAGTGCGTGCATGCGTGGTATCCTTTTTTTGTCTGTCCTGAAAGGTTACTGAGAGCGGGCCAATCGTTGATGGTCACGAACAACAACGCCTTTAGGTCAAATTCCTCCTGTCTGTGCTCATCCCACGCACGTACACCGTTTCCATTCCACAGTTGTAAAAGTTCTTCAACTAATGGCCTTAGGTACACATCAATGTCGTTGCCGGGTTGCTTAGGGCTTTGGATGAGAACTGGCATCATAATGAACTTCCGGTTCATGCACATCCAAGGAGGAAGGTTATACATACATAGAGTCACGGGCCAGGTGCTGTGATTGCTGCTCTGCTCCCCGAAAGGATTAATTCCATCCGCGCTTAAAGCAAACCATACATTCCTTGGGTCCTTTGCAAACTCCTTCCAGTACTTTCTCTCGATTTTTCTCCACTGCGACCCGTCAGCGGGTGCTCTCAACTTCCCGTCTTTCTTACGGTCCTCACTGTGCCATCGCATCAACTTGGCATGCTCTCTGTTTCTAAACAAACGTTTCAACCGTGGTATTATAGGAGCATACCACATCACCTTCGCAGGAACCGTCTTCCTGGCGGGCTCGCCGTCAACATCACCAGGGTCATCTCGTCTCATCTTATACCGCAATGCACCGCATACCGAGCATGCGTTCAGATCCTTGTATGCACCGCGGTAGAGAATGCAGTCATTAGGGCATGCATGTATCTTCTGCACCTCCAATCCCAGAGGGCATACGACCTTCTTTGCTACGTATGTACTGTCGGGCAGTTCGTTATCCTTCGGAAGCTTCTTCTTCAATATTTTCAGTAGCTTCTCAAATCCTTTGTCAGCCACAGCATTCTCTGCCTTCCACTGCAGCAATTCCAGTACGGTACCGAGCTTTGTGTTGCCATCTTCGCAATTGGGGTACAACCCTTTTTTGTGATCCTCTAACATGCGATCGAACTTCAGCTTCTCCTTTTGACTTTCGCATTGTGTCCTTGCATCGACAATGACCCGACGGAGATCATCATTTGGTTCCTCTTGATCTTCAGCAGCTTCACCCGTTGCAGCATCATTGGGCACATCGTCTGGTTCCTCTTGATCTTCACCAGCTCCCCCCATTGCAGCATCACCGTATTCAGGGGGCACATAGTTGTCATCGTACTCTTCCTCTTCGCCGTCTTCCATCATAACCCCTATTTCTCCGTACCTCGTCCAAACATTATAGTGTGGCATGAAACCCTTGTAAAGCAGGTGGGAGTGAAGGATTTTCCGGTTAGAGTAAGACATCGTATTCCCACATTTAGTGCATGGACAACACATAAAACCATTCTGCTTGTTTGCCTCAGCCGCATTTAGAAACTCATGCACACTCTTAATGTACTCGGAGGTGTGTCTGTCACCGTACATCCATTGTCGGTTCATCTGCGTGCATTATATATAATTAAGTGTGTCAAAAACCATTACAGAACATCATAAATAGATAATTAAGTGACCAAATTAATAGAGGTTCATCATCACATTAAAACCAAAGTACATACATATATAGTTCTCATCTAACAACATATAGCTCTCCATACACATCGAAACTATGTAAAACATTTCAATGCAAAAACAAATGCGATCATAATCGCAACCAAGGTAACAATTGATCCAACGGCATAATGATACCAAGCCTCGGTATGAATGGCATATTTTCTAATCTTTCTAATCTTCAACCGCATTGCATCCATCTTGATCTTGTGATCATCGACGACATCCGCAACATGCAACTCCAATATCATCTTCTCTTCCTTAATTTTTTTATTTTTTCCTTCAAGAATTTGTTTTCTTCTTCAACTAAATTTAACCTCTCGACAATAGGGTCCATCTTGATCTTGTGATCATCGACGACTTCCGCAACATACAACTCCAATTCCATCTTCTCCTCCTCCATTTTTTCCAATTTTTTTCTTTAAGGAAATGTTTTCCTCTTCAACTAAATTTAACCTCTCCACAAGGGGGTCGATTGGAATTTCCGGTTCAACTACCTCCTAGACATAATAAAACATCTATGCATGTCAGGTTGGTCGGCATAACTATCATAAATACTAAAACAAATAGTTATAAATTAAAGATAATATACCACATCTGAATCGTAGACAGGACGAGGGCCCACGTGGGCGGATATCAAAACCATCGCACTATATAATAACAAGCAATAATAAACGTAAGAAAATTAGACAAATATCTATCTAAAGCAATAATAACAGGCAATAATAAAAGTAAGAAAAGCATGGACATAACAAGAGGCTCACCACGGTGGTGTCGGTGACGATATCGGCGGGGGCGATCGACGGCGGCGAAGACGGGGACGGGACGTGACGAACCGCTAAACCCAGACAAATCTCGAAGAAAATAGAGCTTCGAGAGGAGAAAAGCTTAACTATTGTGGCTCGGGCATTCCATCGAACATGTTGTGTGCATAGGAGGTGAGCTAGAGCACCACTAACTGTTGGGTAACGTAGCATAATTTAAAAAAAATTACTACGCTTCACCAAGATCAATCTAAGGAGTCATCTAGCAACGAGCATAATGGAGTGCATCTACATACCCTTTGTAGATCGTGTGCGGAAGCGTTCGAAGGAACGTGCATGAAGTAATCGTACTCTTCGCGTTCCTTGTCACCGATGATCTCAGCGCCGAACGGACGGCACCTCCGTGTTCAACACACGTACGGCACAGCGACGTCTCCTCCTTCTTGATCCAGCAAGGGCGGAGGAGAGGTTGTCGGAGATCCAGCAGCACGACGGCGTGGTGGTGGATACAACAGGAAATCCTGCAGGGCTTTGCCGGCGCCCTGCGAGAGGAGTAGGAAGTGTGACGGGAGGGGGGAGAGGCGCCAGAGGCTTGGGGTGCGGCTGCCCTCTCCCCCCCACTATATATAGGGCCAGGGGGGGCGCCGGCCCTGGGAGATCAGATCTCCAGGGTGGGGCGGCGGCCAAGGGGGGAAACTTGCCCCCCAAGGCATAGGGGGCACCCCCTCCCCCTAGGGTGTCAACCCTAGGCACATGGAGGGGGGCCCATATGGGTGCGCCAGCCCACCAAGGGCTGGCCCCCTTCCCCTTGCGGCCTAGGGGACCCACCGGGATGGGTGGCCCCACCCGGTGGACCCCCAGGACCCCTCTGGTGGTCCCGGGACACTCCCGGTGACCCCCGGAGTTCACCCGATGGCCGAAACTGGACTTCCTATATATCATTCTTTACCTCCGGACCATTCCACAACTTCTCGTGATGTCCGGGATCTCATCCGGGACTCCGAACAACATTCGGGTTTCCACGTGCATGTATCTCTACAACCCTAGCGTCACCGAACCTTAAGTGTGTAGACCCTACGGGTTCGGGAGACACGTAGACATGACCGAGACGACTCTCCGGTCAATAACCAATAGCGGGATCGGGATACCCATGTTGGTTCCCACGTGTTCCTTGATGATATCATCGGATGAACCACTGTGTCAAGGATTCACTCAATCCCGTATGTTATTCCCTTTGTCCATCGGTACGGTACTTGCCCGAGATTCGATCGTCGGTATGCCCGATACCTTGTTCAATCTCGTCATGGAAAGTCTCTTTACTCGTTCCGTAATCCATCATCCCGTGACTAACTCCTTAGTCACTTTGAGCTCATTATGATGATGTCTTACCGAGTGGGCCCAGAGGTACCTCTCCGTCATACAGAGTGATAATATCCCAGTCTCGGTTCGTACCAACTCAATAGACACTTTCAGAGATACCCGATGCGTACCTTTATAGCCACCCAGTTACGTTGTGACGTTTGGCACACCCAAAGTATTCCTACGATATCCGGGAGTTGCACAACCTCATGGTCTAAGGAATAAATACTTGACACCGAAAAAGCTTATGCATTACGAACTATACGATCTCGTGCTAGGCTCAGGATTGGGTATTGTCCATCACATCATTCTCCTAATGATGTGACCCCGTTATCACTAACATCCTATGTCCATGGTCAGGAAACCATGACCATCTGTTGATCAACGAGCTGGTAACTAGAGACTTACCAGGGACTCATTGTGGTCTATATGTTCACACATGTATCGCTGTTAACGTACAATACAATTCAGGCATGAATAACAGACAATTATCATGAACAAGGAAATATAATAATAATAGTTTTATTATTGCCTCTAGGGCATATTTCCAACAGTCTCCCACTTGCACTAGAGTCAATAATCTAGTTACATTGTGATGAATCGAACACCCATAGAGTTCTGGTGTTGATCATGTTTTGCCCGTGGAAGAGGTTTAGTCAACGGGTCTGCGACATTCAGATCCGTATGCACTTTACAAATATCTATGTCTCCATCTTGAACATAATTCCGGATGGAGTTGAAATGGCGCTTGATGTGCTTGGTCTTCTTGTGAAACCTGGGCTCCTTGGTAATGGCAATAGCACCAGTGTTGTCACAAAAGAGAGTCATCGGGCTTGACGCGCTTGGAATGACTCCTAGGTCGGTGATGAACTCCTTCATCCAGACTCCTTCTTGCGCTGCTTCACAAGCAGCTATGTACTCCGCTTCACATGTAGAATGCGCCACGACGCTCTGCTTGCAACTGCACCAGCTGACTGCTCCACCATTCAAAATATACACGTATCTGGTTTGTGACTTAGAGTCATCCAGATCTGTGTTGAAGCTAGCATCAACGTAACCCTTTACGACGAGCTCTTCGTCACCTCCATAAACGAGAAACATATCCTTAGTCCTCTTCAGGTACTTTAGGATGTTCTTGACCGCTGTCGAGTGTTCCATACCGGGATCACTTTGGTACCTCCCTACCAAACTTATGGCAAGGTTCACATCAGGTCTGGTACACAGCATGACATACATGATAGAACCTATGGCCGAGGCATAGGGAATGACACTCATATTTTCTCTATCTTCTGCCGTGGTCGGGGACTGAGCCTTGCTCAATCTCATACCTTGCAAAACAGGCAAGAACCCCTTCTTGGACTGATCCATATTGAACTTCTTCAATATCTTGTCAAGGTATGTGCTTTGTGAAAGACCAATGAGGCGTCTTGATCTATCTCTATAGATTTTGATGCCTAATATATAAGCAGCTTCTCCAAGGTCCTTCATTGAAAAACTCTTATTCAAGTAGGCCTTTACACTTTCCAAGAATTCTATATCATTTCCCATCAGTAATATGTCATCCACATATAATATGAGAAATGCTACAGAGCTCCCACTCACTTTCTTGTAGATACAGGCTTCTCCCCAAGTCTGTATAAAGCCAAACGCTTTGATCACATCATTAAAGCAAATATTCCAACTCCGAGATGCTTGCACCAGCCCGTAGATCGAGCGCTGGAGCTTGCATACCTTGTTAGCATTTTCTGGATCGACAAAACCTTCCGGCTGCATCATATACAACTCTTCCTTGAGGAAGCCATTAAGGAATGTCGTTTTGACGTCCATTTGCCATATCTCATAATCATAGAATGCGGCAATTGCTAACATGATTCTGACTGACTTCAGCATCGCTACGGGAGAGAAAGTCTCGTCGTAGTCAATCCCTTGAACTTGTCGATAACCCTTAGCGACAAGCCGAGCCTTATAGATGGTCACATTACCATCCGCGTCTGTCTTCTTCTTAAATATCCATTTGTTTTCTATGGCGTGCCTATCATCGGGCAAGTCCACCAAAGTCCATACTTTGTTTTCATACATGGATTCTATCTCGGATTTCATGGCTCCAAGCCATTTATTGGAATCTGGGCTAGCCATCGTTTCTTCATAGTTCGAAGGTTCACCGTTGTCTAACAACATGATTTCCATGACAGGGTTGCCGTACCACTCTGGTGCGAAACGTGCCCTTGTGGACCTTCGAAGTTCAGTAGTAACTTGATCTGTATCTTCATGATCATCATCATTGACTTCCTCCCTTGTCGGTGCAGGCACCTCAGGAACAATTTCCTGCGCTGCGCTACTTTCCGGTTCGGGAGGGGTGACTGTCACCTCATCAAGTTCTACCTTCCTCCCACTCACTTCTTTCGAGAGAAACTCTTTCTCCAGAAAGGATCCATTCTTGGCAACAAAGACTTTGCCTTCGGATCTGTGGTAGAAGGTGTACCCAATCGTTTCCTTTGGGTATCCTATGAAGATGCATTTTTCCGATTTGGGTTCGAGCTTCTCAGGTTGAAGTTTCTTAACATAAGCATCGCAACCCCAAACTTTCAGAAACGACAGCTTCGGTTTCTTGCCAAACCAAAGTTCATACGGTGTCTTCTCAACGAATTTCGACGGAGCCCTATTTAAAGTGAATGCGGCAGTCTCTAAAGCATAACCCCAAAAAGATAGCGGTAAATCGGTGAGGGACATCATAGATCGCACCATGTCCAACAGAGTACGATTTCGACGTTCGGACACACCGTTACGCTGAGGTGTTCCGGGCGGTGTCAATTGCGAAACAATTCCACAGTTCCTAAGGTGCGTGCCAAATTCATGACTTAAATATTCACCCCCACGATCCGATCGCAAGAACTTTATTTTTCTGTCACGTTGATTCTCAACCTCATTCTGAAATTCCTTGAACTTTTCAAAGGTCTCAGACTGGTGTTTCATCAAGTAGATATACCCATATCTACTCAAGTCATCTGTGAGGGTGAGAACATAACGATAGCCTCCGCGAGCCTCAACACTCATTGGACCGCATACATCGGTATGTATGATTTCCAATAAGTTGGTTGCTCGCTCCATTGTTCCGGAGAACGGAGTCTTGGTCATCTTGCCCAAGAGGCATGGTTCGCACGTTTTAAATGATTCATAATCAAGAGACTCCAGAAGTCCATCAGCATGAAGCTTCTTCATACGTTTGACACCAATATGACCAAGGCGGCAATGCCACAAGTATCTGGGACTATCATTGTCAACTTTACATCTTTTGGCATTCGCACTATGAATATGTGTATCATCACGATCGAGATTCATCAAAAATAAACCATTGACCAGCGGGGCATGACCATAAAACATATCTCTCAAATAAATAGAACAACCATTATTCTCGGATTTAAATGAGTAGCCATCTCGCATCAAACGAGATCCAGATACAATGTTCATGCTCAAAGCTGGTACTAAATAACAATTATTAAGGTTTAAAACTAATCACGAGGGTAGATGTAGAGGCAGCGTGCCGACGGCGATCACACCTTGGAACCATTCCCAACGTGCATCGTCACCTCGTCCTTCGCCAGTCTCCGCTTATTCCGCAACTCCTGCTTAGAGTTACAAATATGAGCAACTGCACCGGTATCAAATACCCAGGAGCTACTACGAGCGCTGGTAAGGTACACATCAATAACATGTATGTCACATATACCTTTGACGTTGCCGGCCTTCTTGTCCGCTAAGTATTTGGGGCAGTTCCGCTTCCAGTGACCCGTTCCCTTGCAATAAAAGCACTCTGTCTCAGGCTTGGGTCCATACTTTGGCTTCTTCCCGGCAACTGGCTTACCGGGCGCGGCAACTCCCTTGCCGTCCTTCTTGAAGTTCTTCTTACCCTTGCCCTTGTTGAACTTAGTGGTTTTATTGACCATCAACACTTGATGCTCTTTCTTGATCTCCACCTCCGCTGATTTCAGCATCGAATACACCTCGGGAATGGACTTCTCCATCCCCTACATATTGAAGTTCAACACGAAGCTCTTGTAGCTAGGTGGGAGCGACTGGAGGATTCTGTCAACGACCGCTTCGTCCGGGAGATTCATTCCCAACTGAGACAAGCGGTTGTGCAACCCAGAAATCTTGAGGATGTGCTCACTGACAGAACTGTTTTCCTCCATCTTACAGCTGTAGAATGCGTTGGAGACATCATATCTCTCAACTCCGGCATGAGCCTGGAAAACCATTTTCAGCTCTTGGAACATCTCATATGCCCCGTGGTGCTCAAAACGCTTTTGGAGCCCCGATTCTAAGCTGTAGAGCATGCCGCACTGAACCAGGGAGTAATCATCACAACGCGACTGCCAAGCGTTCATAACATCTTGGTTTGCCGGGGCGGGAGCGTCACCTAGCGGTGCTTCTAGGACATAAGTTTTCTTGGCAGCTATGAGGATGATCCTCAGGTTACGGACCCAGTCTGTATAGTTGCTACCATCGTCTTTCAGCTTGGATTTCTCTAGGAACGCTTGAAGTTGAGGGTGACATGAGCGTGGGCCATTTGATCTACAAGACATATTATAAAGAATTTAGACTAAGTTCATGATAATTAAGTTCATCTTAATCAAATTTTAATGAACTCCCACTCAGATTGACATCTCTCTAGTCATCTAAGTGATACATGTTCCGAACCGACTAGCCCGTGTCCGATCATCACGTGAGACGGACTAGTCATCAACGGTGAACATCTTCATGTTGATCGTATCTTCTATACGACTCATGTTCGACCTTTCGGTCTTCTGTGTTCCGAGGCCATGTATGTACATGCTAGGCTCGTCAAGTAAACCCTAAGTGTATTGCGTGTGTAAATCTAGCTTACACCCGTTGTATGCGAACGTTAGAGTGTCGGTGTACTAAGATAGGGGTACCTTAGTACCCCAACTTGTGCACGGGCAGTAGCAGCTTCCCGCGGCAGGGTTTACCACGTGCTCGCCGGAAACCTTTCTGGTCCCTATAAAGCCATTCAAGAACAAAGTATACAAGTCAGAAGATCAAGGCCCCGGCAAGAGGAGCTTGCCGGGAAGGCCACACCAGGCTCAAGTTTATCACTTTAAGCACAAGACCCTCGCAAGAGGAGCTTGCCAGGAAGGCCAAGGAATGCACACCTCAAGAAATGCCTCGGCGCATCATGCGCCCCCGGCAGGACCCGGAGAGCGACAAGCTTCCGGGCCCGGCAAGGTCACGGCCCCGGCAAGGTGCTTGCCGGGGGAAGCTTATGCTGTGTGCCCGCGCTCCAGCTCATCTGCCCACGCGTCGCCCTGGGGCCCTTCCTGGGACGCGTGGCGGAAGGCTGTGCAGCCTGGGGCACACGGTGGCAAGCCACGGTGACGAGGCTACCGCCGTGTCGAACGGAGAAGCATGGACGGATACTTTTGGGGTCGACGGTGACGGGCATTTAATGCCCTTGTCCCCCACTATCAAGGTTAGGTGAAGACCACTGTTCATCCACTGTTCACGCACTATTCCCGCACTATTACAACTACCACCAAATTTACACTCTTACCCTCCTCTACGTTGACATCTGTTGGTGACCCCTTTGAGCTATAAAAGGAGGCCCATGCACAACGTAGAAAGGGTTCGGAACCTAGACAACTCTCTCTCGCTCGGTGTAGCTAAGCACTGTAGATCTTCAAGCTCCCGAGCTCAATACAACCAAGGCAGGAGTAGGGTTTTACGCGTCCGCACGGCCCGAACCTGGGTAAACTGCCCGCGTGTGCCCCTCGATCTGCTCTTCGTGCACCCTCCGCTCCCTTACCGCAACGTAGAAGGGGCTCCGGTCCCATAGGTGCTCGTGGGAGGACAGTTTCCCCCAACATCTTTGGCGCGCCAGGTAGGGGGGCGTCGAGGTTGTGCGAACCTGATCCGGCGCTCACGCGGGCGCATTCTTCATCAACCTCTCCAGCTTCATCGACTTCGTCAGCAGCATCAACATGCCTCCGAAGAAGAAGGCTTCGGAGGTCGGAGGCCCGTCTGCGTCGATTTCACCGCCACCGGAACCAACGGTTGGTGGGGGAGACGCCGGCGGAAGGGTGGTCGCCAGCGAGGAAACTCACGGCGCCACCAAATCCAAGGACAAGACGGACGACCGGGCGAATTCCAAAGCCTCGGTGTCCGTAGACGCACCACGCCTCTCTCGGGAGGTGCCAAGCCAGCAGCGCCGTGGTACAGGAGGTACCATTCGCTTGCTGGGGCAAGGATAAACTGGAGGATCGCGGGATGCTCAAGGCCATCGTCCTGGCACGAGCAAGGCACGGTCGCCGGGGCGAGAAACTGCTTCTTCTAACCCTGTTAGGAGTCCGAGCATATCTCGCTCCTCGCACCGCTCGCCACCGCTCCCCTCCTCTCCAGCAGAAGCTCTGGCAAGAGCACAACTGCTCCTCGACTTCCCTCCAGCGGCAGACAAGGCCGAAGACTGAAGGGCGACGATTCAGAGTCTCATCACCTTCGCCAACAACGACACACCGCAGCAGCCGGCGACGTCGCGGCCGCGGCAAGTCGACCAGACGAAGGCCGATGGCGACAAGACCGCCGGGGGTGCAACTACCGTGCACTCCCCGCCGCGGAAGCAGAAGACGCCACCCCGCCGGATTAACGTCGACGACGACTCCACGGCGTCGTCGGATCGGCGGGCTCGTCGGGACCAGCGCCAAGTCCTCGACGATCGGCGGCAAGAAGATGCTCGGACGCGCATCGAGCGCCGACGAGAAGCCCGGCGACAATCGGATCAGCGCGCTGGGACCGCTGTCGACACGTACGCGCCCGGTGAACCAGGCGACTTGCCGTACGCGGCAGGTTGCCCTGCGTTCACCCGTGAGCTGCGGCGAGTCCAGTGGCCCAGCATGAAAAACTTCAAGCCCGACGTACCTGAGAAGTACGACGGCAAGACGCACCCCTCGGAGTTCCTCAGCATCTACACCATCGCCGTGCAGGCTGCCGGGGGACGTGATGAGAAGATACTAGCGAACTACTTCCCGCTAGTGCTTAAGCCAAACGTCCGTTCTTGGCTTATGCACTTGCCGGAGAACTCCATTTCTTCGTGGGCGGATCTATGCCACCAGTTTGTTGGCGCCTTCACGGGCGGCCACAAACCCCACGGCCAAGAGAGCGATCTCCACATCCTAGCCCAGAAGGAGGGAGAATCCCTGCGCAAGTACATCCAGAGGTTCAGCCGCGTGCAACACAACATCCCCGACGTCCACCCTGCCGCGGTTATCAGCGCGTTCCACCAGAACGTGCGTAACCGCTGCATGAGGGAAGAGATGGCCATGACCAAGATTCGGGATGTCAACGAGCTCTATGCTCTGGCTGACAAGTGTGCGCGCGCCGAAGAGGGGAGGAGACTCCCCGGAGAGGACACTGGCGCAGGAGGAAGCGACAGCGAGGACGCCGCCCCGGCAAAGAAGAACCGGCGGCAGAACAACAGAAGGAAGAAGAGCAAGGAGGTGCTAGTCGTCGAGCAGTCCGGCAAGGAGGCTCCCGCCAAGAAGGCACAGGCTGGCGGTTCCGGCAAGGAACCCGCCCCTGTAGCGGCAGCCGACAAGCAGGACGGCTCCGACAAGCAATATTGCAAGATTCACCGCACCAAGGGCCACGACCTTCAGAACTGCAAGCGAGTCGAGTACCTCGTAGAACAGCAGAAGGCTGAGTACGAGCGTCACAATAAGGAGAAGGCCCAAGGAGGCGGAGGAGAGCCCAGCAAGAAGCGGCCATTCAATGGCCGGGGAGGACGCCGCGGCAAGGCCAAGCAGCGGCAAGGTGACCGACCTCCCCGGGGCCGCGACAAGGATGAGGAAGAAGACGACGACGATGACATGGAGGAAGGAGATAACAGCGAGCAGGAGTTCCAGAAGGCCACAGAAGTCCTGTGTGTCGACGGAGGCGCCTCTCTGCACACTTCCCACCGCCAACTCAAGCAGTGGGTGCGGGAAGTGAATGCAGCTGAGCCGCCCATCGAGTCGCGCAGGCTGCTGAAGTGGTCCAGCACGCCCATCATTTTTGACCTTGAGGATCACCCTGACTGCACAACAGCGGTTGGGTGCTTGCCGATGTTGGTCTCACCAACTATCCGCAACCTCAAGGTCACCAAAATGTTGGTTGACGGCGGGGCCGGCCTGAACTTGATCTCCTCAGCTGTGATCAAGAAACTCCAGATCCCAGACGGCGAACTCGAGGAAACCGGGTCGTTCCAAGGAATCAACCTGGGGAGGAGCAAGCCGAAGGGGAAAATCACGCTGCCAGTGACCTTTGGCGGGGAGCTCAACTTCAGGACGAAAAGGATAACCTTCGACGTTGCCGATATCCCATTGCCATACAATGGGATACTTGGACGTCCTGCCCTCGCCAAGTTCATGTCAGCTTCCCACTATGCCTACAAAGTACTCAAGATGCCGGGGCCGATAAGCGTCATCTCTGTCCCTGGCGACAAGAAGGACGCGCTTATCTGCGCTGACAAGATATACCGGGATGCAGTAGCCGCAGCAGAAAGCAACACACTTGCCGCTGAAGCTCCCGGGGGGAAGACCAAGACCAAGTCCGGCAGGAGCTCTGGGGCCCACTCCGGCAAACGCACCTCTTCGGAGTGCTGCGCTGCCGTCGAGGACGCACCATCGAGCTCCACCGGCAAGTGCAAGAAAGGGATGGAAGCTCCACCGGGAACCAAGAAGGTGTCCGCCAGGGAGGACGGCACTGGTGGTACCTTCACCATCAGTGCTACGCTCGACAACAAATAGGAAAGCACGCTCGTTGCCTTCCTGCGGGCGAATGTCGATGTGTTTGCGTGGCAACCATCTGACATCCCCGGTGTTCCCAGGAAGGTAATTGAGCACAAGTTTGCTGTTTGTCCTCATGCGCGGCCCGTCAAGCAGAAGGTCAGGAAGCAAGCCGTGGAGCGCCAAGAATTCATCGCCGAAGAGATAAAGAAGTTGGAAGCAGCAGGCCTAGTTAGAGGCGTGATCCA
Source organism: Secale cereale (assembly GCA_902687465.1). Classification (NCBI taxonomy): domain Eukaryota; kingdom Viridiplantae; phylum Streptophyta; class Magnoliopsida; order Poales; family Poaceae; genus Secale; species Secale cereale. Next base: position 600,909,515 of record LR738715.1, on the reverse strand, counting down.
TCCTGCGTGGTTGGCCAATCCAGTTGTCGTACGCAAGGCCAATGGGAAGTGGAGACTTTGTATAGACTTCACTGATGTGAATAAAGCATGTCCCAATGATCCATTTCCCTTGCCGCATATTGACCAGATTGTTGACTCCACCGCCGGATGCGAGCTGCTTTCCTTCCTTGATGCATACTCAGGGTACCACCAGATTTTTATGGCCAAGGAAGATGAAGAGAAGACTGCATTTATTACTCCATGCGGCACATACTGCTTCATACGCATGCCTTTTGGATTGAAGAATGCAGGCTCGACATTTGCAAGGGTGGTGCACACTGCTTTTGAGCCACAGATTCACATAAATGTAGAAGCTTACATGGATGATATAGTGGTCAAGAGCAAGAGCAAAGATACCCTGATCCAAGACTTAGAGGAAACCTTTGAGAATCTGCGCAAGATACAGCTCAAGTTGAACCCCGAGAAGTGCGTCTTTGGAGTCCCCTCCGGCAAGCTTCTCGGGTTCTTTGTGTCCCAGAGGGGGATCGAAGCCAATCCCGACAAGATCAAAGCCATCGAGCAGATTGAGGCCCCGAAGCGCGTCAAGGACGTAAGAAGACTTGCTGGTTGTGTGGCTGCTCTCAGTAGGTTCATTTCAAAGTCTGCAGAGCGCGCCCTGCCTTTCTTCAAGATTTTGAAAAAGGCAGGTCCCATGAAATGGACTCCGGAAGCGGAGGCAGCGCTGCAAGACTTGAAAGGGTACCTGTCCTCCACTCCAATACTTGTCGCACCTAGGCCGCAAGAAAAGTTGCTGCTATACTTAGCAGCAACCAATCAAGTGGTTAGTGCTGCGTTAGTAGCGGAGAGGGAGGCGGATGAGGAATCTACATCACCGGCAAGCGAATCCAGCAACAAGCAGGGGGCTTCCCCGACAAGCTCTGGCCCCGACAAGGACAAGTCTGCGCAGGAACAAGGAGAAGTGCGAAGGAAGATGGTGCAGCGCCCAGTGTATTTTGTAAGTTCCCTCTTGCAGGGGGCTAGGTCAAGATATTCTGGGGTGCAGAAGTTGCTTTTCGGCCTCCTCATGGCCTCGAGAAAGCTGCGCCATTACTTCCAAGCACATGAGATAACGGTGGTCACTCGCTTTCCGTTGAAGAGGATATTGCAGAATCCCGAAGCAACAGGCAGGATCGTCGAGTGGGCACCGGAGCTGTCAAGCTTTGGTCTCAAGTTTGAGAGTACTTCAACCATACAGAGCAGAGCTTTGGCAGAATTCATAGCTGAATGGACCCCAACGCCAGATGAAGAAGTTCCAGAGACAAGCGTCCCCGTCCAAGAAACAAGCAGCGAATGGGTAATGTACTTCGATGGTGCTTTCTCGCTGCAAGGCGCCGGTGCCGGCGTGGTACTCATAGCGCCCACCGGAGAGCACCTCAAGTATGTTGTCCAGATGCACTTTCCCAAGGAGCAAGCCACAAACAATACTGCTGAGTATGAAGGTTTGCTTGCCGGCCTCAGAATTGCGGCCGAACTTGGGATCAAGAAGTTGATTGTGCGGGGAGATTCGCAATTGGTGGTCCGACAAGTGAATCAGAGTTACCAGAGCCCTTTGATGGAAGCTTATGTTGATGAAGTGAGGAAGCTTGAAGAACACTTTGAAGGTCTGCAAATGGAGCACGTTCCGAGAGCTCAGAATGATATTGCAGATGGCCTCTCAAAGTGTGCTGCAATGAAGTTACCTGTGGAACCAGGGACCTTCCTGCTCAAGCTAACTCAGCCATCCGTTACACCATCAGTTGGGCAGAACAAGAAGAGGAAGTTGGTCTCCGGCGACTACTTGCCGGTGGATCTTCCCGAAGCCGCCGCCAAGGTCCCCAGGATCAACAGCCAAGATGCTGAGGAACAATTTGCTCCTGCAGATCCAAGGGTCTGTACAGTTGAAGCAAGCGTTCCCGACAAGCCTTGCCCCGGCAGGCTTGCCGGGGGACCATCAGCTCCGGCAGAACCGCAGGTTCGTGCCGTAGAAGCTGAGGTTCCCGCAGCAGCCCTCATACCTTTAGTCCTTGTTGTTGAGCCTCAGGCTCCAGCATGGGCACAGCAAATCGTTCGTTTTCTACAAACTGGAGAACTTCCCGACGACCCAGAAGAGATAGAGAAAATAACCAGGCAGTGAAGTATGTACCAGTTCATTGGCAATGAACTATACAGAAGAAGACTCAATGGTGTCAGGTTGAAGTGCATTTCCAGGGAAGATGGACAGAAGCTGTTGGCAGAGATACATGGAGGCATATGTGGCCACCACATTGGCGCAAGGGCACTTGCCGGGAAGGCGTTCCGGCAAGGGTTCTTCTGGCCAGAAGCCCTCGAAGATGCAACTGCACAAGTAACCAAGTGTGAAGCGTGCCAGTTCCATGCCAGGCAAATTCACCAGCCAGCTCAAGCTCTCCAGACGATCCCTTTGTCCTGGCCCTTCTCGGTCTGGGGGCTCGATATCCTCGGCCCCTTTCCCCGCGCAGTCGGGGGCTTTGAGTACTTGTACGTTGCAATCGACAAGTTCACAAAGTGGCCAGAAGTGGAACCAGTGAGAAAGGTGACAGCACAGTCAGCAGTCAGGTTCTTCAGGTCAATTGTTTGCCGTTTCGGAATCCCTAACAAGATCATCACCGACAACGGTACACAGTTTACTAGTCACACCTTCATGCAGTACGTCCAAGACCTTGGCGCCAAGGTCTGTTTCGCTTCTGTTGCTCACCCGAGGAGCAATGGTCAAGCGGAGAGGGCCAATGCTGAAGTGTTGCGCGGACTCAAGACAAGAACCTTTGACAGGCTGCGCAAGTGCGGAAGAAACTGGATAGAGGAGTTACCGGCGGCTCTTTGGTCAATCAGGACGACACCAAGTCGAGCCACCGGACAGACACCATTTGCTCTTGTCTATGGAGCAGAGGCAGTTCTCCCCACGGAACTCGTATACGGATCTCCTCGAGTGCTCGCTTATGATGAGCTCGAGCAAGAGCAACTGCGACAAGATGATGCATTGCTCCTCGAGGAGGAACGTCTCCAGGCTGCTGTACGAGCTGCTCGATACCAGCAAGCCTTGCGTCGCTACCATAGCCGCAAGGTCAAGGCCAGGAGTCTCGAGGAAGGCGACCTTGTTCTTCGGCGTGTTCAGTCCGCCAAGAATTCCAACAAGTTGACGCCGAAGTGGGAAGGCCCTTATCGGGTGAGACAAGTCACAAGGCCCGGCGCTGTCCGCCTTGAGACCGAAGAAGGCTTACCGTGAGCAATTCCTGGAACATAGAGCATCTTCGCAAGTTTCACCCATAAGGCGCGGTTGCCGTGATCCGCTCCGGCAACCACCTTTTTGTACAAGTCTTGCCGCAGTTGCATGTAAACCTTTGTACAAAGCCGGGCGCAGATCCCGTGCATCAGTTAAGTTTTTGTGCTTCGCATTACTTGTCATTTCCATGCTTTTCTTTGATATTTGCATGCATTACCTGACACCTTGTGCAACGCACATCCCCGGTAAGCACTAGCGAGCCGTGAGGCCCTATACTTGTTTTTCCTCCTCTTTTTCTTTCCCTCTTAAGCAGAAGGAGTATCCCTCGCGCACAAGTTTGCCGGGGGGAAGGAGATGGAGGTATAAACCAAGTATTGTTCAAGAAAGAGAAGCCTTGTCGGGGAGCAAACAATATATGAAAGCTAAGTTACCAAAGTTTGAGCAGTTCAAATTTTTAAATTTTTAGTTGTCTTCCTTGAACAACCACACTTTGTATGGAAAACCTGTGCGCGGAGGAACCTACCCGTGGCTAGCCGCACCCTTACTTTGTTTTCGAGCACGCTCAACGACTTAAGTGAGCTGCGACAAGTGTCGCGCCCTTACTTCGTTTTCGAGTTCGCTCAGCAAGCTAAGTGCGCTGCGACTAGCTGCGACAAGGTTACTTGCCGACGAGGTCCTTTGCCAGCAGGCTGCTAAGAGTCCAGCACCCAGCGCTCGCGGCAAGGGCCCCTTGCCGGCAAGTCCCCTGAAAGCGTAGGGTAGAAAGCATACAAAGTGGAGGACCAAAAGCAAGGGAGATAACACCGCATTGATTGATCAAAATAAGATTGTATATTACAAAGATAACTTGCCACAATAACTAATTGATTCATATCCATAACATACTTTGCAGCGGCAAAGGAAACAGAAAGAAAGAAGCCTAATCTACGCGGTCGCCTTCACGCCTCGTGACCTTGTTCACCTTGGCGACGATGTGGGCAACCTGCGCCTTCAACGCCTCCTGATCAGCTTCGGCCGGCAAGGTGCGGAGGACGTTGACAAGGTTGATGCCGGGATTGTGGTAGACGATCTTCGTCAAGACACGCTCCAAGGTGCCCATGCAGAGCCGACGCGCCTCGTCGGCCAGCTGCACAGGGATCTTCTCCTGCAGCCGCGCTAGTGCCGGCGCGATTCCCCTGAAGAAGAGACTCAACTTGGCGCTGTGGGGGAGGTCCTCGTCCGGAGAGTACGCGAGGTGCTCCGCCTTCAGTACCACCATCTCCTTGTCAATATTGGCAGCGGAGGTGACCAGATCATCAGTCCATTGCTCCACTGCCCGGCTGAAGTTGTTCGCTGAGACGGCGGCGCTCTCCACCAAGTTCCGCTCCTTGCGGAGCTCGTCCTTCAGCTTCGTCTCGCGGTCCCGGGCGGCGTCGAGCGAATCAGTCAGAGTGGAGACCTTCAACTCTAAGTCAGCAATTGAATCCTTGGCGGCAGTGAGCTTGTTGCCTTTCTTGGAGAGACGTACCTGCAAGTCAGAGTTGGTGTGGGCATCTTTCTCCCGCTCCACATTGAGCGCGGAGACTCTGTCCTCGCTCGCCTTCAGGTACCGCTCCAGCTGATCCACCTTAAGCTCCAGGTCCCTCTTGGCAGTCTCCGCGGCGGCGGCAGCGTCCTTTGCCTCCTTCAGGGCCCCGCCAATGGCCTGCTCCCGGGCTATGAGGTCGTCCTCGTGGGCGTCGAGGTCGACCTTCCGCTGGTTGAGCGTCCCTTCCCGCTGAGACAGCTCTTCGGCAGTCCGCCGCTGCTGCTCCTCGACCTCAGCCTTCTCCAGGAGGAAGGCTTGCTGCGCCTCGGCAAGCCCTTCACGCTCCTCCGCCAAGTTGCGGAGGGCTGCCTGGTTGGCGGCGCAGAGCTCCGCGGCGCGCTTCTCCAAATCAGCTCTAGCCTTGGCGGTGAGAACTTCCCGGGACTCCAGCTTCGCCTGCCTGGTCCGGTACAGGGCCAGGAGCCGGCGAAGTAGCTTCTCCTCTTCGGGCTCGTCACTACCGCCAAGCGCTTCGACAACCTTCAACCCCGTGGAGGCGAGGACCACTCCATCGTAGGTCTCTCCCTCCACGGGGGCTCGCGACGAGGACGCCCACGGGACTTGTATAAAGACCCCGTTGGGGGCCTCAAGATAGACGCCTGACCGCTCTGTGGAGGCGGAGGGGTCGGCGGCCGGTGCAGCGCTTGACGCTCCTGCTGCCTCCGGGCCAGCAGTGTGGTCGCCGGTCCCTTCCCCAGCCGCGGCGTCTGCGGTCGGGGCGGTCTCTTCAGCGGCAGGCTCGTCGGCTCCAGCCATGCCCTCAGTGGCAGTGGCGTTGCCGCCGTCGCCGCGCATGCCCTCCTCGCCGGCGGCCTCCGTCTCCATCCGCTCCGGTGCGGGAGGATCTATCAGAAGAAAAAGGAAAGAAAGAGTCAAGCAAATATCCAAAAAGACAAGTTCAAAAAGAAGAAATTGCAAGACTCACCTTCGCGGACTTCTTCAACGACAGGCTCCCTCGCCGAGGAATTCTCCCTTGGCGGTGGAGCAGTGGCCCCCTGCTGGCGGAGGGCCGCCCGCGCCCTCCCTTGGCGGGGTGCTCACCCTTGGCGGGGTACTCGCCCTTGGCGGAGTGCCCGTCCTTGGCGGAGCGTTCTCCCTCGCCGGGGAGTTCACCCTTGGCGGGGAGGGTTGAGCAAGTAGCTCGTCGGGGGCGACCTCCTGGCGCTCCTGCGGCTGCGGGTCCACCTCTGCACAAGACAAACAAGACATTAAAACGTGAGATGAAGATAACTACCTCAAGCACGCCCGACCAACAGAAAAAATAAATGCCAGACTTACGCTGGGGGCTGCGCTGGGGGCTGCTCCTCGGAGCAGCGGGTTGATCCGGCAAGTTTGCCGCTGGCACGTCTCCGGTCGCCGCGGCGGGCGAGTCATCTTCAACCTCAACCACAGGGATCTTGGCCCTCTTCGCCATCCGCTGGGCCAGGGTCCTGAAAGCAAAACAAAAACAAGATCAAAATCATCAAGGAAGATCAAGACAAAATCAAAGAAGTTACAAGTTGCAAGTACTTACTCCTCTTCCTCGTCGTCGGAGCTGAGGGCGGAGAAGTCGAACTCCGCCTGAGGTGCTCCCGCGCGAGGAGCAGGAGGAGAAGGCTCCCTCGGGCGCTTGGCGGTCTCCGGGGCTATGGGCTGCGAAGACCCAGCCTCCGTCGTTGCCGAGAGCCGAGGAGCAGAAGGAGCGGCCGTTCCGCTCCGGGAGGATCCCCCTCTGCTTGGCGCTGGTGCGCGGGGTGCCTCCTTCACGACTTTGCTCGCCCTGGTGGCGTGCGTCGCCCGGCGCGCAGGCTGCTGTCGAGGCGCCTGCGGCCTCGTTGCCGTAGCCGCCTTGCGGAGGCACTTCCTTGGTTGTTGCGTAGGACTTGCCGGAGGCGGGGAGTTCTCTGAGGACGAGGAGGCATCGTCGTCAAGTCCCAGAGATCCACTAGAGTCTTCATCAGCCTTGACGTCCTCCTCCTCCCCGGCAGGCCCGCTGGACTCAGCACCATGCCCAGCGGCCTCACTCCCTCCGGCGACCTCGCTCCCTCCGGCGGCCTCGCTCCCTCCGGCAACCTCGCCCATCCCGGCAAACCTCAGGGAGGGCACCCCGGCAAACTCCTCGGGCGGAAGCTTGAGCAGCTTGAGGATTTCCGCCTCCTCTTCTCGGCTCGCCTCATCCGCGGCCTGCGCCTCGTCCACGGTGTATCCAAAGTCACCCGCCGCCGCAGCTGCGGCGGCCTCCTCCATCCTGGAGGCGATGTAGGCTATATCCCGAGCCGTAGTGGCCCGGGTGAGGCCCCTGTTCTCCTCGGTGTTTTTGGGCGTCTCGACCAAGTTGTCGAAAAAGCTCAGCACAGTATCCGGCGGAGGCTCAATCCAGGTGGGGACGATGCCATGGGAGTCGCACGCAGGCATCATCGCGCGCAAGGAATCCCGGGCAGTGCTGTTGCACAGCGGCACCACTCCCCGGGAAGGTTTGAACCACTCCGGGTGGGCCGGGTCATGCTTGAAGAGTTCCCGGACCATCCCCTTCAACTCCAAGGCAGTGAAGTTAAAGTTTAATCCAGGGCGCAGCCTCATAATATCCGCCGCATTGCCGAATTCCCAGGCGGCCCTTTTCCTTTCTTGTAAGGGGGCAATGCGGCGGCGGAGGAAATCTGCCCCAACCTCTCCAATAGTCAGATTGGCGACCCGGAGACGAATAATCCTAATGAGGGCGATGCTAAGCTTGTTGTCCTCCGGGGCCAATTCGCTCCAATCTCTGCCGCGCACTATGGCAGTTGTGCGCGGCGCGGTGAAGGGCTCCGGCTTATCCTCCACCACCCAACACCAATCGGCTCTCCATTCTTCCCACTTGTCGCGGAGTTCTCCCTTCAGGTATGAATCCTTCTTGTTCAGCCGGAAGATCCAGGAGATGCCGCCGGAAAGGGGAGCGCCAGCCTCTACTCTAGGCATAAAGAAATGGCGGAAAAGGGCTACGTTTGGATGAATCCCAACATAGTTTTCGCACAGATGTACGAAAACAGCCATCGTAAGGATGGCGTTGGGGGTAAAGTCCAGGAGGTGGAGGCCATATGTGTTCATGATATCACAAAAGAACTCCGAGAACGGAGGGCACAATCCACAGTGGAAAAAAGCAGCGAAGAAGAAGTACCCGCCGGGGAACATATCTTTGGCGACGACGGGGAAGGCTCTGGTGCGGGGATGAGCTTTGGTCTCCCCCGACCAGAACAGATAATATTTGTTCCGCAGCTCCTTTGCGCCAAGCCTCGGCGCGAAGACCACGCTCCTCTTCCGCAGGGCGGCCAGCTTCGCCGCCTGCTCGGACTTCTCCTTCTTGGCCTTGTCCGCTTTCGCCTTGTCGCTCTTCGGAGCCATGGAAGAGGCGAGGAGCTCGACGGCGCCGCGGATGCGGAAGACGGTGAAGGAGGGGTGGAGGCAAGAAGCAGCGGAGGTTTCTGGAGAGTCAAGACGCAATGAAGACGATGGAGGGAACTGCCCCTTCTTCCTCTGCTTTTAAGGGGGAAGTGGGGGACGCTCCGCATTTCCCATTAAAGAACATGCCACGATCTCTCCCACGATGCCGCGATCGACGCGTGCCGTTAGGGAGGGATGCGGCGGATGCGGAAGGGGATACGGCTTGCCGTGGGCCGCGCGTGCCCGTGCACTGTTTTGGGCCTGGCCCAACAGCGCTCGGCACCGTGTGTGGCCCAGGCCCGAGGGCTCCTGTCGGTGTACTAAGATAGGGGTACCTTAGTACCCCAACTTGTGCACGGGCAGTAGCAGCTTCCCGCGGCAGGGTTTACCACGTGCTCGCTGGAAACCTTTCTGGTCCCTATAAAGCCATTCAAGAACAAAGTATACAAGTCAGAAGATCAAGGCCCCGGCAAGAGGAGCTTGCCAGGAAGGCCACACCAGGCTCAAGTTTATCACTTTAAGCACAAGACCCTGGCAAGAGGAGCTTGCCAGGAAGGCCAAGGAATGCACACCTCAAGAAATGCCTCGGCACATCATGCGCCCCCGGCAGGACCCGGAGAGCGACAAGCTTCCGGGCCCGGCAAGGTCACGGCCCCGGCAAGGTGCTTGCCGGGGGAAGCTTATGCTGTGTGCCCGCGCTCCAGCTCATCTGCCCACGCGTCGCCCTGGGGCCCTTCCAGGGACGCGTGGCGGAAGGCTGTGCAGCCTGGGGCACACGGTGGCAAGCCACGGTGACGAGGCTACCGCCGTGTCGAACGAAGAAGCATGGACGGATACATTTGGGGTCGACGGTGACGGGCATTTAATGCCCTTGTCCCCCACTGTCAAGGTTATGTGAAGACCACTATTCATCCACTGTTCACGCACTATTCCCGCACTATTACAACTACCACCAAATTTACACTCTTACCCTCCTCTACGTTGACATCTGTTGGTGACCCCTTTGAGCTATAAAAGGAGGCCCATGCACAACGTAGAAAGGGTTCGGAACCTAGACAACTCTCTCTCGCTCGGTGTAGCTAAGCACTGTAGATCTTCAAGCTCCCGAGCTCAATACAACCAAGGCAGGAGTAGGGTTTTACGCGTCCGCGCGGCCTGAACCTGGGTAAACTGCCCGCGTGTGCCCCTCGATCTGCTCTTCGTGCACCCTCCTCTCCCTTACCGCAACGTAGAAGGGGCTCCGGTCCCGTAGGTGCTCGTGGGAGGACAGTTTCCCCCGACATAGAGCCTATCACACCCGATCATCACGTGGTGCTTGAGAACAACGATCCTTAGCAACGGTGCACAGTTAGGGGGAACACAATTCTTGAAATTTTAGTGAGAGATCATCTTATTTACTACCGTCGTTCCAAGTAAACAAGATGCAAAAACATGATAAACATCACATGCAATCAATTAAAGTGACATGATATGGCCAATATCATCTTGCTCCTTTGATCTCCATCTTCGGGGCACCATGATCATCTTTGTCACCGGCTCGACACCATGATCTCCATCATCATGATCTCCATCATCGTGTCTTCATTAAGTCGTCACGCCAACTATTACTTCTACTACTACGGCTAACGTTTAGCAATAAAGTAAAGTAATTACATGGCGTTATTCAGTGACACGCAGGTCATACAATAATTAAGACAACTCCTATGGCTCCTGCCGGTTGTCAAATTCATCGACATGCAAGTCGTGATTTCCCTATTACAAGAACATGATCAATCTCATACATCACATATATCATTCATCACATCTTCTTGGCCATACCACATCACATAGCACATGCTGCAAGAACAAGTTAGACGACCTCTAATTGTTGTTGAAAGTTTTTACGTGGCTTCTATAGGTTTTCTAGCAAGAACGTTTCTTACCTACGCCAAAACCACAACGTGATTTGTCAATTTCTATTTACCCTTCATAAGGACCCTGTTCATCGAGTCTGATCCGACTAAAGTGGGAGAGACAGACACCCGCCAGCCACCTTATGCAACTAGTGCATGTCTGTCGGTGGAACCAGTCTCACGTAAGCGTATTTGTAAGGTCGGTCCGGGCCGCTTCATCCCACGATGCCGCCGAATCAAGATTAGACTAGTAACGGCAAGAAAATTGAGCAAACTCAACGCCCACAACTTGTTTGTGTTCTAATCGTGCAAGATGCTACGCAAAGACCTAGCTCAGATGCCACTGTTGGGTAACATAGCATAATTCAAAAAATTTCCTACGCTTCACCAAGATCAATCTAAGGAGTCATCTAGCAACGACCATAATGGAGTGCATCTACATAACCTTTGTAGATCGCGTGCGGAAGCGTTCGAAGGAACGTGGATGAAGTAATCGTACTCTTCGCGTTCCTCGTCACCGATGATCCCAGCGCCGAATGGACGGCACCTCCGTGTTGAACACACGTACGGTACAGCGACGTCTCCTCCTTCTTGATCCAGCAAGGGTGGAGGAGAGGTTGTCGGAGATCCAGCAGCACGACGGCGTGGTGGTGGATGCAACAGGAAATCCTGCAGGGCTTCGCCGGCGCCCTGCGAGAGGAGTAGGAAGTGTGACGGGAGGGGGGAGAGGCGCCAGAGGCTTGGGGTGCGGCTGCCCTCTCCCCCCCACTATATATAGGGGCCAGGGGGGCGCCGGCCCTGGGAGATCAGATCTCCAGGGTGGGGCGGCGGCCAAGGGGGGAAACTTGCCCCCCAAGGCATAGGGGGCGCCCCCTCCCCCTAGGGTTTCAACCCTTGGAGCATGGAGGGGGCCCATATGGGTGCGCCAGCCCACCAGGGGCTGGCCCCCTTCCCCTTGCGGCCTAGGGGACCCACCGGGATGGGTGGCCCCACCCGGTGGACCCCAGGACCCCTCCGGTGGTCCCGGGACACTCCCGGTGACCCCCGAAGTTCATCCGATGGCCGAAACTGGACTTCCTATATATCATTCTTTACCTCCGGACCATTCCGGAACTCCTCGTGACGTCCGGGATCTCATCCGGGACTCCGAACAACATTCGGGTTTCCACGTGCATGTATATCTACAACCCTAGCGTCACGGAACCTTAAGTGTGTAGACCCTACGGGTTCGAGAGACTTGTAGACATGACCGAGACGACTCTCCAGTCAATAACCAACAGCGGGATCTGGATACCCATGTTGGTTCCCACGTGTTCCTCGATGATATCATCGGATGAACCACTGTGTCAAGGATTCACTCAATCCTGTATGTTATTCCCTTTGTCCATCGGTACGGTACTTGCCCGAGATTCGATCGTCGGTATGCCCGATACCTTGTTCAATCTCGTCATGGCAAGTCTCTTTACTCGTTCCGTAATCCATCATCCCATGACTAACTCCTTAGTCACTTTGAGCTCATTATGATGATGTCTTACCGAGTGGGCCCAGAGGTACCTCTCCGTCATACGGAGTGACAATATCCAGTCTCGGTTCGTACAAACTCAACAGACACTTTCGGAGATACCCGATGCGTACCTTTATAGCCACCCAGTTACGTTGTGACGTTTGGCACACCCAAAGTATTCCTACGGTATCCGGGAGTTTCCCAACCTCATGGTCTAAGGAATAAATACTTGACATCGAAAAAGCTTATGCATTACGAACTACACGATCTCGTGCTAGGCTCAGGATTGGGTCTTGTCCATAACATCATTCTCCTAATGATGTGATCCCGTTATCACTGACATCCTATGTCCATGGTCAGGAAACCGTGACCATCTGTTGATCAACGAGCTGGTAACTAGAGGCTTACCAGGGACTCATTGTGGTCTATATATTCACACATGTATCGCTGTTTCCGTACAATACAATTCAAGCATGAATAACAGACAATTATCATGAACAAGGAAATATAATAATAATACTTTTATTATTGCCTCTAGGGCATATTTCCAACACTAACCCCTCTCCCCCCCGGCCAGAAAAAAACAGAGCAGTGTGCTCTGCTCTTGCGCGAGGGGGTATATATAGGCACCTCATTGGTCCCGGTTGGTGCTACGAACCGGGGCTAAAGGGGTGCCTTTGGTCCCGGTTCATTTCACCAACTGGGACCAATGTTCGTGGGCCAGGAGAAAGACCCATTGGTCCCGGTTTGTCTCTCTAACCGGGACCAAAAGGTCCAGACGAACCGGGACCAATGGCCCACGTGGCCCGGCCGGCCCCCTGGGCTCACGAACCGGGTCCAGTGCCCCCATTGGACCCGGTTCTTGATTGAACCGGGGCTAATGGGCTGAACAGGCCTGTACCAAAGCCCTTTTTTCTACTAGTGATAACGTCGGGCTGGCCAGATCTGGCCGCCGCTGCCTAGGCGCACCCCGCCCTCCATGCAGCCCCTCAAGCCGGCGTCTGTACCAGACCAAGAGTCAAAACTAAAAGGAGAATGAGGTCTCTAAAAAATCAAATTAATAAATATGCATGCACTTAATTTGATTATCCTGCTCTGGCCCATTATCGATAGTTGGGTAGATCGACTAAATGGTAGTTGTCTAGGGAATGCTATTTGTTGGAGCACAATGCATAGTAATGATTTAAGCAAGAGCAGTCGAATAGGTCAGCCTACGCCGCCCGATCGCGTGAGAGGAGGATAGATCCTCGCCGCCACCTCCACTGGTCACCCGGCCGCGCCCTTCAGCGACAGCGAGGGAGTAGGAGTAGGGTAGGGCTGGCGGCGGAGATCGAAGGAACCATGGCCTTCGCCTCTCAGAGGGGTGGCACGGGAGGGGATAGGGTTTTGTTCACCTCCAACGGCTGTTGACACTGTCAGCTCCCGGGCGGCCACACTCCGACAACAAAGGCAATGGGTCTGAGTGCCAAGGTTTTCGAGGTCATGGTCCTGGGCGAGACATGCGTCAAGGAGTTGCATGCGTACATGCATCTGGGCCACGTGCGAGGAGTACTGTGCGTAATCCGCAACATCCGCTCCCTAACCCAGACAGACCAGACCATAGGAATTGATTCGATCCATTCCTGCCTGGCCAACCTGAATATGATATGAATCATATCATACGATCGATGCTATGTGACCACACATGCACATCGTCAGTAAATAATATGCGCTCATGATCGACATACTGCAGTCAGCTGTGGCACCGAAAGACCAAGAGGTAATGAGCTAATTACTATTATCTCCGACCCTAAATCTTACTCGCTCCATTCCTAAATATAAGTTATTTCAGACATTTCAAATGAACTACAACGTAGGGATGTATATAGATATATTTTAGGGTATAGATTCACTCAATTTGCTTTATACGTAGTCACTTATTGGAATCTCTAAAAAGACTTATATTTGGAAACAGAGAGAGTATATATAAGACAAGTATTTTAAGAAGGAGGGAGTATTAAAAGAAACTACGGCTGCGTTTGGCTACTCAGTATTTTTGGAGTATTAGGAGAATACCATGGTTTTTGTAGAAACATCAGTTTTATATACTTTGACATGTTTTTTTTTGGAAAACGGAGGCGTACCCCCGGCCTCTGCATCGTAATGATGCATGCAACCATCTTATTAAAAAGTCTTGAAGTATCACATAGTCATAAAGGTATTACAGCTCGCAAGCGGAGCAAAACAAAGAGAGTAAAAGTATAAACTCCAAATCACAACCGGTAAGGAAAAATAAAGGATAAGCTCCCTAGACTCTTGTTCTGTTATGCGATCGCCATCCGAACCGGTTGAATATAGCCCGTGCTACCATCTCCCACTGGTTGCACCCAGTAACTAAAGGCTCACTGGATTCTATAGGAGTGAGTAAGGACCACATACGAATCCATGCGGTAGCTCTGAAGATAACCTGCAAGAAAGTTAAATTGTGTTGTCTGTTAAAAATCGTATCATTTCGACAGTTTCATATAGCCCACAGAAGCGCACATATTCCAATCCGAATACGAGCTGCTGTAGTATGTTCAACCCTAGCTAACCATGTTCCAAACAACGATCCAATGTCAACTGGAGGATTAATGTTGAAGGCTATATGAATGGTTCTCCAAAGCAATTTGGCGAGTGGACATTCAAGGAATAAGTGTTGAATTGTTTTATCATGATCACAAAAACAACAACGTGGACTACCTACCCAGTGCCTCTTGATTAAGTTGTCCTTGGTGAGTATTGCTTGCTTGTGGACAAACCACATAAAAGAATTAATACGCAAGGGAACCTTAATCTTCCAAATATGCAACGATCTTGAGATTGGGCCAGAGTTAATGAAATCCATATAGATAGATTTCACTGTAAAAAAAACCATTCTTAGATAATGTCCAATGCGTCGAATCTGGTTGCTCCGAAAGTTGAACATCTATCAATCTCCAAACCAAGTGCAACCAGTCAGTCAACCGCTCACCAACTAACACTCATCTGAACTGAATATTCAAGGAAATCGTTTGGAACACTGTGCCTATGTAATCCTCCTTGCGTTGGAGAATGTTATAAAGGGTGGGATATTGTATGGTCAGGGGTGTCTCTCCTAGCCATGTGTCCTCCCAAAATCTTGTTGACATCCCATTGCCAACCAAAAATTTGACCATACGAAAGAATAAATCCTTCATTCTCATAAGTCCTTTCCAAAATGGTGAGTTTGTTGGTCTCATGGTAACCTGAGCAAGCACTTTTGACTGAAAATATTTATTGCGTAAAATCTGTGCCCATATGCCCTCCGGCTCCTGCTACATCTCGAGCTTGCGTTGTATTCCCTCAAAGAGGAAAGGGTGATGCATCACAGTAGCGTAAGTATTTCCCTCAGTTTTTGAGAACTAAGGTATCAATCCAGTAGGAGACCACGCGCGAGTCCCTTGCACCTGCACAAACAAATAAGAACTTCGCAGCCAACGCGATAAGGGGTTGTCAATCCCTTTACGGTCACTTACGAAAGTGAGATCTGATAGAGATGATAGTTTGATATTTTTGTTATTTTTGGATATAAGAACAGAAAGTAAAAGCAGAAAAACAAAGTAGATTGTAGATTGATATGTTGAGAATAGACCCGGGGGCCATAGTTTTCTCTAGTGGCTTCTCTCATGATAGCGATATTCTACGGCGGGTAAACAAATTACTGTCGAGCAATTGATAGAAAAGCGAATAATTATGAGACTATCTAGGCATGATCATTATATATAGGCATCACGTCCGAGACAAGTAGACCGAAACGATTCTGCACATACTACTATTACTCCACACATCGACCGCTATCCAGCATGCATCTAGAGTATTAAGTTCATAAGAACAGAGTAACGCCTTAAGCAAGATGACATGATGTAGAGGGATAAACTCAAACATAGTGATATAAACCCCATCTTTTTAACCTCGATGGCAACAATACAATACGTGCCTTGCTGCCCCTACTATCACAGGGAAAGGACACCGCAAGATTGAACCCAAAGCCAAGCACTTCTCCCATTGCAAGAAGTATAGATCTAGTAGGCCAAACCAAACCAATAAGTCGAAGAGACTTGCAAGGATATTATAATCATACATAAAGAGTTCAGAAAAGAACCAAATATTTCTCAAAGATAATCTTGATCATAAACCCACAATTCATCAAATCTCGACAAACACACCGCAAAAAGAGATTACATCGAATAGATCTCCTCAAAGACCGAGGAGAACTTGGTATTGAGATCCAAAGAGAGAGAAGAAGCCATTTCGATACTAGCTATGGACCCGAAGGTCTGACGTAAACTACTCACAACTCATGGTGAGGCGATGATGATGATGATGATGTAGAAGCACTCCGTGGAAGATCCCACCTCCGGCGGAGCTCCGGAACAGGCCCCAAGATGGGATCTCACGGGAACGGAAGGTTGCGGCGGTGGAACTAGGGATTTCTCTGTTGTTCTGATGGTTTCTGGGTACGTAGATATATAGGAAGAAGGAGGGCACCGGGGACCAGACGTGGGGCCCACGAGGCAGGGGGCGCACCCCCACCCTCGTGGACGCCACGTGTGCCCTACTCCGTGGTTCTCAAGTCTCCCGTGCGTATTTTGCTCCCAAAATATATCTCCCGAAGTTTCATTCCGGTTAGCCTCCGTTTGATATTCCTTTTCTGTAAAACCCTGAAATATGCAAAAAAATAGCAATCTGGACTGGGCCTTTGGGTTAATAGGTTAGTCCCAAAAATAATATAAAAGTGTATAACAAAGCCCATTAAACATCCAAAACATCATAAATAATAGCATGGAATAATAAAAAATTATAGATACGTTGGAGACGTATCAAGCATCCCCAAGCTTAATTCCTGCTCGTCCTCGAGTAGGTAAATGATAAAAACAGAATTTTTGATGTGGAATGCTAACCAACATAGTTTTCGATGTAATTCTCTTAATTGTGGCATGAATGTTCAGATCTGAAAGATTCTAGACAAAAGTCTATATTGACATAAGAAATAATAATACTTCAAGCATACTAACAAAGGAATCATGTCTTCTCAAAATACTATGGCTAAAGAAAGTTATCCCTACAGAATCATATAGTTTGGTTATGCTCCCTCTTCATCACGCAAAATATTCATATCATGCGCAACCCCAGTTTCAGCCAAGCACTTGTTTTCATACTCTATTCTTTCAAACCTTTTAAAATTCACGCAATACATGAGGGTGAGCCATGGACATAACACTATGGGTGGAATAGAGAGGTGGTTGTGGAGAAGACAAAAAGGAGGGAGATAGTCTCACATTGACTAGACGTATCAACGGGCTATGGAGATGCCCATCAATAGATATCAATGTGAGTGAGTAGGGATTGCCATGCAACGGATGCACTAGAGCTAAAAATGTATGAAAGCTCAACAAAAGAAACTAAGTGGGTGTGCATGCAACTTGCTTGCTCAAGAAGACCTAGGGCATTTGAGGAAGCCCATCGTTGGAATATACAAGCCAAGTTCTATAATGAAAATTCACACTAGTATATGAAAGTGACTAAACATGAGACTCTCTATCATGAAGAACATGGTGCTACTTTGAAGCACAAGTGTGAAAAAAGATAGTAGCAATTGTCCCTTTTTTATCTTTTTTGGAGGGGTATTTTCTATTGTTTGGCCTTTCCTCAGTTGGGACAATGCTCTAATAATGATGATAGTCACACTTTCATTGAATTACAACTCGATATTACAACTCGATACTAGAGCAAAGTATGACCCTATATGAATGCCTCCGACGGTGTACCGGGATGTGCAATGAATCAAGAGTGACATGTATGAAAAATTATGCATGGTGGCTTTGCCACAAATACGATGTCAACTACATGATCATGCATGGCAATATGACAATATGAAGCGTGTCATAAGAACGAGACGGTGGAAAGTTGCATGGCAATATATCTCGGAATGGTGATGGAAATGCCTAGGTAGTTATGGTGGCTATTTTGAGGAAGATATATGGTGGCTGTTTCGAGGAAGGATATATAGTGTATGGCACCGGCGAAAGTTGCGTGGTACAAGAGAGGCTAGCAATGGTGGAAGGGTGAGAGTTCGTATAATCCATGGACTCAACATTAGTCATAACAACTCATATACTTATTGCAAAAAAATTCGAGTCATCAAAACAAAGCAATCAACGCATGCTCCTAGGGAGGGAGGTTGGTAGGAGTTAACCATCGCACGCCCTCGACCTCCACACAAAGGATGACACTCTACAAATACCTCATGCTCTAACTTCGTCACATAGCGGTTCACCATACGTGCATGCTACGGGAATCACTAACCTTAACACAAGTATTTCTCAATTTCATAATAACTCCACTAGCATGATTCTAATATCACTATCCTCATATCTCAAAACAATTATCAAGCATCCAACTTCTTATCATATTCAATGCACTTAGTATGAAAGTTTTTACTACATTGATTTTGGATGCCTATCATGTGAAGGCTTGTTTTATAGCCAAAGAACATTACCATGCTGTTTTAATAGACTCTCAAAAGGATTTAAGTGAAGCATGAGAGATCAACAATTTCTACAAAATATAATCACCACCGTGCTCTAAAAGATATAAGTGAAGCACTAGAGCAAAAACTAATCAACTTGAAAGATATAAGTGAAGCACATAGAGTGTTCTAACAATTCCTAGGCCATATTTATCTCTCTCCAAACGGTGTGTCCAGCAAGGATAATTGTGGAAAACCAACAAGCAAAGACTCAAATTATAAATGACGCTCCAAGTAAAACACATATCATGTGGTGAATAAAAATATAGCTTCAAGTATAATTACCGATAGATGAAGGCGAAAGAGGGGATGCCTTCCCGGGGCATCCCCAAGCTTAGGCTTTTGGTTGTCCTTGAATTTTACCTTGGGGTGCCTTGGGCATCCCCAAGCTTAGGTTCTTGCCACTCTTAGTTCCATAGTCCATCAAAGCAATACTCAAAACTTGAAAACTTCACAACACAAAACTTAGACAAAAATCTCGTGAGCTCCGTTAGTATAAGAAAACAAACCACTACTCAAAGGTACTGTAATGAATTCATTCTTTGTTTATATTGGTGTTAAACCTACTGTATTCCAACTTCTATATGATTCATATCCTCCAATACTACTCATAGATGCATTGAAATAAGCAAACAACACACGAAAAACAGAATATGTCAAAAACAGAACAGTCTGTAGTAATCTGTAACTTTCGCATACTTCTGTAACTCCAAAAAAATTGAAATAGATTGGTAAACGTGAGGAATTTGTCTATTAATCATGTGCGAGAAGAATCAACTAAATAGCACACTCCGGTATAATCTGGTGACCATTCTAGCGAGCGCTAACGATTCTGTTTTTCACAGCAAGATCATATAAACTTCACACAAGTCTTCCCGAAGGTTCTACTTGGCAGAAACACTAATTAAAACACAAAACCACATCTAAACATAAGTTAGATGTAATATTTATTCCTAAAAAAAGAAAAAAGAAAAATATATAAAATTGGGTTGCCTCCCAACAAGCGCTATCGTTTTACGCCCCTAGCTAGACACGATACATGGATAGATCTAGGTATTGCCATCCTTGGAAGGCAATCCATAAGTGGCTCTCATAATAGATTCATATGGTAGTTTAATTTTCTTTCTAGGAAAGTGTTCCATGCCATTCCTTAAATGAAATTGGAATCTAATATTTCCTTCCTTCATATCAATAATTGCACTAATCGTTCTAAGGAAAGTTCTACCAAGAATAATAGGACATGAAGGATTGCAATCTATATCAAGAACAATGAAATCTACGGGCACATAATTCCTATTGGCAACAATAAGAACATCATTAATCCTTCCCATAGGTTTCTTAATGGTAGAATCCGCAAGATGCAATTTTAAAGAACAATCATCAAGCTCATGGAAACCTAGCAAATCACACAAAGTTTTTGGGATAGTGGAAACACTTGCACCCGAATCACACAAAGCAAAGCATTCATGATCTTTAATTTTTATTTTAATAGTAGGTTCCCACTCATCATAAAGCTTTCTAGGGATAGAAACTTCTAATTCAAGTTTTTCTTCATAAGATTGCATCAAAGCATCAACTATGTGTTTGGTATAAGCTTTATTTTGACTATAAGCATGCGAAGAGTTTAGTACGGATTGCAATAAGGAAATACAATCACTCAAAGAGCAATTATCGTAATTGAATCCCTTGAAATCCAAAGTAGTGGGTTCATCACAATGCAAAGTTTTAATCTCTTCACTCCCACTTTTAATAATTTTAGCATCAAGATCTAAAAACTCTGAATCATTGGGACACCTTTTAATTAAAGTAGACTCATCTCCAATCCCATCTTTATCAAGATTCATACTAGAAAACAAGGATCTAATAGGAGACACAACAATAACTTTCAGATCTTCAACTTTATTTTCATGATAACTGGAAGAACATGCTTTTATATAATTCTCTCTTTTAGCACGCATCCTAGCGGTCCTTTCTTTGCATTCATCAATGGAAATTCTCATAGCTTTGAGAGACTCATTGATATCATGCTTAGGTGGGATAGATCTAAGTTTCAAAGAATCAACATCAAGAGTAATTCTATCCACACTTCTAGCCAATTCATCAATCTTAAGCAATTTTTCTTCAAGCAAAGCATTGAAATTATTTTGCGAATTCATAAACTCCTTAACACTAGTTTCAAATTCAGAACGCATCTTTCCATAAGAGTTGTTGTAGGAATTACCATAATTATTAGAGGAATTACTAGGAAAAGGCCTAGGATTAAAGTTTCCTCTATAAGCATTGTTACCAAAATTATTCCTACCAACAAAATTCACATCCAAAGATTCATTATTATTTTCAATCAAAGTGGACAAAGGTATATCATTAGGATCAGAAGAAGCACTCTTAGTAGCAAATAATTTCATAAGTTCATCCATCTTTCCACTCAAAACACATCTCTTCAATAGCATGTACTTTTTTAGTAGTAGATCTTTCGGTATGCCATTGAGAATAATTAACCATAATATTATCTAGGAGTTTGGTAGCTTCTCCTAAGATAGTTTCCATGAAAGTGCCTCCTGCGGCAGAATCTAAAAGATTTCTAGAAACAAAATTCAAGCCAGCATAAAAGTTTTGAATAATCATCCATAAGTTCAAACCATGTGTAGGGAAATTACATATCATTAATTTCATTCCCTCCCAAGCTTATGCAACATGCTCATGATCTAGTTGCTTAAAATTCATAATATCGTTTCTAAGAGAGATGATCTTAGCAGGAGGGAAATACCTAGAGATAAAAGCATCTTTGCACTTATTCCACGAATCAATACTATTTCTCACTACTAGAAAAAGGGCTATAGATGGGATTGACACTAATGGCGCACCAGACATGCGGTGCACCATTAGAGTTGAATACACTAATGGCGCACCTGGCTCAGGGTGCGCCATTAGTATCAATTTTTTTCCTTTTGCAAACATACTAATGGTGCATCCAGACACAGTGCGCCATTACTAGTTCTAACTAGTAATGGCGCACCAGTCACACAGTGCACCACTACTGTTTTTTATTATTATATTGTTTATTCTTTTTTTTTGCAAAACTACTAATGGCACACTGTGCCATAGTGCGCCATTACTAGTTTAAACTAGTAATGGCGCACTTTGGCACAGTGCGCCATTAGTATGTTTATTATTATTATTATTATTATTATTATTTTGCAAAAATACTAATGGCGCACCACCAGCAGGTGCGCCATTAGTAACCTGGGTTACTAATGGCGCATTTGGAGGTGGTGCGCCATTAGTAAGTGGACACCAACAAGATATTTTGGACAACCACTCCTACCCACTCACTTTCTCCCCACTTCATTCTCTCCACCTCCTCCTCCAAAGCTTGTCTCAGGTGCCTCCTCTTTGTCACCTCATTTCCACCATAGATTCATTCAAATTAAGTGGTTAAATTACCTTTTTTTTGATAGGTAAGTAAGGGGGGAAGCTATATTTATGTTTTTCTCCCTACAACAATGTGCACATGCACTTTTTATGGCCTAGCTAGATCTATGTATGTTCGTGGTGTTCCATATGTTTGTGGTGTTGCATATGTGTTTGTGTTTGCAGGTGTACCGGTATTTGAAATGCGATAGTTGCCAATATTTTGCCAGAATGTTGATTCATTTCCGTTTCGGCGAGAATTTTGGCATTAAGCATTCTTTTTGGTCCTATTTTTAGGGAAAGTCATGCCAATTTTTTTCTTGGTTCTAAAATATCATTTTGCTCTACCCCGCAGGCGACCATGGTCCGCACGATGACCGAAGGCATTGTGAATAGGTTTTTGAGCTCTGTGAAGGCCGAGATGCTTCAAAAGAACGAGACGGAGATAAGATGTCCGTGTTGAATATGCAAGCTGAAGAGCCTTATTACGGACCCGGATTCCGGGCAGGTGCGGGACCACCTGCTCTTGCGTGGTTTCATGGATGGCTATCGATGGCAAGGTGATGAAGATGACTACGAAGTCGTCCATGGGGGCCGGGCAAGAAATGAGGAAGGGCAGCAAGACAACCACCGCGGCTCGGGCGGGCGAGAAGACGAAGAATCTCCAGGAGATGATCACGACGGTGATGCTGTACACGTGCACAGTCATCATGTAGAAGATGCAGGACATGATGATGAGGAAGATGCCGGAGCAGACGACGGGCATGATCATGAAGATGATGATGCCGGCGGAGCAGACGACGTTGGACCATCGATGGGCTGGGTGCAAGACCCTCATATTCAAGAGCTGCTTCTCAAGCAGACGGATAACACAAGAGCTGCCGCCCGAGAGAAAGCCAAGATGGATCAACTAGAGATAGATGCGGTTACTCCATTGTATGAACAGGCCCGAGGATACCCGCCTGAAAGTAACGCTCATGGCTCTGGAGATGAAGGTAAAACACAAAATGACCGACGCATGCTTCGACGAGAACATGTCATTCTGGCACGAACGTCTTCCCAAGGGGAACAAGTGCCCGACCAGATTCGAGGAGGCGAAGAAAATCGTGTGTCCTCTGGATTTACCGCACGTGAAATACCATGTGTGCATGAACAATTGCATCATTTATCGGGACGAGCACGCGGAGTCTACCATATGTCCGGTGTGCGGCGTCACTCGATACAAGAAGAGGAAGAAAGCTCCTTGAAAAGTGGTGTGGTACTTTCCGATCACTCCTCGTCTGCAGCGGTATTTCGCGGACCCTAAGGTAGCAAAGCTCCTGCGTTGGCACGCGGACAGGGAGGAGAAGAAGCGGGAAGATGACGCAAATGATCCGGAGATAGATAAAAAAGACAAGATGCTGAGTCACCCTAAGGATGCGAGCCAGTGGCAAGCGTTGAACTTCGAAGACCTAGAATTTGGGAATGATCCAAGGAACATCGTGCTGGGCACGAGCACCGATGGAGTCAATCCGTTTGGCAGCCAGAGAAGCACACATAGCACCTGGCATGTGTTTGTGTGGATGTACAACCTTCCCCCTGGTTGTGCATGAAGAGGAAGTACATTCGCATGAGTATGCTAACTGAAGGACCGAAACAACCAGGGAACGACATCAATCTGTATCTGGGGCTGCTGAAAGAGGAGCTAGACACGCTGTGGAAAACACCAGCCAATACGTGGGACGCCGCAGAGAAAGAATATTTCCCTATGAGAGCCGCACTGCTCACGACGGTGCACGACTATCTCGGTTACGGGTATGTCCCGGGGCAGGTGGTCCACGGATTTTCTGGATGCGTCAGGTGCATGGATGAAACAACGTATCGCCAGCTAGATAGAGATCCCGGGTCTTCGAAAACCGTGTTCATGGGACATCGAAGGTGGCTTCGCGACGATGACTTGTGGTGAAAAGGCAAGGATCTATTCGATGGTGAAACTGAACCCCGAGGACGCCCGCGTATGAGGAGCGGCGAGGAAATAGACGAGCTGTTGAAAAATTGGAAAGATTGCCCACTGTCGGGAAAGAAGCAAAAGGCGCCAGAGCCGGGAAAGAAGCGAAAGGCGCCAGAGCCGCTGCTGAAGGTATGGAAAACGAGGTCTGTTTTCTGGGACTTGCCGTACTGGAAGATCCACCGTGTGCCTCACAGCCTAGATGTCATGCATATCACGAAGAACGTGTGCGAGAGTCTGCTTGGTACCCTGCTCAACATGCCAGAGAGGACCAAAGATGGGCCGAAAGCAAGGGCAGACTTGAAATCAATGGGCATCAGGCAGGAGCTTCACGCTAATGATGATGATGATGATGATGATGATGATGAGGCGTAGCAGGACACGGAAAGTCGTCGCAAAGGAAAAAAGGCCAAGAAGACCGGAAATGACTACCCTCCCGCGTGCTTCACTCTAAATAAGGAGGAGATCGAGCAGTTTTTCACCTGCCTCGTAGGAGTAAAACTTCCTTACAGTTACGCAGGGAAGATAAGCAGATACCTAGACCCAGCGAAGCAGAAGTTTAGCGGGATGAAGTCTCACGACTGTCACGTGCTGATGACGCAGATACTTCGAGTTGCAATCCATGGGATCATGGACGCGCACGTCCGTGAAACGCTATTTGGCCTATGCAACTTTTTCGACGTCATCTCTCGGAAGTCGGTTGGCGTGAGGCAACTCAGAAGGCTACAGGAAGAGATCGTGGTGATACTATGCGAGCTTGAGATGTACTTCCCGCCCGCATTCTTCGACGTTATGGTGCATCTGCTAGTCCATATCGTGGACGATATCATCCAACTCGGGCCGACGTTCCTGCACAGCATGATGCCGTTCGAAAGGATGAATGGTGTCATCAAAGGATACGTTCACAACATGTCGCGTCCAGAGGGAAGCATATCCAGGGGCTTTCTGACCGAAGAGTGCATCTCCTACTGCACGAATTATCTAGGCATCGAGAACCCCGTTGGTCTTCCCATCAACAGGCACCTCGGCAGGCTCGCTGGATGGGGTCACCGTGAGGGTCGCTTTGAAATGCATGTCGACTTCGAGGGTCGACTCGCCGACTTTGCAAGAGCAAACCTAGTCGCTCTACAACACATAGACGTGGTTGATCCTTGGGTGGTAGAGCACAAAACCTTTATTGAGAAGACGTACAATGACCGAGGCCAACAGAGGACGGACGGAGATATAATCAAACAGCACAACTCATGTTTCACGCGTTGGTTCAAGCAGAAGCTTCTGTCGTACCCTTTACATGAGGATTCTTCCGCGGAAGAACAACTCATATTCGCCTTGTCACAGGGCGCCGAGCACAACCTGATGACCTATGAGGCGTACGATATCAACGGCTACACATTCTACACCGAAGCCAAGGACATGAAGAGCGATGGTTATCAGAACTCCGGGGTAACGATGGAATCCTACACCGGTAACGACAAGGACAGATACTACGGAAGGATCGAGGAGATCTGGGAGCTGAGCTACGCTGGAGAGAAGGTCCCGATGTTCCGTGTCAGATGGGCCAAGAGCGTCCTAAAAGAAGACCGGTATTTCACCACCATGGTTATACCCGAAGCCAAATCCAAGACCGCGGGCGCAAACGTCACCGCGAAAAATGAGCCATGGGTACTGGCTTCCCAAGTTGACCAATGCTTCTTCATTACCGACCCATCAAAGCCCAGTCGTGTTGTCGTGAGGAGAGGCAAAAGGAAGATCATCGGAATGGATGGAGTAGCCAATGAGCAAGACTTCGACAAGTACGGCGACCCGAAGATCGAACATGACGACGATGTTGAAGTAGCAGCATACACCAGAAGAAGAAGCAGGACCACCCTACCTAAAGGACGTCCGTTCCACGGAAGAACTCCATTTGCGAAAAAGAAGGGCAAGAAGATTGTGAACAGATAGCTAGCTAAGATCGATTGTATTTAAATCGTAGCCTTCATTTCTCGATTGTATTTCATGGGCACTTTTTGAACTCTTGAATGTTTTTAAATTTCATGGACACTCGATCTCGACCCCCCTCCATCTCGATCGCTATCCCACCTCGCCAGATCCGGCCCCCCTCGCCGCAGAGCACCCCCCGCTCCACCGGCCGCCGACGCCGACCCCCCGCACCATCCCCTACTCAACCGCCGCCGACGACCCACCACACCCTCCCCCGCTCCACCGGCCGCCGCAGCCGACCCATGAACTCATGATATATTCAAAATAATAAA
>LR738715.1:600855112-600883533 GCA_902687465.1 Secale cereale | reverse complement strand
TGATGATATTTTTCATACTCATAAATATTTTCAAATAACAAATTTGATGATATTTTAAAAAAAATTATTATTGTTTTATAAAAAAATATTACTCCTACCTCGCCAGATCCGGTCCCCCTCGCCACCGAGCAGGCCCCGCTCCACCGGCCGCCGTCGCCGACCCCCTGCACCCTCCCCTACTCCACCGCCGCCGACGACCCACCGCACCCTCCCCCGCTCCACCGGTCGCCGCCGCCGACCCATGAACTCATGATATTTTCAAATATTAAATTTGATGATATTTTTTCATATTCGTAAATATTTTCAAATAACAAATTTGATGATATTTTTAAAAAAATTATTACAGTTTTATAAAAAATATTACTGTTATGATTTGAACAAGTTTGAACATATTTAAACACAAATAAGTGTCAAACAACATTTTAAATGCATAAAAAAAATTGGGGAGCCTGGGAATCGAACCCAGGACCTCCCAGTGGGTGTGCTGCGTGCTGAGCAGTCGGGCTAGTGGGTGTGTTCTAATGGGGATAGGGTTAGGTGGGATATAACCTGACCAGTTGGGCTAGTAACTAAAACAAAATACTAATGGCGCACTAGGGGGAGGTGCGCCATTAGAATCGCCGTACTTATGGCGCACTAGGGGGAGGTGCGCCATTAGTAATCTCCCCCAATCCATACTTCGTCCCCCACTCCACCCATTCCCTCTCTCCCTCGCCAGATCAATCCCCTTCATCCCTCTCCCTCCCTCCAGCGCCCCGACGCCGCCGCCCCCGCCGAGCCGAGCGCCGCCTCCCTCGCCGCCCCCGCGCCACCTTCCCGAGCCGAGTGCCGCCTCCCTCGCCGTCCCCCCTCTGTCCGCGCCTGCGCCCTCAACGTCCTCTCCCGACGCCCGCGCCCCCGACGCCCTCGCCGTGCCCTAGCGCTGACGCGGCCTCGCCACCGACGCCTCCCCACCCCCCGGACGAGCCCCTCGCCTGTGTCGCCGTCGACGTTCCCGTGCTACCTCGCCGCACAGTCGCGACCCTGCCCCCTCTCTACTCCGTCCGCGACTCCGCTGTTGGTCTTCGAGGTATGGTTCTTCTGCTCCGTCCTCTCTGCTCCTCTCTGCTCACTAAGGATCATTGCTCTGTTCATACGCATTGCCTGCTTTCCTATCTAAACTGAGGACCCATTCTTGATATATATGTATTGGCTAAAGGGAACCACACTAATTATAAAAATCAGCAGCTGATACACACTTAGGGTTAGACAGAGGAGACATGCCAAATAGATAGCTCAAACTTCAGTAGTATATACTCAGGGTTAGACAGAGGAGTTTGGTCCCAGGAAACAATCAGGTTATGAAGTGGATAATTAAGCAAGTTTGGTTGATGTCGCAAATGGTCATCGCATCCCTGTTTTAGTGTCTTGGTTATTCACACTTATGGCATAAACCAATTTATGCTTGATAGGAGTTAGATGGACCCATTTTCTAACAATTAAGATGGCAAATTCGGTGATCTTACTATCCTAGAAACAAGGTCCTATACAAGGACAAAATAACCACAAAAACAAGGTCCTATTCAGGTTATGCAGAGAAGCGTCCCATACAATAGGTCCTAGAAAATACAATTAAGTGTGGTTAGGGGATTTTCAATCTCTAGACCTGTATTTTCTACTTGTCTGAATTTGACAAATTCACTTGGCCTGGTAAATAGAAAGACTAGTGAAAGCCAGTTGCAAGATTAACAACTCAAGGAGAATCCCCTAATGGCAGTCATGTATGAGGTCAGATACACTGCAATTTAGGTTTAGACATTTGAATATATAAAGTACTATACCCAGCTTATGCTGGAATGAACATGTACCATTTTGTTTGATGACTGGATAAGTTCAGTTGCACATCTTTGAAAGAAAAGCAGACAAACCCCATTATTGATAGCCTGCAATTGCGGGTGCGGAGGAATTACGGTGTGGGGCGCCGTCGCCGGCGTGTTCAACTGGAGGGGATGGGGCCCGTGGGGGTCCCACTAGTCGGTGACGCAACCCGATATTCCTCGTCTAGTGAGATCTTTAGTTCGTTTAGCCGGTTGGTGGGCTTGATGTTCTGTTGGGGTTTTAGGTTTTAGGTTTTTTTTTCATGTACACTAGTACTACTTGTATGTCACAATAGCACAATGATAATAATGGTGGTCATGTATTTGGTTCCTTGTTGTAAATATTTGGATTTGATTGGATTCTCCATGGTTGGTGTCATGAGTCTCTCTGTGTGTGTGTACAGTATGCAAAATGGTGTGAATGTCCTTTTAATGGTAAGTGGTGAAGGGTTCTTTGCTTCAGAAGAATTTTGTAGTATTTTTGTTGGATTACTTTTTATTTCTATGTAGAATGTTCGATTTACATGACTAGAAACCGCATGATTTCTGTCCAGGACATACATTGTGTGCAATTCTATAGAAATGTTTTATTTGGTTCAAATTTATGAAAATAATACTTTGTTTAAGTGATATATATGATGTACACAATAGTTGTGCCATGGGGAAAATGCAGGGTTTTTGTGTGACATAAATAAGTGTATGCCATGGTTTTTATTGAAAGAAAAGAAATTGCTGGTCATGTATAGCCAATATAGTTAGATAGTGGATAGTTTTGCAATGCTGGTCATGTATAAACTTTTCTTCTTGGGTGTAGCTCTGAATGTGTTAGATAGTGAATAGTTTTGAGTTACCAGTGCACAAATGAGTCTGAGACATGCCAAGCTAAGCTACTCACCATTTGAACTTCAAAGTATTGTTTTACAAGCTTCTGCAACTTTTTCTTAACTGTTGCTGCTGCTGTTATGCCTGTATTCACTGTTGTACTTATGATGATGCTACTTGTGATCTTCTGAAATGACCCATTGGCGACTTTATTACGCGAGGATAATGATTTTGCAGGTACCCCGAGAGGCCCTTGAGTTTGCTGGAATGTCGATTAACTTCCGTTCCGGCAAATTCGGGTACTCCATATGTCCTATTTTCAGCAAAGGTCATGCTGAAATTTTCCGTGAATTTTAGCATGACTTTGCTAAAAATAGGACATATGGGGTACTTGTGACTAATGCATGGGCCGGGATATCTTAGTAGTTAATTAAGTAGGATCAACTGCCCCCCTTTATTCTTGCTGCATTAAACCATAGGCGGCAATAGAGCCAAGTGATTAGGCCCAACTTAGAATTCTCCTCCCCAGCTTAGCTTTTAGGAAGCCTCGGTGTCGACAAACCATAAATTATAAAACCTTAGCTTTTAGGGTGCCTCGGTGTCGATAAAAACCTAAATGATGAAAGCTTAGGCTTTTAGGGTGCCTCGGCGTCGAAAAACCGTAAATGATAAAAGCTTAGCTTTTAGGATGCCTCGGTGTCGACAAACCCTAAATGATGAGACCATGATCTTGTTCCTTGACAATAACCAACTTTTTAACCAAACTATTTTCCTATTTAGAGAGAAACATGGCCAACAACAAGGAGGCCGGGGGTTCGGGCGGCAAGGCATTCTGGGAGTTGTCCCAGGAGATGGAGGAACAACCTCACTTGTATGAGGACGCCGCCTTCCCCACCGATCCTGAGACCACTGATGGTGCTGCTGAGGATGACCCCACTGATGGTGCCACCAAGGATGCCATCACTGATGGTGCCGCCGAGGATGCCACCACTGATGATGGCGGCGCACGCACAGATGGCAGCCAACCGAAGAGGCAACGGAAGGACCGGTGCCCGGCCATGCTCCGCACCGTCAAGGAGGAATTTACTAAAGTGGACTCCGGCGGGAATCCAATGGCGCCCAAACGAATAGTCAAGGGGTACTCGCTTCAGCTCGGGTGCATTCTCCGAAGCACCGTCTCGATCAACACCGAGAACCTGAGGCATCCTGACCGAGGGAATTTGCACAACCTCCTCTTCACGAAGCTGCACGAACGATACAAGTTCCCCGCTGAATTTGAAAACACAAGCCTCAAAGGGAATAAAGTGAACAATACTACCCTCACGAGGATGAGCACGACCCTGTCTACTTGGAGAAGCACGGTGAAGAGAATGATCGACAAAGGTTTTAGTTATGAGAAGATCAAGGAGAAAAATCCTTCGATCACCGAAGATGACTACAACGACTTCAAGATCAAGTGCTCGAGCACCGCAACCTCCGAATCAAGTCAGTGGGGGAAAGAAATACGGGAGCTGAACTTAGGGGAACACACACTCGGTCCCGGCGGTTACAGAGTGGCGGAGCCTATATGGGACAAGGAGGAGGCGGACCGTGCCGAGCAAGGCCTACCGCCCCTCTTTGATAAATACGGTGACAAGCAGACCATGAACTTTGTCAGGGCCTGATACAAGAAGGACCCGAAAACAAAGGAGCTTACCACAGATCCGAAGACCATGGCGCTTGAGCTTGTTCTAGTAAGGAATACACCCCCGCGTAATTAGCTCCATATGGTTGCATTCTAATTAATGAAGCCAAATTTCTAAATGGTTCACATTCCTTCCGCAGGCGACTGAAAGCAGTAGCGCGGGGTCGACTAAGAGCAACCCTTGGGACACCACTCTAAATAGGGCATTGAATGTAATGAAGAAAAAGGATAAGCTCACTAAGCCGTTGTCAGCTGGTCGTGTGGCCGGCAAAGGCTTGTCCACAAAATGGTCGTCATACTATAACGCGGGTGGGCGAAAGGAGAAAAAGACCAGCTCGGAAAGCCAGTCGCGCGAGGTTCAAGAACTCAAGGCACAAGTCGCGCGGATACCGGAGATTGTCCAAGAGCAAGTGCAACAACAACTGGGAGCGACGATCACCGCCATTGTGCCTACCTTGATTGAGGGGTTGCAGGCATGGATTGCGGGCGGCCAACAGGGGCCGCCCCCCGATTCCCAGCTTCACGGCCAGC
This sequence comes from Secale cereale, assembly GCA_902687465.1. NCBI lineage: Eukaryota > Viridiplantae > Streptophyta > Magnoliopsida > Poales > Poaceae > Secale > Secale cereale. The sequence continues at coordinate 600,878,640 of LR738715.1, read as the reverse complement.
AACTCGCAGAACGCGATGGCGGGGCCATTGGTGTCTCCGGCGGAGGCGGCATTGGTGTCTCCGACGCCAGCACGAGAGCTTAATGCACCCGGGTGTACGCCGGCCGATACCTCTGCAGCAAGCGGCCCCTCCGTCAACTGCACACCCGCCGTTGGCGGTGCCTCGACATTAGCCAAGCTCGACACCATCATCACGGTAACTAATTAAGCCTCTCTCAGCCGAGGACTTCATCTCCTTGCCTTTGACTGGGCATCCCTGACGCCCTACATGTTTTCGCAGGGCGCCGCCGACGTTCCGTGCACTCTCCTGCACTTCGTGAACAACGAGTTGGTCGATGTCGCCAAGGGCAAAATCATTCAACCGGACAACCCCGTGTTCCACGGTACTAGGATGCCACCCAACTTGCATAGGGTTCAACTGGTTCGGGTGCTGCCAGGCTGCGACGAGTTGTTACCTCCGATTCGACCCGTCGGGGCCGACGAAGATGATGTGATGACCCTCAGCGCCTGCCTGAGCTGGCCCCTGCTTTGGCCGAAGAGCCAGATTCGTTTGGGGCAGGGGACACCACCCCAAAGACAACACCGCCAGTCGTGCAGGCGCCAAGTCGGCCCCATGGCAAGACCGCCGCAACGGTGCCGGACATCCCTATGCCACTGGATCCAAACATGCATATGACACAGGATCCGAACGACGACGACGATACATTTGCCAACGTCGATCAGTACTTTGCCGATCATGGGTACGGTGGCGACTTCATGGGGCCTCCTTCTCAAGAACCCAACCCTACAAAAGACGTGCGCGATCTAGCTGGTACCTCGGAGAAACCAAGTTACAACAGGCGTCGTCTGCCATTCAGTTCTCAGGACACGCCTCCAGCTGCCGACTTCACCGAGCCTCAGATAGGCGAGGTGCGAAATATTATCAGCCCCAACACACTCAAGAATGCGGTCTTTGAGCAGAACTCGGTCCCATTACAGGAGAAGAAGAAGGCACGGAAAAGAAAGACTAACAAGGGTGCAAGCCAGCCGGCACCGAGTATGATCCGTGCTCAGGACGGGCCACCTTCACCTGAGGATGTAATGAGGAGGGTGCATGTGGCGGGTAGGGTGATGCTACCGAGAAATATGCTCGATGCTGCAACCGGTGCTATGCGGAGTCTGCATGACAGTGTTCTTTCTTTGGAGAAGCGGCGTCTCAGAGAGAAGGATGTGGCATACCCGGTTTTTGCGGCCAAGGTGCCAGAGGGCAAGGGATTTGTGGATAACTCCACCGGGGGTACGATCGTCCTGCGGTTTGATGACATCTACGCTATGTTGAACCTTCATCCGCTGCACTACACCTTCGTTCGGCTATTTTCGCTGAGTATGGAGATGCGGATCATTCGCGACAAGACCCTGGACATCGTGATAGTCGACCCCTTCTACATGCGTGCCAAGATCTTGGGCAGCGCTGGGGACCGGCAAGTCGCGAGTTCTTACCTCGAAGGCGTCATTCTGGCAAACCGAGATAAGGATAACTTCCTCGTGCCTTACTTTCCCGAGTAAGTCCTCGCCTCAACCGCCTCGTAACATATGAATTCTTAGATTTCGATTGTTTTTCTTTTAACATTCCGTGTTTTGTGAAGTGACACACATTGCACACTCATCCTCCTAAGCCCCAAATATTCTATGGCCACGTATTTCGACTCGGACCTTCAGTCGAAGGTAGACTACACAAATGTCAAGAATGTTCTTGATGAAGTTCTCCCCGGATACGCCAAATCTGGAGGCACCTTCACCAGGCCTATTCGTAAGTACGGCAAGCACGTGTTCTCCCACAATACGACGTTCTGCTGCGTCAAGCAGCCGCCTGGCGGTCAGAAGGGTGCCTACTACGCCATCCATCACATGCGAGCGATTGTACAGGACCATCATCAACTTCTGCTACCGAGTAAACTCAAAGATTGGGCCGCGACCGTGTCGGCAATCCAGGACGCGGACATCAGAAAAGAATTCTTTCGCATCCAGTCGGAGTTTGCAGAAATCATCCATCAAGATGTCCTTCGTACCTCGGGGCAGTTCTACCTCAGAAATCAACCGTCCAACAGTGACATCGACACAATGCTACAAATGCAGGCTGACAACGCCCGCGATTTCATGACTCCCATGATAGACGGCGGCTTCATCCACGCTCCGGTCCCTTGAGTCGAGTCGAAAGTAGTGATGCTGTGTCTAGTTCTGAAACATCGATTGGCTCATGTTGTAATTAAACTTTAATGAACTTGTAGTATGTCTCTTTGGTTTCGACAGTCGTTCAACTTAGATGTAATCGATGCTATTAATGCATTTCTTTTCTCTTCCGATCGTTCTGTTGCATACCTATATATTGCTTATGTATTGTCTATGAATTGGTACTAACGTTTCGTTTGGCTAGTGCATAGCGATGCCATCGTATGTCATGTACAAGGGTAAGGTTCCCGGAGTCTACGACGACTGGGAGGAGTGTCGGAGACAGGTGATGTCTACACACGCTTCTAATCTTGTAGACTATGTTGGGCCTCCAAGCGCAGAGGTTTGTAGGACAGTAGCAATTTCCCTCAAGTGGATGACCTAAGGTTTATCGAACTCAGGGAAGTAGAGGTTGAAGATGGTCTCTCTCAAACAACCCTGCAACTAAGATACAAGAAGTCTCTTGTGTCCCCAACACACCTAATACACTTGTTAGATGTATAGGTGCACTAGTTCGGCGAAGAGATGTTAAATGGCAAGTGATATGGATGGCAAAACAAGGTAATATAAATATGTAATAAAAAGTGCAGCAAGCAAACAAGTAGTAAACGTGAGCACAAACGGTATTGCAATGGTGGAAACGAGGCCTAGGGTTCATACTTTCACTAGTGGCAACTCCCAACAACATTAACATAATCGAATCACATGATATTTCCCATAAAACATGCAAAGGGGACACACTCGGAGGTCATTCCTTCGTGGTCAAGAGAGGACGAGAATTATGTAGGGCTACAAAAGCACACCTCAAAGTTCGTAGTTCTCAATCTAAGGATTTCCCAATGTCACCGCGGCCATCCCAAGAGAGTCCCACAATCACCACAACATATCTAAAGGATAGTCAAAGACAAGCACCAAGAGACTCTCAATCTTCAATCAACACACAAGAGAGGAAATCACTCATGAAAATATTGTTCTAATCCATGTCCAATAGACCGCTGTCACCTTGGTCTCGGGGATTATACTAGATAAAGACAAGTGAGTACATCAATCCAATACATAGAGGAAGGGGAAACATCATGGGATCACCCTAGATTAACATAGCCTATGATCACAACGAAGATCACATCATGGGAGAGAGAATTGACCACATAGCTACTGGTAAGAACCTCAGCCCCGAGGAGGAACTAGTCCCGCACCATGGAGGGAGGAAGCAACGTCGATGGAGATGAATCCGGGGGCACTTCCCCGTCCCGGCAGGGTGCCGGCGCAGGAATTCTGGTCCCCCGAAGCTTGATGGCGATGGCGGCGGAGATCGGAATCGCGTCTGGAGAAAAGGGTTCTGGAATCAGGGTTTCCTTGACACGCTTTAAATATATGCCAAAGGGGGGCATCGGAGGTGCCTCGGGGGGCCCAGGCCCCCCCCCCCCCGGCGCGGCCCAGGGGGAGGGGGGCGAGCCCACAGGGCGCCTGGAGCCCCTGTGGCCCCCCCAGGCTGCCCTTCGGACGCAGTGTTGTTTCCGGTTCGCTGATTTTTTATATAATTTTTCTAGATTTTTCCGGGCAGTTCTCGAAACGTGAAAACCTGAAATACAAAAACAGCCGAAAACAGAAACTGGCACTGGGGTGCACTGGATTAGTAAGTTAGTCCAAATATGATCAAAAGTGTATGGAAGTGTATGAATATCATAGCAATATCACCCAAAAGTGGCATGGAGCAAGCAGAAATTATAGATACGTTTTGGACGTATCAACATCCCCAAGCTTAATTCCTGCTCGTCCTCGAGTAGGTAAATGATAACAAGAATAATTTCTGTGTTGAGATGCTATTAACCATATAGGACTTTCTCATAGTGATATGACAAAAGCTTACTGAGACAATGATTCTAAAGTAATTAAGTTGTCTCAAGAGAAAATCACAAATGACTGAAAGTTTTACAACATGAAACTGAAACATCAAAAAGATTTGCATTGAACATGATGCGCAAATATGATAAAGTGATATCTAGCTTGCCCCCTTTAGTGATGCAAAACATAAATGCAAGGGCACCTTTCAATGTTTAAGTGATGACTAGATACAATCATTTCAGAATAAACGATATCACAATCATGCAAAAGACAATGCTACTTTGGGACAATGCACATTACACTCAGAATGACAATCATGCTCTCAGTAGTTGGTGCTTGAAGTGCTAGAGCTTTTTATTTTGAAACATGGAAGCAATTGTGTCAACGGTAGTAGTACTTCATATGTGTCATGTATAAAACATCTTATAAGTTGCAAGCCTCATGCATCGAATACCAATAGTGCTCGCTCCTTGTCATAATTAGCTCGGATCCCCATGGGTTATCATTGCATTGCATATGTTTTAACCAAGTGTCACAAAGGGGTACCTCTATGCCACATGTACAAAGGTCCAAGGAGATAGATCGCATTTGATTTCTCATTTTTGATAGATCTCAACTTGAGGACATCCATACCGGGACAACATAGAAAATAGATGATGGACTCCTCTTTAATGCATAAGCATATTCTCATGAGAGATTGAGGATTAAGGTCCAAGCTAAAACTTCCACCATGATGCATGGCTTTGGTTGGCGGCCCAATGTTCTTCTCTAACAATATGCATATTAATTCAACCCACGGTAAATCACCCTTACTTCAGACAAGACGAACATGCATAGCAACTGACATGATATTCAACAAAAGTGTGACAGTTGATGGCGTCCCCAGAAACATGGTTACCGCTTAGCAAGCAACTCATAAGAAATAAGATACATAAGCAACATATTCTTTACCACAATAGTTTTTAGGCTACTTTCCCATGAGCTATGTATTGCATAGTTAATTTGCTTAGTGCAGGTGGAGGTTAGCAAAAGACTGGGAGCGACCAACTAAGAGAGCAATGACGGTCATAATCATGTAGAGCGACAAAGCAATATTGAATCAGGCATGGTAGTTATATCGCTACTTAGAAATAAAAGATCACCAAGGCTTGACAGACTTTCTTTACAGTCTTAAATATGCGTGAGCATACGCCAAGTCAATCAAAATAAATTCTCGAAGGAAGATATTACTAAACCATACCACATCATAGGCAAACAAACCAAGTTGGTACTCCAATAACACATTGGGAACCCCCCCAGCTATTTTAGATTAACCAAAAGAAAACCTGAACTACTAAGCACCATCATGCAAGTAGCATCTTTATCATAGACACATTAACCAATGCAACGGAAGCAAACTCTCTTAATAAGGTGAGCATGGTAATTGAAGAGAGTTCAAGCAACCAACTAAATAAATTTCTTGAAAAGATAAGCATGAATACTAAGAGCAGAGTATGATAGTAGCTATTAAAAGACAAAGAACACACACAGCATAGATAGACATGAAAATTCTATGTAATGTTCTAGGTAGAGGTGAGCGTGTTTCTCTCCCACATAAAGGAATGCTGGGTTCCGACTCGTTATGAAAAACTAAAAGAAAACTAAAAGCAAGACGCTCCAAGCATAGCACATAACACATGAAGTGATAAAAATATAGCGGAACGAAAGACGAACCGATAATGTTGATGGAGAAGGGGATGCACGGGGGCATCCCCAAGCTTAGACGCTTGAGTCTCCTTGAATATTTCTTGGGGGTGCACGGGGGCATCCCCAAGCTTGAGTGCTTGACACTCCTGAATCTTTTTATCATCTTCCCTCGCACACTTGAAAACTCCCTTCATACACAACTCATCATAATCTGATTAGCGAGGTTAGTACCCTTAATAAAATAATTATACCTTGCTGGAAATAAGGATATTATTGAAGTTCTACTGTTTCTCAAGATTGCCAAAATGTTTTTGCAAAGAAAAGGCAAGTTCTTAATTTGCAAAGTGAAGGTAAGGCAAAACAGGACAGAATCTGTGAAAAACAGAACATCAGGTAGTAATTGACCTGTTCGGGATACTTCTGCAACTCAAATCAAAAAACTCAGAACTGACGCACGAAAGACAATTATATAGAGAACGCTGTCGAAATCATTCAGACCAAAAAGTTGATCTGGTGATTTTATACGAATTTTTCTATCCAAGGACAGAATCTGTTTCCTGGACAGCACCTCACAACTTTTGAACTTTCTAGCAATCAGAGGCTATACTTGGCACAAATATGAAAAGCAAAGATACAATGATGATGCTACAGCAGTAAACAACATCAAGACACAACAAAAGCAAAAAATTTATTCATGTGGGCTGCCTCCCAAAAGCGCTTTATTTTATGCCTTTAAGCTAGGCATAGAACTTTAATGATGCTCTCGTAAGAATAAGAGCTGGAGAACAAAAGAGGGCATCAAGAAGCAAATGCCAACTACATTTAAGCCTAACATTCTTCCTATGCATAGGAATATTGCAATAGAATAATTCATTGAAGCACGAAGCAACTAGCATAGGAAGGCAAAACAAGCATAACTTCAAAATACTCACCATAAAGAGAGGAAACTTCTTATTATTAAGATATTTAGAACCAAGCCTCCCTCTATCATTATAAATTTCAGTGGCATCATGGATGAACTCAACAATATAAGCATCACATAAAGCATTGTTACCATGATCCACATGCAAAAAGGTACTCTCACTCCCCACATAAGCATAATTTTTCTCATTGGTAATAGTGGGAGTAGGACTATCATAAACAAATTGAACACTATAGATTAGTTGTATATTAGGAGGGTGGTGTTCAACAAGGGAGTAATTCCCTTCATGATTATGACAAGTTTCATAAGGATAATTTCTCCTTATGTCATAGGTACCTTTTATATCACTATAGATTGGAGTTATAACATCATCATGGTAGGGAAGAGCATTATCATTGCTAGCAACTATATTTGTAAACATGTTGTCTTTATTCTTACTAGCAAGAGAATTATCAATTATCACATCACTAGTGGGGATAGGATTTGCAATCCTATCATCCCCAAGCTTAGAGCTTCCCATATCTTCACTTTCAGAGTTGGTAACAAAAAGATTTTCAAGATCATAAGCAGCATTATCATCATTTTCCCAATCACAATAAGTAACATGCATATCATAATCAAAATCATCTTCAATAGTACCTACAGACGTATCATCAAGATGATAATTAAGGCAATAAACTTCACCTTCTTCTTTAAACTTACAACCGTTAGGATAAAAGTTGTTAGGAGGAATATGCTCAGGCCAGGTTGATACCCATTCTTCTTCCTTCTTGCTCCTCCTCCTCCTCCTCTTCTTTTTCTTCTTCTTCATCTTAGGAGGGGGTGGTTGGAGATGAAGCTTCTCCACATATCCTGGTTTATCATTAGAAACAATAGGGGAAACTTGGGAGAAACTCTCCTTTTTATTAGCAGAAATATAAGAGACATTTTTATACTTTGGTAAAGTTCCCTCCTTTCTAATCTTACTTATGTAATCATTTTCATGGCAATTAACAACACCATAGAGATGGCAATTTTGCAAAGTGTTTTTTATTCCTATGGCATTATCATCCAGCCAAGAAGTCTTTTCTGATAACTCTTCACACATCAAAAATAACATAAGCTCATCATAAAGATCAGAGGTGATCATGTCATCACACAACCGGTTAACAGTTATGTTTTGAAAGTTCATGCATTGAAAATTAAAGTGACCCTCTGTACGGCAAAGTTCACAAGTAAAAGGATAAAGGTCACACAATTCTCTAGCAATTTCATTTAAATCTCTGACCAAGTGATTGTTCTTTCATGCTTATGTTGCTTACAATACTTCTCTTCTTCAATTATAGGCCTTTCACAAGGTCTATCCACTCCACAAAAATTAACATGCTTATATAAAACTTCATTTTTAGGAATTGGATCATGCATGTTGAAATCATCATGAACAATTTCATTTTCTTTGCAAGTCTCTTTAAAAGGTTTATGGTGCTTGATCCAATCCTCCTTAGGCATATTAAGATGTGAAGCAAAAGATTTGAGGAAATCAACAAGGAGTTGAGAATCAAGCCCAAACTAAGCACTAAACTTATTAAAACTTGTAGTTTCAACAAAGGACTTAATGCAATCATACTCATAAATTATACCTGACTCTTTACCTTTGTCGATCTCCCAATCTTCAGTGTTGCGTTGAATTCTTTCAAGGAGTTCCCATTTAGCATCAATCTTTTTGTTTGTGAAAGAACCCATAGAGGAAGCATCGAGCAAATCTTTATCCTGTCGAGAGAGCCTCGCATAGAAGTTAGTAATAATAATATCTTTGGGGAGCCCATGGTTAGGACATTTTAGCATTAACGTTTTCAGTCTCCCCCAAGCTTGAGCTATGCTCTCTCCGTCATGAGGATAAAAGTTATAAACATAATCCTATTCTTATGGACTTCATGAAGAGGATAAAATTTGGAGTAAAAGAGAGACTGGATCTCTTCCCACTCCAGCAGGTGAGAGTCATTTAGTAGCCTATACCATTCCAATGCTTTTCCTTTCAGTGACAAGGCAAATAATTTCCTCATGACAAACTCCCTCGATACACCTGCAAGCTTAAATAATGAACATAGTTGTGACAGATATAGCAAGTGTTCGCCGGGATTTCTGTCTCCTGCATAACGATTAGCCAAAACATGATCGATAATACCAGCCGGTATTTTATAGGGCACAATTTCAGTAGGAGGAGGAGCAACCACAACAGTTGTGGGGCGTCCTCCCGCAAGCAACGATCCAATAGCAAGGTTTTCCATAAACATAACTAGTGAAATAAAAACAAGAAACAAAAAGATTTAATTGCAAGATCTAAAGATATACCTTCAAGCGCTCACCTCCCCGGCAACGGCGCCAGAAATAGCTTGATGTCTACACACGCTTCTACTCTTGTAGACTATGTTGGGCCTCCAAGCGCAGAGGTTTGTAGGACAGTAGCAATTTCCCTCAAGTCGATGACCTAAGGTTTATCGAACTTAGGGAAGTAGAGGTTGAAGATGGTCTCTCTCAAGCAACCCTGCAACTAAGATACAAGAAGTCTCTTGTGTCCCCAACACACCTAATACACTTGTTAGATGTATAGGTGCACTAGTTCGGCGAAGAGATGTTAAATGGCAAGTGATATGGATGGCAAAACAAGGTAATATAAATATGTAATAAAAAGTGCAGCAAGCAAACAAGTAGTAAACGTGAGCACAAACGGTATTGCAATGGTGGAAACGAGGCCTAGGGTTCATACTTTCACTAGTGGCAACTCCCAACAACATTAAAATAATCGAATCACATGATATTTACCATAAAACATGCAAAGGGGACACACTCGGAGGTCATTCCTTCGTGGTCAAGAGAGGACGAGAATTATGTAGGGCTACAAAAGCACACCTCAAAGTTCATAGTTCTCAATCTAAGGATTTCCCAATGTCACCGCGGCCATCCCAAGACAGTCCCACAATCACCACAACATATCTAAAGGATAGTCAGAGACAAGCACCAAGAGACTCTCAATCTTCAATCAACACACAAGAGAGGAAATCACTCATGAAAATATTGTTCTAATCCATGTCCAATAGACCGCTGTCACCTTGGTCTCGGGGATTATACTAGATAAAGACAAGTGAGTACATCAATCCAATACATAGAGGAAGGGAAAACATCATGGGATCACCCTAGATTAACATAGCCTATGATCACAACGAAGATCACATCATGGGAGAGAGAATTGACCACATAGCTACTGGTAAGAACCTCAGCCCCGAGGAGGAACTAATCCCGCACCATGGAGGGAGGAAGCAACGTCGATGGAGATGAATCCGGGGGCACTTCCCTGTCCCGGCAGGGTGCCGGCGCAGGAATTCTGGTCCCCCAAAGCTTGATGGCGATGGCGGCGGAGATCGGAATCGCGTCTAGAGAAAAGGGTTCTGGAATCAGGGTTTCCTCGACACGCTTTAAATATAAGCCAAAGGGGGGCATCGGAGGTGCCTTGGGGGCCCAGGCGCCCCCCCGGCGCGGCCCAGGGGGGGCGCGCCCACAGGGCGCCTGGAGCCCCTGTGCCCCCCCCCCAGGCTGCCCTTCGCACGAAGTGTTGTTTCCGGTTCGTTGATTTTTTATATAATTTTTCTGGATTTTTCTGGGCAGTTCTCGAAACGTGAAAACATGAAATACAAAAATAGCCGAAAACAGAAACTGGCACTGGGGTGCACTGGATTAGTAAGTTAGTCCAAATATGATCAAAAGTGTATGGAAGTGTATGAATATCATAGCAATATCACCCAAAAGTGGCATGGAGCAAGCAGAAATTATAGTTACGTTTTGGACGTATCAACAGGCTCACCGATTCAGCGGTAACAGTTACAAAGGGTACACCACTAGGGCCGAGGCGGAATCTAGATACGCCCGCTATCTAGCGGGAGAGGGGAGGGAGCGTTGGAGGAACCGGATGAAGACGAGTTTCATCGTGATGATGCTCATCGTGATGACCGCAGCTCTCTTCTATGTGATGGTAGTTTAGATGAACGATATCGACTTGTAATGTGAAGACAAACTCGCTACTCGCGGTCTCGAGACTTGTAATATAATGTTCTATCTTTGTTCGGTCTTTTGAATTCGGAGACTAATATGATGAATTGTATTCGGAGAATAATATGATGAATTGTATTCAGAGACTAATCTTCTATTGTATTCAATGAATCTGTTGTTGCTGTGTGCTGGTGCCGTATATATTCTGTCCAATAATACATTTTGTAACCTGTGCAAAAAACAAAAAATTAATAAATAAATAAAAAACATAATATTCATACTAATGGCGCATCACATCACAGTGCGCCATTAGTATGCCAAAGGATACTAATGGCGCACCAGGCAAGAGTGCGCCATTAGTATGCCAAAGCACCTGGGTATATATGGCCCCCTGGGAGGCATACTAATGGCGCACCGTGGTATATACTAATGGCGCATCTGTGGTGCGCCATTAGTATACCAGATACTAATGGCGCACCACAGGTGTGCCATTAGTAAAATATACTAATGGCGCACCACTAATGCGCCATTAATGGCCAAAATAGGTGCGCCATTAGTAGGCCTTTTCTTAGTAGTGTCTAGGCAAAGAGGAAAACCAAGTTTTAGCACGATCTCTAAGTTGAAACGGAAATAACTTCAATTTAACAATATCGTTATCCATATCCCTTTTCTTTTGCATATCACACAAATCAACAAAGTTGTTTAGATGGGTAGCGGCATCTTCACTAGGAAGGCCGGAAAATTGATCTTTCATAACAAGATTCAATAGAGCAACATTGATCTCACAAGATTCAGCATTGGTAATAGGAGCAATCAGAGTGCTAATAAAATCATTATTGTTGGTATTGGAGAAGTCACACAATTTGGTATTGTTCTGAGCCATAGTGACAAGCAAGCAATACAACACACAAGCAAACAAGAAGCAAGTGAACGATAAACACACAGCGGAAGAACGGAAAATAAAACGGCAAGGGTGAAGTGGGGGAGAGGAAAACGAGAGGCAAATAAATGTAATGCGAAGGATAAGGGTTTGTGATAGGTACTTGGTATATGACTTCTGCGTAAGTCTCCCCGTCAACGGCGCCAGTAATTCTTCTTGCTACTTCTCGAGCTTGCGTTGTATTCCCTCGAAGAGGAAAGGGTGATGCAGCACAGTAGCGTAAGTATTTCCCTCGGTTTTTGAGAACCAAGGTATCGATCTAGTAGGAGACCACGCGTGAGTCCCTCGCACCAGCACAAACAAATGAGAACTTCGCAGCCAACGCGATAAGGGGTTGTCAATCCCTTTACAGTCACTTACGAAAGGGAGATCTGATAGAGATGACAGTTTGATATTTTTGGTATTTTTGGATAAAAGAACAGAAAGTAAAAGCGGAAAAGTAAAGTAGATTGTAGATCGATATGTTGAGAATAGACCCGGGGGCCATAGTTTTCTCTAGTGGCTTCTCTCATGATAGTGATATTCTACGGTGGGTAAACAAATTACTGTCGAGCAATTGATAGAAAAGCGAATAATTATGAGACTATCTAGGCATGATAATTATATATAGGCATCACGTCCGACACAAGTAGACTGAAACGATTCTTCATCTACTACTATTACTCCACACATCGACCGCTATCCAGCATGCATCTAGAGTATTAAGTTCTTAAGAATAGAGTAACGCCTTAAGCAAGATGACATGATGTAGAGGGATAAACTCAAACATAGTGATATAAATCCCATCTTTTTATCCTCGATGGCAACAATGCAATACGTGCCTTGCTGCCCCTACTGTCACTGGGAAAGGACACCGCAAGATTGAACCCAAAGCGAAGCACTTCTCCCATTCCAAGAACTATAGATCTAGTAGGCCAAACCAAACCAATAATTCGAAGAGACTTCCAAGGATATTATAATCTTACATAAAGAATTCAGAAAAGAACCAAATATTTCTCAAAGATAATCTTGATCATAAACCCACAATTCATCGGATCTCGACAAACACACCGCAAAAAGAGATTACATTGAATAGATCTCCTCGAAGACCGAGGAGAACTTGGTATTGAGATCCAAAGAGAGTGAATAAGCCATCTAGATACTAGCTATGGACCCGAAGGTCTGAGGTAAATTACTTACAATTCATGCTAAGGCGATGATGATGATGTAGGAGCACTCCGTGGAAGACCCCCCCTCCGACGGAGCTCCGGAATAGGCCCCAAGATGGGATCTCACGGGAACAGAAGGTTGTGGCGGTGGAACTAGGGTTTTCTGTGTTGTTTTGATGGTTTCGGGGTACGTAGATATATATAGGAAGAAGGAGGGCACCGGGGGCCAGACGTGGGGCCCACGAGGCAGGGGGCGCGTCCTATAGGGGGGCGCTCCCCACCCTCGTGGACGCCACGTGTGCCCTACTCCGTGGTTCTCAAGTCTCCCGTCCATAATTTGCTCCAAAAATATCTCTCCGAAGTTTCATTCCGTTTGGACTCTGTTTGATATTCCTTTTGTGTAAAACCCTGAAATAGGCAAAAAAACAGCAATCTGGATTGGGCCTTTGGGGTTAATAGGTTAGTCCCAAAAATAATATAAAAGTGTATAACAAAGCCCATTAAACATCCAAAACATGATAAATAATAGCATGGAACAATCAAAAATTATAGATACGTTGGAGACGTATCAGCTCCATCTCCAACCTGTAGAGACATTTGCTCATAAGGCATCTATTCTTGATTTCTAGGTTCTCAATACCAAGACCCCCCCCCTGGTCTTTCGGCCGGCAAAGGATGTCCCATCGCGCCTGTCGGTATTTCTTTTTGGCCTCATCTGACTGCCAGAAGAAACGAGACCTAAAGAAATCAAGGCGCTTCCGCACCCCTTTCAGAATTTCAAAGAAAGAGAGTAGGAACATCGGCATACTGGTCAGTACCGAGTTAATCAGCACTAGCCAACCTCCATAAGACATAATCTTGCCCTTCCAGCGGCTCAATTTTTTCTCAATACGATCTTCGATACATTTCCATTCTTTATTTGACAACTTACGGTGGTGGATTGGAATGCCCAAGTAACTAAATGGTAAGGGCCCTATTTCACACCCGAACAGTTGTCTATATGTGTCTTGCGCATCTTTGGCTTTCCCAAAGCAGAAGAACTCACTCTCGTGAAAGTTAATCTTTAAACCAGACAAATGCTCGAAAAGGCATAATATAAGTTTCATGTTGCGTGCTTTAGCAATGTCATGTTCCATGAATATGACAATGTCGTCAGCATACTGCAAGATGGATACTCCTCCATCTACCAGATGAGGAGCCAATCCCTCCACTTGACCATGTTGTTTGGCTCTGCCAATAAGAATGGCCAACATATCAGCCACTATATTAAACAAGAGAGGAGACATGGAATCGCCTTGTCTCAAACCCTTATGTGTCTGAAAGTAGTGGCCGATATCATCATTGACCTTGATTCTGACACTACCTTTTTGGACTTGAGAACTCACTTGGTTCCGCCAGTCCTCACAAAAACCCTTCATGCACATTGCCTACTGAAGGAAAGGCCATTTAACTTTATCATAAGCCTTCTCAAAATCCACCTTGATGATAACCCCATCTAGCTTCTTCGAATGGATTTCATGAAGCGTTTCATGCAAGACAACTACCCCTTCAAGGATATGTCGCCCTGGCATGAAGGCTGTCTGACTCGGTTGTACCACTGAATGAGCAATTTGTGTCAATCTATTGGTACCAACCTTTGTGAAAATCTTAAAACTCACATTAAGAAGACATATTGTCCTAAATTGGTCAATACGAACTGCTTCTTCTTTCTTGGGCAACAGCATAATTAGGCCAAAGTTAAGATAAAACAGCTCGAGATGCCCACCAAATAAGTCATGAAACATAGGCATAAGATCATCCTTAATAATATGCCAACATTTCTTATAGAATTCAGCTGGAAACCCATCTGGTCCCGGTGCTTTATTCAGTTTCATTTGTGAGATGGCATTCAGAACCTCCTTCTCAGTAAAAGGTGCAGATGGAATATTGTTCTCCTCTTCCTGGAGTTGGGGTATATCTCCAAAAGCAGATTCATCTAGGGCCACCGTGCTTGCTTCCGAATGTCCAAAAAGTTGTTTATAATAGTTAGAGATATAAGCTTTCAAAATATCATGCCCCACAATTGTCCCCTCGTCCTGTTAAAGTTGTATGATTTTCTTCTTCATATGTTTATAATTCCCAATCATATGGAAGAATTGCGTATTGTCATCTCCTTGGACAACCTTTAACACTTTAGCACGCAGTGCCCACTTGAGCTCCTCTTCTCTAAGAAGAGCTCGTAAGCCTTGCTCAGCTTTGGACTTGGAATTTTGCTCACTAATCGTGAGGATATTGCTTTCGGATTTAAATCTAGCACCTCAATTAATTGAGTGAGTCGTTCTTTCTCTTGTTTGTAAATCCCACTATCATTTCTGGCCCAACCTCGCAAAAACTGTCTCAGATGTCTGATCTTATTTTGCTATCTCTCAATACTATTCCTTCCAGTAACCGGTTCTGCCCATTCACGTGCAATGATGTCCACAAATTTTTCTTTCTGGAACCAACCGAGTTCGAAAGAGAAGGTGTTTTTATTCGCAACGTGAGTAGCCTGTCCCAAATGTACAAGAAGGGGTGTATGGTCCGAGATTGCTCTCTACATCTTATGAACCGACACCAAAGGGTACATTTGTTCCTCGTCCACACTGATGAGTACCCTATCTAATTTCTCATAGGTTGGAGTGGGCAACGAATCGGCCCAGGTAAATTGTCTACCGGTGAGTTCAATTTCTCTCAAATTAAGACTCTCGATAATCATGTTAAACATTATAGACCATCGCCCATCAAAATTGTCATTGTTTTTTTTCATCTCTCCTACGGATGATATTAAAATCCCCACCCACTAGGATTGGCAAAGTTTCATCCCCACAAATTCGTACTAATTCGGCTAGAAAATCTGGTTTAAGTTCAGGTTGTGCTGCTCCATATACAGCCACAAGAGACCATCTGAAACCATCCAATCTTGATCTCACCCAAAATTTTACCGCAAAGTCTCCTCGAACCACGTTAAGTACCTCAAGCGTTTGACATCGAACCCCTAGCAATATCCCACCAGATCTTCCTCTAGGAGGTAAGATGTGCCAATCAAAATGTGACAACCCGACACCGATGCGCTAGGTGTCAGCCAGTTATTCGCTGCCATTGCCATGTCATCTGCTTGCATGTTGCACTCTGCCTTGTCATCAGTGTTGGGGAACGTTGCATGGGAAACAAAAATTTTTCCTACGCTCACCAAGATCAATCTAGGAGATGCATCTACGAGGGGAGAGTTGGATCCACATACCCTTGTAGATCGCTAAGCGGAAGCGTTCAAGAACGCGGTTGATGGAGTCGTACTCGCCGCGATTCAGATCGCCGAAGATCCTAGCACCGAAGCAACGGTGCCTCCGCGTTCTTCACACGTACAGCTCGGGGACGTCTCCTCCTTCTTGATCCAGCAAGGGGGAAGGAGAGGTTGATGGAGACACCGGTGGCACGACGGCGTGGTGGAGATGGTGGTGGAGGATTCCAGCAGGGCTTCGCCAAGCACTGCGGGAAGGACGAAGATCTCTATGGTGGAGGGAGGGCAGCGCCGAGGCACGAACGTGTGTGGCTGCCCTCCCTCTGCCTCTCTTTATATAGGGGGGAGAGAGGGGAGGGGGCGCCCTAGGGTTTACCCCTAGGGGCGGCGGCCAGGGCAGATGGGGAGGGGGCGGCGGCCAAGGGGCTAGGGTTTCCCCCCCCCAAGTGCCTTGCCCCCTACTCCATAGGGGTGCGGCAGCCCTAGGGGGGCCCAGCCCCCTTAGCGCATGAGGAGAGGGCCCAGGGGGGGCGCACAGCCCTAAGAGGGCTGTTGCGTCTCCCCTTTGTGGCCCATTAGGCCCGAAACTCTTTCCGGGACCCCGAAAACCCCTTTCGGTCATCCGCCGACTTCCCGGTGCTCCCCGGAACACCTCCGGACTCCGATCACTCTCAACCTATATATCAATCTTCGTCCCCGGACCATTCCGGAGACCCTCGTCACGTCCGGGATCTCATCCGGGACTCCGAACAACCTTCGGTAACCATGCACTGTTCTCACTAACAACCCTAGCGTCACCGAACCTTAAGTGTGTAGACCCTGCGGGTTCGGAAACTATGCAGACATGACCGAGACACTCCCAGGTCAATAACCAATAGCGGGATCTGGATACCCATATTGGTTCCCACACGTTCCTCGATGATCTCATCGGATGAACCACGATGTCAAGGATTCAGGCAATCACGTATACAGTTCCCTTTGTCTCGTCGGTATGTTACTTGCCCGAGATTCGATCGTCGGTATCTCTATACCTAGTTCAATCTCGTTACCGGCAAGTCTCTTTACTCGTTCCGTAATACATAATCCCGTGACTAAGTACTTAGTCACTTTGAGCTCATTGAGATGACGTATTACCGAGTGGGCCCGGAGATACCTCTCCGTCACACGGAGTGACAAATCCCAGTCTCGATCTATGTCAACTCAACAGACACCTTCGGAGATACCTGTAGAGTACCTTTATAGTCACCCAGTTACGTTGCGACGTTTGGCACACACAAAGCACTCCTACGGTGTCAGTGAGTTACATGATCTCATGGTCATAGGAACTTATACTTGACATGCAGAAAACTATAGCGATAACTGATACGATCAAAAGCTATGTTTAACGTTTGGGTCTTATCCATCACATCATTCTCCTAATGATGTGATCCCGTTATCAAATGACAACTCATGTCTATGACCTGGAAACCGCGGTCATCTTTGATCAACGAGCTAGTCCTGAAGAGGCTTACTAGGGACATGAAGTTTGTCTATTTATCCACACATGTATTTGAGTTTCCAATCAATACAATTATAGCATGGATAATAAACGATTATCATGAACAAGGAAATATAATAATAACTCTTTTATTATTGCCTCTAGGGCATATTTCCAACAGTCTCCCACTTGCACTAGAGTCAATAATCTAGCATTACAAGGTAATGAATCTAACACCCATAGAGTCTTGGTGTTGATCATGCTTAGCCCGTGGAAGAGGCTTAGTCAACGGATCTGCAACATTGAAATCCGTGTGTACTTTGCAAATGCTTATGTCCTCCTCCTTGACTGAATCGCGGATGGAATTGAAGCGTCGCTTTATGTGTCTGGTCCTCTTGTGAAACCTTGGTTCCTTGGCTAGAGCAATGGCACCAGTGTTGTCACAAAACAGAGTCATTGGGTTTAGTGCACTAGGCACAACTCCAAGATCTGTCATGAACTCCTTCATCCAGACACCTTCCTTTGCCGCCTCCGAGGCAGCTATGTACTCCGCTTCGCATGTAGAATCGGCTACCACGCTTTGCTTGGAACTGCACCAGCTTACCGCTCCCCCGTTGAGAATATATACGTATCCGGTTTGAGACTTAGAGTCATCCGGATCAGTGTCAAAGCTTGCATCGACGTAACCCTTTACGACGAGCTCTTGATCACCTCCATAAACGAGAAACATTTCCTTAGTCCTTTTCAGGTACTTTAGGATATTCTTGACCGCTGTCCAGTGATCCATACCAGGATTACTTTGAAACCTTCTGGCCATACTTATGGCAAGGCTGACATCTGGTCTTGTGCACAGCATTGCATACATGATAGAGCCTATGGCTGAAGCATAGGGGACGACACTCATCTTTTCTCTATCTTCCGCAGTCACTAGGCATTGAGTCTTACTCAAATTTGTACCTTGCAATACCGGCAAGAACCCCTTCTTGGATTGATCCATTTTGAACTTCTTCAAAACTTTATCAAGGTATGTACTTTGTGAAAGTCCTATCAAGCGTCTTGATCTATCTCTATAGATCTTGATGCCCAATATGAAAGCAGCTTCACCGAGATCCTTCATCGAAAAACTCTTGTTCAAATACCCCTTCACGCTATCCAAAAATTCTATATTGTTTCCAATAAGCAATATGTCATCCACATATAATATTAGAAACGCTATAGAGCTCCCACTCACTTTCTTGTAAATACAAGCTTCTCCATAAACTTGTACAAACCCAAACGCTTTGATCACCTCATCAAAGCGAAGATTCCAACTCTGAGATGCTTGCACCAGCCCATAAATGGAACGCTGGAGCTTGCAAACTTTGTCAGCATTCTCTGGATCGACAAAACCTTCCGGTTGTATCATATACAACTCTTCCTTAAGAAAACCGTTAAGGAACGCTGTTTTGACATCCATCTGCCAAATTTCATAATCGAAATATGCAGCTATCGCTAACATGATTCAGACGGATTTAAGCATCGCTACGGGTGAGAAAGTCTCATCGTAGTCAATCCCTTGAACTTGTGAAAAACCCTTTGCCACAAGTCGAGCTTTATACACGGTGACATTGCCGTCAGCGTCCGTCTTCCTCTTAAAAATCCATTTATTCTGAATGGCCTTCCGCCCTTCAGGTAATACTTCCAAAGTCCATACTTTGTTTTCATACATGGATCCCATCTCGGATTTCATGGCCTCTAACCATTTGTCGGAATCTGGGCCCATCATCGCTTCTCCATAGCTCGTAGGTTCACTGTTGTCCAACAACATGACCTCCAAGACAGGGTTACCATACCACTCAGGTGCAGTGCGTACCCTTGTCGACCTACGAGGTTCAGTAGTAACTTGATCAGAAGCTTCTTGATCATCATCATTGGCTTCCTCTTCAACCTCTGCAGGCTCCACAAAAACATCTTTCTGTGCTGCGCTACTCTCTGGTTGAAGTAGAGGTTCAATAACCTCATCAAGTTCTACCTTCCTCCCACTCAATTCTTTCGAGAGAAACTCTTTCTCGAGAAAGGACCCGTTCTTAGCGACAAACACTTTGCCCTCGGATCTGAGATAGAAGGTGTACCCAACCGTTTCTTTTGGGTATCCTATGAAGACACATTTGTCCGCTTTGGGTTCGAGCTTTTCTGGCTGAAGCCTTTTGACATAAGCATCGCAACCCCAAACCTTGAGAAAAGACAACTTAGGTTTCTTACCAAACCATAGTTCATACGGTGTTGTCTCAACAGACTTAGATGGAGCCCTATTTAAAGTGAATGCAGCTGTCTCTAACGCATATCCCCAGAACGATAGTGGCAAATCGGCAAGAGACATCATAGAACGCACCATATCTAATAGGGTTCGATTACGACGTTCGGACACACCATTACGCTGTGGTGTTCCAGGTGGCGTCAACTGTGAAACAATTCCACATTTTCTTAAGTGATTGCCAAACTCATAACTCAGATACTCACCCCCTCGATCAGATCGTAGGAACTTGATCTTCTTGTTACGATGATTCTCAACTTCACTCTGAAATTGCTTGAACTTTTCAAAAGTTTCAGACTTATGCTTCATTAAGTAAATATACCCATATCTACTTAAGTCGTCAGTGAAGGTGAGAAAATAACGATATCCACCGCGCGCCGTGACACTCATCGGACCACACACATCAGTATGTATGATTTCCAACAAGTCACTTGCCCGTTCCATTGTCCCTGAAAACGGGGTCCTTGTCATCTTGCCCATGAGGCACGGCTCGCATGTGTCAAGTGATTCAAAATCAAGAGACTCCAAAAGTCCATCAGCATGGAGCTTCCTCATGCGTTTCACGCCGATATGACCCAGACGGCAGTGCCACAAGAAAGTGGTATTATTGTTATCAACTCTACATCTTTTGGCATCAATGTTATGAACATGTGTATCATCACTATCGAGATTCAATAAGAATAAACCCCTCACTTCGGGTGCATGACCATAAAAGATATTACCCATATAAATAGAACAACCTTTATTCTCTGATTTAAATGAGTAACCGTCTCGCATCAAACAAGATCCAGATATAATGTTCATGCTTAACGCAGGCACTAAATAACAATTATTCAGGTTCATAACTAATCCCGATGGTAATCGAAGAGCGAGTGTGCCGACGGCGATCACATCAACCTTGGAACCATTTCCCACGCGCATCGTCACTTCGTCCTTCGCCAGCCTCCGTTTATTCCGCAGTTCCTGTTTAGAGTTGCAAATGTGAGCAACCGAACCGGTATCAAATACCCAGGCACTACAACGAGAGTTGGTAAGGTACACATCAATAACATGTATATCACATATACCTTGCTTGTTGTTGTTGTTGGCCCCCTTCTTGTCTGCCAGATACTTGGGGCAGTTCCGCTTCCAGTGGCCGTTCCCCTTGCAATAGAAACACTCAGTCTCTGGCTTGGGCCCAGCCTTGGGTTTCTTCACTGGATGAGCAACTGCCTTGCCACCCTTCTTAGAGTTACCCTTCTTGCCCTTGCCATTTTTCTTGAAACTGGTGGTTTTATTGACCATCAACACTTGATACTCCTTCTGGATGTCTGCCTCAGCGACTTTCAGCATTGAAAACAGCTCGGCGATGGACTTGTTCATCCCTTGCATGTTATACTGCTGCACGAAGCTCTTGTAGCTAGGTGGGAGTGACTGCAGAATTCTGTCAATGATAGCCTCCTCCGGGAACACAAGTCCCAGATCAGCTATGCGGGTATAGTACCCAGACATCTTCAGCAAGTGCTCACTGACAGACGAATTCTCCTCCATCTTGCAAGCAAAGAATTTATCGGTGGTCTCGTACCTCTCGATCTTAGCATTCTTTTCAAAGATGAACTTCAACTCCTGGAACATCTCATATGCTCCATGACGTTCAAAACGCCTTTGAAGTCCTCCTTCCAAGCTATACAACATGGCACACTGCACAACTGAGTAGTCATCCGAGCGCGTCTGCCAGGCGTTCATAACGTCCACAGAGGCCGGAGCGGGGGGTTCACCTAGCGGTGCACTTAGGACATAAACCTTTTGGGCAGCTGTGAGGATGATCCTCAGATTGCGGAGCCAGTCCACAAAGTTGCTCCCATCATCTTTCAGTTTAGCTTTCTCTAGGAACGCATTAAAATTCAGGGGAGCTACTGCGCGAGCCATCTACAACAAAAGATTTGCAAAGACATTTTAGACTATTGTTCATGATAAGTGAGTTATTACCTAATCAAATTATTTATAACTCCCACTCAAATTGACATCCCTCTGGTCATCCGAGCGTGACATGATCCAAATCCACCAACCCAAGTCCGATCATCACGTGAGATGAGGTGGTGTCAATGGTGAACATCTACATGTTGATCATATCAACTATATGACTCATGCTCGACCTTTCGGTCTTCCGTGTTCCGAGGCCATGTCTGTACATGCTAGGCTCGTCAAGTCTAACCCGAGTGTTCTGCATGTGCAAAACTGGCTTGCACCCGTTGTATGCGAACGTAGAGTCTATCACACCCGATCATCACGTGGTGCTTCGAAACGACGAACCTTCGCAATGGCGCACACTCGGGGGGAACACTATTTTATCTTGAAATTTTTTAGTGAGGGATCATCTTATAATGCTACCGTCGTCCTAAGCAAAATAAGATGCATAAAAGGATTAACATCACATGCAAATCATAAGTGACATGATATGGCCATCAACTCGTGCTTTTGATCTCCATCTCCAATGCACCGGCATGATCTCCATCGTCACCGGCGTAACACCATGATCCCCATCATCATGATCTCCATCATCGTGTCGCCATCGGGGTTGTCGCGCGCCCACCATGCTCTTACTACTATTGCTACCGTTTAGCGATAAAGTAAAGCATTACACAGCGCTTAATGATTGACACGTAGGTCATACAAAAATTAAAGACAACCCTATGGCTCCTGCCGGTTGTCGTATGCATCGACATGCAAGTCGATATTAACTATTACAACATGATCATCTCATACATCAAATATATCTCATCATGTCATTGGCCATATCATATCACATACATACCCTGCAAAAACAAGTTAGACGTCCTCTAATTTGTTGTTACATGTTTTACGTGGCTGCTATGGGTATCTAGCAAGAACGCTTCTTACCTACGCAAAACCACAACGGTGATATTTAAGTTGCTATTTAACCTTCTACAAGGACCGCCTTTGTCTATTCCGATTCAACTAAGATAGGAGAGACAGACACCCGCCAGCCATCTTATGCAACAAAAGTCACATGTCTGTCGATGGAACCGGTCTCATGTACGTGGACATGTAAAGTTGGTCCGGGCCGCTTCATCCCATAATACCGCTGAATCAAGAAAGACTAAGGAGGGAAGCAATCTAAACATCAACGCCCACAAACCCTTTTGTGTTCTACTCGTAAAAGCATCTACGCAAGATCCTAGCTCATGATGCCACTGTTGGGGAACGTTGCATGGGAAACAAAAAATTTTCCTACGCTCACCAAGATCAATCTAGGAGATGCATCTACGAGGGGAGAGTTGGATCCACATACCCTTGTAGATCGCTAAGCGGAAGCGTTCAAGAACGCGGTTGATGGAGTCGTACTCGCCGCGATTCAGATCGCCGAAGATCCTAGCACCGAAGCAACGGTGCCTCCGCGTTCTTCACACGTACAGCTCGGGGACGTCTCCTCCTTCTTGATCCAGCAAGGGGGAAGGAGAGGTTGATGGAGACACCGGCGGCACGACGGCGTGGTGGAGATGGTGGTGGAGGATTCCAGCAGGGCTTCGCCAAGCACTGCGGGAAGGACGAAGATCTCTATGGTGGAGGGAGGGCAGCGCCGAGGCACGAACGTGTGTGGCTGCCCTCCCTCTGCCTCTCTTTATATAGGGGGGAGAGAGGGGAGGGGGCGCCCTAGGGTTTACCCCTAGGGGCGGCGGCCAGGGCAGATGGGGAGGGGGCGGCGGCCAAGGGGCTAGGGTTTCCCCCCC
>LR738715.1:600784821-600855102 GCA_902687465.1 Secale cereale | reverse complement strand
TACTTAGTCACTTTGAGCTCATTGAGATGACGTATTACCGAGTGGGCCCGGAGATACCTCTCCGTCACACGGAGTGACAAATCCCAGTCTCGATCTATGTCAACTCAACAGACACCTTCGGAGATACCTGTAGAGTACCTTTATAGTCACCCAGTTACGTTGCGACGTTTGGCACACACAAAGCACTCCTACGGTGTCAGTGAGTTACATGATCTCATGGTCATAGGAACTTATACTTGACATGCAGAAAACTATAGCGATAACTGATACGATCAAAAGCTATGTTTAACGTTTGGGTCTTATCCATCACATCATTCTCCTAATGATGTGATCCCGTTATCAAATGACAACTCATGTCTATGACCTGGAAACCGCGGTCATCTTTGATCAACGAGCTAGTCCTGAAGAGGCTTACTAGGGACATGAAGTTTGTCTATTTATCCACACATGTATTTGAGTTTCCAATCAATACAATTATAGCATGGATAATAAACGATTATCATGAACAAGGAAATATAATAATAACTCTTTTATTATTGCCTCTAGGGCATATTTCCAACAATCAGGTGCATTGCATCAGCATGTTTTCAAAACTTGCATCCGTCCAAGTCCGGCCGTCCTCTCCGTTGTCTGTTCAGAGCTCAGACACACTCGCACGTGCCTGCGGCACCTCCGAATATTTATTTTATAAGTGGCCAGAAAATGTTCTCGGAATGGGTTGAAACTTGGCGTGTGGTCTTATTATAGCATAGGTAGACTGCCCGCCCAATTTCATCGCATTCGGAGTCCGTTTGATATCCCAACGGTTAACCGCGTTAACCGTCGGAACCCCTTTCCTTTTGGCTCAGCACCCCTCCACAACAACCCGCCAGCCCGTCTCAACCACCTCCATGCTCTCGGTCGTTGGATCGTGATCGCATGGCCGAAAACCGCATGTCATTTGGACTCTCCTAGCTCCTTCTACCTATATATATGTCCCTCCCCCCGAAATTCGCGGATGAACCCTATCCTTCTTCCTCCTCGCGCAGCCGAACGCATCCGTCCGCGCCGGACATGTCCACCGCCTCCAGCCACGCGTCCCGGCCAATCCCGAGCCGCCACCACAGCCAACCCCACCGCCTCAGCCAATCCGCAGCCTCCACGTGGCGTCGGCCACGTCTCCCGCCGCTGTCTCCCACCGCGCCCCGCGCCGGACCCGCGAGCCCATAGCCGGCCCGCGGCCGGGCCGATCCGGGTTTTCCCGCGTCGCGCTGCCCTGCTCCTCTGTGGCCGCCGCCTTCGCGCCTCCGCCGGCGACAACCGCCGGCAGACCCCAAGCACCGCCGAAGCGGCGCCTTCGCCGGCCCCTGCCGCCAACATCCTGCGTCCCCGTGCCCCCATGCGCTCGCCGCACGCCGCTTCTACGCCTCGCATCGCTAGAGGGCCGTCAGATCCCGTCCCCGGCGAGCTCGCCGGAGCCCCGCCGGAGAGCGCCGCCACTCGCCGAACCCCGCAAGCCAGCAACCAGCACCGCCCCGCCAACCTCCTGTGCCGACACCACATGCCGGCATCCTGCGAGATCCAGGCCGGGGGAGGACCCAGCCGGCCGGATCTGCCATCTCCGGCGATGGCTTCGCCGCCGGCCACCCACCCTTCGCTAGCCTCGTCTCTGCTCGTCGTCGACGAGACGCCCACTCGGGCCGCCCCTGTGGGCCCTAGCGCCGGCCCAGCTCCGCTTCGGCCTCGCCGGGCCCAGTACCGACTGGCCACGTGGGCCGCCTCCCTCCACTCCGGGCCAGCCTCGCCCCGGCATGTCTACCCCGGCCCAGCCGCCTCGCCTCTTCCTCATCTGGGCCAAACTCATGGTGAGGAATCCTCTAAACCCCGCCTGGTCACGTTTTAGCAATCTTACGCCTGGTCACGTTTTAGCAATCTTACGCCTGCTCGTTTTTCCAGAAATTTGCCTAAGACCCCAAAAAACCATATTATGTGTGCATGTTGTGGTGCTCGTAACTTTTTCTGTGGTGATCCAAATGAAGCATTGCTACTTCTCATGCTTTGTATTCCCTCGAAGAGGAAAGGGAGATGTAGCACAGTAGTGTAAGTATTTCCCTCAGTTTTTTAGACCCAAGGTATCAATCCAGTAGGAGACCACGCGCGAGTCCCTCGCACCTGCACAAACAAATAAGAACTTCGCAGCCAACGCGATAAGGGGTTGTCAATCCCTTTACGATCACTTACGAAAGTGAGATCTGATAGAGATGATAGTTGATATTTTTGGTATCTTTTAGTTATAAGAACAGAAAGTAAAAGAGGAAAAAGTAAAGTAGGTGTAGATTGATATGTTGAGAATAGACCCCGGGGCCATAGTGTTCTCTAGTGGCTTCTCTCATGATAGCGATATTCTACGACGGGTAAACAAATTACTGTCGACCAATTGATAGAAAAGTGAATAATTATGAGACTATCTAGGCATGATCATTATATATAGGCATCACGTCTGAGACAAGTAGACCAAAACGATTTTGCATCTACTACTATTACTCCACACATCGACCGCTATCCAGCATGCATCTAGTGTAGAACATAGTAACGCCTTAAGCAAGATGACATGATGTAGAGGGATAAATTCAAGCAATATGATATAAACCCCATCCTTTTATCCTCGATGGCCACAATGCAATACATGCCTTGCTGCCCCTACTGTCTCTGGGAAAGGACACCGCAAGATTGAACCCAAAGCCAAGCACTTCTCCAATTGCAAGAACTATAGATCTAGTAGGCCAAACCAAACCAATAATTCGAAGAGACTTGCAATAAAATTATAATCATACATAAAGAGTTCAGAGAAAAACCAAATATTTCTCATAGATAATCTTGATCATAAACCCACAATTCATCGGATCTCGACAAACACACCGCACAAAGAGATTACATCGAATAGATCTCCTCGAAGACCGAGGAGAACTTTGTATTGAGATCCAAAAAGAGAGAAGAAGCCATCAAGATACTAGCTATGGATGTGAAGGTCTGTGGTAAACTACTCACAACTCATGGTGAGGCGATGATGATGATATAGAAGCACTCCGTGGAAGATCCCCCCTCCGACGGAGCTCCGGAACAGGCCCCAAGATGGGACCTCACGGGAACAGAAGGTTACAGCGGTGGAACTAGGGTTTTCTCTGTTGCTCTGATGGTTTCGGGATACGTAGGTATATATAGGAGGAAGGAGGGCACCGGGGGCCGTACGAGGGACCCCCGAGGCAGGGGCGCGCCCTAGGGGGGCGTGCCCCCCACCCTCGTGGGCACCTCGTAGACCCAACTCCGTGGTTCTCATGTCTCCCGTGCGTGATTTTCTCCAAAAATATCTCTCCCGAAGGTTTCATTCCGTTTGGACTCCGTTTGATATTCCTTCTCTGCAAAACCCTGAAACAGGCAAAAAACATCAATCTGGACTGGGCCTTTGGGTTAGTAGGTTAGTCCCAAAAATAATATAAAAGTGTATGACAAAGCCCATTAAACATCCAAAACATCATAAATAATAGCATGGAACAATCAAAAATTATAGATACGTTGGAGACGTATCAAGCATCCCCAAGCTTAATTCCTGCTCATCCTCGAGTAGGTAAATGATAAAAACAGAATTTTTGATGTGGAATGCTAATCAACATAGTTTTTCAATGTAATTCTCTTAATTGTGGCATGAATGTTTAGATCTAAAAGATTCAAGACAAAAGTCTATATTGACATAAGAAATAATAATACTTCAAGCATACTAAAAAAGCAACCATGTCTTCTCAAAATACTATGGCTAAAGAAAGTTATCCCTACAAAATCATATAATCTGGCTATGCTCCCTCTTCATCACACAAAATATTTATATCATGCACAACCCCGATATCAGCCAAGCACTTGTTTTCATACTCTATTCTTTCAAACCTTTCAAGTTTCACGCAATACATGAGCATGATCCATGGACATAGCACTATGTGGAATAGAGAGGTAGTTGTGGAGAAGACAAAAAGGAGGGAGATAGCCTCACATCGACTAGGCGTATCAACGGGCTATGGAGATGCCCATCAATAGATATCAATGTGAGTAAGTAGGGATTGCCATGCAACGGATGCACTAGAGCTAAATATGTATGAAATCTCAACAAAAGAAACTAGTGGGTGTGCATCCAACTTGCTTGCTCACAAAGACCTAGGGCATTTGAGGAAGCCCATGATAGAAATATACAAGCCAAGTTCTATAATGAAAATTCCCACTAAGTGACTAAACATGAGACTCTCTATCATGAAGAACATAGTGCTACTTTGAAGCACAAGTGTGGAAAAGGATAGTAGCAATTGCCTCCTTTTCTTTTCTTTTTTCTTTTTTTGGGGCCTTTTTTTCTTTGGCCTTTCTTATTTTTCATCTCTTTTGGGGGGGGGGGCTTTGTTGATTTAGCCTTTCCTCACATGGGACAACGCTCTAATAATGATGATCATCTCACTTTCATTGAATTACAACTCGATATTACAACTCGATGCTAGAACAAAGTCTGAATCTATATGAATGCCTCCGGCGGTGTACCGGGATGTGCAATGAATCAAGAGTGACATGTATGAAAAATTATGCATGGTGGCTTTGCCACAAATACGATGTCAACTACATGATCATGCATGGCAATATGACAATATGATGCGTGTCATATGAATGGAACGGTGGAAAGTTTCATGGCAATATATCTCGGAATGGCTATGGAAATGCCATGATAGGTAGGTATGGTGGCTGTTTTGAGGAACATATGTGGTGGCTATTTTGAGGAAGGATATATAGTGGTTGTATGGCACCGGCGAAAGTTGCGCGATACAAGAGAGGCTAGCAATGGTGGAAGGGTGAGAGTGTGTATAATCCATG
The DNA here is from genome assembly GCA_902687465.1 of Secale cereale. Taxonomy (NCBI): domain Eukaryota; kingdom Viridiplantae; phylum Streptophyta; class Magnoliopsida; order Poales; family Poaceae; genus Secale; species Secale cereale. The sequence goes on along the minus strand of LR738715.1, from coordinate 600,850,221 downwards.
GACTCAACATTAGTCATAGGAACTCATATACTAATTGCTAAAATCTACGAGTCATCAAAACAAAGGAATCAATGCATGCTCCTAGGGGGGAGGTCGGTATGAGTTAACCATCACGCGTCCCCGACCTCCACACAAAGGTTTAGACTTTACAAATACCTAATGCTCTAACTTCGTCACATAGCGGTTCACCATATGTGCATGCTACGGGAATAACTAACCTTAACACAAGCATTTCTCAATTTCATAATAACTCCACTGGCATGACTCTAATATCGCTATCCTCATATCTCAAAACAATTATGAAGCATCCAACTTCTCATCATATTCAATGCACTTAGTGTGAAAGTTTTTACTACATTGATATTGGACGTCTATCATGTGAAGACTAGTTTTATAGCCTAAGCGCATTACCATGCTTTTTTAATAGATTCTCAAATGGATATAAGTGAAGCATGAGAGTTCAACAATTTCTTCAAAATATAATCACCACCGTGCTCTAAAAGATATAAGTGAAGCACTAGAGCAAAAACTATTCAACTCAAAAGATATAAGTGAAGCACATAGAGTGTTCTAACAATTCCTAGGCCATATTTAACTCTCTCAAATAGGTGTTTCCAGCAAGGATAATTGTGGCAAACTAACAAGCAAAGACTCAAATTATACAAGACGCTCCAAGTAAAACACATATCATGTGGTGAATAAAAATATAACTCCGAGTATAGTTACCGATAGATGAAGACGAAAGAGGGGATGCCTTCCCGGGGCATCCCCAAGCTTAGGCTTTTGGTTGTCCTTGAATTTTACTTTGGGTGCCTTGGGCATCCCCAAGCTTAGGCCATTGCTACTCTTTGTTCCATAGTCCATCAAAGCAATACTCAAAACTTGAAAACTTCACAACACAAAACTTAGACAAAAATCTCGTGAGCTCCGTTAGTATAAGAAAGCAAACCACTACTCAAAGGTACTGCAATGAATTCATTCTTTGTTTATATTGGTGTTAAACCTACTGTATTCCAACTTCTCTTTGGTTCATACTTCCCAATTTTACTCATAGATGCATTGAAATAAGCAAACAACACACGAAAAACAGAATCTGTCAAAAACAGAATAGTCTGTAGTAATCTGCAGGTTTCGCATACTTCTTTTACTCCAAAAAATTCAAACTAAATTGGTAAATGTGAGGAATTTTTCTATTAATCATCTGCAAAAATAATCAACTAAATAGCACGCTCCAGTAAAATCTGATGACCATTCTAGCTAGTGCTAACGATTCTGTTTTTCACAGCAAGATCACATAAACTTCACACTAGTCTTCCCAAAGGTTCTACTTGGAAGAAACACTATACAAAACACAAAACCACATCTAAACAGAAGCTAAATGCAATATTTATTCCTAAACATAAGCAAAAACAAAAAATATATAATTGGGTTGCCTCCCAACAAGCGCTATCGTTTTACGCCCCTAGCTAGGCACGATTAATTCAATGATGCTCACATGAAAGATTAGAATTGAAGCACACAAAGAGCATCATAAAGCATGTGAAAATCACATCTAAGTCTAACATACTTCCTATGCATAGGAATTTTATAGGAAAACAAATTACCAAGACAAGTAAGATCTAGCATATGCAAGGAAGAAGAAAGAAACAAGATCAATCTCAACATGAAGAGAGGTAATTTAGTAACATGAAGATTTCTATGACCATATTTTCCTCTCTCATAATAATTGCATGTATGATCATAAGAAAATTCAACAATATAGCTATCACATAACATATTCTCAACACGATCCACATGCATGCGAAGTTGACACTCTTCCAAAATAGGGGGATCAACATTAACTAAAGTCATGACCTTTCCAAACCCACTTTTATGAAAAAAATATAAGATTGATCAATATCTAAAGTAGTGGGATCAAAAGTTGACACTCTTTCAAATCCACTTTAAATATTAGGGCAAACATTATTATCAATCTCATATTCATGATGGGGTTTAAATAAATTTTGAAGATCGTAAGAATCATCACCCCAATCATGATCATTGCAACAAGTAGTGGGCATAGCAAAATAAGCATCCCCAAGCTTAGGGTTTTGCATATCATTAGCACAATTGACATTAATAGAATTTATAACAACATCATTGCAATCATGCTTTTTATTTAACAAGCTATCATGAATCACTTTTTCTTTTAACAATCCCTCACAATTTTCAGATTCATAAATTTCAAGCAAAACCCCATAAAGATAATCTAGTGCACTCAACTCACTAGCAGTAGGTTCAACATAATTGGATCTCTTAAATAGATTAGCAAGTGGATGAGGATCCATACTTTAGCAATCGAAGATGCAAGCTAATTGAGGGCACATAGCACACAAGCAAAATAGAGGCAAGCGGACGATAAACACATCGCAAAAGAAGGGCGAATAAAACTGCAAGGGTGAAGTGCGGGAGAGGAAAACGAGAGGCAAAAATGTAATGCGAAGGATAAGGGTTTGTGATAGGTACTTAGTATATGACTTTCGCGTAAGCCTCCTCGGCAACGGCGCCCGAAATTCTTCTTGCTACTTCTCGAGCTTGCGTTGTATTCCCTCGAAGAGGAAAGGGAGATGCAACACAGTAGCGTAAGTATTTCCATCAGTTTTTGAGAACCAAGGTATCAACCCAGTAGGAGACCACGCGCGAGTCCCTCGCACCTACACAAACAAATAAGAACTTCGCAGCCAATGCGATAAGGGGTTGTCAATCCCTTTACGGTCACTTACGAAAGTGAGATCTGATAGAGATGATAGTTGATATTTTTGGTAATTTTTAGTTATAAGAACAGAAAGTAAAAGCGGAAACAGTAAAGTAGGTGTAGATTGATATGTTGAGAATAGACGTGGGGGCCATAGTGTTCTCTAGTGGCTTATCTCATGATAGCGATATTCTACGACGGGTAAACAAATTACTGACGAGCAATTGATAGAAAAGCGAATAATTATGAGACTATCTAGGCACGATCATTATATATAGGCATCATGTCCGAGACAAGTAGACCGAAACGATTCTGCATCTACTACTATTACTCCACACATCGACCGCTATCCAGCATGCATCTAGTGCATTGAGTTCATAAGAATAGAGTAACGCCTTAAGAAGGATGACATGATGTACATGGATAAACTCAAACAGTATGATATAAACCCCATCCTTTTATACACGATGGCAACAATACAATACGTGCCTTACTGCCCCTACTGTCATTGGGAAAGGACACCGCAAGATTTAACCCAAAGCCAAGCACTTCTCCCATTGCAAGAACTATAGATCTAGTAGGCCAAACCAAACCAATAATTCAAAGAGACTTGCAAGGAAATTATAATCGTACATAAAGAGTTCAGAGAAGAACCAAATATTTCTCATAGATAATCTTGATCATAAACCCACAATTCATCGGATCTCGACAAACACACCACAAAAAGAGATTACATCGAATAGGTCTCCTCGAAGACCGAGGAGAACTTTGTATTGAGATCCAAAGAGAGAGAAGAAGCAATCTAGATACTAGCTATGGACCCGAAGGTCTGTGGTAAACTACTCACAACTCATGGTGAGGCGATGATGATGATGTAGAAGCACTCCGTGGAAGATCCCCCCTCTGGCGGAGCTCCGGAACAGGCCCGAAGATGGGATCTCACGGGAACAGAAGGTTATGACGGTGGAACTAAGGTTTTCTCTGTTGCTCTGATGGTTTCGGGGTACATACGTATATATAGGAGGAATGAGGGCACCGGGGGCCGTACGAGGGACCCACGAGGTAGGGGGGCGCGCCCCCCACCCTTGTGGGCACCTCGTAGACCCTACTCCGTGGTTCTCAAGTCTCCCGTGCGTTATTTTCTCCAAAAATATCTCTCCCGAAGGTTTCATTTCGTTTGGACTCTGTTTGATATTCCTTTTCTGCAAAACCCTGAAATAGGCAAAAAAACAGCAATCTGGACTGGGCCTTTGGGTTAGTAGGTTAGTCCCAAAAATAATAGAAAAGTGTATGACAAAGCCCATTAAACATCCAAAACATCGTAAATAATAGCATGGAACAATCAAAAATTATAGATACGTTGGAGACGTATCAAGCATCCCCAAGCTAAATTCCTGCTCGTCCTCGAGTAGGTAAATGACAAAAACAGAACTTTTGATGTGGAATGCTAACCAACATAGTTTTTCAATGTAATTCTCTTAAGTTTTGCATGAATGTTTAGATCTGAAAGATTCAAGACAAAAGTCTATATTGACATATTAATAATACTTCAAGCATACTAAAAAAGCAATCATGTCTTTTCAAAATACTATGGCTAAAGAAATTTCTCCCTACAAAATCATATAGTCTGGCTATGCTCCCTCTTCATCACACAAAATATTCATATCATGCACAACCTCGATTTCAGCCAAGCAATTGTTTTCATACTATATTCTTTCAAACCTTTCAACTTTCACACAATACATGAGCGTGAGCCATGGACATAGCACTATGTGGAATAGAGAGGTAGTTGTGGAGAAGACTAAAAAGGAGAGAGATAGTCTCACATCGACTAGGCGTATCAACGGGCTATGGAGATGCCCATCAATAGATATCAATGTGAGTGAGTAGGGATTGCCATGCAACGGATGCACTAAAGCTAAATATGTATGAAAGCTCAACAAAAGAAACTAGTGGGTGTGCATCCAACTTGCTTGCTCACGAAGACCTAGGGCATTTGAGGAAGCCCATCGTAGGAATATACAAGCCAAGTTCTATAATGAAAATTCCCACTAGTATATGAAAGTCACTAAACATGACACTCTCTATCATGAAGAACATGGTGCTACTTTGAAGCACAAGTGTGGAAAAAGATAGTAGCAATTGTCCCTTTTTCTTTTCTTTTTTCTTTTTTTGGGCCTTTTTCCTCTCTTTTTTGTAGGGGCTTTATTGATTTAGCCTTTCCTCACATGGGACAATGCTCTAATAATGACGATCATCACACTTTCATTGAATTACAACTCGATATTACAACTCGATGCTAGAACAAAGTATGACTCTATATGGATGCCTCAGGCGGTGTATCGGGATGTGCAATGAATCAAGAGTGACATGTATGAAAAATTATGCATGGTGGCTTTGCCACAAATACGATGTCAACTACATGATCATGCATGGCAATATGACAATATGATGCGTGTCATATGAACGGAACGGTGGAAAGTTTCATCGCAATATATCTTGGAATGGCTATGGATATGCCATGATAGGTAGGTATGGTGGCTGTTTTGATGAACATATGTGGTGGATGTTTTGAGGGAGGATATATAGTGGGTGTATGGTACCGGCGAAAGTTGCGCGATACAAGAGAGGCTAGCAATGGTGGAAGGGTGAGAGTGCGTATAATCCATGGACTCAACATTTGTCATAAGAACTCATATACTTATTGCAAAAATCTACGAGTCATCAAAACAAAGCAATCAATGCATGCTCCTAGGGGGGGAGGTTGTTATGAGTTAACCACCACGCGCCCCTGACCTCCACACAAACGTTTACACTTTACAAATACCTAATGCTCTAACTTCGTCACATAGTGGTTCACCATACGTGCATGCTACGGGAATAACTAACCTTAACACAAGCATTTCTCAATTTCATAATAACTCCACTGGCATGACGATAATATCACTATCGTCATATCTCAAAACAATTATCAAGCATCCAACTTCTCATCATATTCAATGCACTTAGTGTGAAAGTTTTTACTACATTGATATTGGATGTCTATCATGCGAAGACTAGTTTTATAGCCTAAGCACATTACCATGCTGTTTTAATAGACTCTTAAATGGATATAAGTGAAGCATGAGAGTTCAACAATTTCTTCAAAATATAATCACCACCGTGCTCTAAAAGATATAAGTGAAGCACTAGAGAAAAAACTATTCAACTCAAAAGAAATAAGTGAAGCACATAGAGTGTTCTAACAATTCCTAGGCCATATTTAACTCTCTCAAATAGGTGTGTCCAGCAAGGATAATTGTGGCAAACTAACAAGCAAAGACTCAAATTATACAAGACTCTCCAAGTAAAACACATATCATGTGGTGAATAAAAATATAGCTCTGAGTATAGTTACCGATAGATAAACACGAAAGAGGGGATGCCTTCCCGGGGCATCCCCAAACTTAGGCTTTTGGTTGTCCTTGAATTTTGCTTCGGGTTCCTTGGGCATCCCCAAGCTTAGGCCATTGCTACTCTTTGTTCCTAGTCCATCAAAGCAATACTCAAAACTTGAAAACTTCACAACACAAAACTTAGACAAAAATCTCGTGAGCTCCGTTAGTATAAGAAAGCAAACCACTACTCAAAGGTACTGCAATGAATTCATTCTTTGTTTATATTGGTGTTAAACCTACTATATTCCAACTTCTCTATGGTTCATACTTCCCAATATTACTCATAGATGCATTCAAATAAGCAAACAACACACGAAAAACAGAATCTGTCAAAAACAGAACAGTCTGTAGTAATCTGCAGGTTTCGCATATTTCTGTAACTCCAAAAATTCAAACTAAATTGGTAAAGTGAGGAATTTTTCTATTAATCATCTGCAAAAAGAATCAACTAAATAGCACGCTCCAGTAAAATATGATGACCATTCTAGCGAGCGCTAACGATTCTGTTTTTCACAGCAAGATCACATAAACTTCACACAAGTCTTCCCAAAGGTTCTACTTGGCACAAACACTAAACAAAACACAAAACCACATCTAAACAGAAGCTATATGCAATATTTATTCCTAAATAGAAGCAAAAACAAAAAATATAAAATTGGGTTGCCTCCCAACACGAGCTATCATTTTACGCCCCTAGCTAGGCACGATTAATTCAATGATGCTCACATGAAAGATAAAGAATTGAAGCACAGAAAGAGCATCATAAAGCATGGGAAAATCACATCTAAGTCTAAAATACTTCCTATGCATAGGAATTTTATAGGAAAACAAATTACCAAGACAAGTAAGATCTAGCATATGCAAGGAAGAAGAAAGAAACAAGATCATTCTCAACATGAAGAGAGGTAATTTAGTAACATGAAGATTTCTATGACCATATTTTCCTCTCTCATAATAACTGCATGTAGGATCATAAGCAAATTCAACAATATAGCTATCACATAACATATTCAACACGATCCACATGCATGCGAAGTTGACACTCTTCCAAAATAGTGGGATCAACATTTACTAAAGTCATGACCTTTCCAAACCCACTTTTATGAAATATTTCATAAGATTGATCAATATATAAAGTAGTGGGATCAAAAGTTGACACTCTTTCAAATCCACTTTCAATATTAGGGCAAACATTATTATGAATCTCATATTCATGATGGGGTTCAAATAAATTTTCAGGATCGTAGGAATCATCACCCCAATCATGATCATTGCAACAAGTAGTGGGCATAGCAAAATAAGCATCCCCAAGCTTAGGGTTTTGCATATCATTAGCACAATTGACATTAATAGAATTTATAACAACATCATTGCAATCTTGCTTTTTATTTAACAAGCTATCATGAAAAACTATTTCTTTTAACAATTCCTCACAATTTCAGATTCATAAATTTCAAGCAAACCCCCATAAAGATAATCTAGTGCCCTCAACTCACTAGCAATCGGTTCAGAATAATTGGATCTCTTAAAGAGATTAGCAAGTGGATGAGGATCCATACTTTAGCAAGCGAAGATGCAAGCTAATTGAGGGCACATAGAACACAAGCAAACCAAAGGCAAGCGGACGATAAACACATGGCAAAAGAAGGGCGAATAAAACGGCAAGGGTGAAGTGGGGGAGAGGAAAACGAGAGGCAAAAATGTAATGCAAAGGATAAGGGTTTGTGATAGGTTCTTGGTATATGACTTTTGTGTAAGCCTCCCCGGCAACGGCGCCAGAAATTCTTCTTGCTACTTCTCGAGCTTGAGTTGTATTCCCTCGAAGAGGAAAGGGAGATGCAGCACAGTAGCGTAAGTATTTCCATCAGTTTTTGAGAACCAAGGTATCAATCCAGTAGGAGACGACGCGCGAGTCCCTCGCACCTGCACAAACAAATAAGAACTTCGCAGCCAACGCGATAAGGGGTTGTCAATCCCTTTACGGTCACTTACGAAAGTGAGATCTGATAGAGATGATAGTTGATATTTTTGGTATTTTTTAGTTATAATAACAGAAAGTAAAAGCGGAAAAAGTAAAGTAGGTGTAGATTGATATGTTGAGAATAGACCTGGGGGCCATAGTGTTCTCTAGTGTCTTCTCTCATGATAGCGATATTCTACGGCGGGTAAACAAATTACTGTCGAGCAATTGATAGAAAAGCGAATAATTATGAGACTATCTAGGCATGATCATTATATATAGGCATCACATCTGAGACAAGTAGACCGAAATGATTCTGCATCTACTAGAATTACTCCACACATCGACCGCTATCCAGCATGCATCTAGTGTATTGAGTTCGTAAGAACAGAGTAACGCCTTAAGCAAGATGACATGATGTACAGGGATAAACTCAAGCAATATGATATAAACCCCATCTTTTTATCCATGAAGGCAACAATACAATACGTGCCTTACTACCCCTACTGTCACTGAGAAAGGACACCGCAAGATTGAACCCAAAGCCAAGCACTTCTCCCATTGCAAGAACTATAAATCTAGTAGGCCAAACGAAACTAATAATTCGAAGAGACTTGTAAGGAAATTATAATCATACATAAAGAGTTCAGAGAATAACCAAATATTTCTCATATATAATCTTGATCATAAACCCACAATTCATCGGATCTCGACAAACACACCGCCAAAAGAGATTACATCGAATAGATCTCCTCGAAGACCGAGGAGAACTTTGTATTGACATCCAAAGAGAGAGAAGAAGCCATCTAGATACTAGATATGGACCCGAAGGTCTGTGGTAAACTACTCACAACTCATGGTGAGGTGATGATGATGATGTAGAAGCATTTTGTGGAAGATCCCCCCTCCGGCGGAGCTCCGGAACAGGCCCCAAGATGGGATCTCACGGGAACAGAAGGTTACGACGGTGGAACTAGGGTTTTCTCTCTTGCTCTGATGGTTTCGGGGTACATAGGTATATATAGGAGGAAGGACGGCACCGGGGGCCGTACGAGGGACCCACGAGGAAGGGGGCGCGCCCGCCACCCTCGTGGGCACCTCGTAGACCCTACTCCGTGGTTCTCAAGTCTCCCATGCGTGATTTTCTCCAAAAATATCTCTCCCGCAGGTTTCATTCCGTTTGGACTCCGTTTGATATTCCTTTTCTGCAAAACCCTGAAACAGGTAAAAACAGCAATTTGGACTCGGCCTTTGGGTTAGTAGGTTAGTCCCAAAAAAATATAAAAGTGCATGACAAAGCCCATTAAACATCCAAAACATCATAAATAATAGCATGTAACAAGAAACAATTATAGATACATTGGAGACGTATCAAGCATCCCCAAGCTTAATTTCTGCTCGTCCTCGAGTAGGTAAATGATAAAAACGGAATTTTTGATATGGAATGCTAACCAACATAGTTTTTCAATGTAATTGTCTTAATTGTGGCATGAATGTTTGGATCTGAAAGATTCAAGACAAAAGTCTATATTGACATAAGAAATAATAATACTTCAAGCATACTAAAAAAGCAATCATGTCTTCTCAAAATACTATGGCTAAAGAAAGTTATCCCTACAAAATCATATAGTCTGGCTACGCTCCCTCTTCATCACACAAAATATTCATATCATGCACAACCCCGATTTCAGCCAAGCACTTGTTTTCATACTCTATTCTTTCAAACCTTTCAACTTTCACGCAATACATGAGTGTGAGCCATGGACATAGCATTATGTGGAATAGAGAGGTAGTTGTGGAGAAGACAAAAAAGGAGGGAGATAGTCTCACATAGACTAGGCGTATCAATGGGCTATGGAGATGTCCATCAATAGATATCAATGTGAGTGAGTAGGGATTGCCATGCAACGGATGCACTAGAGCTAAATATGTATGAAAGCTCAACAAAAGAAACTAGTGGGTGTGCATCCAACTTGCTTGCTCACGAAGACCTAGGGCATTTGAGGAAGCCCATCGTAGGAATATACAAGCCAAGTTCTATAATGAAAATTCCCACTAGTATATGAAAGTCACTAAACATGACACTCTCTATCATGAAGAACATGGTGCTAGTTCGAAGCAGAAGTGTGGAGAAAGATAGTTGCAATTGCCCCTTTTTCTTTTCTTTTTTCTTTTTTTGGGCCTTTTTTTCCTCTTTTTTTTTGGAGGAGCTTTATTGATTTAGCCTTTCCTCACATGGGACAATGCTCTAATAATGATGATCATCACACTTTCATTTAATTACAACTCGGTATTACAACTCGATGCTAGAACAAAGTATGACTCTATATGAATGCCACCGGCGGTGTACCGGGATGTGCAATGAATCAAGAGTGACATGTATGAAAAATTATGCATGGTGGCTTTGCCACAAATACGATGTCAACTACATGATCATGCATGGCAATATGACAATATGATGCGTGTCATATGAACGGAACGGTGGAAAGTTTCATGGCAATATATCTCGGATGACATGATGTACAGGGATAAACTCAAGCAATATGATATAAACCCCATCTTTTTATCCTCGATGGCAACAACACAATACGTGCCTTGCTGCCCCTACTGTCACTGGGAAAGGACACCGCAAGATTGAACCTAAAGCCAAGCACTTCTCCCATTGCAAGAACTATAGATCTAGTAGGCCAAACCAAACCAATAATTCGAAGAGACTTGCAAGGAAATTATAATCATACATAAAGAGTTCAGAGAAGAACCAAATATTTCTCATAGATAATCTTGATCATAAACCCACAATTCATCGGATCTCGACAAACACACCGCAAAAAGAGATTACATCGAATAGATCTCCTCGAAGACCGAGGAGAACTTTGTATTGAGATCCAAAGAGAGAGAAGAAGCCATCTAGATACTAGCTATGGACCCCGAAGGTCTATGGTAAACTACTCACAACTCATGGTGAGGCGATAATGATGATGTAGAAGCACTCCATGGAAGATCCCCGCTCCGACGGAGCTCCGGAACAGGCCCCAAGATGGGACCTCACGAGAACAGAAGGTTACGGCGGTGGAACTAGGGTTTTCTCTATTTCTCTGATTGTTTCGGGGTACGCGGGTATATATAGGAGGAAGGAGCGCATCGGGGGCCGTACGAGGGACCCACGAGGCAGGGGGCGCGCCCTATGGGGGGCGTGCCCCCCACCCTCATGGGCACCTCGTAGACCCTACTCTGTGGTTCTCAAGTCTCCCGTGCGTGATTTTCTCCAAATATATCTCTCCCGAAGGTTTCATTCCGTTTGGACTCCGTTTGATATTCCTTTTCTGCAAAACCCTTGAAAGGATCGATATGGTTGACTAGAGGGGGGGTGAATAGGCAACTAACAATTTTTAACTTTTCTTAACCACTTTAAAATTAAGCGACAAAATAAGTTGTCTAGATATTCTACTAGGAAGACAACTAAAGGAAAGAAGGATAACACCTACACATGCATGCTATAGGAGTTTAACAAGTAATGCATGCAAAAGTAAAGGTAAGAAATAACCACAAGTGGAACCGGTGGAGACGAGGATGTGTTGCCGAAGTTCCTTCCCTTTGAGGGGAAGTACGTCTCCGTTGGAGCGGTGTGGAGGCACAATGCTCCCCAAGAAGCCACTAGGGCCACCGTATTCTCCTCACACCCTCACACGATGCAAGGTGCCGTGAATCCACTAGTGGTGCCATTGAAGGCGGCAACCGAACCTTTACAAACAAGGTTGGGGCTATCTCCACAACTTGGAGGCTCCCAACAAACCACGAAGCTTCATCACAATGGAATATGGCTTCGAGGTGACCTCAACCGTCTAGGGTGCTCAAACACCCAAGAGTAACAAGATCCGCAAGGGATTAGTGGGGAGAATCAAATATCTCTTGGTGGAAGTGTAGATCGATGCCTCCTCAAGCAATCCCGAGCAAATCAACAAGTTTGATTGGCTAGGGAGAGAGATTGGGCGGAAATGGAGCTTTTGGAGCAACAATGGAGTAGTGGGGGAAGAGGTGAGTCTTCTTGGAGAAGAAGACCCCCTATATATAGTGGGGGAACAAATCCAACCGTTATTAGTGTTTTCAGCCCGCAGAGAGCGGTAGTACCGCGCATGAGTTGCGGTACTACCGCTGGCTGAGCGGTACTACCGCTTTGAGAGTGGTACTACCGCTTAGGCAAAAGAGTGCGACATGATTGACAACCACGGATGAAATAAATTACATCCGTGGCTACATCCGCACGGAAATCGGTAGTAGCAAAATGCGACACGGTACTACCGCTTGGGTTAAGCGGTACTACCGCATTGGATGCGGGAGTAAAAATTTACTTCCGCATCAACTTCTGTACTTAGAATCAGCGCCTGGGCCAGATACACGGTACTACCGCTCTGGAGACGCGGTACTACCGTCGGAGCGGTACTACCGTGTCGGCACGCGGTACTACCGTGTATCTGCGCGGTACTACCGCTTGATTGAGCGGTACTACCGCTTGCCAGGCAGATGATCAGTTAAGAAGTCACAGTTTTGCATATACGACAAATAACCGGTTGGACCTCCAGAGAAGCAAGGAAAGGTGGTGCGAGAGTAGGATGTGTACGTGTTGATTCTACCCAAACCTTTCCGACACGGACCCCCTCTTAATAGTACGGCTTTCCTATTACTCAAATCCACCGACAGGGAGCAAAAAGAAAACACCGTCTTCCATAGAATCCGAGGGGCAAACAATCGTCTTGTGCCTAAGGGAGATATACCTGTATGATCTTAGAGCACACGATCAGTCCGCAAATGCATTGTCATCAATCACCAAAACTACTTAGGGAGAATTATGCCCTTACAATCTCCCCCTTTTTGGTGTATTGATGACAATACTTGATTTGCACAGGGAAGAAATAATAGAGTATGCAATCCAAGCCCTAGAGTATAGGTGAGCTCCCCCTGGATGTGTGCCTACACAAGATTGTGCTTTGGACTGCACAGCACACATACTAGGTGTAGTGCTCCCCTATAATCTACACACGAGATACTGTATATAAAAACTAACTGCTCTGGATAAACATTAAAGACATAATGATAAGTTCAACGATAACTGGGCATATGTCTTACACCATATGATAGTCTCACGCACATGACACAAACACGCAAATAAACCAGAGTTCAAAGAAACACAAGAGCACAAGATGCAAATCACTCTCCCCCTTTGTCATCGAGACACCACAAAGGGGAAAGAGGACACTAAGACGGGTGGCAGCCCTGGAGAAACTCAGTCGTCGTACTCATCATCAGACCCCGGCTGCTCCTCGTGATACTCCTCATCAGACTCTGACCACTTGTACCCCTGGCGGGCCATCCAAGTAGCCTCAGGGGTTATGTTATCCTCAGACCCATTGGACACTTCCTCTCCATAGACAGCCAGAATCTTCTTGTCACGCTGGCGCGTCTTCTTGTCAGACACATGAGCACGGTATTGCCCCTTAGCCTGCATGCAGAAGAGGGCCTTCATCTTTTGCTTAAGCTTTTTAGCCCAAGAAGGCTCCTCCACAGCAGATGAAGAAGAAGGGGCAAATCTGCCAGAGCGCACATCAGCAACCTCCTCCACAGGCTCCTCATCCGTGCCCATCTGGGCTGCAGCAGCTTGAGCACGAGTGGTGGTGTTGGCCCATGGAGTCTTGATGCGAAGACGGATGGGATCATGGCGGAAGCAGTCGGCCTCGAACTCCTCCTCTGGGTACAACTTCTCCCAAGTCTTGGAGATCAACGGAAATAAGTATGGACCATAGATGGGTACCTTGCGAGAGTAGATGGCAAAACGGAGCTCATTCCACATGATGTGGGATATGTCAAGTGGTGCAGTCTGGGATGAGCGAGCCTCTTGACACATCAGCAGCATGTCAACCAGGTAGGCATGGACCTTGTCCTTATCTCCAACACGAGGGAACAGAGTGTTGCGAAAGATCCGATACATGATGTCCAAGAAGGGGTTCAACACCCATGTCTGTTTGCCACTAGCAAGAGTCTTTTCCTCATAAAATGGAAGCAGCCTATCTTTGTTTGCAGATTCAGGATTGGCGTGAGGCCGAAAACCAATTGGGTTGTGGAGACCCTCATCAGGTATCTGAAGAAGATCCATGAACTCCTTCCAAGAAGAGGTCATCTTGTGACCATTGGTCATCCATGTCATGGGGCGATCCTCCTTGGTTTGGAAATTGACAGAGGCATAGAACTGAGCAATAATCTCTGGATCAAAGTCGTTCTGGAAGGTCATGATGTGCTCCAGGCCCAACTGCTCGATCAGATCAAGAGCCTCTGCAAAGTATGCCCGGTTCTTGTCCTTCCTCATGTGATCCACATCCACCCAGTGAGCATCCACATAAAGGTTGGTCTTGGTCTTGAGCACCTCATGGTAGATGCGAAACTGCTGCTTGGTCCAGAAGATATCATCTCCAGGAAAGTGCTCACGGGGTTCTCCATATGGGTTGAGCTTCCTTCGTGACATGAACTCAGCAGCGGGCATCTCCTCCATAGACATTGAGGATTCCTTACGCTTGTTGGCTGCAGTCTTGTACCTGCGCTGGGGATTGGAGCCCTCTGGCACATCACTTGGGGTACGCACAGCTTGGATCCGGTGTCGCGGACAGGGTTGGTACGACGACCCTCAAAACCGGAGCCACCACCTAAAAACACAAACACAGGACCACGACAACACAAACACAAGAGGAATCAATGCCAAAGCCTCGAAAAACACAAGAAACCAGTAGAAAGAGGAATGTGTACATGCTACGAAGATAATATGACACAAGCGGTAGTACTGCTGTCCCAATGCGGAAGTAAAAAATTAGTACCGCAGGGTAAGCGGTAGTACCGCACGTTGGATGCGGTAGTACCGCATACGTTGCGGTAGTAAAATTGTACTTCTGCTAGAAGGAGCGGAAGTAAAAATTTAGTACCGCAGGGTAAGCGGTAGTACCGCACGTTGGATGCGGTAGTACCGCACGTTGGATGCGGTAGTACCGCGTACGTTGCGGTAGTAAAATTGTACTTCCGCTAGAAGGAGCGGAAGTAAAAATTTAGTGCTGCTTGCGGAGCGGTAGTACCGCGTTGTGGCACGGTAGTACCGCTCGACAGCAGTAGTAAATTTTTACTTCCGCCCGAGCGGTAGTACCGCTAAGGATAGCGGTAGTATCGCTCAGGGCAGATCGGATCTGGTCCAGATCGTGCGGTAGTACCGCGGGTCCCCAGCGGTAGTACCGCACGAAACAGATCTAGAACTGGCCATAGAGATCGACTAGCGGTACTACGGCTGATCATAGTATCTTGGTAGCAACATGCATATTCGTATTTCTAGTGCAAAAACACTCTCCTACATCCTAAGCTTCCATGGATAAGAACACGAAGAACACAAGAACACTAAGCATCTCCCCTAACCCTAAAAACAAAAGCAAGGCAACAAGAAGAGGGGAAAAGGGGAGAAACCTTCATCCATGGCAAGAGGGCGTGGTGGGGATCGATCCCACCGGTCGGAATGCGAGGAAAGTGGCCGAGGGAGGAGATCCGGCGAGGTCCTCCGGCGGCGTTCTTGAGAGATAGAGACATGGACGACGTGGGGGTTAGGAGTGAATGGGTATGGGGGAGATGGAACTCCCCCTGCCTGCTTATAACCCCCACTCGTTCGAATATGTGCGGTAGTACCGCGGTCATCGCGGTAGTACCGTTTGCGCGGTAGTACCGCTCGCCGGGTGGTAGTACCGCCCTACCAGCGGTAGTAAAAATTTACTGCCGTGCTGGATGTGCAGTTGTCGGTGTACTAAGGTAGGGGTACCCCAGTACCCCAACTTGTGCACGGGCAGTTGCAGCTTCCCGCGGCAAGGTTTACTGCGTGCTCGCCGGAGACCTTCCTGCCTCCTATTAAACCATTCAAAAACAAAGTATACAAGACAGAAGATCGAGACCCCGGCAAGAGGAGCTTGCCGGGAAGGCCGTACCAGGCTCAAGGCTGTTCCGCTAGCACAAGACCCTGGCAAGAGGAGCTTGCCAGGAAGATTAGAAGATATTGCCTCGGCGCTATGCGCGCCCCGGTAAGGGGCCCGGGGAGCGGCAAGTTCCCGGGCCCGGCAAGATCAAGGCCCCGGCAAGGCGCTTGCCGGGGAGGCTACGCTGTGTGCCCGCGCTCCAGCTCATCGGCCCACGCGTCGCCCTGGGGCCTAACCAGGGACGCGTGGCGGATGGCTGTGCAGCCTGGGGTACACGGTGGCACACCACGGCGATAAATCCGTCGCCGTGGCGGACGGAGACGCTAAGGCGGGAGCTTTTGGGGTCGACGGCGACGGGCATTAAATGCCCTTGTCCCCCACTGTTAAAGTAGGTATAGACCACTGTTCTGTACTGTAGCTCCACTGTTCCCGCACTGTTACAACTACCACCTCTTTTACATTTTTACCCCTTTCTCCTACGTTGACACCTGTCGGTGACCCCTTTGCACTATAAAAGGAGGCCCATGCACAACGTGGAGGGGGTTCGAAACCTAGATTACTCTCACGCACGGTGTAGCTGCTTCTTCAAGCTCCCGAGCGTCCCACTCAATACACAACCAAGCAGGAGTAGGGTTTTATGCATCCGTGCGGCCCGAACCTGGGTAAAACTGCCCGCGCGTCTGCTTCGATCTGCTCTTCGTGCTCCCTCCGCCCTCGTACCGCACAGACAAGGGGCTCCGGTCCCATAGGTGTTCGTGGCGGACAGTTTCCCCCGACATCTTTGGCGCGCCAGGTAGGGGGCGTCGAGGTTGTGCGAACCTGATCCGGCGTTCGCGCGGGCGCATTCTTCATCAACCTCTCCAGCTTCATCAACAACTTCATCAGCGACAACTCCATGGCCCCGAAGAAGAAGCCTTCGGAGGTCGGAGGCCCGTCTGCGTCTCACCCGCCGCCACCAGAGCCGACGGTGGGCGGGGGAGACGCCGTCGGAAGGGTGGTCGCCGGCGAGGACACTCACGGTGCCACCAGATCCAAGAACAAGACGGATGACCGGACCTCGGTCTCCGTGGACGCGCCGCGTCCATCACAGCATACGACGACCCCGCAGCGCCATACCACGGGAGGTGGTATCCGCCTGCTGGGACAAGGCCATACTGGAGGTTCGCGGGACGCCCCGGACCCCCGTCCGGGCACTAGCAAAGCGAAGGCGCCGGCGCGGGACCCCGCTCCTTCTAACGTCGTTAGAAGTCCGAGCGTATCCCGCTCCTCGCACCGCTCGCCCGCGTTCCCCACTACTCCGGCAGAAGCGCTCGCAAGGGCGCAGCTGCTCCTCGATTTTCCTCCAGCGGCCGACAAGGCCGAAGAATGGAGGGCCACTATCCGGAGCCTGATAGACTTCGCCAACAACGACTCCCCGCAGCAGCCGTCGGCCTCACGGCCGCGGCAGGTTGAGAAGACGAAGGCTATCAGCGACAAGACTGCCGGGGGTGCGACAAGCGTGCACTCCCCGCCGCAGAAGCAGAAGACGCCGCCCCGCCGGAACAACCCCGACGACGGCTCCACAGCCTCGTCGGACCCGCGGGCCCGTCGGGACCAGCGCCAGGTCCTCGACGACCGGCGAGATGAAGACGCTCGGACCACGATCGAGCGCCGCCGAGAAGCTCGGCGACAATCCGACAAGAGAGCTGGGAACACTGTCGACGCACCCGCGCCCGGTGAACCAGGCGACTTGCCGTACGCGGCAGGCTGCCCTGCGTTCACCCGCGAGCTGCGGCGCGTCCAGTGGCCCAGCATGAAGAACTTTAAGCCCGACGTACCGGAGAAGTACGACGGCAAAACGCACCCCTCGGAGTTTCTCAGCGTCTACACTATAGCAGTGCAAGCTGCCGGGGGACGCGACGAGAAGATCCTAGCCAACTACTTCCCGCTCGTGCTGAAGCCGAACGTCCGTTCGTGGCTCATGCACTTGCCGGAAGGCTCTATCTCTTCTTGGGCCGACCTCTGCCATCAGTTTGTTGGCGCCTTCACCGGCGGCCACAAACCCCATGGCCAGGAGAGCGATCTCCACATTTTGGCCCAGAAGGAAGGCGAACCCCTGCGCAAGTATATCCAACGTTTCAGCCGGGTACAGCACAACATCCCCGACGTTCACCCTGCTGCGGTTATCAGCGCGTTCCATCAGAACGTGCGTAACCGCCGCATGCGTGAGGAGATGGCGATGACCAAGATCAGGGACGTCAGCGAGCTCTACGCTCTTGCCGACAAGTGCGCCCGTGCAGAAGAGGGGAGGAAACTCCCCGGGGAGGATGCTGGCGCAGGGGGAAGCAACAGCGACGACGCCGCCCCGGCAAAGAAGAGCCGGCGGCGGAACAACAGGAAGAAGGGCAAGAAGGAAGTGCTTGCCGTCGAGAAGTCCGGCAAGGAGGCCCCCGCCAAGCAAGCGCAGGCCGGCGGCTCCGGCAAGGAGCCTGCCCCTGCGGCGGCGGCCGACAAGCCGGGTAGCTCCGACAAGCAATACTGTAAGATTCACCGCACCAAGGGTCACGATCTCTCCAACTGCAAGCGCGTCGAGTATCTCGTCGAGCAGCAAAAAGCTGAGTACGAGAGGCGCGACAAGGAGAAGGCCCAAGGTGGCGGGGAAGAGCCCAGCAAGAAGCGGCCATTCAATGGCCGGGGAGGACGCCGCGGCAAGGCTAAGCAGCGGCAAGGAGATCGACCTCCCCGGGGCCGCGACAACGACGAAGACGACGATGAAGACATGGAGGACGACGAGAACAGCGAGCAGGAGTTCCAGAAGGCCACGGAGGTCCTGTGCGTCGACGGTGGCGCCTCTCTGCACACCTCCCACCGCCAGCTGAAACAGTGGGTGCGTGAGGTGAATGCAGCGGAGCCGCCCGTGGAGTCGCGCAGGCTCCTCAAATGGTCCAGCACGCCCATCGTTTTTGACCTTGAGGATCACCCTGACCGCACCACGGCGGTCGGGTGCTTGCCGATGCTGGTTTCCCCCACCATCCGCAACCTCAAGGTCACCAAAATGTTGGTTGACGGCGGGGCCGGGCTGAACTTGATCTCCTCTGCTGTGATCAAGAAACTCCAGATTCAAGACGGCGAGCTCGAAGAGACCGGTTCATTCCAAGGAATCAACCCGGGAAGGAGCAAGCCCAAGGGAAAGATTACTCTGCCGGTGACCTTTGGCGGGGAGCTCAACTTCAGGACTGAGCGCGTCACTTTTGACGTTGCCGATATTCCATTGCCCTACAATGGAATACTCGGCCGTCCCGCCCTCGCCAAGTTCATGGCAGCTTCCCACTACGCCTACAACGTGCTGAAGATGCCGGGGCCGATAAGCGTCATCACTGTCCATAGCGACAAGAAAGATGCGCTTATTTGCGCCGACAAGATTTACCGGGATGCGGCAGCTGCGGCCGAGAAGGATACTCTTGCCGCTGAAGCTCCCAGGGGGAAGAAGACGAAGACCAAGTCCGGCAAGTGCTCTGGGACCCACTCCGGCAACCGCACCTCTTCGGAGTGCTGCGCCGCCGTCGAGGACGTTCCATCGAGCTCCACCGGCAAGAGCAAGAAAGGGATGGCTGCTCCTCCGGCAACCAAGAAGGTGTCCGCAAAGGAGGATGGCACTGGTGGTACCTTCACCATCAGTGCCACCCTTGACAGCAAATAGGAAAGCGCGCTCGTCGCCTTCCTGCGGGCGAATGTCGATGTGTTTGCTTGGCAACCATCTGACATCCCCGGTGTTCCCAGGAAGGTGATTGAGCACAAGCTTGCTGTCTGCCCTCATGCGCGGCCCATCAAGCAGAAAGTGAGGAAGCAAGCCGTGGAGCGCCAAGAGTTTATCAATGAGGAGATCAAGAAACTAGAGGCAGCAGGCCTAGTTAGAGGTGTGATCCATCCGACGTGGCTGGCAAACCCAGTCGTCGTGCGCAAGGCCAACGGGAAGTGGAGACTGTGTATAGACTTCACTGATGTCAATAAAGCATGTCCCAAGGATCCCTTCCCTTTGCCGCGCATTGACCAGATCGTTGACTCCACCGCCGGATGTGAGCTACTCTGTTTTCTTGATGCATACTCAGGCTATCATCAGATTTTCATGGCCAAGGAAGATGAAGAGAAGACTGCATTTATCACTCCATGTGGCACCTATTGCTTTATCCGCATGCCATTTGGACTGAAGAATGCAGGCTCAACTTTTGCAAGGGTAGTGTACACTGCTTTTGAGCCACAGATCCACAGGAATGTAGAAGCCTACATGGATGACATCGTGGTGAAGAGCAAGAGCAAAGAAACACTGATTCAAGACTTGGAAGAAACGTTTCAGAACCTGCGCAGGATACAGCTCAAGCTGAACCCCGAGAAGTGCGTCTTTGGAGTTCCCTCCGGCAAGCTTCTCGGGTTCTTTGTGTCACAGAGGGGGATTGAGGCCAACCCCGACAAGATTAAAGCCATCGAGCAGATAGAAGCCCCGAAGCGCGTCAAGGATGTCAGAAGGCTTGCAGGTTGCGTTGCTGCCCTCAGTAGGTTCATTTCAAAATCCGCAGAACGCGCCCTACCTTTCTTCAAAATCTTGAAAAAGGCAGGTCCCATGAAGTGGACTCCGGAAGCGGAGGCGGCGTTGCAGGATTTGAAACGGTACCTGTCCTCCACTCCTATACTTGTCGCACCTAAACCACAGGAAAAGTTGTTGCTATACTTAGCGGCAACCAACCAGGTGGTTAGTGCTGCGTTAGTAGTGGAGAGGGAGTCCGACGAGGAGTCAGCGTCACCGGCAAGCGAACCTAGCGACAAGCAGGGGACTGTCCCGACAAGCTCTGGCCCCGACAAGGAAGACTCTGCGCAGGAACAAGGAGAGGTGCGGAAGAAGATGGTGCAGCGCCCAGTGTATTTCGTAAGTTCCCTTCTCCAGGGAGCTAGATCAAGGTACTCTGGTGTGCAAAAATTGCTTTTCGGCCTCCTCATGGCCTCGAGGAAGCTGCGCCACTACTTCCAAGCCCATGAAATAACAGTGGTCACTCGCTTTCCGTTGAAGAGGATATTGCACAATCCAGAGGCAACAGGCAGGATCGTCGAGTGGGCACTGGAGTTGTCAAGCTTCGGACTCAAGTTTGAAAGTACTTCAACCATACAGAGCCGGGCCTTGGCAGAATTCATCGCTGAGTGGACCCCAACACCAGAAGAAGAAGTTCAAGAAACGAGTGTACCCGTGCAAGAAGCGACAAGTGAATGGGTAATGTATTTTGACGGTGCCTTCTCGCTGCAGGGCGCCGGTGCCGGCGTGGTACTCATTGCGCCCACCGGAGAGCACCTCAAATATGTTATCCAGATGCACTTTCCCAGGGAGCAAGCGACAAACAACACTGCAGAATATGAAGGCTTGCTTGCCGGCCTCAGGATTGCGGCCGAACTTGGGATCAGGAAGCTGATTGTTCGGGGAGATTCTCAGTTGGTGGTCCGACAAGTTAACAAAAGCTACCAGAGTCCTTTGATGGAAGCATATGTCGATGAAGTGAGAAAGCTTGAAGAGCACTTTGAAGGTTTGCAGATGGAGCACGTCCCAAGAGCTCAAAATGAGATTGCAGATGGCCTTTCAAAGTGCGCCGCGATGAAGTTACCTGTGGAACCAGGGACCTTTTTGCTCAAGCTGACTCAACCATCAGTTACACCATCAATTGGGCAGTCCAAGAAGAGAAAGTTGGTCTCCGGCGACTACTTGCCGGCGGATCTTCCTGAACCCGCCGCCAAAATTCCCAAGATCAACGACAACGCTGAGGAACAGTTTGCTCTTGCAAGCCCTCGGGCTTGTGCAGTTGAAGCAAGTGTTCCCGACAAGCCTCGCCCCGGCGAGCTTGCCGGGGGACCGTCAGCTCCGACAGGACCAGAGGTCTTTGCCGTAGAAGCTGGGGTTCCCGCAGCGGCCCTCGAGCCTTTAGTCCTTGCCGTCGAGCCTCGAGCTCCGGCGTGGGCGCAGCAGATCGTCCGTTTTCTGCAAACTGGAGAACTTCCCGACGACCCTCAAGAGATAGAGAAGATAACCAGGCAGTCAAGTATGTATCAGTTCGTGGATAACGAGCTGTACAGAAGAAGACTCAATGGTGTCAGGTTGAAGTGCATCTCCAGGGAAGATGGACAGAAGCTGTTGGCGGAAATACACGGAGGCATATGCGGCCACCACATTGGCGCAAGGGCGCTTGCCGGGAAAGCTTTCCGGCAAGGGTTCTTTTGGCAAGAAGCCCTCCAAGATGCAACTGCACTAGTAACCAAGTGTGAAGCGTGCCAGTTCCATGCAAAGCAAATTCATCAGCCAGCTCAAGCTCTCCAAACAATCCCTTTGTCATGGCCCTTCTCGGTCTGGGGGCTCGATATCCTCGGCCCCTTCCCTCGCGCTGTCGGGGGCTTTGAGTACTTGTACGTTGCAATCGACAAGTTCACAAAGTGGCCAGAAGTGGAGCCAGTGAGAAAGGTGACAGCACAGTCAGCAGTCAGGTTCTTCAAGTCGATTGTTTGCCGTTTCGGGATCCCTAACAGGATCATCACCGACAACGGTACGCAATTCACTAGTCGCACCTTCATGCAGTACGTCCAAGACCTTGGCGCCAAGGTCTGTTTCGCTTCTGTTGCTCACCCGAGGAGCAACGGTCAAGCGGAGAGGGCAAATGCTGAAGTGCTGCGCGGACTCAAAACAAGGACCTTTGACAGGCTGCGCAAGTGCGGAAGAAATTGGATAGAGGAGCTCCCGGCGGCTCTTTGGTCAATCAGAACGACACCAAGTCGAGCCACCGGACAGACACCCTTTGCTCTAGTCTATGGAGCAGAGGCAGTTCTCCCCACGGAACTCGTATACGGATCTCCTCGAGTACTCGCTTATGATGAGCTCGAGCAAGAGCAACTGCGGCAAGATGACGCATTGCTCCTTGAGGAGGGACGTCTCCAGGCTGCTGTACGAGCTGCTCGATACCAGCAAGCTTTGCGCCGCTACCACAGCCGCAAAGTCAAGGCCAGGAGTCTCGAGGAAGGCGACCTTGTTCTTCGGCGTGTTCAGTCCGCCAAGAATTCCAACAAGTTGACGCCGAAGTGGGAAGGCCCTTATCGGGTGAGACAAGTTACGAGGCCCGGCGCTGTCCGCCTCGAAACCGAAGAAGGCTTACCGGTGAGCAACTCCTGGAACATAGAGCATCTTCGCAAGTTTCACCCCTAAGGCGCGGTTGCCGTGATCCGCTCCGGCAACCACCTTTTGTACAAGCCTTGCCGCTGTTGCATGTAACCCTTTGTACAAAGCCGGGCGCAGACCCCGTGCATCAGTAAAGATTTCGTGTTTTCGCATCGATTGCCTTTTGCATGCTTCTCTTTGCTATTTGCATGTTTTGTTTGGCATTTGATGCAACACTCAGACATACGGTAAGCACCATTACGTCGAAAGGCAGTATGCTTGTTTCCCTCTCCTTTTCCTTTTCTCTTAAGCAGAAGGAACGTTCCTCGCGCACAAGTTTGCCGGGGGGGAAGGAGGTGGAGGAGGGACCAAGTGCTGTCCAAGTAAGAAGAGCCTTACCGAAAAGCAAGCAACATAAGCAAGCAGCAAGCAGCATATGAAAGATAAGTTGTTAGAATTTGACCAGTTCAAATTTTAAATTTTGGTTGTCTTCCTTGAACGATCATACTTTGTATGGAAAACCTGTGCGCGGAGGAACCTACCCGTAGCTTGCCGCACCCTTATCTTGTTTTCGAGTCCACTCAACGATTTAAGTGAGCTGCGACAAGTGTCGCGCCCTTGCCTCGTTTCCGAGTACACTCAGCAAGCTAAGTGCGTTGCGACCAGCTGCGGCGAGGTTGTTTGCCGGCGAGGACCTTGGCCAGCAGGCTGCTCAGAGTCCAGCACTCAGCGCTCGCGGCAAGGGCCCCTTGCCGGCAAGCTCCCCGGGAGCGTAGGGTGAAAAACATACAAAGTCAAAGATTGGAACAAGGAAGATAACATTGCACTGGTTGATTGAAATAAAGCAAATATCTTACAAGGATAACTTGTCGCAATGGACTAATGAGTTCATATCATAATATGCAGCAACGAAAAGATAAAGATAAATGGGGCCCTAGTCTACGCGGTCGCCTTCCTTCCTGCCAAGCTTTGCCACCTTGGCGATGATGTGGCCGACCTGCTCCTTCAGGGCCTCCGTGTCTGCACCTGCTGGCAGGGTGCGAAGAACGTTTGTGAGATTAATCCCCGGGTTGCGGTACACGATCTTCGTCAAGACCCGCTCCAGAGTTCCCGCGCAGAGCCGGCGCGACTCCTCGGCCAGCTGCGCGGGGATGCGGTTCCGGAGACCTGCAAGGGCTGGAGCGACGCCTCTGAAGAAGAGGCTGAGCTTGGCGCTGTGCGGGAGATCTGGATCCGGCGAGTAGATAAGATGTTCGACCTTCAAAGCAAGCAACTCCTGGTCAATGTTGGACGCAGAAGAAACCAGCTCTTCGGTCCACACCTCAATAGTCTGCCGGAAGAGCTCGGAGGCCTTGTTGACGCTCTCCATCAAGGTTCGCTCCTTGCGGAGCTCATCCTTCAGCTTGGTCTCCTGGGCCCGGGCAGCATCAAGCGATTCCTTCAGGGTGGTGACCTTCAGCTCCAAGTCTTCAATGGAATCCTTGGCGGCCTTCAGCTCGTCACCCCTCTGGGATAAACTCACCTGGAGCTCTGAGTTTGTGTGAGCATCCTTCTCGCGCTCCAGGATGAGCGCGGCAACCTTCTCGGCGCTCACCTTCATCGCCTTCTCCAGTTGTTCAACCTTGGCGGCGAGCTCTTTCTTGGCGTCCTCCGCGGCAACCGCGGCGGCCTTCGCCTCCTTCAGCTCCCCGCCAAGGGCAGCCTCGCGAGCGGCAAGGTCTTCTTCATGAGAATCCAGATCCACCTTCCGCTGCGCGAGCTCTCCCTCTCGCCGGGACATCTCCACCCCGGCGAGGCGCTGCTGTTCATCGGCTTCGGCCCTCTCAAGTACCCACTCTTGGTACTCGCCGGCGAGACGCTCTCGCTCCTCCGCCACCTGGCGGAGAGCAGCCTGGTTGGCGGCGCTGAGCTCCGCCGCACGCTTCTCCATCTCCGCCGCGGCCTTGGCGGCAAGAGCCTCCCGGGAAGCGAGCTTTGCTTGCCTGGCCCGGTAAAGGGCCAGGAGTTGATGAAGCAATCGCTCCTCCTCGGGCCCCTCACCTCCACCGGGCGCCTGGACGATCTTCAGGCCTGCGGAGGCGAGGACCTCTCCGTCGAACGCCTCGCCCTCCGCAGGAGCCCGCGACGAAGACCCCCACGGCATCTGGATGAAGACACCATTGGGGGCCTCGAGATAGAACCTTTGCTCCTCGCCAGCGGAGGGACCGGTGGCCGGCGCAGCATCCGATGCTCCCGCCACCTCCGGGTCGGCGGTGCGGCCACCGTCTCCCTCCCCGGCCGCTGCGTCCGCAGCCGGAGCAGTCTCTTGCGCGGCCGGCTCGGCGGCCTCGCCCACCTCTTCGACGACTGGAGCGTCGCCGCCGCCGCCCTGCGCGTCCTCCTCCTCGAGGATAATTACCTCCGTCTCCATAGGCACAGGAGGAGGAAGATCTAAAAAGAAGAAGACAAAGAAATTCAAGACTCAAGCAAATATCCAAAAAAGACAAGCCAAGAAGACAAGTTACAAAGGTTACCTTGGCGGGCGTCCTCGGCGGCGGGCTCCCTCGCCGGGGAGCTCGGCCTCGTCGGGGTAGTCGCCCTCGCCGGGGAACTTGGCCTTGGCGGGGTGGCCGCCCTTGCCGGGCTGCTCGTCCTTGGCGGGGTGCTCTGCCTTGGCGGAGTACCCGCCCTTGACGGAGCACTCTCCCTTGCCGGAGAGTCCTGCCTTGGCGGGGAGGGCGGTGCCTGCAGCTCCTCGACGGTGGTCTCCGGGCGCTCTTCCCGCTGCGGCTCCTCCTCTGCACGGAATAAGACAAGAGATGTCAAAATATGAAGATAAAGTCAAAAGCCTCAGACGTACCCCGACAAGCGAAAAGAAAGAACCCCAGACTTACGCTGGGGGCTGCGCTGCGGGCTGCGCTGGGGGCTGCTCATCGGAGCAGTGCCGGAGTCCGGCAGGCTCAGCTCCGGCGCGCCCTCTGTTGCCGCCGCTGCCGAGTCCTCCGCGACCTCGGCCTCGGGCGCCTTGGCCTTCTTCGCCGCGCGGTGGGCTAGGGTCCTGAAACCAGAACAGAAGACAGAATTAGCATCAACAGAAGATCAAGATAAAAATTAAGAAGATGAAGAATTACGGATCCTTACTCCTGGTCTTCCTCGTCGTCCTCGCTCAGGGCGGAGAAGTCGTACTCCACCGTGGGCGCGTCGGCGCGAGGAGCGGGAGGTGAAGACTCCCTCGCGCGCTTGGTACTCACCGGGGCTGGGGGCTGCGAAGACCCAGCCCCTGTGGCTGCCGACGCCCGGGGGGCGGGCGGAGCCGCTGTTCCGCTCCGAGAAGACCCCTGCCGGCTCGCTCCCGGCCTGCGGGGCGCCTCCGTCGTGGTCCGCGCCCGGCCCGCCTCTGCTGCGGCTGGTGCGCCGGACGGCCTTGGCGCGGCTTGACTCCCCCGGGGAGCCGCCCGCCGAGGTGGCTGTTGCCGGGGCGCCTGTGCCCTTTCCCCCGTCGCCGCCTTGCGGAGACGCTTTGCCGGGGACTCCTTCGGGCTTGCCGGAGGCGGGGAGCTCTCCGACGAGGAGAGGTCGTCGGCGTATAACTCCGTAGATCCGCCGGAGTCTTCGGCCTCCTCCTCCTCCTCCTCTTCTGCCTCGGCCGGCTCGCTGGGCCCAGCATCCAGCGCTGCGGCCCTCTTCCCCTTGGCACCTCCGCCCCTCGCGGCGCCTCTGCTTCCTCCGGCGGTTCCCTCCCTTGCCGCGGCCTCCGTCGCGATCCCATGGATCCCGGAGTGCCTCAACGAGGGGACCCCGGTGAGCGCGTCGGGTGGGAGGTTCAGCAATCGGCGGATCTCCGCCTCTTCCGCCTGGGTGGACGCCTCTTCGGCCTCCGCCTCCTCCGGCGAGAACCCGAAGACTCCTGCCGCCGCGGCTGCGGCGGCCTCCTCAGCCCAGGAAGCTATGTAGGCGATTTCCTGCTCGGTGGTGTCCCGCGTATGCAGCTTGAGGTCCTCCTTGTTGCTCGCCACCTCGACGAGGTTGTCGTAGAAGTTGAGGACGTCGATTGGCTTCGGGGCGATCCACGAGCGGTCCAAGCCATGCGAGTCGCACATCGGCATCATGGCAAGGATTCGGTCCCTCGCGGCGTTGTTGCAGAGCGGCACCACTTCCCGGGGAGTCCTGAACCACTCGGGGTGCGCCGGGTCGTACTTGAAGAGTTCTCGTACCATCCCGCGCAGCTCCAGAGTGGTGAAATTAAAATTAAGCCCGGGGCGCAGCCTCATGATGTCTGCCGGGCCGCCGTACAACCAGGCCGGCCTCTTCCGGTCTTGGAGAGGGGCGATGCGCCGGCGGAGGAAATCTGCGCCCACCTCGGCAACTAACAACCGGGCCAGCCGAAGACGGAGGATCCGGACGAGGGCGATGTCGAGCTTGACGTCGTCGGAGTCTAGATCGCTCCAATCTCTGCCGCGCGCGATAGGCGTTGTGCGCGGCGCAGTGAAGGCTTGCGGCTGGTCCTCTACAATCCAGCACCACTCCGCTCGCCATTCCTCCCACTTGCCGCGGAGCTCCCCCGGCAAGTACGACCCCTTCTTCCCGAGACGGAAGACCCAAGAAATACATCCGGAGAGAGGGGCGTCGGCCTCGGCTCTAGGGGTGAAAAAGTGTCTAAAGAGGGCTACGTTGGGGTGGACTCCTATGAAGTTTTCGCACATATGTGCGAAAACGGCCATGGTGAGGATGGCGTTGGGGGTGAAATCAAGCAGATGGAAGCCATACGTGTTCATGATATCACAGAAGAAGTTCGAAAAAGGAGGGCAGAGGCCACAGTGGAAAAAGGCAGCGAAGAAGTAATACCCGCCGGGATAGTTGTCCTTGGCGGCGGCCGGGTATGCTCGGGTGCGGGGATGCGCGTCGGTGCCCTTGGACCAGAACAAGTAGTACTTGTTCCAGAGTTCTTGCACGCCGAGCCTCGGCGAGAAGACGACGTTCCGCTTCCGGTAAGCAATGAGCTTGGCTGCTTGCTCGGATTTCTCCTTCTTGGACTTCTCCGCTTTCCCCTTGTCGGCCTTTGGGGCCATGGCGGACGCGGCGGGAGGAAGGGGACGAAGAGCTAGGCGGCGGCGGAGCTGTGGAGGCGGAGCGCAAGGAGGAATCTTTTGCAGGAGGAAGACGACGCAATGAGAGCACAGGGAGGGGAACCGCGCCCGCTGCCTCTGCTTTTATGGGGGAGTGGGGGGCGTTTCCCCCTTTCCATTAAGAGATCGTGGGCACGTCCCATCCCACGGCGCCGCAATCGACGCGTGCCGTTACCGTGGGGTGCGGCGGATATGGAAGTGGATTCGGCGCGCCGCGGGCCGCGGGTGCCCGTGCACTGTTTTGGGCCTGGCCCAACAGCGCTCGGCACCATGTGTGGCCCAGGCCCGGGGGCTCCTGTCGGTGTACTAAGGTAGGGGTACCCCAGTACCCCAACTTGTGCACGGGCAGTTGCAGCTTCCCGCGGCAAGGTTTACTGCGTGCTCGCCGGAGACCTTCCTGCCTCCTATTAAACCATTCAAAAACAAAGTATACAAGACAGAAGATCGAGACCCCGGCAAGAGGAGCTTGCCGGGAAGGCCGTACCAGGCTCAAGGCTGTTCCGCTAGCACAAGACCCTGGCAAGAGGAGCTTGCCAGGAAGATTAGAAGATATTGCCTCGGCGCTATGCGCGCCCCGGTAAGGGGCCCGGGGAGCGGCAAGTTCCCGGGCCCGGCAAGATCAAGGCCCCGGCAAGGCGCTTGCCGGGGAGGCTACGCTGTGTGCCCGCGCTCCAGCTCATCGGCCCACGCGTCGCCCTGGGGCCTAACCAGGGACGCGTGGCGGATGGCTGTGCAGCCTGGGGTACACGGTGGCACACCACGGCGATAAATCCGTCGCCGTGGCGGACGGAGACGCTAAGGCGGGAGCTTTTGGGGTCGACGGCGACGGGCATTAAATGCCCTTGTCCCCCACTGTTAAAGTAGGTATAGACCACTGTTCTGTACTGTAGCTCCACTGTTCCCGCACTGTTACAACTACCACCTCTTTTACATTTTTACCCCTTTCTCCTACGTTGACACCTGTCGGTGACCCCTTTGCACTATAAAAGGAGGCCCATGCACAACGTGGAGGGGGTTCGAAACCTAGATTACTCTCACGCACGGTGTAGCTGCTTCTTCAAGCTCCCGAGCGTCCCACTCAATACACAACCAAGCAGGAGTAGGGTTTTACGCATCCGTGCGGCCCGAACCTGGGTAAAACTGCCCGCGCGTCTGCTTCGATCTGCTCTTCGTGCTCCCTCCGCCCTCGTACCGCACAGACAAGGGGCTCCGGTCCCATAGGTGTTCGTGGCGGACAGTTTCCCCCGACAGCAGTAGTACCGTAAGTCCTTTGCGGTAGTACCGTAATCGATTACGATAGTACTGCTCCCCCAAGAGAATGCACTAAATGACAAAGGCTTTAAGCACAAAAGAGAGGAAAAACAACCACGCGCACAAGTAAAACAAGTACCACAATCCCTCAGAAGAGGGCGGTGGCCGAGGCCACCTATGTATGAGTTAAAAGATATGGCACCGCGAAGAATTATCCTTGGGCCCATGATCAATACTCGACTTGAAGCATTTAGGCCAACTATGTATGGCAAATGATAAAGACTTGATTAGTTTATGCATAATAGGGGGAGGAATAGTTCATTGAGAGAACAATACTCCCCCTAAATCCATGCCGACATCTAGACAAGATAGCTATCTTGAGTGTGAGGAGTGTGTGCACAGATTCAAACCACATTGCTCAAATCGATGATATTTAGCTCATGCCTTAACTCGCGAAATCTTGCTTCATCCAGAGGCTTCGTGAATATATCTGCAAGGTTATCATGGGTGTTGACGTAGTGAAGCTCGATTTCTCCTTGCCTTATGTGATCCCGGATGAAGTGATACCGGATCTCAATATGCTTCGTCTTGAAGTGTAGCACCGGGTTGAGAGAAATCTTGATGGCACTTTCATTGTCACACCAAAGAGGCACTTTGTCACAAGTGACACCGTAATCCTTTAAAGTTTGCCTCATCCATAAGAGTTGAGCACAGCAACTGCCAGCGGCCACATATTCTGCGTCGGTGGATGAGAGAGATACACAAATTTGCTTTTTGGAAGACCAACTAACAAGAGAGCAACCAAGAAATTGGCACCCTCCCGAGGTGGACTTCCTATCCACTTTGTCTCCCGCCCAGTCAGAATCAGAGAAACCAACAAGGTTGAAATTTGCTCCTCTTGGGTACCATAAGCCAAAGTTTGGGGTATGAGCCAAATATCGAAAGATTCGATTGACAGCCACAAAGTGACTCTCCTTAGGTGAGGCTTGAAACCGTGCACAAATTCCCACACTCAACATAATATCCGGTCTAGATGCACAAAGGTAAAGCAAGGATCCGATCATAGAGCGATATACCTTTTGATCCACCGCTTTACCATTGGGATCGATGTCAAGTTGGCATTTGGTTGGCATCGGAGTAGTAGCCGGCTTGACATCACTAAAATTGAACCTCTTGAGCATGTCTTGAGTATACTTGGATTGCTTGATGAAGATGCCTTCTCTTCTTTGTTTGATCTCAAATCCAAGGAAGTACTTCAACTCTCCCATCATGGACATCTCAAAATGTGTGGTCATGAGTGCGGCGAACTCATCATTGAAAGCTTTGTTAGGAGAACCAAAGATAATATCATCAACATATAGTTGGCATACAAACAACTCCCCTTTGACCTTCTTAGTAAAAAGAGTGGGGTCGATTTTCCCAATTTCAAACCCACGATCTTGTAACAACTCGGTAAGGTGCTCATACCACGCTCGTGGGGCTTGTTTAAGGCCATAGAGTGCCTTATCGAGTTGATACACATGATTGGGGAACTTAGGATCCTCGAACTCCGGGGGTTGTTTAACATACACCAACTCATTAATGGGACCATTAAGAAATGCACTTTTCACATCCATTTGTTGCAATTTAAAGTTATGATGGGAAGCATAGGCAAGCAACAAACGAATGGATTCAAGACGAGCAACGGGGGCAAAGGTTTCACCATAGTCGATACCATCGACTTGGGAGTAGCCTTGAGCCACCAGACGTGCCTTGTTGCGGATGACAATGCCATGGGCATCTTGCTTGTTCTTAAAGATCCATTTGGTTCCAATGACATTATGGTTCTCCTTTGGTCTTGGCACCAGACGCCACACTTTGTTGCGCTCGAAGTTATTGAGTTCTTCATGCATGGCATTGAGCCAGTCAGGGTCTTCGAGCGCCTCATAAACCTTCTGAGGTTCAACATAGGAGACAAAAGCTTGATGAGCACAATAGTTTGCTAATTGTCAACGAGTGCTTACCCCCCTTTTGATGCTTCCTAAAATGTTCTCGATGTGATGCTCGTTGGAAGCAAGCCTGGAGGCAACTTTTGCAGCACGACACTCTAATTGCTCTTCAAGTGATAACTGAAGAGCACTGAGTTGATCATCTTGAGCGTCATCAGGAGCTAGATCTTGATCTTGAGCTTCCTCTTGACCTTGATCTTGCTCGGGGGACTGAACTTGGCCTTGTGCATCAATTGGTGGTTCTTCACCAACTTGAGATTGATCTTGCACTTGGCCTTGTTCATCAGGTTGAGGGCCTTCACTTTGTTCTTCGGAAGCGTGTGGGTCTTGGGTTGGTGATGGTTCCACTTGAGCGGAACATTGTCCTTCTCCTTCGGCCAAAAGGGGTTCCTCAACGGGTAGGATATATCCAACACCCATTCTTCTTATGGCTTGAGGAGGAATTTCATCACCTGCATCACAAGTACCACTTTGCTCCACTTGGGAGCCGTTATTTTCATCAAACTCTACGTTACTCGTCTCCTCTATGAGTCCAGTGGACTTGTTGAGGACACGGTAAGCATGAGAGTTTGTAGCATAACCAACAAATATGCCCTCATGAGCTCTAGATTCAAATTTAGACAAGCGAACACCTTTCTTGAGAATGAAACACTTACACCCGAATACTCGGAAGTACTTGAGATTGGGCTTGTTACCAGTAAGAATCTCATACGGAGTTTTGTTCAAGCCTTTGCGAAGATATAGACGATTTGATGCATGGCAAGCGGTGTTGATGGCTTCGGCCCTAAAGTTGTATGGAGACTTGAATTCAGCCATCATGGTTCTTGCAGCATCCATTAGAGTTCGGTTCTTTCTCTCCGCTACACCATTTTGTTGAGGGGTATATGGGGCTGCATATTGATGTTTGATCCCCTCATCACTAAGAAATTCATCCAAGGTGTAGTTCTTGAACTCGGTGCCGTTGTCACTTCTGATCATCAAAATCTTTGCTTCATGTTGTCGTTGAGCTTCATTTGCAAAGTTGATGACGGTTTGTTGGGTCTCACTCTTCTTCTTGAAGAAGTATACCCAGGTGTATCTTGAGTAGTCATCCACAATCACCAAGCAATACTTTCTACCACCAAGACTATCAAAAGATGGAGGCCCAAAGAGGTCCATGTGGAGGAGCTCTAGGGGTCTCTTTGAATAGATGACAGTCGTGGGAGGGTGAGCCTTCTCATGTAATTTCCCTTCAATGCACGCCATGCAAGCACGATCTTTGGCAAAGCTAACATTTGTTAGTCCTCGGACATGGTCCCCCTTGAGAAGACTTTGCAAAGATCTCATATTGACGTGGGCCAAACGGCGATGCCAAAGCCATCCCACATCAACTTTAGCCATTAGGCATGTCGCGACCTTAGTGGGTTGCTTCGAGAAGTTAACCACATAAAGGCCGTTTTCAACATGCCCAACATAGGCTACTTTAAGAGTCTTGCTCCACAAGAGGGCCACATGTGACGCCCGAAGACCGACGTCCCAGAAGATTCCAGAAGATTCCCGAAGATTCCAGATGTTCCGGGTTGCCCGTGTGTTTCTTTGTGCTTGTGTTATTTATTTTTGCATTGCATCATGTCATCATGCCATCATGTCATATTTATTTTGCATCTCAACCTAAATAAATCGTGTGGACCTTCGGTCCATTTAAATCGAGGGAAGGTGACTTCTCTTTATAACATATAAAAGCCTCTCAATATTATTAGGGAGCTATATAATAATATTCCATTTGTGTGGAATTAACCATAACACACTTGCATATATTCTCCATGCATTTTTCCACTTCTCGTGTCACCATCCAAAAACCTTGTCTATTTTTCTTTTCCCTCTTATCGAGGTTCCTCCAAAAACCTCAACACTTTTGGACACTTTAAGTCATGCCCTAATTCAAATCATTTGAATTTAATTCAAATGAGTTCGATTTCATCTCTTGCATTCTTGCCTCTTCTTATTTTTTCGTGGACCATGTACCTTTTTACGAGTCCGGGAAAATTATCCCCATGCACAAATTCCTCCCTTACCTTCTTTTTCTTTTCTTTCTCTTTTTCTATTTTGTTTTAAAGGGAAAATGTAGAAGAGAAGAGCAGCTGGCCTCTAGGCCATCTCAGCTTTCCAACCGCAGGCCCATTGGCCCATCTCCTCACCGGCCCAGTCCTTTCCCTAACCCTAGCGCAGCCTCTCTTCTCCCACCGAGCGCCGCCAGTTTCCTTCGCAGCCCCGATTCCCCAGGTCCCCTCGAACCCCAGCTCTCTTCTTTCCCTCTTCTCGTCCCGCCTCGCTTCTCAGGCTTCGAGCCCGAGCGCCCCGAGCAAATCCTCCCGTCGCTCCTGCCGATCCCGATCCCAGCCTCCATCCGTCCTCGCTCCTTCCCGCGCCAGTCCCGCGCGCCTGAGGCGCTTGCCTCGCGAGCCGGCCCGGACCACACCTGCAGCGCCATGGCGCCCTGCAAGATGGCCGAAGCCCGGCGCCCGCGGCCCCTCTCCTCTGCGCCTGCGACGTCCGCCGGCCTTCCCCGGCCTCCCTCTGAGTCGCGCCCCTGCGGCCCTCCAGCCGTCGCCAGGCGCGTCGTCCGCCTCGACCGCGCTAGGAGCCAGCCCCGTTCGCCAAGGCCGCGGACCTCCTCTGCCTCGTCTCCCTTCGCGCGGGCGCGCCCCGACCTCCTCCTCGCGTTCTCGCAGCGCACCGCAGCGGCCGGATCCCGCAGCGCCCGGGTCGCCCGTCCTGCTGTCTCCATCCTCCAGAGGCCATGGCCTCTCCTCCAGGGCGCCGTCCCCTGCTGCCTCCTCTGCTGCCTCAAGCCGAGACCGTGCTGCCGCTGTTGTTTTTGTGTGTTGCTTGTGCTGTGGAGCTTGACAGGGAACCCGTGTACGCCTATACGACCAAGTACCACGACGACCGAACGGCTACGATGACAAGTACATCTACGAGCGGGAACGCCTACACGACGACACTACACGACGCGTCAAGTACCCCTTCGGATGCGTCAAGTTCGACTACACATGGAACCCGTGTACCCCTTCGAGTCGCCGACGACCTTCAAGTTCGACTACACGTGACGACTTCATGAACAAGTACCTCTACGTATGCACCCGAACATCTACGGAAACGAGTACCACTACGCTCGAAGACCACGTGTACCACTACCGTCGACATGTACATCTACGAGAACGTCTACTTCCACTACCGTCGCCCGGAACGAGAAATTCGCCAAGTACCTCGACGAACGTGAACGGCTACGGAACGAGTACCCCTACCGATGACCGTGAACGACTACTTCCTCTACTTCCACTACGTCCCTCGCCGACTCGAATCGCTCCGAAAGAGTGTTTCGAAGGTATAACCCCGAGACGATGCCCGTGGATGAATGCATGTGTCGTATGAATGTTTGCTCCAATGTGTGCACCGTGCTCGTTTCGTCCGTTGTCATGTTCCTCGGTTGCCTCGTCACCGACTCGTGGGAACCCGGTGACGGGATCAACCCACTTTCATCTCGTTTGACTCGCTCACGCCATCTTTCCTTTTGCACCGGTCTCTCCCGAGTTACCCGAACCGATATGTTGCGTTGCATCATTTTCGGATCGTTGCCGTGGCACCCTTTTCTTCCACCACGGTGACAAATGCTTCATACCTTCTTCATGTCAACCTTTTAATAACTTGCATAAACTTGATCATGTCATCCGCATCATGTTAACAACCTTTGAATGTTTAATTGTTGTTTGCTTATAATTACTAAACATGCTCATGGGGATTTTCCGGAATTTGTTGTTGTTATTTCCGGCCTCATTTAAAATGTCTAAATAGTGTAGTTTCTTTATGCTTCACCTCTTGTCATGTTAACTAACATTTAATCTTGTCTGGTAAATAACGAGAGTCAATTAAATAATTATAATGTGGTGTTTCGTCAATATGCAACTCGTTGCATATTGAGCTCCACTTAACTTGTAGTTTTGTTTGTGTTCTTTGCCATGCTATGCATAATTAAACCGGACATGCATCATATTTGGATGTGCATCGTATGCCATGTTTATGTTTGTGTGTTTACCGTGTTGTTTCTTTCTTTCCGGTTGCTTCTCTTGTTAGCTTCGGTTTCGTTCCGGAGTTGTGAGGTTTCTCTCGTCTGTTGCTCCGTCTACTTCATGGATCCGTTCTTCTCCCTTGTGGAATCCCAGGCAAGATGATCATACCCTTGGATACCTTTACTACCATTGCCATGCTTAGTTGTCTCGATGCTATCGTTACATGTCGCGATACCCATCTTTATGTCAGCCTCTCCTGTTGCCATGAAACCTCTAACCTTGAAATCTTCCTAGCAAAAACCACTGTTTGGCTATGTTACCCGCTTGCTCAGCCCCTCTTATAGCGTTGTTAGTTGCAGGTGAAGATGAAGATCGTTCCAGGTGGGAACTTGTTGTTGGATATATCACAATATCTATAATTATTATTAACACACCTATATACTGGGCATGGGTGGATGGCTTGGCCTTTTGCTCGGTGTTTTGTTCCACTCATGCCACCTTAGGCGCCGATAAACCGGCATTGTGTTCCTTGATTTTTGCGTTCCTTACATGATGGGTGAAATGGGGACCCCTTGACAGTTCGACTTTGAATAAAACTCCTCCAGCAAGGCCCAACATTGGTTTTAATTTGCTCATAATAACAACTTAATTAATTAATTAAATTGCATATGGAGTTAGCGCTACCCGAGGATTCTTAATTCTACATAGCAGGGGGGGCCAGTGCTGATGGTGTTGGTCCCAAACGAGCGGACTGCGGGGCCGCCTTGGGGAAACCCGAGGTATCTAGTATAACCTGTAGGACATCTCATCCGGACGTGGCCTGAGACGAGATACGAGCGGCTACTATCAGGGTGTCGGCACGCCGGGAGGTCTTGCTGGACTTGTTTTACCATTGTCGAAATGACTTGTGCTACCGGGATGCCGAGCCTGATCGGATTTTTCCCTAAGATAAGGAGTGATGATATTATATTTATCACTTCAGCTAATCGTGAGAGCTTGTGATGGGCTAAGTTGGAACACCCCTGCCGGGTTATGATCTTTCGAAAGCCGTGCCCGCGGTTATGTGGCAGATTGGAATTTGTTAATGTCCGGTTGTAGAAAACTTGACAGAGGATCCGAAGTAAAACACACAACTGTGTGAGTAACCGTGACTGTCTCTTTTCACTTTGAGAAGAGAACACGGTGGGGTTATGTTTGACTCGTATGTAGTTAGGATCTTTAGCGATCACTATTTTTGCGACCGTTTGCGTAGCTTCTCATCTTATTCTGGTACTCGTAAGTTAGCCACCATATTATGCTTAGCCGCTGCTGCAACCTCACCACTTTACCTCTTCCTACCCATAAAGCTTTGCTAGTCTTGTTACCCATGGTTATGGGATTGCTGAGTCCTCGTGGCTCACAGATACTACAACACCAGATGCAGGTTCAGCCGAGAAAGATGCAGGAGTTGGTTCAAGTTCTTCGCTGGGAGCTCGATGAAGAGAGTGGCCGTTTGCTTGTGACGTTTCGACGATCAGTAGTGGTTTCTACTAGGATCCGATCCTGACCTGTGGCTTTATGTTGTTTTGGTATCTTTCTTTTGATCTTCGCCCGTAGTCGGGTTGTGATGTTTCGAATGATGTCTTGCTTATGTAATGTATTGTGTGAAGTGGCGAGTGTAAGCCAACTATCTCCTTTTGCAATTTAATCCCTCTTTTACATGAGTTGTGCAAAGATACCAAACTTGAGATCATTCTAGGATGGGCTTATACCTTTAAGTCGTGCCTCGACACGTAGGAGGTATAGTCCCATCCTAGGCATTATAAGTTGGTATTCAGAGCCTTCTCCGACCTAGAAGCCCCCACTGATTGATCGAATCGTTAACGGTTGAGTCTAGGCACACACTTGAAAATGTTTTGAGTCCTATATTTATATCGGAGAGTAGGATTTATGTTTGCTCCTCATCTCTTTTCATTCTGGTGAGGACTCTTGACGATTACTCTTGCCTCTTCTACTTTCAAAATTGCACCAATTTTTTTTAGGATCTCGCGAGTATTGTTTGGATTGTTCCGATGTCTTTGTGACGAGAACATTGTTCTCGATGCCTCCTGTCATTAGGGGTTGTGGCAGTGTCCCGGGGAGTTGAGCTCCGAGGTGTTGTCGTCACAAATCCATCGCGGCAGTACTAGAATACTTAAGACGGCCGACATCGAAAACTCTCCTATGCGGTTAGTGGCAAGATAACCCCGACATCACCCAATACTGGGGAGGTAGTTCGGGAGTATTGCCATAGCTTGTATAGTAGATGCTTTTCGAAGGTCCGAGGTACACAGTTTCCGAGAAAGACTGGTTATGTGTTGAAGGATGGATACACCTGGATGTAGGTTTAGAGTTGATTGCGCGGTGCTTCCCGTGTATCCCCAACACCTGATTGCATAACTGGAAACTTTCGGAAATCTATAGGTGGGTTCATCCAGTAGTTCTAGGCATTCTTCCAACGGATGCACGATATGAAGTTTGGGGTTCTACATTGAGTGAAGTGGTTTTATGGACTTGTTCTGATCGGGAGTGGCATCTTAAAGGGTCCTTGGCTATGCTGATCCGGGGATGACAAAACCCTTTTGTAACACGTTCCATGAGCTTTCAGCACGAAGATGTCGAACGAAGCTTCTATCATGTATTTGTTCTATCTGTTCCTTGTTCCTTTTTATTTTCATTTTGTTCTCCAAGTGGCTTCTCGTCAAGCTGATGTACCTACGGAATTCATTCGTTCATTCTCCGTTCGAATGATATTGTGAAGATGATGTTCCAACATATCTACCCTTTGTTTTGATTTGATTCTGGTATTCGAGTTGCTTCGATGTCAAATGTTGATTCCATACCTTTTACTAATCATTGTTCTCATATTTCTATGGGAGTGCTAGTCCTTCTTAACCATCGAGTTCTTCATGTTAATCCTTTTCAATCGGTGTGCCTTCTCTTCAAGTTATTCCTTACGGACGTCGTTGAGAAATCTGACGATTTGTGTGTTTCATTCATCCCAAGTTGTCTTTGTTTTTCCCCACCCTCCCACCCTTCTTCTTCTTCTTGGAGCGGGGATTCTCGAATTAAATATCCATTTTATTCATGTGATATTTCTTCATTCATTTCCTTCAACGTTCTTATCCGGTGTTTTATCGTCAAGATGCTCAAGAGCTTCAAGTTCATCATTCTTTTGTTCTCTAATTCTGCCGGTAGATATAATTCAAGATTTCGGTGTTGATCTTATCATTTTCCTCATTTCACAATGCTTTCTTATTCCGGTGCACCAATTAATCATTCTCCTCTTGTTATTCATATCCGGAGTGTTGAAGATATCTCTGAAGATTCATAATTCCATTCTTAATCCGTTCAAGCAATTTTTGAGCATTGCTATCCCATTCAAGCCATTTAATTCAACCGGTGCAATATATCTTAAGCAATCTTTTCCAACGGTGATTTCTTTGAGTGGGCCCTAACCCACTGGTCTTTTCCCAGGATCTTACCTGACTCTTCTTTCCGGAGAATTCTTTTCAAAGTGTGACGTAAGAATGATTTCCATCAGTCACAGCCCTTCTCCAGGACCGCTTTCAATTCTTTTTCATCATTGGTTCAACCTTTTAATTCTTCATTCCGGAGTGCTCAACAATTCTTCATGGCATTTCTCGTCTTCATTCTCAACATTTGGAGACCGGAGAAGTGTTTCTCTTAAATCTTGGCCGTCTTCTTGAAGAGTTGTGGTTCTACCTTCATGCCATCCTCATTATTGTTTCGATCACGAGGAATTCTTTTATACCCATCCGAAGCATTTCATGAATTCTTTTCTTGTGATCCTCCGAAGGCCATCATTTCAGAAGATTTCTTCGTTCTCTGTTTTCAACTTCGTCCTCCAAATATTCTTCATTGATGTCTCTTCGTTCGTCTCCCTATTTTTACGGTGGTTCTTTCAAGTTTACTCTTTCGTTATTATCATATCAATTCATTTGTTCTTTTCATAATCCTACCGGTGGTTCTTTGAAGATTTATCCAAGCTTGTTCTAGATCTCTCTTTAATTCTTTCCAACGAGAATAAGTAGTGTGCCAAATCCTTTGGTTGTCATCAATTTAAAGTGGTGAAGGAGATGCATGACATAATTCTTATTCTTATTCCTTCAAGGTGATTTAATTCTTTTGTCTGGAGCTTGTTCATCATATCATATTCTTGGTCCTAAGTTGTTCATCTTGTTTTCGGAGCTCCAAGTTATTTCAATTACATCATTTCAAAGCTCATCTAATTCATCGCAGGCCTTGAATCTTATTCTTTCAGCTTTCACTTCTCATGCTTTCATTACCGGAGTTCTCATGGTGGTTCATCATGTTTTAATTCATCCTCGTAGTCTTCATCAAGATTCTTGTTGGAGCTCAAGCATTCTTCATCATGCTTCCAATTGCAATTCTTTCTACCTTATCTTTTCAGATGGTGTTATGTCATTCTTGACAATTCCTTCATGTTTCATGATTCACGAGTTATCAAGAATGAGATATTTAAACCCATCATTTTTCCTTGTTCAGGAGATCTTGTCAACCCTTTAATTATTTGTTGGAGTTATCTTGGGTTATATTTCACCTAAAAGCTTTCCCTAAGGATTGTTGCTAATTATGGTGTTTATAAATGACCCAAGTTCTTCATTTATCATTCCGGTGAAATAAGTTTATCGTCTCCTTGTTGATCTCAATCTAATCAATTGTTTAAGTTAGTGGCTGGTTGTCACCTCTTAATTTTCAGATGTTTTCCATAAGCCCACAACGAGCTTATTCTTTTCGTTGTTGTATTCCAACAACTCTGTTCAGCCCATCTTCGTAAAGATGCTCTTTCAAATTCTTTTTGAGAGAAGTTGTCTTTTTCTTCTCTATTCATTTCTTTCATTGATTTATATTTTATTCTGTCATTCCGGAGGCTTTGTGATGATCTCTCTTTGACCATCATCTCGTTTTATCAAGATCATGTTCTTTCCCTTGCTTATCATTAACCAGAGTGTTGTATTCTTCATTCAAGTTCCGTCATCTTATCTAGTTTGCCTCTCTTTTCAACCGGAGTGTTGTCCGAATCTTTCTTAACCTTGTGCCATTCTTTCAATGGTTTCAGAGGCAATATGCTGTTGTTTTCATCATGTATCATCCCATCTTCTCAAGTTCATGTTCAATTCCTTCCATTTTCAGACGGAGTGCTGTCCAAATTATTTCGTTCTTATTCCTTCTCAATCTTGGGTAACCGGAGTGGTTTTGGAATTCTTTTGTCATCCGTGAGCTCTTGTTTCATGTCTTTCAACCTACAAGGTTGTCGATGTTTCTTGTTCCTCTTTTTCTAACGGAGTGTTTTCATCTTCGTTCATCTCCGTTGTATTCTTCTTTCAATTTGTTCAACCTCTCAAGGTTCCTGGTTTCACTCGTCTGTCTAAGAAGCAACTTTGTTTTACCTCTTCATCTTCCGTTTTATTTTACCCGGTGCTATCTCTAGGATCTCGGGTCGAGATCCTTTGTTAGTGTGGGAGAGTTGTGACGCCTGAAGACCGACGTCCCAGAAGATTCCAGAAGATTCCCGAAGATTCCAGATGTTCCGGGTTGCCCGTGTGTTTCTTTGTGCTTGTGTTATTTATTTTTGCATTGCATCATGTCATCATGCCATCATGTCATATTTATTTTGCATCTCAACCTAAATAAATCGTGTGGACCTTCGGTCCATTTAAATCGAGGGAAGGTGACTTCTCTTTATAACATATAAAAGCCTCTCAATATTATTAGGGAGCTATATAATAATATTCCATTTGTGTGGAATTAACCATAACACACTTGCATATATTCTCCATGCATTTTTCCACTTCTCGTGTCACCATCCAAAAACCTTGTCTATTTTTCTTTTCCCTCTTATCGAGGTTCCTCCAAAAACCTCAACACTTTTGGACACTTTAAGTCATGCCCTAATTCAAATCATTTGAATTTAATTCAAATGAGTTCGATTTCATCTCTTGCATTCTTGCCTCTTCTTATTTTTTCGTGGACCATGTACCTTTTTACGAGTCCGGGAAAATTATCCCCATGCACAAATTCCTCCCTTACCTTCTTTTTCTTTTCTTTCTCTTTTTCTATTTTGTTTTAAAGGGAAAATGTAGAAGAGAAGAGCAGCTGGCCTCTAGGCCATCTCAGCTTTCCAACCGCAGGCCCATTGGCCCATCTCCTCACCGGCCCAGTCCTTTCCCTAACCCTAGCGCAGCCTCTCTTCTCCCACCGAGCGCCGCCAGTTTCCTTCGCAGCCCCGATTCCCCAGGTCCCCTCGAACCCCAGCTCTCTTCTTTCCCTCTTCTCGTCCCGCCTCGCTTCTCAGGCTTCGAGCCCGAGCGCCCCGAGCAAATCCTCCCGTCGCTCCTGCCGATCCCGATCCCAGCCTCCATCCGTCCTCGCTCCTTCCCGCGCCAGTCCCGCGCGCCTGAGGCGCTTGCCTCGCGAGCCGGCCCGGACCACACCTGCAGCGCCATGGCGCCCTGCAAGATGGCCGAAGCCCGGCGCCCGCGGCCCCTCTCCTCTGCGCCTGCGACGTCCGCCGGCCTTCCCCGGCTTCCCTCTGAGTCGCGCCCCTGCGGCCCTCCAGCCGTCGCCAGGCGCGTCGTCCGCCTCGACCGCGCTAGGAGCCAGCCCCGTTCGCCAAGGCCGCGGACCTCCTCTGCCTCGTCTCCCTTCGCGCGGGCGCGCCCCGACCTCCTCCTCGCGTTCTCGCAGCGCACCGCAGCGGCCGGATCCCGCAGCGCCCGGGTCGCCTGTCCTGCTGTCTCCATCCTCCAGAGGCCATGGCCTCTCCTCCAGGGCGCCGTCCCCTGCTGCCTCCTCTGCTGCCTCAATCCGAGACCGTGCTGCCGCTGTTGTTTTTGTGTGTTGCTTGTGCTGTGGAGCTTGACAGGGAACCCGTGTACGCCTATACGACCAAGTACCACGACGACCGAACGGCTACGATGACAAGTACATCTACGAGCGGGAACGCCTACACGACGACACTACACGACGCGTCAAGTACCCCTTCGGATGCGTCAAGTTCGACTACACATGGAACCCGTGTACCCCTTCGAGTCGCCGTCGACCTTCAAGTTCGACTACACGTGACGACTTCATGAACAAGTACCTCTACGTATGCACCCGAACATCTACGGAAACGAGTACCACTACGCTCGAAGACCACGTGTACCACTACCATCGACATGTACATCTACGAGAACGTCTACTTCCACTACCGTCGCCCGGAACGAGAAATTCGCCAAGTACCTCGACGAACGTGAACGGCTACGGAACGAGTACCCCTACCGATGACCGTGAACGACTACTTCCTCTACTTCCACTACGTCCCTCGCCGACTCGAATCGCTCCGAAAGAGTGTTTCGAAGGTATAACCCCGAGACGATGCCCGTGGATGAATGCATGTGTCGTATGAATGTTTGCTCCAATGTGTGCACCGTGCTCGTTTCGTCCGTTGTCATGTTCCTCGGTTGCCTCGTCACCGACTCGTGGGAACCCGGTGACGGGATCAACCCACTTTCATCTCGTTTGACTCGCTCACGCCATCTTTCCTTTTGCACCGGTCTCTCCCGAGTTACCGGAACCGATATGTTGCGTTGCATCATTTTCGGATCGTTGCCGTGGCACCCTTTTCTTCCACCACGGTGACAAATGCTTCATACCTTCTTCATGTCAACCTTTTAATAACTTGCATAAACTTGATCATGTCATCCGCATCATGTTAACAACCTTTGAATGTTTAATTGTTGTTTGCTTATAATTACTAAACATGCTCATGGGGATTTTCCGGAATTTGTTGTTGTTATTTCCGGCCTCATTTAAAATGTCTAAATAGTGTAGTTTCTTTATGCTTCACCTCTTGTCATGTTAACTAACATTTAATCTTGTCTGGTAAATAACAAGAGTCAATTAAATAATTATAATGTGGTGTTTCGTCAATATGCAACTCGTTGCATATTGAGCTCCACTTAACTTGTAGTTTTGTTTGTGTTCTTTGCCATGCTATGCATAATTAAACCGGACATGCATCATATTTGGATGTGCATCGTATGCCATGTTTATGTTTGTGTGTTTACCGTGTTGTTTCTTTCTTTCCGGTTGCTTCTCTTGTTAGCTTCGGTTTCGTTCCGGAGTTGTGAGGTTTCTCTCGTCTGTTGCTCCGTCTACTTCATGGATCCGTTCTTCTCCCTTGTGGAATCCCAGGCAAGATGATCATACCCTTGGATACCTTTACTACCATTGCCATGCTTAGTTGTCTCGATGCTATCGTTACATGTCGCGATACCCATCTTTATGTCAGCCTCTCCTGTTGCCATGAAACCTCTAACCTTGAAATCTTCCTAGCAAAAACCACTGTTTGGCTATGTTACCCGCTTGCTCAGCCCCTCTTATAGCGTTGTTAGTTGCAGGTGAAGATGAAGATCGTTCCAGGTGGGAACTTGTTGTTGGATATATCACAATATCTATAATTATTATTAACACACCTATATACTGGGCATGGGTGGATGGCTTGGCCTTTTGCTCGGTGTTTTGTTCCACTCATGCCACCTTAGGCGCCGATAAACCGGCATTATGTTCCTTGATTTTTGCGTTCCTTACATGATGGGTGAAATGGGGACCCCTTGACAGTTCGACTTTGAAT
This sequence comes from Secale cereale, assembly GCA_902687465.1. Lineage (NCBI taxonomy): Eukaryota > Viridiplantae > Streptophyta > Magnoliopsida > Poales > Poaceae > Secale > Secale cereale. The sequence goes on along the minus strand of LR738715.1, from coordinate 600,805,870 downwards.
AAAACTCCTCCAGCAAGGCCCAACATTGGTTTTAATTTGCTCATAATAACAACTTAATTAATTAATTAAATTGCATATGGAGTTAGCGCTACCCGAGGATTCTTAATTCTACATAGCAGGGGGGGCCAGTGCTGATGGTGTTGGTCCCAAACGAGCGGACTGCGGGGCCGCCTTGGGGAAACCCGAGGTATCTAGTATAACCTGTAGGACGTCTCATCCGGACGTGGCCTGAGACGAGATACGAGCGGCTACTATCAGGGTGTCGGCACGCCGGGAGGTCTTGCTGGACTTGTTTTACCATTGTCGAAATGACTTGTGCTACCGGGATGCCGAGCCTGATCGGATTTTTCCCTAAGATAAGGAGTGATGATATTATATTTATCACTTCAGCTAATCGTGAGAGCTTGTGATGGGCTAAGTTGGAACACCCCTGCCGGGTTATGATCTTTCGAAAGCCGTGCCCGCGGTTATGTGGCAGATTGGAATTTGTTAATGTCCGGTTGTAGAAAACTTGACAGAGGATCCGAAGTAAAACACACAACTGTGTGAGTAACCGTGACTGTCTCTTTTCACTTTGAGAAGAGAACACGGTGGGGTTATGTTTGACTCGTATGTAGTTAGGATCTTTAGCGATCACTATTTTTGCGACCGTTTGCGTAGCTTCTCATCTTATTCTGGTACTCGTAAGTTAGCCACCATATTATGCTTAGCCGCTGCTGCAACCTCACCACTTTACCTCTTCCTACCCATAAAGCTTTGCTAGTCTTGTTACCCATGGTTATGGGATTGCCGAGTCCTCGTGGCTCACAGATACTACAACACCAGATGCAGGTTCAGCCGAGAAAGATGCAGGAGTTGGTTCAAGTTCTTCGCTGGGAGCTCGATGAAGAGAGTGGCCGTTTGCTTGTGACGTTTCGACGATCAGTAGTGGTTTCTACTAGGATCCGATCCTGACCTGTGGCTTTATGTTGTTTTGGTATCTTTCTTTTGATCTTCGCCCGTAGTCAGGTTGTGATGTTTCGAATGATGTCTTGCATGTAATGTATTGTGTGAAGTGGCGAGTGTAAGCCAACTATCTCCTTTTGCAATTTAATCCCTCTTTTACATGAGTTGTGCAAAGATACCAAACTTGAGATCATTCTAGGATGGGCTTATACCTTTAAGTCGTGCCTCGACACGTAGGAGGTATAGTCCCATCCTAGGCATTATAAGTTGGTATTCAGAGCCTTCTCCGACCTAGAAGCCCCCACTGATTGATCGAATCGTTAACGGTTGAGTCTAGGCACACACTTGAAAATGTTTTGAGTCCTATATTTATATCGGAGAGTAGGATTTATGTTTGCTCCTCATCTCTTTTCATTCTGGTGAGGACTCTTGACGATTACTCTTGCCTCTTCTACTTTCAAAATTGCACCAATTTTTTTTAGGATCTCGCGAGTATTGTTTGGATTGTTCCGATGTCTTTGTGACGAGAACATTGTTCTCGATGCCTCCTGTCATTAGGGGTTGTGGCAGTGTCCCGGGGAGTTGAGCTCCGAGGTGTTGTCGTCACAAATCCATCGCGGCAGTACTAGAATACTTAAGACGGCCGACATCGAAAACTCTCCTATGCGGTTAGTGGCAAGATAACCCCGACATCACCCAATACTGGGGAGGTAGTTCGGGAGTATTGCCATAGCTTGTATAGTAGATGCTTTTCGAAGGTCCGAGGTACACAGTTTCCGAGAAAGACTGGTTATGTGTTGAAGGATGGATACACCTGGATGTAGGTTTAGAGTTGATTGCGCGGTGCTTCCCGTGTATCCCCAACACCTGATTGCATAACTGGAAACTTTCGGAAATCTATAGGTGGGTTCATCCAGTAGTTCTAGGCATTCTTCCAACGGATGCACGATATGAAGTTTGGGGTTCTACATTGAGTGAAGTGGTTATTAGGCAAACATGTCCTTTGGTCAAAGAACAACTAATAGCTTTTACTTTTGCTCTTTCTCTTTATGTTTTGATGGGATTAATTGAAGCTTTCGAAAGAACATGTTATTAGGCAAGAAGTGAAAGTGTTAACACAAAGGAAGATGTTTGCCTTAGCTGGGCTTGACAAACAACTTACTTATCAAATGATAATGTCAACAAGGATATGATATGACAAATCTTAATGCAACTTTATATGAATGAATCCTCGTCAACATCAAATGTCTGCTCTCTTTAAGAATAGAAGGAAGTAGGAATAACTGACTCAACCCAAAACTAAGAGATAGGCCCCGCTCTAGGGAAGTAGGGAAAACTCATGTGCTATCCTTAAATCAAACAGAATGAAAACAAGTTTTGAGAGGTGCATGATTTGTCAACGAATGCTAATAGATAACTCAATTACTTCTCGAGCTGGACAAGTTTCGAGGAACGGCTCCCGTACGGGGACGATCACATCCCCTAAATCTCCTTTGTTTATCGCTGCCAAAGTTTTCTGATTTCTCATGAACAAAGCGTGAAGGAGGGTTTGTTTGTTGTATTATCTTTTATGAGCCAGGCGCACTCATGCCAGTTCCTTCTCATATTAGGGGTTTGCAGATTAGACATGCAATCCCGGGGTAAAACTTGTCCAACTTAAAAAGATCATGAATTAACTATTACTTCCTCATGAGCTAAAACAGGGGCACAAAATAGAGGATTTTGAACATTTAAGGATAGCACACAAATTCTATACTTTAGGAGGTGGTAGTGGAATACCACGAATAGGAAGGTATGGTGGACTCATATGGAAGATATTGGTTTAAGGGTATGTATGCACAAGCAGAATTCCGCTTAGTACAGAGTTTAGGCCAGCAAAGGCTTTGAGAGAACAGACAATTGATGATGACTAAGATGCAAAGCAATATAAAGCATAAACATTAAAATAAGCATAACACATCAAGTTGTCTTCCTTGTCAGCATAACACTTCAAGCATAATAACATAAAGGTTTTGGCTATGTCGATACTTTAAGAAAATCATGCTTGTTGTTATGACCAAAGCTATGTTTGCCAAGATTAAATAAAGTTTTCAAAGCCATACCTGATATAAGGTCAACACTCCCCATAAGAATCATCATATAAGGTCGATTGTGTGAAGAGAATACCGAGTGCAGCAAAGGAACCAATAGACTTCTCATTAATATTCCATCATAGACGACTCCACACTCACGGATACAATCTCTCCACCGAAGGAGTGATAGACCTCAGTGCGCACACCTATTTCATATAATAACCTCCCTAGACATGATACGACTCTACTTGACTCTAAAAGACAAAAGATAAAGATAAAGATACCGGGCACTCCCCCAAGCTTGGAACAAGCCAAGGGAATGCCATTACCCAAGGAGATTTCACTCCTCATTCTTGTTGACGTTGATCACGCAGTCCTCGGCGAAGCGCTTCCATGGAAGGGGTTCTCCAGTCTCATATGAGAAGTTTGTCTCCTGAATCCTGCATGCAGCACCCATACCCATGCGCATAAACCTTAGTTCATACTCACAGTTCTGGTGATATAGATCATAAATTTGCCCTTAGAGCTCTTCAATTATTTCTTCAGATGCGGTGATGCTTTTCCACATCTCCTTCATCTCCTTCAGGAAGTAGGTCTTCAGCTCGTTGATGATGTCAAAGTTAGCTTCAACACCACGCTCGATCATCTTCTTGTACTTGAAGACTTCTTGCTCCACTTCTTCTAGCCTGGCCTGGATGCTCCCCTCCTTGATAGGTCCCTTCAGATCTTCTTGATGGAGGACACCGTCCTCCATCCGAACAACCTGAGGGTGCTTCTTCACCTCAGCGAGGTAAGGGTTGATGACGTTGACGACGAACTTGTCCTTGGGGGAACTTGGAGAAGCCATGGCACCTAGGTCCAGCTGAAAGATTCCCTGGCAGAAACAGATCGAAAAGAAAACACACGAAATCGTGAGATACGTTGCCGGAACAATCCGGACAAATATATAGCAAAAATTTATGCACAGAAAGGAAAGTAACAGGCTAAAGCGGGGTCGGAGACGGACTCCTGGGTGCCCAGGCGGCCTCCCGGCGCGGCCAGGAGGTAGGGCGCGCCAGGGGGGCGCCTAGGCCCCCTGGAGCTTGTCTCTGGCTCCACTTTGGCTTATAATTTTACTAATTTTGCAAAAACTCATATCGAACTTTTATGGCGGTTCGCGATGTTTCCTTACCGTAATACATACCTTTTCTTATTCTGCTTCTGCTGGTGTCTGAAACAGGGCTGCAACATGTTCTTCGTGAGTTGTTGTGTATATCATATTCACATCAACATTGACAGGGTCTCCTGCTATGTAATGCTTAAGTCTTTGCCCATTCACAACTTGAGGTTTGGTGCCTTCAAAATCGTTAATCTTAATTGCACCAGACTGATAGACTTCTTCAATATGAAATGGCCCTTCCCACCTGGAAATTAGTTTGCCTGGAGAAAACCTGAAACGGGATCTAAACAACAAAACTTTATCACCAACATTAAATTCACGTTTCAGAATCCTCCTATCATGCCACTTCTTTACCTTTTCCTTGAACATTTTAGCGCTCTCGTAAGCTTCACTTCTCCACTCATCTAGAGAAGTCAAGTTCATGAGACGCTTCTCACCAGCTAACTTTGGGTCAGCATTAAGCTCTCTAACAGCCCAAAAAGCTTTGTGCTCTAACTCTAATGGCAAATGGCAAGCCTTGCCATACACCATCTTATAGGGGGACATGCCCATGGGGTTTTTGTAAGCAGTTCTATACGCCCACAAAGCATCTCCTAACTTATTTGACCAGTCCTTTCTATTTCTGTTTACTGTCTTCTGCAAGATCAACTTAATCTCTCTATTAGTGAGCTCAACTTGCCCACTAGTTTGAGGATGGTACGGTGAAGCAATTCTATGATTGACATCGTACTTGGCTAAAGCTTTTCTAAAAGCTCCATGCGTGAAGTGTGATCCTCCATCAGTCATGAGATACCTAGGTACACCAAACCTAGGAAAAATCACATCTTTGAGCATTTTCAAAGATGTCTTGTGATCAGCACTTTCAGTGGGGATTTGTGACGCCCGAGACCGACGTCCCAGAAGCTTCCAGAAGATTCCGGATGTTCAGGGTTGCCCGTGTGGTTCTTTGTGCTTGTGTTATTTATTTTTGCATTGCATCATGTCATCATGCCATCATGTCATTTATTTTTGCATCTCAACCTAAATAAATCGTGTGGACCTTCGGTCCATTTAAATCGAGGGAAGGTGACTTCTCTTTATAACATATAAAAGCCTCTCAATATTATTAGGGAGCTATATAATAATATTCCATTTGTGTGGAATTAACCATAACACACTTGCATATATTCTCCATGCATTTTTCCACTTCTCGTGTCACCATCCAAAAACCTTGTCTATTTTTCTTTTCCCTCTTATCGAGGTTCCTCCAAAAACCTCAACACTTTTGGACACTTTAAGTCATGCCCTAATTCAAATCATTTGAATTTAATTCAAATGAGTTCGATTTCATCTCTTGCATTCTTGCCTCTTCTTATTTTTTCGTGGACCGTGTACCTTTTTACGAGTCCGGGAAAATTATCCCCATGCACAAATTCCTCCCTTACCTTCTCTTTCTTTTCTTTCTCTTTTTCTATTTTGTTTTAAAGGGAAAATGTAGAAGAGAAGAGCAGCTGGCCTCTAGGCCATCTCAGCTTTCCAACCGCAGGCCCATTGGCCCATCTCCTCACCGGCCCAGTCCTTTCCCTAACCCTAGCGCAGCCTCTCTTCTCCCACCGAGTGCCGCCAGTTTCCTTCGCAGCCCCGATTCCCCAGGTCCCCTCGAGCCCCAGCGCTCTTCTTTCCCTCTTCTCGTCCCGCCTCGCTTCTCAGGACTCGAGCCCGAGCGCCCCGAGCAAATCCTCCCGTCGCTCCTGCCGATCCCGATCCCAGCCTCCATCCGTCCTCGCTCCTTCCCGCGCATGTCCCGCGCGCCTGAGGCGTTCGCCCCGCGAGCCGGCCCGGACCACACCTGCAGCGCCATGGCGCCCCGCAAGATGGCCGAAGCCCGGCGCCCGCGGCCCCTCTCCTCTGCGCCTGCGACGTCCGCCGGCCTTCCCCGGCCTCCCTCTGAGTCGCGCCCCTGCGGCCCTCCAGCCGTCGCCAGGCGCGTCGTCCGCTTCGACCGCGCCAGGAGCCAGCCCCGTTCGCCAAGGCCGCGGACCTCCTCTGCCTCGTCTCCCTTCGCGCGGGCGCGCCCCGACCTCCTCCTCGCGTTCCCGCAGCGCACCGCAGCGGCCGGATCCCGCAGCGCCCGGGTCGCCCGTCCTGCTGTCTCCATCCTCCAGAGGCCATGGCCTCTCCTCCAGGGCGCCGTCCCCTGCTGCCTCCTCTGCTGCCTCAAGCCGAGACCGTGCTGCCGCTGTTGTTTTTGTGTGTTGCTTGTGCTGTGGAGCTTGACTTGGAACCCGTGTACGCCTATACGACCAAGTACCACGACGACCGAACGGCTACAATGACAAGTACATCTACGAGCGGGAACGCCTACACGACGACACTACATGACGCGTCAAGTACCCCTTCGGATGCGTCAAGTTCGACTACACATGGAACCCGTGTACCCCTTCGAGTCGCCGACCACCTTCAAGTTCGACTACACGTGACGACTTCATGAACAAGTACCTCTACGTATGCACCCGAACATCTACGGAAACGAGTACCACTACGCTCGAAGACCACGTGTACCACTACCGTCGACATGTACATCTACGAGAACGTCTACTTCCACTACCGTCGCCCGGAACGAGAAATTCGCCAAGTACCTCGATGAACGTGAATGGCTACGGAACGAGTACCCCTACCGATGACCGTGAACGACTACTTCCTCTACTTCCACTACGTCCCTCGCCGACTCGAACCGCTCCGAAACGAGTGTTTCGAAGGTATAACCCCGAGACGATGCCCGTGGATGAATGCATGTGTCGTATGAATGTTTGCTCCACTTGTGTGTACCGTGCTCGTTTCGTCCATTGTCACGTTCCTCGGTTGCCTCGTTACCGACTCGTGGGAACCCGGTGACGGGATCAACCCACTTTCATCTCGTTTGACTCGCTCACGCCATCTTTCCTTTTGCACCGGTCTCTCCCGAGTTACCGGAACCGATATGTTGCGTTGCATCATTTTCGGATCGTTGCCGTGGCACCCTTTTCTTCCACCACGGTGACAAATGCTTCATACCTTCTTCATGTCAACCTTTTAATAACTTGCATAAACTTGATCATGTCATCCGCATCATGTTAACAACCTTTGAATGTTTAATTGTTGTTTGCTTATAATTACTAAACATGCTCATGGGGATTTTCCGGAATTTGTTGTTGTTATTTCCGGCCTCATTTAAAATGTCTAAATAGTGTAGTTTCTTTATGCTTCACCTCTTGCCATGTTAACTAACATTTAATCTTGTCTGGTAAATAACGAGAGTCAATTAAATAATTATAATGTGGTGTTTCGTCAATATGCAACTCGTTGCATATTGAGCTCCACTTAACTTGTAGTTTTGTTTGTGCTCTTTGCCATGCCATGCATAATTAAACCGGACATGCATCATATTTGGATGTGCATCGTATGCCATGTTTATGTTTGTGTGTTCACCGTGTTGTTTCTTTCTTTCCGGTTGCTTCTCTTGTTAGCTTCGGTTTCGTTCCGGAGTTGTGAGGTTTCTCTCGTCTGTTGCTCCGTCTACTTCATGGATCCGTTCTTCTCCCTTGTGGAATCCCTGGCAAGATGATCATACCCTTGGATACCTTTACTACCATTGCCATGCTTAGTTGTCTCGATGCTATCGTTACATGTCGCGATACCCATCTTTATGTCAGCCTCTCATGTTGCCATGAAAACTCTAACCTTGAAACCTTCCTAGCAAAAACCACTGTTTGGCTATGTTACCCGCTTGCTCAGCCCCTCTTATAGCGTTGTTAGTTGCAGGTGAAGATGAAGATCGTTCCAGGTGGGAACTTGTTGTTGGATATATCACAATATCTATAATTATTATTAACACACCTATATACTTGGCATGGGTGGAAGGCTTGGCCTTTTGCTCGGTGTTTTGTTCCACTCATGCCACCTTAGGCGCCGATAAACCGGCATTATGTTCCTTGATTTTTGCGTTCCTTACACGATGGGTGAAATGGGGACCCCTTGACAGTTCGACTTTGAATAAAACTCCTCCAGCAAGGCCCAACATTGGTTTTAATTTGCTCATAATAACAACTTAATTAATTAATTAAATTGCATAGGGAGTTAGCGCTACCCGAGGATTCTTAATTCTACATAGCAGGGGGGGCCAGTGCTGATGGTGTTGGTCCCAAACGAGCGGACTGCGGGGCCGCCTTGGGGAAACCCGAGGTATCTGGTATAACCTGTAGGACGTCTCATCCGGACGTGGCCTGAGACGAGATACGCGCGGCTACTATCAGGGTGTCGGCACGCTGGGAGGTCTTGCTGGACTTGTTTTACCATTGTCGAACTGACTTGTGCTACCGGGATGCCGAGCCTGATCGGATTTTTCCCTAAGATAAGGAGTGATGATATTATATTTATCCCTTCAGCTAATCGTGAGAGCTTGTGATGGGCTAAGTTGGAACACCCCTGCAGGGTTATGATCTTTCGAAAGTCGTGCCCGCGGTTATGTGGCAGATTGGAATTTGTTAATGTCCGGTTGTAGAAAACTTGACAGAGGATCCGAAGTAAAACACACAACTGTGTGAGTAACCGTGACTGTCTCTTTTCACTTTGAGAAGAGAACACGGTGGGGTTATGTTTGACTCGTATGTAGTTAGGATCTTTAGCGATCACTACTTTTGTGACCGTTTGCGTAGCTTCTCATCTTATTCTGGTACTCGTAAGTTAGCCACCATATTATGCTTAGCCGCTGCTGCAACCTCACCACTTTACCTCTTCCTACCCATAAAGCTTTGCTAGTCTTGTTACCCATGGTTATGGGATTGCTGAGTCCTCGTGGCTCACATATACTACAATACCAGATGCAGGTTCAGCCGAGAAAGATGCAGGAGTTGGTTCAAGTTCTTCGCTGGGAGCTCGATGAAGAGAGTGGCCGTTTGCTTGTGACGTTTCGACGATCAGTAGTGGTTTCTACTAGGATCCGATCCTGACCTGTGGCTTTATGTTGTTTTGGTATCTTTCTTTTGATCTTCGCCCGTAGTCGGGTTGTGATGTTTCGAATGATGTCTTGCTTATGTAATGTATTGTGTGAAGTGGCGAGTGTAAGCCAACTATCTCCTTTTGCAATTTAATCCCTCTTTTACATGAGTTGTGCAAAGATACCAAACTTGAGATCATTCTAGGATGGGCTTATACCTTTAAGTCGTGCCTCGACACGTAGGAGGTATAGTCCCATCCTGGGCATTATACCACAGTATCAATATCAAAGAATGTAGCAAAGCCCATGAGTGCAAGTTGGCGAACAGAAAGTAAATTGTATGCAAGGGACTCAACAAGCATGACTTTCTCGATCGTGAGATCATGAGAGACAACAACCTTGCCAAGTCCCAATGCCTTAGAAGATGAAGCATCACCCCATTCAACGTTGGTGGCCATAGATGAGCTGAGATGCACGTCCACCACCAAGTCTTTGCTTCCGGTCATATGATTTGTAGCTCCGCTATCGAGCAACCATGATCCCCCACCGGAAGCAAACTCCTACAATAGATCAATGCTTGGATTTAGGTACCCATTTGGTAATGGGTCCTTTGAGGTTAGTAACAAGGGTCTTAGGAACCCAAATGGACCATTCAATGTACTCGTAAGAAGAACCAACAAATTTAGCAAACACATGGCCATCACTGGCACGGCATAAAACATATGAAGGATTAAAATCGCCGGCCATGTTTGATGGTATGGTGGAGTTTTTCTTGACACCACCAATTTTCTTCTTGGTCGACGTGCCCTCTCCTTCTTTCACAAAGGATTGTCGGAGAGGGGGTGGTTGCTTGGTCTTGTCATTCTTCTTCTTCTTGGGCTTAGGAACAAACCCAATTCCTTCCTTTGCCAAAACTTCTTTTTTATTGCTCAAAAGGGCGTTGAGGTTCTTCTCACCTTGTATGCAAGTCACAAGGCCTTTCTCAAGTTGCTTCTTCAATTCTGCATTCTCTTCAACAAGATGCACATGCTCGCAACATGGGTTAGTAGCATTTGCATTATCAATTAAAACCATGCGAGGAAAGATAGCCTTTTCCTTGGTTAGCGAAACTTGGAGTTGATCATGAGACTCCTTGAGAGTAGCATGCATTCCTTTCAAGGCCTTGTGAGCCTTGTCAAGTATGTCAAACTCCTCTTTGAGTTTAGCATGGTCAACCTCAAGTTTTGCCTTCTCGGAGTTAAGGACACGAGAGACAACTAAAGCATGATCAAGATCTTTGTTTAATTTAGCATGATCATCGTTGTGTGACTCCTCAAGAGTGAAACGAAGACCACGCTCTTCCTCTAGGGCGTTAGAGAGATCCGATATCTCATCGGCATAGTCTCGACTATGTCCTTCCATTTTAGTAATGGTTTCCTCGTGAGCCTCGATCATGTCATTGGCCTCACCGAGTTGTTCCAAGAGAGCAACAAAATGCTTCTTGGGTTTGCCCTTGAGATTCTTTATGAACAAATCAAATTCATTTTCTCCCTCCTTAATACCCTCACCCTCATCAATACAATTAGTCAATGAAGGATTAGAAGGGATAGTAGTATTGATGTTTGGGGTTACCTTGTTGGTGGCCTTGGCCATGAGACACTTGGCGGTGATGTTCTCGTTTGGTGAGTTGAAGAGAGATGAGTGCGGAGTGGTAGCAATTGCAATTGTGGCCATAGTGGTCACCTCATCGTCTTCATCATTATCATCTTCCTCCACATATTCTTCTTGAGCCACCAACACTTTCGGAGGAGTCTTCTTGATGAAGTTGTTCTTGTTGGGATAGGACTTTGACTTGTCCTTCCGAATAAGCTTGCCTCCAAAGTCTTCTCTCTTCTCATATGGGCAATCCTCAACGAAGTGACTTACATTTCCATAGCTGAAGCATGTCCTTACTCGTTGCTTCCCTTTGTTCCCACTAGAGTTGTTCCTGTTAAAGTTGGATCTTGTGTTCTTCTTGCCCCAGAATTGCCTTGAAGCAAGAGCCATGTGCTCATGATAGGCATATTTGGTGTCCTCGGGGCAACACTCATCATCATCTTCCACTTCCTCCTCTTCCACACAAGCCTTGACCTTCAAAGCAAGATTAGGCTTCTTGGATCGTTGAGCTCTTAAGACCGCATTGTCGGCGGTCACGTCCAGGATCCTCATGGCAACAAATTCATCCAACACTTCATTTGAGGATAAAGTGTGGAAGTCCGGTCTCTGACGAATGACAGAGGACATGGCCTTATGATAGGGCATCATGGCCTTGAGGAACTTGCGCTTGATCCAATTGTCATCCGTATCCTTACTGCCATGATCTCGAAGAGACACTGCAAGAATAGTTAGTCTTCGATAAAGTTCACGAGGATCTTCATCTTCGATCATAGCAAACTCATCAGCTTCATCTTGCACCACTTCATAGTTGGAGCGTTGAATACTGGTGCTTCCCTTGTACATTGTGCCAACATGCTCCCAAGCTTCCTTGGCCACAGTGAAGGGTCGAAGGTGAGCAATGTCTTCAGGAGGGATGGAATCTTGAAGAATGCAAAGAGTAGACTCGTTGAACTGATGATCTGCAGTTTCTCTTGGAGTCATGTCGTCGGGATCATACGGATAAAAACCTTGCTCAATGATTCTCCAAAGGTTAGTGGAACAATGATTAATATGACGTTTGAAACGAGATACCCAAGTAGCAAAATCAGTATTTTTGATAAACTTGGGAGGGGGCCCAACAGAATTTAAATGCGGTGTGGGAACGGGTCCTCCATAGTGAGTAGGAGGAGCGGATTGGGCAAATTTCCCACTCCCATTCTTGGTGACCGGGGCTTGCTCACTACTAGCTTCTCCCTTGTCGGGATTAGCCTCCGACACGTTGGTAGTGGGACGACCCACTTCCAACGGTGTGGTGGATAATTTAAGCCCCTTAAGCAAATCTTTAAACATGCCTTTGACCTCGCTCGCTAGTGATTCTTTCAATGTGGTCAAGGCCACATTGAACTCCTCACGAGAGACCGAGGCTCCCCCATCTGACGTAGGCAGGGACGGAGTTCCACCGGAATGGTCCTCCGTCTCGACTACGTTGTCAACCATACTCTTCGGACGGTAAAGTCCTTAAAAAGAGACGAGGCTCTGATACCAATTGAAAGGATCGATATGGTTGACTAGAGGGGGGGTGAATAGGCAACTAACAATTTTTAACTTTTCTTAACCACTTTAAAATTAAGCGACAAAATAAGTTGTCTAGATATTCTACTAGGAAGACAACTAAAGGAAAGAAGGACAACACCTACACATGCATGCTATAGGAGTTGAACAAGTAATGCATGCAAAAGTAAAGGTAAGAAATAACCACAAGTGGAACCGATGGAGACGAGGATGTGTTGCCGAAGTTCCTTCCCTTTGAGGGGAAGTACGTCTCCGTTGGAGCGGTGTGGAGGCACAATGCTCCCCAAGAAGCCACTAGGGCCACCGTATTCTCCTCACACCCTCACACGATGCAAGGTGCCGTGAATCCACTAGTGGTGCCCTTGAAGGCGGCAACCGAACCTTTACAAACAAGGTTGGGGCTATCTCCACAACTTGGAAGCTCCCAACAAACCACGAAGCTTCACCACAATGGAATATGGCTTCGAGGTGACCTCAACCGTCTAGGGTGCTCAAACACCCAAGAGTAACAAGATCCGCAAGGGATTAGTGGGGAGAATCAAATATCTCTTGGTGGAAGTGTAGATCGATGCCTCCTCAAGCAATCCCGAGCAAATCAACAAGTTTGATTGGCTAGGGAGAGAGATAGGGAGCAAAAAGAAAACACCGTCTTCCATAGAATCGGAGGGGCAAACAATCGTCTTGTGCCTAAGGGAGAAATACCTGTATGAGCTTAGAGCACACGATCAGTCCGCAAATGCATTGTCATCAATCACCAAAACTACTTAGGGAGAATTATGCCCTTACAACCCTGAAACAGGCAAAAAACATCAATCTGGACTGGGCCTTTGGGTTAGTAGGTTAGTCCCAAAAATAATATAAAAGTGTATGACAAAGCCCATTAAACATCCAAAACATCATAAGTAATAGCATGGAACAATCAAAAATTATAGATACGTTGGAGACGTATCAAGCGTATGATATGTCAAAGTGTTCGTCGTGTGATGCTCTACATGTTAGTTGCATTTGCATGCATGTTACTGTTCATCATGTTGTCTTAATCTTCATTGCAAAACTGCTATGTGATGTTGTTGTTAAGTCCTTGTTGTCTGTCAACAATATGTTAGCATGTTTGAGAGGTCACATCTTTGTGCATGTTGGTCCAAATGGATTGTATGATATGTCAAAATATTCATTGTGAAGTGCTCTACATGATGGTGGTTATTTCATTCATGTTAGGTGCCATATTGCCATGTTTATCTCTGTTGCAAAAGTGCATGTGGCTGTTAAGTGCTGAAACTTGTTATAAGATGCCGATTTATCATTTTTGTATCTTTATGTGTGATTTTTGTTTGAGCTACATGTCAATATGTTTTAGAAGCACAATCATGCCATCTTTGCTATGGTGTAATCCACTTTTCATGATATGCCTTATTGTGAGTGCAACAAGCTTGCAAAGTGGCCTACTCGCTGTTGTTATTTTTCTGAGACTTGTTGAAAACTGCTAAGTCTGAAACTGTTATAACCTGATGCCATGTTTGCTTGATGCCCCACTCAAATCCATGAATGTTTTGGGTTGTCCAATGATCATGTCTTGTTGTCCATGTTATGCTCTATCCATCCATGTACTTGTTTGCAATTATAGGTTGATGTAGCTTGTTTATTTCTTGCTCTCAAGTTGCTATAAAATGTTTCTGTCAGCCTGTTATCAGCAAGTTCAGTTTTTGCCATGTGAATAACTAGTGTTCTATGCATCCTATGACCTTGTTCTTGCCATGAGTAGCTTCATAAACATGTCTTCTTGCTGTTGGTTATATTCACTTGCCATGATATGCTTTCAGATGAGTTGCGCAAGCTTGCAAACATGCCTACTTGTCGTTGTTGCTGCCATGTTTAGTTTATTTCACTAAGTCTGTGAAACTGTTATCTTTTGAAACCTTGCCATGATGTTTTGAGCATGTTCTAGTGGTGTTCGGTAGTAGCTCAGTGATCATGCTTGTAGTGCTTGACATGTACATACTTGTCATGCCCTTTGTTGCCATGAAATGTTATTGTATCATGTTGTTTTGATGTCAACTATATGCCTACTTGCTGTTTTGGGCTGATTGTGTTCCAAACTTGTTCTATGTGTATGTGATGAACCGTTGCTCCGTTTTGAGTGTGTCCTATATGAAACTTGTGTGTTTTTGCATGTAGATGCATAATATCATGTTGTATACATGTTTGGAGTGTGTTTTCTTGATGTTTGAATGCATCTTGCATCTTTGCCATGTTCGTCTTGTTTTGCTCAAATCTTCTAGGCCGTAGCTCCGAATTAAATGAACTTTATACGTAACTTGACTAGAATTTCGAGTAGACCATCATGGTGCATGTTAACCTGCTGTTTAGCAACTTTAACTCAAGGTTTTTTTAGATCTGGACCAATCATGATTTGAATGGAACTAACCCGCACTGACGTTGTTTCCAGCAGAATTGCCATGCTGTTGTTTTTGTGCAGAAATAAAAAGTTCTCGGAATGACCTGAAAATCCACGGAGAATTATTTCGGAAAATATAAAAAATACCTGCAAAAAGATCCAGACCAGGGGGCCCACACCCTGTCCACGAGGGTGGGGGCGCCACCCCCCTAGGGCGCGCCCCCCTGCTTCGTGGGCCCCCTGCTGCTCCACCAACGTATCCCCAGATCCTATATATTTACTTTCGGGGAGAAAAAAATCAAGGAAAAAGAATTATCGTGTTTTACGATACGGAGCCGCCGCCAAGCCCTAATCTCTCTCGGGAGGGCTGATCTGGAGTCCGTTCGGGGCTCCGGAGAGTGGAGATCGTCGCCATCGTCATCATCAACATTCCTCCATCACCAATTCCATGATGCTCACCGCCGTTCGTGAGTAATTCCATCGTAGGCTTGCTGGACGGTCATGGATTGGATGGGATCTATCATGTAATCGAGTTAGTTTTGTTAGGGTTTGATCCCTAGTATCCACTATGTTCTATGAGATTGATGTTGCTATGACTTTGCTATGCTTAATGCTTGTCACTAGGGCCCGAGTGCCATGATTTCAGATATGAACCTATTATGTTTTCACGAATATATGTGTGTTCTTGATCCTATCTTGCAAGTCTATAGTCACCTACTATGTGTTATGATCCGGCAACCCCGAAGTGACAATAATCAGGACCACTCCCGGTGATGACCGTAGTTTGAGGAGTACATGCATTCACTATGTGTTAATGCTTTGGTCCGGTACTCTATTGAAAGGAGGCCTTAATATCCCTTAGTTTCCAATAGGACCACGCTGCCATGGGAGGGTAGGACAAAAGATGTCATGCAAGTTCTTTTCCATAAGCACGTATGACTATATTCGGAATACATGCCTACATTGCATTGATGAACTGGAGCTAGTTATGCGTCACCCTAGGTTATAACTTCTACATGATGAATTGCATCCGACATAATTACCCATCACTGATCCAATGCCTACGAGCTTTTTACCTATTGCTTGTTGCTTATTTACTTTTCCGCCGCTACTATTACAAAAACTACAAAAACACTATCATTACTTTTATTGCCGCTACCGCCACTATCATATTACTTTGCTACTAAACTACCTTGCTGCAGATACTAAGTTTCTAGGTGTGGTTGAATTGACAACTCAGCTGCTAATACTTAAGAGTATTGTTTGGCTCCCCTTGTGTCGAATCAATAAATTTGGGTTGAATACTTTACCCTCGAAAACTGTTGCGATCCCCTACACTTGTGGGTTATCAAGACTATTTTCTGGCGCCGTTGCCGGGGAGCATAGCTCTATTCTTTAAGTCACTTGGGATTTATATCTGTTGATCACTATGAAGAACTTGAAGGACTCAAAAACCAAGATCTTAACCTCAACTACGAGGGGAGGTAAGGAACTGTCATCTAGCTCTGCACTTGATTCTCCTTCTGTTATGGGTAAATTTGCGACACCTACTCATGCTATTGAATCTGATATGTCGTATGTTCTTGATCATGTCACTTCTGCTATGTATGATGAAACTACTTCTATTCTTGATAATACTGTGCCACTAGGTGAATTTCTTGATGAACAAATTGCTAAGATTAGGGAGAATGCAAATATTGAAACTGATGATATTTATGAAAGTGATGATGAAGCTTCTCCCAATAGATATGAATTGCCTGTTGTTCCTGAGGGTTATCTTATGGATGAAGAAACTGCAAGAGACTTTCTTGCTTGCAACGATAGATATGATCTTAAGAAATTATTAACTAAGCTAAAAGAAAAGTCCTTGAATGCTAGAATGAAACATGACCCTGCTTTTGCTACTTGTCCTATATGTGTTACCGATAAGGATTATGAATTCTCTGTTGATCATGAGTTAATTACTTTGGTTGAATCTGATCCTTTCCATGGCTATGAATCTGAAACTGTTGTGGCACATCTTACTAAGTTGAATGATATAGCCACCCTATTTACCAACGATGAAAAGATTCGTTACTACTATATCCTTAAGTTGTTTCCGTTCTCGTTAAAGGGTGATGCTAAGACTTGGTTTAATTATCTTGATCCTGGTTGTGTGCATAGTCCCCAGGATATGATATATTACTTCTTTGCTAAATATTTTCCCGCTCATAAGAAACAAGCTGCCTTACGGGAAATATATAACTTTGTGCAAATTGAAGAAGAGAGTCTCCCACAAGCTTGGGGGAGGCTTCTCCAATTACTTAATGCTTGCCTGATCATCCTCTTGAGATGCATGATATACTTGATGTCTTTTATAATGAACTAACCATGCTTCCAGAGACCACCTGGATAGTTGTGCTGGTTGTGTTTTCAGGGAAAGAATAGTTGATCAAGCTGAATTACTATTGAATAATATGCTGGCCAATGAAAATAATTGGACACTTCTTGAACCAACCCCTAAGCCAACTCTGAAGAAAAGAGTTGTTCTATTCCTCAGTCATGAAGATATGCATGAGGCAAAGAAATCTATGAAAGAAAAAGGTATTAAAGCTGAAGATGTTAAGAATTTACCACCTATTGAAGAAATACATGGTCTTGATAACCCAACACAGGTAGTAAAGGTAAATTCTCTTTATAGATTTGATGAAGGTGATATTCCTCGTTATAAGTCTGCTAGCCAATGCTTAGACGAGTTTGTCAATTTTATTGTGAAACAAGAAAACTTCAATGCTTATGTTGGTAGACAATTACAACACAATGCTTATATGATTAAACGCTTGAGTGATTATCTGTCTAGACCTAAAGGTGAACTGAAACTCATTAGTATACATGCTTCTATGGTTACCACTCAAGTAGAACAAGTACTTAAGGCTCAGAATGATTTGCTCAATGAATTAAATAGTAAGAATAATGACTATGCTGTTAGAGTTGCTACTAGAGGTGGTAAGATGACTCAGGAACCTTTGTATCCTGAAGGCCCCCCTAAGAGAATTGTGACGCCCCCGATTTGTCCGTACACTAATCATGCACGCAAATTTGTACGGCCAAGATCAGGGACTCACTCGTAGATATCACAACACAACTCTAAAAGTAAAATAAGCCATACAAGCTTCATATTACAAACCAGGGGCCTCGAGGGCTCGAATACAAGTGCTCGATCATAGACAAGTCAGCGGAAGCAACAAATATATGAGTACAGACATAAAGTTAAACAAGGTGCCATAAGATGGCTACCACAAACTGGGATACAGATCGAAAGAGGAGCAGGCCTCCTGCCTGGGATCCTCCTAAACTACTCCTGGTTGTCGTCGGCAGACTGCACGTAGTAGTAGGCGCCTCCGGTGTCGTAGGAGTCGTCGTAGGTGGCGTCTGGCTCCTGGGCTCCACCATCTGGTTGCATCATCCGAGAAGAAGGAACAGAAGGGGGAAAAGGTGGAGCAAAGCAACCGTGAGTACTCATCCAAAGTACTCTCAAGCAAGGATCTATACTACGTATGCAATGGTAACAATGATATGGGGAATATCGGTGGACTGAACTGCAGCAAGCGGGAATAAGAGGGGGATAGCTAATCCAAACAAAGACTACGCTTCTGGCAGCCTCCATCTTGCAGCAGTAGGAGAGAATAGATGGTAAGTTCACCAAGTAACATCGAATAGCATAAACCTACTCGGCGATCCTCCCGCACATCACCCTGTGAGAGAGCAACCACCGAGTTATATCTGGAACTCATCTGGGTGTGCTTTATCAAGTGTCCGGTTCTAGTTGTCATGAGGTCGGAATACAACTCCGGGTCGTCCTTTTATCGAGGGACACAGCTATTCGAATAGATTAACTTCCCTGCAGGGGTGGACCACATAACCCAGCACGCTTGATCCCATTTGGCCGGGCACACTTTCCAGGGTCATACCCGGCCTCGGAAGATCAACACGTCGCAGCCCTACCTAAGCACAACAGAGAGGTCAGCACGCCGGTCTAAGTCCTAAGCACATAGGGGTCTGGGCCCATCGCCCAATGCACACTTGTACGTTGCGAGGGCGGCCGGTGAGCAGACCTAGCAACCTCCATTACTAAGGAAGTTACGTTACGAGGTCCAACCCGGGGCGCGCCGCTAGGCCGTTGACGTCAAGAAGGCTTCGGCTGATACCACGACGTCGAGTGCCCATAACTGTTCCAACGCAGCTGGTTAGTGCGTAAAGGCCAACGGCCAGACTCAGATCAAATATCCAAACTCGTTAAGCGTGTTATTATGGAATAACCACGGACAACGACCAGGGCCAGGCCACCTCTCGACTGGGTGTCTCAACCTGCCCTGTCGCTCCGCCACAAAGATCCACACAGAGGGCCGTCGGGAAAGTATGTCCTTTCAGCCCCCAATCCGTGAATCAACCGCGGGTACTCAACGAGCCGACCCGACTTTAGTCACAACATGTATCATGTATATGTGTATGTAGTATATACCCGTGATCACCCCCAAGTGATCACGGCCCGATAGAATAGCAGGGCAGACGGACAAGGGTGTAGGGCCACTGATGGAATACTAGCATCCTATACTAAGCATTTAGGATTGCAGGTAAAGTATCAACAGTGGTAGCAACAATGACAGGCTATGCAGCAGAATAGGAGTATCGAAAGCAGTAACATGCTACACTACTCTAATGCAAGCAGTAGAGAGAAGAATAGGCGATATCAGGTTGATCAAGGGGGGGGGGACTTGCCTGGAAGCTCGGCAGCCAAAGTGGGGTCGTCAACACCGTAATCGATCGGGGCAGCAGCAGCGTGGGTCTCGTAGTCTACCGGAGAGAAGAGGGGGAAGAAACAGTGAATACGATACAAACAGATGCATGACGATGCATGACATGACATGTAACGGTGCTAGGTGTGCCCTAACGCAGTATCGGGTGATACTGACGAAGGGGGGAAACATCCGGGAAAGTATTCCCGGTGTTTCACGTTTTCGGGCGGAAGAAACGGAGGGGGAAAGTTGCGGGTTCAGTATGCTAGGGATGTGTGGTGGACGAACAGTCTGCGTATTCGGATGCGTCTCGAAATTCTGAGCAACTTTCATATATAAAGTATTTTCATCCGAGTTACAGATTATTTTATATTAATTTTTAAAGTTTTAAATCATTTTCTGATTTATTAATTGTTAAATAAGTCAACATTATCCAGAATAGTGCATGCTGACGTCAGCATGACGTCAGCAGTCGACAGGACGTTGACTGGGTCAAACTGACGTGTGGGTCCCGCGTGTCATACTCTGTTAACTAATTAACCAAATTAGGTAGGTTAGTTGATTGATTATGTTAAGTTAATTATAGTTAATTAACTTAATTAACCTATTAGTTAATTAATTAATATATTTTTACTTATATTTTTTTTGTTCTTTTCTTTTTTTTAAACGTCCTGGGGGTGGGCCCGGCCTGTCATTGGGACAGGGCCAGTGGCCTAATGGGTTTCGGGCGAATGGGTACGGGGCGAGCGCCGGGCATGGGCACCCGCCCGTCTCATCCGCACGGGGGAAATCGGGCGGCGGCCAGCGAGGGGCCGTAGCCGCGGCGAGGCCAGCCTCTGGTGTCGAGGCGAGGCTATGTGAGGCGGGGGGCAGCGGGAGGCGGGCGCGTGGTGCGGCGGCGGCTGCTGCGGCGTCGGCGCTGGCCAGAAAGGGTCGCGGCCAGGCAACGGAGAGCACAGGCGGGGCGTGGCCGTGGCGGCTTCGGCCGGAGCGGAGGGAGGTCGGAAACGGCGCGGGGGAAGGAGCAGGGCGGAGCGGCTGTGAGTGGCCGGCGACGCGGGGAGTGCGGGCGGAGGCGGCACGGAGGCAGCGCGGGGCAGGGCGCGCCCGCGGGACGGCGGACGGCG
The DNA here is from genome assembly GCA_902687465.1 of Secale cereale. Taxonomy (NCBI): domain Eukaryota; kingdom Viridiplantae; phylum Streptophyta; class Magnoliopsida; order Poales; family Poaceae; genus Secale; species Secale cereale. The sequence continues at coordinate 600,785,257 of LR738715.1, read as the reverse complement.
CGGTGGCCGCGAGGAGCAGCAGCGGGCGATGCGGCGCGGGCCATGGTGGTGACGTGCGGGCGAGGGGGGGCAGGCCCGCCCACTGCGCCGGTGGCCACGGCGTTTGGCCAGCCGGCCGGAGCGGCGGTTGCGGGGCAACGTCACGCGGTGCGGGCCGAACAGGAGGGAGGCAGGAGGAGAGGAGGCCAAGGCCTCACCGGCGTTTGCAGGGGCACGAGGGTCGGCGAGGCTCGATGTAGCGGCCTGGGGAGGAGGTCGAGGACGACGTGCGACGGTGGCGAGGCAGCTCCAGGCGGCGGCGTTCGTCGCTGGCGTCGAGCGGCAGAAGGGGATCGGGTCGATCCCGATCCAGAGAGGGTGGGGGGAGAAGTGTCGGTGGGGATATTTTCCCCTACTGGTGGGGGTGGGGATATAGGGGGGCGGTTAAGCCGGCCTG